>JAOXJM010000001.1:95347614-95359282 GCA_026413425.1 Tringa solitaria | reverse complement strand
TTTAAATAGAATTGAAACCTTTTTGTTCCTTTCCCTGTTACATCCATGTGATCTCATCAGGGTATGAGAATGGATGTACCTTTAATCAGCTTGATTCACACACAGAAGTTTTCCTTTACTACCCTTGTTTTTTGCAGAAGGGTAATACAAAGCAAAGCAGAAAAACAATATTTACATTTATCTTCTTCATAATTGAGCTTTGAAAGCAAGATGACTGACCTACTACTAAACCTTTCATATTAAGGACAGCCTGAAAGAATTCTGCCAAGTAGCTGGTACAACCTAAGATTGCTTCAGCTAGAAACCACGCAAAAGCAATGCATTTAGAAAGCGCAATGTGGGCTCACGAGACTGCCTTAAACATCCAGATTTCTTTTTTAATTTTTAAAATCTGATGTGTACCTATGTATGTGTGCATTTATTCAGGTTTTTGAGACTTCAGCCTAAAATAAGAGTTTGAACTTTTTTTTTAAATTACAATGAAGCTTTTTGCAAACTGTTAATTTTAAGGGGGGAGGGGAATGGACCGAGATTGAAATGCAGTAAAAGTCCATCATTTTTCAGCCTCCAGGGCTAAATCATTTCATATCTTTCAAGATAAGATGAGCCTCAGAGCATTATTATTTTCTTTGTCACCAGCCTTTTTCCAGAAATAGGTGATGCCCAGAAAAGCTGTATATATATACTGGAAATTTTCATGACCTACAGTGTTTGTTAGAAGATAGAGGCTCATTCAAGGATTAAAACAACTGCATCTCGCAAAATGGACAGGCTTCCCTAGGGAAGGCTCTTGGATCGCTTGTTAGCTGTAGCACAACTGAAAAACAACAGATCAGTCCTCCACTTGTTTACGTTGTCATATGCTTTTGAATTCAGTGTCACTCTGTCATATCATGTCACAACTGGCTCCCTGTTTCCATAGAGGTAACACAAATAACAGATCCTAAAAGCTTAATAATACAAACAGGAGTCCTCAGGCAGGTGTTTGCTCCACTGTATTTTTGGGCTGCTGTTGCAAGCATTACTCCAAATTAAAAATTGGCCAAGTCAGAATCACGTCAGCCACATTCCTCTTACTTCTGTTAATATGAGCAATGGGTAAGGCATGCAGTCCTGTCAGCCACAGTGAAAGCATACATACACATGCTAATATGAAATTATTCAAAAAAGAAAAAAAGCGCTACCAATATTTCTGAAAATACAGATTATGCAATTTACACAACTGCCAGAATGTACAACAAAGCAAACAACCATTGAGCAAATATTAACTATGGCATGGAGAATTCAGGTGAGAACTGAGAAATTTTCTACTTGTTCTTTTTTTTAAACTCATCCAAAGAAATTCAGATAGAAAAGTCTTGGCTTCCAGCCATTGTCAAAGTGGAATTTCCAGCTTAATCCCAGCTGGGCTCCAGCTCTCCAGTACTATTTTCACGTACCTTAGGAGGCCCGACTTACAGCTCTAACACACAGCAAAACTAAAAGTTTCCCTGTTGAGCCTCAGCAGCAGTTTACGTGTATGTTTTTAAGCTTGCAGCAAAGGTGAGATAGCTCATATTTGCTCAACCCTGCTTGTGACTGCAGACTAACCTTACTATAGATGCATTAGTCTATCTTGTAAGGTCAGAACATGCACAGTTACCGCAGCTCACCTAACGTATGGCATTTTCTGGTTCACAGCATTTGTGTGTATATCAGATAGACAGGGGATCTCTGGTCCTTGAAGGACAACAGGAAGTGCAGGATGGTGGTTTTAAATGGGAAACCATTGAGATATTTAGCAGAAACTTACAGGACACAGCTAGCATGGATTTCTGTCATGAGAAAAGAGGAATGAAAGATACAGCAGTCTATTCCCACCAGTAACTCACTGTTGGCATATGCCAAAGTCCTCCACACTCAACTGGCCACATGTGGCTTTGCAATGCAGCACATGATAGTACAGAATCAAGGGTGGTACACGGAGAGGGTTGCTCTGCAGATCCAAGGAGGAAGCTCTCATCTGGTCAGTTTATTCTGGACCACTAACAAGAACTTTAGCTGTTGCTGTTCTTTGGTTCTGGTGCAGGTGCCAAGAATTCATCAAAAACCATCTCAAGATCCCATCCAGTCAGAAGAAAATATCACTTTGAACCAGACAGGACCCTGGTCCTGTTTGATTCTCAGTACTATATTTTTCTTTGCCCATTTTATACCCCTTTTCCTGGATCTAAGCTTGCACTTAGGAGTAGTCTTATTAAACAAGTTTCCATTATCAAATCATGGCACATACTCGCCTCCACTCATTGTTCACAATATCACAGGTCATCATGTAGCAGCTCTACTGATGCTGGCACTCATTTTGCAGGTAGCAAAAGAGACAGCAAGCAGTTAAATCACTATTCTTGTGTCCCTGTCTGAGCTACAGTATTATCTGGAGTGCGATCAAGCTCTAGCTTGTCTTAAGCTCTAGCTTCTCACCCACTTGATCACAGGACTTACAGAAATTGATACTTCTTCCTGACACAGATTTTATGTACCTACCTAGTGCCAGTCTCTGACAGGAACAGAGCAAAGCCTCCGTATTATGTCTGTCTTGAGGCACCAGATGCATTAATAGTACTTAATGCGCACCCACTTTAATATGAATAAGACATTTAAATAGATGTTTATTTAGAAGTTACACTGTCTATCACTACATAAAAGCTGAAGTGCTGTGCTTGATAAAACCCACATAACTGTGAATATCTACACCATAATAACAAACCGATTAGTTCCAACTTATTTCGAACTCTTTTGAACATAGTTTCATAAAGCTTACTTGTATGAACGTTCGTAAGATTTCCTCGATAAAAAAAAATGGTCCATTTTTAAAGAGGATTTCATAAAGTGATGATGTTTGCATCTCTCTCATCCATTCTCCATCCTGGGAAAGGAAAAAGATCTCAGATTTTAAGAACAGTATTCATATGACTTAATGAGCTAAGGGAGCTGTAATGGATATGAAGGCACTCTAAGGGGATTCTTTGTGGAAATTATTATTAAGAAGTAGTGTATTTGTTTTTATCACTACTGTAAATGCCTGCTCAAAGCACTAGGGTACTTCTATGATTAAAAATGAAGAGAGCAAGGTACTCTAACTGCAAGGGACAGAGCACAGTTAGTTCCACTGTGCTCACTTCTGCAAGCTGACTCGCAGCCTGACATCAAAATACTCTAATGACAGTTCATCATGGAAGAGTTTGAATACACCTATGAACGATTCTTGTCTAGAGAAAGATAGTTGATCTGCCACCAGCACATTTCTGCCATAGCCTATGATTAATATAATACAGAAATAAAAGGAAAAGTTTTAACTGGACCTTTCAATTCCAATACATCTAAGCACTTTCTACTAGTAAACATTAGATAATGATTTTCTTTCACTCAAGCCCAAACAAAACAAACAAAAAAAAAAAAATCTATCTTAAGTGTGCAGTGTTTGCCTTCCCCATTTATGTTTTCATATGCTGAACTGGAAGATTTAAGAGGGTGAAAGAGATACAATCAGGATTAGCAAACCAATAAAATCTTACAGTGAACAGGAAAGCATGGAGATTAGTATAAATATTTGCAGAAACTGAAAACAGCAGATGCGCGATCAAATAATCCAGAGTATGTGTGTACACTTGCTTTTAAAAGAAAACATGTCTGTCCCAGTCTAAAAAATAATTAGACAAAGAGAATGCTTTCATCAGCTGGACAGCTCCAAAATCCTTCAAGAGTCTGGGTTTGTTACCAAAACAAAACACAAAAAAACACCCCACCGTATAGAGAAAACATCATTCTGAAAAGAAGCTTCAAAGCATATTCTTGTCAATGTACACTTGAAGCTTAGTTTTTTTTCTAAACAGGTGATTCAGCCTGCATTGATAACTACTCATAACGCAGCTTTAAAATAACAGTATTGAACCAAAAAAGAAGTAGTAAAATCAGGTGAAATTCTGCTGGCGTAGTTTCAAATGTCTATACAAACATCAGCTCCTGTTCCCTGAAAGGCTGGGCCCCTGTCTAAAGGAGATGCCCAATTCATGTGTCTGCATCATTACTGTTTGCCTGTAATATGGTTTTGCATAGCCATGCCAGTTCCTACTGAGTGTGAGAAGACTCGCAGAGTGTGAAATCTTGCAAACTAAATGAGCCATAGGAACAGTTTGCACAAATCTCATATGATCAGCGTGGTAACCTAGTCACCTAGTATGTTATTTCCATTATTAGTAATAGCAATTATTCAGGCAAATAAATGACAGAATAAACCCCTTGGTCTCAATGTTTGAGCAGTGCTGAATCTGAAAAAGGATTATTATGTTTTTCCATGCCCAAATAGCAACTGTATGCTAATGTACCCCCTTCCTTCACTAAGCTGCAGGGAAAGAGGCTTGTCAGGCTCTCGGACGGCTCACACTAATGCAAGCACGCTCTCCTGAGCAGGCAGGCTACAGAAAATGAGCTAGGGCATCTTGAGTGTAATAGAAATTTGATGGCAGTTGGAAGAGAGTAACTTGTCAGTCAGGAGAAGCCTCCGGGTTGGTGCACAGTGATGAGAAAAGGGATTTAGTGGGAGCTTTTTCCTTCTCATCGCTGCCCAAGGAGAGTCCAGCCTTGCTCCCCAGCATGAGGAGTCTTGCAGCTACCCCCCTGCCTCTCCCTAAACGGCACCAGCACAACCAGGAAATTCCAGTTTATGTTTTCTTCGCCCCTGTCCCTAAATACTTTGTGCATTGCCATTTGCAGCTTTGTTGTGCTGCAAAGGAAAACAGTAGAATATTCCTCTCTGTCTCTAAAGTCCCCACAAAGAAAACCTCACAGCAGTCATTAAAATGCACAGCAAAACAAAATAAAAGAATTTACCTAGATGAAGAAAAAAAATGAATAACAGAACAGTTAATAAGTGTCCTATTTCTGAAGAACTGATGAGAAATGAGAAATTGCATTTTCACAGCTGAGTTGACCTATCCCTTGTCAAACATGTTAAAGCAGATTTTAGTTCTACTTCATTTACAGATATCTTCAAATAGACTATTCCGTACAGTTAATGAGCACAACTTGCTTGGGAGGTTTTGCTTTTGTATTCTGATTTTTTAGGGGGTTGGTTTTTGGTTTTTTTGGGTGTTAAGGGTTTTGAGAGGTTTTCTTTGCTGTTTTGTTGGGGCTCTTTTGAGTTGCAGTTTGTTGGGTTAAAAAAAAAAAAAGACCCAAAAAAACCTAAGCATGATGTACTGTCAAAATCTTTCTGATCAATTTAGGAGGGGAAGAAGAGAAAACCACAACACAAGCTAACATTGAAACATTTGTCTGCCCAAATATAGACATTCATTTGGCTAAGTAAAGATGGCCTGTTTGCAATTGCAATCATATATGACAACGACAGGAGAAGTGGAAGGTGTAGGACAGAGACCCTTTGGCAATCCATCACCATCTGCTCAAATTTCATCACAAAAAATCTGTGCAACTGAATCTTGAGGAGACATTATGAGAAGACCTTCAAACTCTTTAGAACAAAGATATAAAACAGTGATTAAAATTCATTATGAGTCCTAGTATTGTCATTTTCAACCTACCAGTATGGGCGAGTTTTTAGAAACACTTGACATAAAACCTTTTAACCTGTTACAGATCAAGTGTGAGAAAAACAGTGGTTTTGCCCCTGAAGTTGAGAGTTCAAGTAGTTATATACCAGGTGAGTGCAATAGCACTATTTAGGATGAGATTTATCAAAATTTACTTCTCTGGGGACTGGCATATAAACAGTAAAGAAAAATTTGCAGAACTGAAACAATAATAGTTTCTGATTCCTAGCTTAGGTCTGAGAGCAACATCTCTTTGGCACTAACATATGCTTTCTATATTTAATTATGGATGTACTATTGCAGACACACCACAGATTAATGATTGGTGAGGAGTTCTTGTGAATCATGCCACGTACAACAGAGTTCCTCTTTCTTCCACTCTTAATGCCTTCCTCTAATGCCTGCTCAATTAGGTTTCCCTGTCAATATCCTAAGAAAGTATGATGCATAGACTGAAGGTGATCTTGGTGATGACATCAATATCTTTAATGTAATGAATATGAGCAATGAACTACTCTAAGATGAATGTCAATTTTCTGGAAGTTTCTGCTCTTTTATCAAACTTTTGCCTCTCTTTTTGTATGCATAAGGTTTGGAGACCACAATTAAATTTTTTTTAATGTAGAACTCAGCCAGAAAAAGGAGCAGGATTAGGGTTATAGGACTGGTACACAGGGCCTGGCCCAGGAAGGGCCAAGCGGCGAAACAACACGCACACATAGACCTTAGGGGAAATCCCACAGCTCTGCTCAGCCTGGGGAGACATCTCCCTGCTCCCAGCTCTGGCTGCATCCCAGCCAGGTGCTGGGGAAAGACCCACACATGCCTCTGGAAAGGGGCTGGAGCACACAGGCCAGGAGTCTGAGCTGCACTGCAGAGCCCATCACCCCAAAACAGCCTTGAGCCACAGCCGGAGACAGCTATGACATAAGCCCCTTTGCTGGGTCATTCAATTTTATTAGATCTCAAGTACAGCTTCATTACATGTCCTAAATAGAGCTTTAATACTGAGATGTTGTCTTGATCCATCTTTTATATCAGGAGATAATCATCAATTGCTTTCACCAGCCTTGCAAACTAGCCCAAACATAGAAAAAAGAACATTAGAAAGATCAAAGAAAGATCAGAAAGACCTTTCAGTGGTGGTGAAGGAAAAAAAACCACAAATAACATTCTCCTGAACATACTTTTAACAGCCTCAAGTTTTCCTACATTTCAAAAATAGTAATAATACAGTTAGATATTATTTGAGAGGTAAAAATTATCCTTCAACTGAAGTTTTTAATGCAGACTGCAAGACCAAAGTTTGTCCCTAAAAGAGGTGCTATGCTTCAGTCATAATTCACTGGGATTAGTGAAAAGTTTCATAAATCAAACCATACTTTAGGTCAAGATGGATCAAAATGGTTGAAAGGGATCCTTTCCTACTTTCATATCTGTGGCTCCAAAATCTAGGAGCTTATATTTAGTTCACTTGGAATCAAATTATCAGGAAGCAATTAGCCCTTCTTAAAACGGAAAAAGGCTATATCATACTCGCTTACTTTTAATACCTCTTATCATATACAACAGGGAATACCGAGGATCAAGGGAGAAAGATCACTGCTCACAAAGAAAAGCATGCATTAAGCAGATACACAATATACCTCAGAAAAATCCACTGCTACTGCCACCTCATATTCCTGAACTCTGGACTTATACATAGTGTTTAAAGATTTTTGGCAACTGGTGCCCTGGAAGTCTGCTTATAGCCTTGAGAGATCATATTGAGGTCTCTTTGAGAACAAAGGACCATAACTGGATTACTATACATCTTTATCTTACACTGATGTGCCTTTACAAACCATGACTGCTTCATCCTAGGAATTATAGAAATACAAAATAAAGGAGACAGATGTAGATACTCAGAGACAGGACAACTAACACTGGCCTCTGGTGGCCTGTGCAGAAACTGGCCAGTTTCTGGCAGTTTCTGAGATGGGACTATGCTTTCCTTTGGGAAGAGCCCACCCACAGTGCCTGGGCCCATGGTGTTAATTAATCACCTGCCACCTAGGACTGAATGGGGAAAGAAACTCAAAGCTACAGCTGGTTTTCCCAGGCCAGCCAAGTCACATTTACTGTTCAACCTCTCAACATCCCCCCCAGCCTCTCTCCCATCTCTGATCCTCTGGTTTGCTCAAGGAACAGCCCTTTCCTCCAGCCATAGGGTACCAGGCGCTCCTTTGCCCACAGTGCTGAGACAGCCCACTGAATCAGCCACTTCTCCTACAAAGGCTTAAAGGGTTGGGCTTTTGAATGAAAACTGCCATTTTCCTCCAAGATCTGAAACGCAAAGATCAGAGGTGGGCATCCAGAGGGGTACACTGGCATTCCCGAGCGCCCCTGCTCCCAGCAACTGAAGACCTGTTTTAGGTGCCTGGTTTGGGCTGTCTCCCTGCCAGCTCACAAGAATGCCTGCTCCTCCCCAAGGGCATGGCACAAGTATTACCATCACCTGCAGCCCCAGTGTAGCCTCAAAGAATGAAAGCCAGCTTTGACTGAAATGAAATGCCAGTTTGAGGTGGAGGGAGGTTTTGCACCAGGGACTAAGTTTATAGCAGACTGACAAAAGTTTTGGAACCTGAGTGCTCTGGAGAAAATGCTGGGAACGCTTTTGTTCTCTGCTACTCCTGAAGGGAAATTTCTTTGTCCTGTGCATTGCTTTTAACTCTCCTTTAGGATGTTCAGATAAGTAGGCTTGCTCCATCACATCTGGTAGAGTTGCAGACCACTGGTACCCCCTGTTTTATCCGGGGGAACAAGAATTCCCCATCACCTGCCTCACGCTAACCAGAGAGGAAGAAGGTTAGTGAGGGCCTCAGTAATTTGTACTGCCCCACCCAGAGCACCAGAGCATTGTACCGTACCCTTTGTGCACAGCAATGGTCAATACCCTTGCTCAGCTTTGCAATAGCAGTGGAAGAACCTGTTTTATAATTTACTATTCATTTCAATGCTCTGGTTTGTGTTCCTTTAAAGTACGGGTTCCTCTTTTGCACAGGTCTGCACCAAGATCAGGCAAAAGCACTATCAGTCAGATAGTGGGGGCTGGCTGGGACAGAGCTTCAGACCATCAAACAGAATGGTTCTCCTGGTATATCTCATGTCACCCTGGGCTACCCATGTTGCCCCTGTGCCCCATATCTCCTCTTGACTTCAGGCATCGCTCAGCGCATGGGAACAGCGTGCCTGCACAGCCACCTGGTAGTTCACAAGAGAGTAGCTGGGAGGGCCAGAGCCACTGGGGCAAGGCCAGATCCAGCGCATGGGCTTCACAAGCACAGCTTGGTACGAGGGTATTCATCCTTCTGCTACACTGACAAAAAAACAACAGGCAGTCACCCAACACCCTCATTGTTCATTTGGGAGAAAAACAACCTCAGAATAGCTACAAAAGGAAAAATATGTATGGGTACTCATGGCCTAACATGTGCTTTGTCTGGTCAGCGATACTGCCAAGAAAAGAAAAATGTGGCATTTGGCCAAAAAGCCTCGGCACACCAACAAAACACACTGAAAGCTCAATTATGAGGTGGCAAAAATGGTCACGGGTGTTTGTGATGATGTGACTGAGCGCAGTGATGTATGGTATGAGCACGCAGAGCTGTTCAGGAATGACCGTGTCCATCTGTCAGAGGGTTGGATACATGACTGGATGACAGGCAATACTGGTCAGTGTGACAGATCATGCTTTCAGCACTTCATCAGAATTGCTTTCAAAGTGCTGCCTAACAACTGTCAAGTATCACCGTATCGCAGGAGTTATAAAGACATTTTCAAAGGACAATAATGAAGTAGCTTTGTGAATTACTAGGAAGAGCTCCACTCAAGCATGAGGGGCCTGGCAGGGAAAAAAAAGCACAGAAAGGAAAATACAAAAAGCAGGTGAAAATAAATCCCTTCTACCAAGCAAATCTCATCCTGAATTGTGAAGGAGACACCAAGTGGTAGATGTGAGGGCCCTCTGGCAGCAGAGTAAGTCAGGGTACCTGTATATGGGGCCCGTAATAACCACACAATTCTTGGACTATGGGACTTTTTTATGCCACTGGAAGTGCACATACGGTGCTACTGGTGGGAACCACTAGATTTTAATGCTTCCATTATTACTTACTATCAAAGGATGAATACTGGATTGATGGAAGAAGCTCAGCCTGTACAGAGGCCTCACGTCTGTGTGCTACTGAAATAGCCTTTACAAAAAGGCTTTATTTCCAGAGGCTTCTTTCTCTTGCATTTCAAAACCTTCCCCAACAGCATTTGGAGATAGTCTTCTTCATTCTCTTTTTCTTACAGTCACAAAGAATGACCCCTGATCTTTACCTGAGCTAGATTCTTGGTGTGCAGGCAGACAGACCTCTCTCGTGCTTTAACCTGCCCATCATCTTTGATATCACAGCAAAATTAGCTGTGGATTGGTTCAGTGGATTGACAGTATACTTTGGGTGAGGAGGAATATCATGCTGTGCTGCCCTGAGCATACTCAAGGTCAAACCCGCCCCCCCTCCAAAAAAAATAATCTTAAAAATTTTTTAGGAAAAAAAAAACTATTTCCTGGTTATTGTCTGGACAGTCAAATGCAATGGCTTTAGTCATAAAACCCTTCCCTGCACCCCCCATAAAGAACTGGCTGGCACACTCAACACTTCATTAGTCATCCATTAAATACTTTCTACTATTACAGCCAAAGGTGAGCCAGAGCCAGTGATCTAGAGTTTAGCAGACTAAAAGCATTCATAGTTCCTGTAACCCTTCTTTCCTGCAATAGTTTAATTTCTCTAGTCTATCATAATCATAAAAAACATTTTCATAACCTTATTTATTAGTTTCTTCTACTTTCTATACACATGCTTTTATTTCTCAAGTCTTGCTTTCATTCTATTTGGCTGTGGTTTTTTCAGACTAAAATTGTTTTGTTACATCTTCCAAAGGAAAAAAAAAAGCTATGCATGTATAGAACCAGGGTGAAACTGCAACTCCATATATTTTCTATATAAATACACTTTCATAATACACATAATAGAAAAATAGCCTACTCATATCAAGCTGCTTCACAGTTCAGGCACTGCATAAAAGTTAGTTGTAAATGTATCCAAGTATTAAAGCATTTATATGAACTTAAATATGTGAGGCTAGCCAAAATATCAAGTGAAAGAAAGCATTTTCTGATAAATATTAGTTTTATAGAAGTCTTACAGCAGTTTCAGTTTGGATTATAGTTGGGATTTTTTTTCCTCCAAGTCTTGTCAAGAACTGCCTGTCCCTTCTGATTGAGGTTTTAATCCTCTTGAAATTCATGTACTATTTCTGAAAGTAATTTAGCACCTGAAACTGTTCCACCACTTCTCAAAGGATAACAGGAGAGTCAGAGTGTGACAACATCTTTCACAAAAGTTACTATCTACTTGTAATAAAAAGATTGCAAAGTAAACATTTGTGTGTGCACACAATATGTACATATGTATTAATGTATGTATACACAAATACAAGTAAAAACATCTCATGAATGACATAAAAGTCAAGTCCACCCAAGAGTTTTAGTAGATGGGGTTAAAATTGTCTGCTCTTAGATTCTGTGTAAATCCCATAATCCTAAATGGTCTGTGGTTTCTGCTGTTGTTTCCAAACCTTAGCTTTCAGATATTTTGAATTAAAAATAACTTTTTGTGAGGAAAAGCTGCTATACACTTTCCAACTGCTGTAGAGACCTGCATCAATGAGTTTATCTGCAGGAACACTCAATTATGAAGCCAGGAATATACTTCTTTGCCTGCCCATCATGATACTTCTAACTAGGATAAAACACTAGATTTTGGACACATAGAAGCATCACCTCAGGCATTGGGTGACTGCCCTCACGGAGAAGAAATTGAGAGTCGTTCAATTTACTGCATGAAAAACAGTGCTAGGAAAGATAAGACTGAAATCCTGATGTGCAGTTCCTTGACTCCTTCCACTCAGAGTTTAGTCCATTTCAGAAGAACGTTTAAAACAGTGTGACTTTGGAAGGGGAGAGACAGCCAGTAAATACATCATCA
>JAOXJM010000001.1:95294984-95333094 GCA_026413425.1 Tringa solitaria | reverse complement strand
GTCACTTGAGCGTATTTACAATCCTCCTCGCCAATCTTCCGTTACTTTCCCACAGGATCTTTATAATCATTGAGCCCAACCATTAACTTTGCACCGCCAAGTACACCACTAACCCATGTCCTTAAGTGCCATGTCTACATCTCTTTTAAAGACCTCCAGGGATGGTGACTCAACCACTTCCCTGAGCAGCCTGTTCCAATGCTTAATAACCCTTTCAGCGTAAAAGTTTTTCCCAATATCTAATCCAAACCTTCCCTGGCACAAATTGAGACCATTTCCTCTCATCCTTTGCCTGTTACTTGGGAGAAGAGACCTACACACACCTCACTACAACCTCCTTCCAGGTAGTTGTAGAGAGATATAAGGTCTCCCCTCAGACTCCTTTTCTCTAGGCTAAACAATTCCAGCTCCCTCAGCTCCTGTTATGAGGACATAAACCTTGCCAGGCTCGTTGCCCTTCTCTGGATGTGCTCCAGCACCTCAATGTCTTTCTTGGAGTGAGGGGCCCAAAACTGAACACAGTATTCCAGATGCAGCCTCACCAGTGCCAAGTACAGGGGGATGATCACCTCCTGAGTCCTGCTCACCACACTATTCCTGATACAAGCCAGGATGCTGTTGGCCTTCTTGGCCACCTGGGTACTCTGGCTCATGTTCAGCTGACAGCTGAACAAGTCCTTTACTCAGCTCCTTTGGTCAGGACCCCCAGGTCCTTTTCTGCCAGGTAGCTCTCCAGCCACTCTTCCCCACACTTATAAACTGCATGGGGCTGGCGTGACCCACTTGCAGGATCCAGCACTTGGCCTTGTTGAACCTCATACCATTGGGTTCAGCCCATCGATTCAGCCTGTCCAGATCCCTGTGTAGAGCCTTCCTAACCACAAGCAGATCAATGTTGCCACCCAACTTGCTGTCATCTGCAAACCTACCAAGGCTGCATTCAATCTCCTCATCCAGATTATTGATAAAAATATTAAACTGAACTGGGCTCAGTACTGAGCCCTGGGGAACACCACTTGTGACCAGCCGCCAGCTGGATTTAATTCTATTTGCCACCACTCTTTGGGCCTGGCCATCCAGCCAGTTTTTTTACCCAGTGATGAGTATCTATCCTACATATTAAACTATTTTAGTGGAGATTTTCATGAGGTCATCATGAAGCACCAAGCAATAGACCAAAGACAACTCCACACAAGAGATTATAAAATAACATTTAGAATTTAGAAGAAGAACAGTAAATCTACAATGACCAGCGGGGCAGCAGATGTAAAATACAAGCTAGATTACATTATTTGAATGCTTCTGTGATATGTAGTTATCATTTTTCCAATTTTTCACAAGGCAGTTCCTACAGCAAGTTCAGTATGCCACTTCCCAATACCTAATAAATTGACTGAGTCAGTTGAGTTTATCCACCAGACAGTGAGCGGTGACCATATTGAAATAACCATGGGATTTGACTCAGTTTATTTATTTCACATTTAATTTAATCCTCAAATCCTAGTAAGCGGCAGTAGAGTATCCTCTAATATTAATCTCCCCAGATTATCTTTTTGGCTAGCAGGATTCAAGCTCCAGAACCCCTCCACAGGCACACCGGCCCTCACAAACAAGGCTACTAAAACTGTATTCCCCACTTACCAGTGTAAACACACTCTGCACATCATCTAGCACACCCTTCACCATATAAAGCAGAAACACCTCACTCTTTCTGAAGACAGGGTAAACTTCCCACCCTCTCTGCTTCGAGATGGAAACTTCTCAAAAAACTAAGGAGAAAGCACTATCTGGATGCTCTCTGTGTATTTGTCCACCTTCTCTGCTTTGTATCTTATGTTTATGTGGATATCTTAGTTATTTTTCTCTTTAATACACAGTCATTTAATGCAAGAGAAGGCATTGGATTACTGTTTCCTATTTCATTTGACACAGGCCATGCAGAGCTAGATGGTCAGTGTCTTTCCTTACTTCCCTTTTAAGACCCAAAGGGTATGTCATCAGGTTGGCTTCCTGTCCAGTTGGACTCCGACTACAAGGAATGTATGCAAGCAGATGTCCACACCTCAGTCTGAGATATACTGAGGAGGAATTACCCAGCCACCTCTTTCTCTGTAGGATACATTAGCCCATGCAGTTTCTCTTGCATATACTTTGCTTTTAATGCTCAAACTATTGGTATGCCATTAGAATATCAAGGTACCTTTGTAACTTCCTGCTAAGATCAGGCTTAAACAAGACAGTGGGAAAGATAACCAACTTGAAGTTACTATTATGTCTGAGCACACCATTCACATCTTAAAATCTAACTTGGAAACAGCAAAGCAAGAACACCTAACTGTACTTCCTGAAACAGTTTCTGTATTCCCTCCAGAGCTGTATTTCTTTCCCAGAGTTTAGCATGATCATTCCCTACAATGCTCTTCCAGCAGTTTGCAGGGACTGTAAGAACATCACAAGATGAAAGCGTTATCTCCAAACAATAAAATATTAAAACTGGGGTACGTGGTCTAAAGCAGTGACTACTGCTAGCAGCCACAGCGGCTACACAAGATGCTAGGTCACTTCCAGGCAAAGCATAGCAGAGCAACACTTAATCTCCACTATTTTAAAATCTGTCTCTGTCAAGCTCAGAGTAAACCACACTTAAAACCCTCACAACACCTCTACTCCAAAGAAATGCTGCTCCCAGATCCATCTCTGTACGCTGTTAAGTGGCTCGTTTTGGAAGCCAGATCCCTTTGAATAAAGGAGATTACCTCTTGCCAACCTCTGAAAAGCAACATCGGGAGACTGAATGGTAGAGCAGAAGCAACTGTGAAAGTTGCAAGAACCAGTTCCCTTGGCTTGTGTACTTTGGTGCAGTCAAAGAAAAGCTGTCTACACAGCTAAATACGTGGTGCACTACTGTATAAAACGGAGTTCATCACATGCTGAGTAGAAATAGAAGAAAAGAAAGCATTCAGATGAGTGATATAAAGTTAGGGAAGTTCCCACTCAACCTCTACACACAATCAAAAACTGCCTAAGTTAAACTTAAAATTTTTAAGTTACAAGTATACAGAACAGATCACAATCAAGTAAGTTCCACACCAAGTAACTTGAAGGGGTTGCCAGGAATGCAGAAAAAGGTATGCATATTCTCCATTAAAGTCTAAAATAATTTAAAAGCTTTAACTAAAATGTCAGCGTGTGTCAAGAAATATTAACTTATATTTCTTATATAATACTGCGGCATTTTGCTTGCCAGACAGTTGGCATGCCAAGTTTCTATAATATTACTTCATGCTTTTCTAAATGTTCTTACATGACTACAATAAATCAGCATGATTGAGACAGCAGTAAATTTTTCCCTATTTAATTTTCACTTTCCATTTTATTCTACAACTGCTATGAATACAGATACATTTGGTTACAATACCAAAACTATAATGACTTACATTAAGAATGCTTTTTCATATATCTAGACTAAGCTAGTCTTTAAGGAATTGAACACTTGAGCACTCATTTAATCAAATATCTCATAATTCTATACCACTAACTTCATTATAAGTAATCTTATATAAACCTTTGTATCCCTATATACCTTGAAAAATAAACATTGAATCAACCACCTTTTTGAGGCTCCAACCCTACAAGGACCTCAGTTTCACAGTCACCTATTAGCACATCTAAGAGTTTTTAGAGGAGCCAACCCCAAGACCATATAATGTTTTTGATGATTACTACAAGAATATTATGATAAATTAGTGTCTTTTCCTCCAGCACAAATACACGACTGAGCCATATGGACCTTAAAACCTTGGCAAATAGAGGACAAAATTATATTAATATTTAGGAAAGATGTTCCATAATACAAAGTATCTATTTGCGAACTAGCTTTGATCTAGGCTAATAGAATACAACAAGGATATCTGTTTGTTTTCCAAAAACCACACAGAGGTGCCTGCAATTCTGTAACCTATATCAGACAGTAAGCATGCCATACAGAATTATCCTTTCCATTTAAAAACACCCACTTAATTTTTAATTGCACTTCATATGTGCCCTGCAATGCCTGATTCATAATCTTTCCCTGTCTTGAAGATGACTGTGAACTGTCAGGGTAGCAATGAAGGCTAAAAGAAAGCTCTATCCTGGAAGGCAGAACTGGATAACCATAAATATCTGTGGTACAGACACCAAATTCCTGGTGGTTACCAGGATGATAGCTTGATAAGTCACACTCTTTAAACCTGGTCATAATTTATGTCTGTTTTTCTGGGAACCTGAATCCTGTGGCTGTGTTTTAGCTCTCATTAACTGCTATAAATTAAATGAATAAATGGATAGTTAAATAACTTGCTAGAAAACCTTTGGGGCCACTAACCAGATATCAGGGTTTGCAACCTTTCCTTAGCCACTGGGAATACAATATTAAATAATGTTTTTATTATCTCTTGGTTGGTAGATATTTATACAGCTTTAAAACAGTGATATTCTGAAGGCTGACAGCAAGCCAAAAAAACACAGCCAGAGCCAGCTGCGTTCAGTCCACATTTTAAAAATATACAGACCTAAATTCAATTGATTTTTCAAATATTTTTAATCTTCCTTCCAAAGTGTAGCAGATAATTGGATATTGCATATTTGTTTTTTAATAGGGAATATAGTGCATGTGAATTGATAGCCTGATACAGAAATAAATATATCATTAGCTGAATTTTGCTTTCAAGATACCAACAAAAAAGACAAGATCGGAAATTAAGAAAGCGGACATCCCTGTTGGCAGAATTTTAGTTACTGGTAAAAGCAAGGACAAGAAATCAAGGCTATCAGTTTCATAAACAGCTGCAGGTATGTCTGTGCAAGCTGTTCCAAGCCTATGGATGCTTTCTGCCTCCGTCACTGGAAGCTTGAGGGACATGAGCTGCCTCCACCCAGCAAGTCAATAACGGTGCTGGCTGAGGGTGCTCTCCATCACACATCACTATGCTCGTGGGACTCAAGTCTCGCCTGCAGCCACCAGAGAGGACTCGAATTTACTGGACAGTATATGGGTCCTGGACACATTTAGAAAGCCTATGACACAATGTCTGACCTCACTTGTTTGGCTCTCATCTTTGCATGTAGCTCTCTCATTCTACAAATAATTCCAATGGCTTCAATGAGATCACTCTCAAAAAAAAAAAAAATAGCAGAGCTAACAAATGAGAGGTTGCAGCAAGTTCAAGGATTTTCTGGGGAAGGATTCAAGCTTGTCTACTGGAACAACTACTTAAATAGCCAGTAACCAGAAATGGCATAAAAGGTTGGAAAAGCCTAACGAAAATAGAAATATCATTTCATGCTGGTTTTCCCCCAGTAAAAAAATATATTTGTGTTTGTACAGTTCTGTGACTTTTCAATTCAAAAAAGAAAAAATTTGTTGTAGCAGTATGCTAAAAATATCATTTGCTTACCCTACCTTTTTTTGATGCATGCACTAGGCATAGTAGTCCAACTCATTAGCTGTGTGTGTAGTCATAAATATGATATACCATGACTCACCCTACACCAGTTAATCCTAGTAATTCAAGTCTCATTCCATAAACGTTCATGACATTACCTGCAAAGAGTGATAATCCTCACCTACACAACTAGCACATCTTTACCAATATGACCTCTAGCTCTAAAAAGTACAATATTGGATGAAAAGTAAAAAACAATCATCCTGAATGAAAATATCACCTGATACAAACAACTTCTAAAGAAACCACTCACCTGAAATATCAATTTTTTTTATCTATACACATCATGCACTGTGAGTCAGTGACTGAACAGGTAAGTAGACCACTCTGTATTGGAAGAGTTTCTTAACATCCTGAGCATGCTTTACAACCATATTTTTCAAATTTGTTCTGGCTGAAGATATCTGTGCAAAATTCCAATTCAGAAGAATTTTCCAAAGCTCAGAGATCACCTCATAAAGTAGGGAGGAACAGTGGAAGGAAAAACAAACAGAAAAAAAGAGACACTCACACAACTATGACAAATCTAAACTTGAACTTAAACAAATAAAATGCCCAACAAAACTACCCACCCCACCCAATCAGCCAAAAAAACCCAACACAAAGGTTTAATACTATCCCTTAACCTGTCCCATAACCAGACACCACAGAAGACCAGAGAAGAGGCTGAAGATCTGGCTTTTCCTAAGATGCTGGAATACAGCTTTTTCCCTGTGAGACTCACATAGGAGTCCTGAATTGGAAAGCCAGGCTCAGTTCTCTTCTCTCAAATTATGCTTTATCCACCTTCTGTACCTTTTAACGTACAAGAAAATCCAAAATTTTTACTACCAGCACTGCTGTAAGGAAAGACTCCCTCCTGGGCTATCTGTACACAGAAGTGAGGTGCCTGTGCTTAGAAATCCTAGAGATGCAAACACAGAATTAAACTTTAATTGTTTCTTTGTGACATTTTAAGCCAGAATCACAGGTCAAGTCTGCCACTATTGGCATACCTGTCTCAAAAACACAGGGCAACTCCACTGAGACCAAGGAAGTTGTACAAACTACATGTGAACTTGTCCTGTAACCTACAAAAAACAGCTGCTGAGATGTAATTTTGCTTTGTCTCTTAAAGGTCTCTTTAGTAGAAGTGCTTTATGGCCTTCTGTCACAAAGAAATAAGGAGAACCCAAGTAATTTGCTAGAACATGGCCACAAGAAAGGGGAGGACATAAAATAAACTTTTCTAAGGAAAAAAAATGGACAAATTTTACATTAGCCATTTTGACAAGAAGTCACAGCTATATCAATTTCTGGAGAGAGTAGTAAGAAGGGGAACAAAGAGTTATTTTGTGAACAACATAACAAATCAGCAAACCTCTTCTCTGTGGTTTTTGAATATGAAGGTAGTTCCAAGGATGCCTTTGGGTCTTGGCTCTATCAGCCACCCACATGCTTTGTAAGCGACTCTGGATTCATGGCGCCTAGGGAGCAGACTGAACTTAGAGACCTCTTGCCATGATGCCTTGTCATGTTTCTACACAGCTCACCAACAGATGTGCTGCTGGTGTTTCTGCTCTTACTCTGAATGCCAGCGACACCTTTTTTTCAGTTCCAGTCTGCTCCCCTCGTTGTCGTTAGTGAACACACAGAATGCTTGTTGCCCAGTGAAGGTATGTATCTGTGCATGAAATGACGTCCAGTATGCAGCAACAATCATATTACCTTCAGAAACCATCTAACATTGTTGCTCAGGTTCTGCACTTCAGCCTCCCTACTGCTGTCAAACCCAAATGTTAATGAAGCATCAGGTAGACCTATCTGAAATCCTTGGCTCAACTGAAAATATGAATTACTTTTGTTCTTTTTAATGTCTCTTGGTTGTGTTCTTACAATGAAAAGCCTGAAAAGCATAACCTGGCACAGGCCTAGAAACTTCCTCAATTGAAAAACTGGAAGGTAAGAGTTTCTTGTAGCTCCTGGACTCCAAAGCCAGAATTGCTGAACCACACCTACATACTTCTGCATGGTTACATCTGGTCAGGATTCATTTAATTTTAAAATTTAATTCTGCTTCATTTTTTGAGCATTCAAACAAAAACATTCCCCCAGAAAGAGTGAAGACCACTCTACAGCCTAACAGGATATGTATGTGAGACTAAAGACAGCTGCAGAGCAGAGGAAACATTGCTTCTGAGAGCTGCTAAAAAGCTGGCAAAGGGAACCATTTGCAGTTCACAAGAGCAGCAGCTTGTTGAACCTGCAACTTATAAGCTATGACACATTTTCCTGTGCCAGTAGATTTCCGTACAAGACAGATGTGTGTATGTAAATAGTTAATAGATCATGTCCTTTCTATAAAGGCAGCTCATCTGACAATAATAAACAAAAACGTGCAAATGCAGCACAAGAGAAAACGCCTGAAGATAGTCCAATTTACATTAAAGACAGATGTTCTGACCCTAAACACATCCCCTTCTTAAGGATAATTTTTTTTTGTTTTATTCTACTAAGCATACCTGTACATTTTACACAACGTAAAAAAAAAACAAAACAAAAAAACCCAGCCAAACAAAAGAAACCACACAAGAATACAACTTTGGTAATATCTTCTATTTCTTGTGCACGGAACAGAAGGTACGCATAAGGGACTTGACAAGATTTTAGCTAAAATTGGATGCTGTCAGTTTGAAAGTAGAGATGACAATGCTACCACAAAGATAAATTTTACATGCCTATTTTAGTGTGGAATTTTATTCTACTTTTTGTATTACCGCCTTCTTTCACCCAGATGAAGACTTTGGTTTACAGAAACCCTCAAACTCTTGTCCCTGAAAAGAAAGAAAACATTTCATTCCAGACATATTTGGGGAGTTGGAGGACAGAAAATATGTCACTGGTTTTGCAAGACCTTTACATTTTAGCAAAATAACATGTTTGGATAGGGTTTTTTTGGTCCAGTCAGTTCTACTAAACATTGTCATTTCCTATCGTCCCTGCCACTACACTGCACGGAGGGGAGGCAAGTGTGTTCCCACGAAACGCGACTCGTGGGAAGCACTGAAAGCGGGAGCCTGGCATATGTCGAGTGCTACCCCCTTTCCTTCCCCTGGCAGGCATCCTCCATCACGAAAGCCACGGAGCTGAAGCTGGAGCATGAGCTGGGTGAGCAGCTGCTCTCGGTGGCACGATTCCCAGGCGGGAACTTCTGCCTCTGCCCCTCCGCCGATTTCCCTCGCTCACAGCAACGCACCCAGCCTGGCTCCTGGAGCCCTCTCATCTCTCTCTCTTTCTGGGAAGCTGGATTTCCTACAGAACTTCCCCTCCCGCTTTTTTAAAGTCTTTTTCTGACTGCGACTTCTCTCATTTTATTTTTTTTTTCCCTCCTTCCCACTTGCAGCACTCTGCCAGCAGTAGCTGCAAGCGAAATGTGCCTTCTCACAGCAAAACTAGTTTATATTCACAGCCACTACCCTCCCCATTAAAAAAAAAAAAGTTTGGATAAATGTGTTTTCAGGCTACACAGCAGAAGATGCGTCACACCCCTCTGCACACAGGAACTACTCTTTGGGCACTAGCAAAATCGAAGGTCAGAGGCATGTTGTCTGAACATTTGTTTTCAGAGGAATAAAGAAGATATTTATTTTTTTTTTTTTTTTATATATTCTTGAATGTATAGCATAGTCCACACCCCTGGAAGACAGCCCCAAGGAAACCAATGGTCCCAAAGAGAGTCAGTCAATCCTACAGACACTACTCCTATTTTTCCCCCATCTACAGTAAGCTGACTGCATAGGAATTCAGCTGTGTTGTGCAGGGTATCCTTCGTGCTTTATAATTTTACTTCCTGAACGTGTTACCAGATCAAGTTCCCTCCAAAGTTGTTTTTTTCCTGAAGAAAGATGAAGAATGATATAAAAAGTTTCAACTTTCACTCCTTAAAACTGGTTAGCAGAAATTAATGTTATCTCAGTACTTTGTGCGATTAAGTCCCAAACATCTTTTTAGATAAAAAGAGTTTATCATTTCACACTTTAATAACAGCTGAGTGAGCCTAAAGCTAAAAAAGTCATCATCATAACGACAAGAAAATGATCCAGAACCATCTTAGACAAATATCTTAATAAGTAAAACTTTTCTCCTCTCACTTTAGAAATGGAGATACTAAATTAGTCAGACCCTCATTAAAAATTTACTTGGGAGGAAGGAGGGGAAGATAACAGCTGAGGCAAATAGTTGCAGAAATTTTTCAGAGAAACTTCCAGGCAGCAGATTAGAGCCTACGAAACATTGGTCTTCTACCATTTATAACACAGAAGTGCTAGTTCTGGGGTCTAGCATGGATTTCACATTCGACAGCAAAGACCACACACAGTTTCACAGGCACTGGCAGGAGTTCACATGAGCCCACACATTTCTCGTAGGGGACAAGAACTCAGTATCTTGACCTAAACTAGGAGCAAGCCTTAAACCTTCTGTAAATATGCAGAACAAATTTAGACATGCTAAGTACTCCTTTAAAAGTTCTGAAGATGGGAGGATCTGTTAAATTAAAATAAAATAGGGGGGAAAAAGTCTGCTTTGCAAGGGATGGTTGGGTGAAGTGCAAGAACATAGAAAATTGCAGTAGCAATATTGAGTCTGCTTGGCCAGGAGCCTGTCAGTGGAGATGAAGCAAGAATATTTCACCTATTGCATTGTTCCTGGTAAACTTGTTTCCCAGAGCAGAACTTCAACAGGTCTGCTGCTAATTCCAGCTGCAGAATCCCTCCTCCAAAAGTACCACTTCAGCCCACTTTCAACTTTGTTTAATAAACCAGCCTCATAGACTGCATAAAAAGTATTATTAGTGTCACTCATGTTAAAATCTTTGTCTTTTTTTTTAAATCCCTGCTGAAGCCCTATGGCATATTTTGTTTAGGCCAGGAGGAATCCATATGAAACATATATAGTTACATAAATTGTGGTCAAAGACTTCCTGACATTGAAATCTACGAGGCTGTAGAATATTCTCCCAAAGGAAGTGGAAGAGACTCCAACATGTGAGACCCTTAAAATGTGTACTAGCAGAAGAATGGCAGACATTAACTCTGTAGTACTAGAAGACTATCACTTACAGTAGCTACTCCCAGAATTTGAAGTTTGTCATGGTTACCCCTCAATAGAAAGGCCAATTAAACACTGTAAAATCCAACAAAAAACCATATAAATCTATTTGTATGGTTTCCTCAACCTTTAATAGGGTTTTGCAGCACAGGAACCAGATGTACTTTTATTGAACTGGGACCTTAAATATGGCATAATCCATATGGCCAAAATAACTAGGTAATAATAGTGAATTTACTAAGGGGCCATAATAATTATAGGATATTTCTCTTTATAACATATAAGCAAAAGTTAACCACAAATGTAATTTACAAACTATTACTTTCATGTATGAAATGAGCTACATAGTAAGCAGCAGTGGGACCGCACTGACTGAAAAAGAAAACTACATTTCAGGAAGAAAAGACATTGAGCATTACCAAAGCTGGATTCTGTTTATCTCCCAACTGAATAACAAGGAAGAGACCCCCCTCCAAGCACAGATCCCCTTCCCGACCAGAGGAAGGGAAAGAAATCCTCACCTCCCAACATCATCTCTCCCCAAGGCTGGACCTTCAGGAACCACTGTGTTATGTTGGAGATATGCAGCCCAAATGCTTCCAGGTTTCAGCTGAAGGACTTGAAACTCCTGACCACATCCAGTAAAGCCACACGTGGAGCTGCAGCCCTGGGCTGTTAATAGAGTCCTGAAAAGTTACCCTTGTGGTCACACCATCAGTGCAGACTGGAGCCTCCCAGCCAGCTGGTGCTTGGGTTTTCATTCCTTCACGTATTTAATAAAAACTATTCCCAGCCACATTCACTGTGCTCCTTCCCCACACTCTTTTCTTTACAGTTGCCCCAAATAAGTGTTTTCCAGAAAAAGGAAAAAAAGCCTCAGCCCTGACTGCCAGCTGCTGCTCTCTAGGTTGTTATTGCTCGTTGTGCAGAGGACTGTTTGGGTAAGTAACACGTACAATTGTCTCGATCTCTCCAGTTATCATAACTCATCAAGAAAAGTGTTCTAATACAAAGTCTCTCATCCACAAGAGACAGGATGACATCTAAGTCTAATTGCATCATTCTTTTCTTTTGATATAGATCAGAGCATAATATAAGAGCAGTTTTTGTTTCCAGACTACAGGTAGTGAGTACCAGGACATACACAGAGTTTCAACATTTCAAAATTTAACCTCTTTCTTCATGGGATATCTATATACTGAACATGGGTTTGTCACACAGTTCCCTTTATGTGATCCAATTCACAAAGGTTTTCAGTTGCTTTTCACATTGTCACTAAATGTTTTTAGGGTTGGGGTTGTGTTGTTTTAAGGGTTTTTTGATTTGTACTCTTCATGGAATTCAGCAGCAGGATACACGCCTTTATAATACCAGATCAATCCCTTCGAGTTATGTTCAGCAAAACAACTTTCTATGAATTCAGACTGAAATAATAAAAATAGCAAGTTAAGTTTCTCATTTGCATTTGAAACAAGATCCTACGGTATCTCAGGCTGTTTTCTTCAAGAGTTTCCGATCGCTCATCCCCTTCTCTTGGTTTGAATCAGGTTTTCCTCTCTACAGAAATGCTTCTTTAAAGGACTTCTACATTTTGGCACAAGAATGCTTGCAAATTACCTTTTCTCCCCCAACTTGTGGTTGTACGAACACATATCTATTATCTCTGGGTGCATTTTGGGTAGAAGTGCAAGTGAAGCATTTGGAAGAGGAGGGTAGGAGGACACAGCTCTTTAACCAGCTCACTCACCTCTCGGCTGACCTGAACAGCAGATACCAGCTCAGGTAGCTAAATAAGTTAAACAGCCACAGTAAGATGAGGATAGTAAGACCTATCCATAACACTGTCTACTTTACCTCTAACTTCTTGTGAAGTCTTTTATCTAGGCAAAACATGTGATTCAATTTCATTTTTCTGATGCTTCCAGACTCACTGTTAGAATGAAATGTTTCCCTCCGCAGAGAGCGGCATTCACTGGAAAAAAAGGTTTTAAATTGTAGAGGGGAAGAAGAGGGAATAAATGTTTCTTATTACTTCACCTTAGTTTCATTTAAGCAAATGACTGATTGAAGGATTTTGGGAGTCCTTTGCAGCATCTAACAAATTCTTAGCTGGTCTGCTTCTAAACAAGTGTCTTCTGGTAAATAAGGACCATTCCCTTCTAAAAACCTAAATTTAAAGCATATATTTCTCATAAAAGGGGATAAACTATGTTAACTCCTCTATTTAACCACAGAGCAGAGGAGATGAACATAGTAACCGGTATGCAACTTTCTGCAACTGCACTTTGGTCTTTGCGTGGCAGAGACTGTCTCCAGCCCACTAGGTGAAGCTGAGTGTCCGTGCAGACCCGGTGTTGCAGAGACTCCCACTGCACACCACCATAATTTTTAAGATACAGCTACACATCCACCACGTGCAAGTTGTATTGGCTTCCAACCAGTCCATCAGCACCAACTTCGTCACCTCAACAACTTGTCTGGCTTCAGTATAAGAAAGTGCTTGCAGGTGAAAGGCTCTGTACTCCATCACCCATCATACACCACCTGCTCCTGCCAACATCCATATATTAATTGCGTTGCATTCGCAAACAAGAGCTTGCTTCTTTGTCACCATTCAAAATCAATTCTGCGAAGAGCAGCTAGAGCTTATAAAGAACAGCTAATAATTAATTACACTCGAATGGTCTTCCAGCTAGCTCCCATACATCATAGGCTGTTGGATGCTTTTAATCAAAGTGCTTCATTATCATATAGCAATGTATCACCTTTTTTTTTTTTAAATAAAGGATGACATCTTTATAGCAATAACCTTAAACTTTCCAGCCACACATCTTACTAGTTAAGAAATGCCATGAACAACTACAGATATGATAGCAAACAATTCTTTCCTTTAGTATGTGGCATCCACACACTTTGGGGAGGAAATAACAGGTATCATATCACTTCAACAGGACAGCTAGGTATGGAAGCAACTTTAAGATAGCTTTTCTCCACCCACCCAACCCCAAGACAGACTAGTTACTCAGTCTGTCAGCACACCGTGGCACTAATGAATTCCCTGATGCAATGCTACAACCCATAGGGTATTCTGTGTTAAGCAGTCTTGTTTGTCACTGAAGAAAAAAAAAATTTTTGCAGTTGAATTGATATGTACATTTGCAATGGTTATTTGTTCAGCATTTCTGAATATCCACAACATAGATTGCTATTCTGACCAGCAGACACTGAGAAATCCCAGACAAACAGTTTTCCCATTTCTCCCAATTACTTTCCCAAGGGGGAAGGGCAAGAGGGAGAATACAAAACAGACACCACAACTTGGAAAATCTGGTTATGAGACAAGGACCAGACATGAGGTAAGAATCACATCTGCTCACCTATGCCATTTAGTTCTGCATTTTCTTCTCTTAAACAACTCAGAGTCCTTCCCACACATGTTCAATATATAATACTGACTACCTTCCAAAATATGTAATAAATGCTGTCCTGAATAAGGAAAGTCCCTTCTAAAGCATTCCCTGTAGTGGACCTCCACCTTTCCCTGCCTTCTCAAGGTTCACCCTTCTTCACAAATGTCTGTTCACAAAGAGTTGGCATACAATTAAAAAAAATAAAATAAAACCTAATTTCCATAAGACACTTAAGGGTTTTTTTTATATTTATTTCTGCCCTGCTGTTAATCTGTGCATAGCTGGTATGCTTCTGTGGGGAGTTATATATATTGTGGAACGTTCATGTGTTTTGAGACACAGTAATACTCTAACACACTAGTGGAAAATTATTCATATAAAACCAAATACATCTAGCCTCTCTGTTCAAAAGGCTAGGGTAAATGGCACACAAAAATCATATTCCGAAAGCACGTGGCCAGTTTTATATTCATGACCCACTTCCAAATCTGTTAGGGCTTCTGATGAAAAAAATTCTCACAGAAGTATGCTGATATAGCTTTAAAGCACCCAATCAGTGCTGAAAGTAAAACAGGTTTCAGGCTAGACAAACATGATTTATTAAAACAAAGCAAGGGATAAAGAAATCACACAAGTTGTGTCGTATAACCTTTCTCATTTCTTTCTCAGGGACACAGAAGGCAAATACCTCCACACAACTACACATTGGCAAAAAAACATTGCTGTGAAGGCCAGCTTTTACTGAGTTTATACACAGCTTCAACCTTTTTCTGGAGCACGTAGCCTTTGTAGCACACTTGGTAACTGCTGCTGCAACACAGAATGGTCAAGGCTCCCATGGAGCAAGGAGGCAGGCGGCAGTACTGAGCTGCTGCAGTTATTTTCTAGATGTGAGCAGTCATAAAGGCTCCAAAGAAAACATTACAGTATGTCTTGTAAAGATTTCTATGGAGCCATAAAAATATAAAACTTTGGCCCAATTCACTGCAATGGTTTTAAGGCTCAGCAAACATATTGCCTGGAAACAGGTCTGTCTCTAACTGTGATTTGAAGTCCAGTACTGCTTTTCTTCATCATAGCTCTTAAGATCTCATCTTTCTTAAGAAAGAGAGAAAGCACTTCATACTGATATCAGACAGAAACTAAGAAGGTATGGTTAGTAAATGGTTGAAAAGGAGCACAAAACTGCTCAGGTTTTTCTGCTTGTTCTTTAACTCCCTATGAGGCATAAGTACAACAGGGAAATTTTTCAATTCACTACTCACAAAAGGAGAAAAATCAAGAACTGAATCTTCGTCTTAAATCCCTAAAAATCACATCCAACTTACTTTTCGAAAGAGCATCCTAGACATATGGAGAAAGCACACCACATTTCAAATTTCTGGTGATATTAATATCATCTCTTTATCAAATTCCATAATTTCATATACGTTAGACCTAGTTAGATGCCAGGAGAAGCCCCTCTTTCAAGTAGTTGCCTAGAAAATGACTGATTTCTTCAGTGAGCAATGTTTCACAAGCAAGAACAAACAATTCTCAGCTTCAGAGTACTTTAAACAATGTAAGTTAAGATCCCTCTCCGCTCTCATGTAATCCACCTCTGGGACTGAGCAGGGAGGTGACAAATTTCTGTAGCCCCATATGCCTTTGAGGGCACTTGGCCTCCATGCTTTGCTGCTTATGGTATGAGAATGGTCATTTGTGGTGTTCAGGAATGATCAAGATGTAACATAAAGAGAAGTATTTTAAAGAAGCTTTCTGGTCTCCGCTGTTCACTGTGAAACAAATTTTAAATTGTCCGTTTATCACATGGGTTATTTTTACATATGCAGTAACAGAAATATGAGGAAAGGATAGCGGAACCTAATGTTGAGAGTGGAAATAAATTTAATGTACTGAAAACAAACACATGGTCTTAATTTTCATCCTATCGAAAAAACCCTATATTATCACACGAGTCAATTTGAAAACCCCTAAAAGAAGTATTCTCAATTAGTTCAGTCATATTTCTAGTCTTACAAGTAAACTTCTTTTGAGTTCTTACAGCATGCAGTACTCAGACATTCATATCTATATTTTTTTTTTAAATTAAGCTTCCTACAGCATTGAAACAAAATGCAAGCAGTTCAGAAATATGCTTTCCAATATTACATATTCAGATAGGGATGAACAATTAAGCTCCGACTATCCAAGCTGCAGTGTCCAAGTATCTCCTCAAGTACAGAAGGAACACAAAGTCTCGGCTCATTTGAATACACTAATTGCCTATGAGATGCAACATTTCCTGAGCTTAAGTTAGTAAAGCTGCTTTTTTACAAAGGTGCCATCACATTTCGTTAACGCTGGTCAGTAAGCATTGCTGGATCACATTTGTTCAGGCAGTAACTACTGCTAGCACAACACACAGTGATGTGGAAACGGAAAGACAGCAGCAAGATGTGGTGCTAAACAACGTCCATGTCCTCCAACAACATGTGGCCAGCCTCCAGGAACACTGCCCATGGTCACAGCCACCTCCAGGAACCTCAGCCCTCAGAAAATCCTGGCATGAGGTCCCTATTTAACACAGCTAGAAACCCAGGGATGTGGGAAATAGCCTTTCCTTAGACACACACTCCTCTTACCCAGCATTTAAACTTTGAATGGTCTCATGAATTGCCATCTCTCACCACAGTGACTCCAGCCAATGGAGCCAAGCTCATCAAGGAGGTGAGGTGCTTCCCTTCTTCCTCCTCCAGAAATCAGAGAAAAACCCTTAACCTCTCACGTTGACTCCTAGACAGGCTGTACCCACTGTGCACTGACATGTGAAAGACCCCCTACACAAGTACAATTACATGATGAAGCAGCTGACAAAGGATGGCTCCTATTAAGGAGGGTTCCCGTGACAGGCTAAAGCCTTGAGCTTTGGTTGCTCTAAGCCACCTCCAGACATACTTCACATCACTCAGCTCCTAGGATTGACACCTGTCCCCTGATCCACGCTTCGTGCCTGCACAAGAGTCTTCAGACTTGGGGTTTAACTCCTTGTCACGGTTACTTCACTGACAGCCCTGAAATACCTGGATGTCTGGCAGCACTTAGCAGCTCTTGAAACATCATAAGCACCTTTGGTTCCTACACATTAAAAATAGTTAAAAAAAAATTCAAGAGCGCTTAGACAGCGTCCTAGGGCATGCTTGCACCTCTGAAATGGTCAATTTGGGCAATTGCAAAAGGATGCACTACAGCCAAGATTCATTAACTGATGCGCTCTAAGACATTTCTGCCCCAGGCAGAAGTGTGTCCATGGGGTATAAACCAGCTCCTGAAAATGGTCTTTCCCTCAAATCTGATATCTGCCAATTGTGAGACATCATTATTCAAAACAACAAGTTTAAAGAGGTGGAAGGGGGGGAAATAATTCTGAATCAGGACTATGAAGTTACTGTCACAAATGAAAGGTCATTTCACCAATTATCTCCTGCACATACTCTGCATTAAATGCTGCATTATTCATAGCTTCACTGGGCTTTCTTCTGATTGCTATATGGAGAACTGAATATTTACATAGAGCATAAGGTTAAATTACCAGTCATTGAAAAATTATGATGATAGATTTCAGTTTAATAAGCAGTGACATAAGAAAAAAAATATATGTATATATATAAAATAAAATAAAATAAATATACTGTGCTTAATTGACTAAAAAGGCCTGCTTTCCTATTCTATGCATTCTCCCTCCTATGTAAGAAAAGCAGTATTAAGGAAGGTTTCAGGTCAGAATAAGCATTGTCCTCTTCAGTGATTAGGCATTCCACATTAAGACAGTTTAAAAGAGTTTAATTTCCTTTCCAACTTAATGTTCTGATTGATAGACTTTTTCTAATTACACTGTGCTAATATTAAACTACCCCCATTTACAAATTTTAATATTGAACAGAAGCCTCTGAAGCCATATTAAACTACCTCCAGTTACAAATTTTAATATTGAACAGAAGCTTCTTATAGCAATCTAGCTTTTGGTAGTGGGGTTGGGTTTTTGAAGATTTTTTTTTCACCCTTCCCCACTTCTTTCGAACCAGCCCACTGATTCACAGCCGAGGAGCTGGAGGGTACAGTCACCCGCTCACCTACAACTGATGGTGGCTGGGTGGAGGCCAGGCGCGAAGCCCAGGCGTGAAGCCCACGGGTTGCCAGTGACAGAGACAGATGCCTCTCAGAAAGGAGCGCGTAGCTGTACAGATGGCACCAGCAAGAGATCTTTGGCTTCTTTAACTAGGGGATGTTATCCCATGAAGAAGTGTCTCTGAACAGAGATAAGAGGAGCAGGGTAGGAAGTATCAGCTTGCCTATCAAGTGGGAAAGATTTTAAGCCAGATTGAGTAGCAGTGGATAACAAAATTCTTGTGTTCTAAAAGCAACGATCTGGCCCAGAGGGCTGAAATCTGGGGAAGTGATAAGAAACTGCAATAGACTCTATCAGAAGAAGCAGCAGTGAGACACTTTGAGAAAGTTACTTAGATGTCTATATAGTAACCCTATGAGCACAGAAAAGAGGAAAGGAAGAATTAGAAGCTCTAATGTTTGAAGCAGTACCAGAAAAGATATTCTTGGGCAAACTCTATGCAGCTGAGCATAACTTAGTTTGTAGGAAGATAGCAGAAATTTATTACATTAAGTTTCAAGACCATATATAAAAAGTGAAATGAGGAAACAAAAGGTAAAAAATAACCCCAAGAGTGGTGTCATTATAGGAGTCTTACCATGGCTAGATCAAAAACACAACAGAAAAGGAGCCACTGTTCCCTGATGCATAGAACTTCAGGCTAGGTGTGTTGCTAAACCAGCACAGCACCACATTGACAAACTGGAATTCAATGGGATAGCCTTTCAGCTGGATAATCTCCACCCACCCATCAAAAAAAAATGCAGAGGAAGTATTAGAAGGGAGCTATTTTAGTCCTCACTAACAGAAGAGTATTAATTGAGAATTTGACATATGGGGGTAATAAATAACACTTTGGATTAAAGCAATCAAAAAAGCATGTGTATATACATACATAATTATTTTAAGCAAAACAGCTTTTCTTCTGATATAGAGGAACAGAATGCAGAGCAAGACCATCGAGGCTGTGCCAGAAGTTATTTAAGGCACTTGAAAACAGAAAGAAACATAAATCATATGTCAAAAACAAGTATACACGACTGAAGAATACAAAAGAACCAACATTAATCAAAGTGCATTAAAGACGAGACACAAAACTAGAAAGAGACAAAATACATCACAAACAACTTTATTGGCACACGATAAGAGGAAACAAAGGAAAGCAAAACATTCTTCCTAAAAAGAAGATGAAGCATTTACTCCCTTGTGCCGCGGGCTTCACCAAAAGGCAAAGTGCCTTCAGCCTCATGGGGTAACCAATGGGAGAGCAGACTGAGGGCTGGATAGGCGAGTTTTATGCAAGCCTGTCAGCAATGGAAATATTGCCCTGGAAGACATCAGAAGTTGCAGGAAGTGATCTCCAAAGCAGGCAGGATCCTGCACCCTTACAAGCCAACAGGGCACAGAGAGAGACCAGAGGGTTGCAGACAGGCAAACACAGCACCAACTTGTGTTGAGGAAAGAGCACCCACCGCTTGCGCGGAGACAGTTAATCGCCCAGCCTAATACCACTGTGAAAACCACCTTCTCTCTGTCAAAACCTGGGACACCTGGCACCTGATGTGATCAAAACGGAGAGGTTTCCACTGGCAGACCAACCTCTGGTCTGTTAGAGAGGCTTGTCACTTTGATAAAATGTGATTGACTCAATTGGCAGGGTCCAACCGTTGATAAGCTTTGCAGAAATTACATTCCTAAGTTAATTGTGACAATAGAATAAAAGTCTCGTTTCCAGTCTTTTCTCCCTCTCTCTCCTCCTTTTCCTCCTATACAAGGCCTTTAAAGGCTACACAGACAGGTACTTCTCTGCAGTTCGTCAGTGTCTACTTGATCTCCATGGGAAGTTCTCCACTGATACGGGATAATTAGGAAATTTCATGCTGCTTGGATGTGTAAAACCACACATCTCTTTCTGTAGTGGTTAGGAAGTGGTAGGTTTGCTCCAATAAAACCTAAATTAGGACAGCATTCCCCTATCATTATCTTTGACTTCTCTGGGAAACCAAATCACAGAGAGGAAACATTTAACTGCAATCTCTAATCCAGCTGTGTTTGCACAACTGAAAAAGACCCAATGTGTCTCCTGGCTGCACTCAGAACCAGAGCCCAAACCCTATTTGCCTCATAAACACACAGTATATGCACATCTGGAAAACAAGGGAGAAAATTTTGAACAGTGTTGGGAGGTAAACTACAACCAGTAACAGATCTTTAAGAAAATTATAGTCATATGGGACATGTGAGAAAGCACAGTTTGAGACAGCAGAAGCTGCTTTTAATCTTGAATCTCATTGATGCGCAGTTATGTGTTGTTATGTTAATGCACTGCACGTCCAGTGAACATTATGGAGGATTTCTGAAAATGCTCCTTAAATTTTAAACAAACATTAAACTCTTTGGCAAATGAAAGTGATGGTGGATTTCCTCGTATTTCTTGTTTGAAAACATTAGCTTAAAACAGTTTTCATAGGAGAAATATACATTCATGAGAGTAGGTAGAAAACATTGGGCAGAGATTATGCTTTAAGCGTGCTTAACAATATTCACTGCATGAGTAACGTAAGGAGTGCATCAGAACTGAATTTTTAACCAACCACTCACAATTTAATAAATTTTACATTTTAAACTACTGTTATTGAAATAGTAACTATAGTCTCTTTATATTTACTGTATTTTTCCAGTTTCTTAGAAAAAATTACTTCATTAAAGCTGTAGCTCACAAACACCAGCTCTGAAAGCTCACAACTTGGCTTGATATCATCTGTTCACTAGTAGTTATGCAAGGAGAGGATGTCTCATCAGTATCACCTCAAAAGCAGTAGAAGGCAGACCAAAGGATTTTGGCACAATGCAAGAGGCTGTAGACATCAGCCTCTGATTTCGACACATTCCTACTACACTACAGGGCACGTGGTCTACACATTCAAGAGCACATTCAAGTTGTCTTTTGCATCAGAAGAGAGACAAACAGGATGATAGGAAGGAACACTATAAAAACCAAGAAGCACCTAAGGGTCAGGTCAGTCAGACATTCATCAAGAAGGACTTCAGTATACTTGATTGCACTCTGGTGAACTAATTTTAGATTTTTTTCCAGGTTTCCTCCATCTTTGTACTTCTATCAATCTATCTCAAGATCTTCTAGAAATCAAGCTGAGACGTTGCAGCTGCAAGCCACAATTAGACATGAGAGTGGTGACATATGGGAATTGCTTGTCATTATTTGATCTCAAGTTATTTTCAATAATGCTGTGCTGTCGCAATAATTTGCATTCTTATTAAGATGAATTAAGATCGTGTTGTATCATGACATACCTCATTAATACAAAGCAACTTTGTACCTTTATCAGTAATATGTGTTTTCACAAAAAGCCTGATGTCCTTGCACTATGAAGCTTATAATGTTAAATCACCTATTCTATATTTTCTTTATGAATATGACAAGCCCTTTCTATGGCTTCTTTGTGTAAAGTATTACACATACACAGAGGCAGCATTTTGCTTAACGTGTAGTGGAAGCACAAGTATTGCATTAATACTACCCTTGTACTGTTTCTGGCTTTCATACCCAGAGATAACACAGTGCATTAACACACTCCAGTGGATTTAGGTTAACAGCCGAGTAATAAAAATATAAGCGTTTATAAAACTCTAGATGATATTGCACCCATTTGGACCAGGACCAGGCATAGATGCTTCGTGTAAAAATAAGTGATGGGGAATAGGAGACATTCCCTCTGCCCCCATACACTATTTTATTTTGACTTGGGAGCATGATAGAATTTGAAATACACACTCTCCAAGCAGCATGACAGAGAATTTTCCTCTCTAAAAAGCAGGAAGCTATTTTTCAAATGCTAGCTTTTAATTTTGAAAAAGACTTCATTCAAGCTAGAAGACCAGCTACCAATATTTTTTAAGTGATCTGAAGCATGACAAGCGTGACCAGCAATAGAAAACCCATACAATTTATCCTCTATTGTCTGAGGGTTAATATAGTTATACCAAGCCTATTACTTCTGAGCCTCCTAATGAAAAATGCTCTATTTAACAAAGTGAACATCAACATCCTGAAGAGGTTCCTCTGCTATCTGTCTTCTACCTTTAATTTTAATTAAGAAAACAAATGGACAGTAAATTCGAAGCAAAGAATCAACATTAATCTCTAAATCAAAAGGATTTATATTGAGATTACAATTAATCACATGCATGAAATATCTTATTTAATAGGGTGATGCCCTCAGTTACTTTGTTTAATCACTAAAACAATTCAATTTCCAAAATTAGAATTTGGAACCATTCCAAACATATCCCATTAAGATTATCAATCCAACAAGAACAGTGACACTAAACCTCTGAAAAACAAACTCTTCAAAACTTTTTTATTCCTGCACTAAAGAATGCACAGTGCACCCAGACAGAACGACCCTTGATTAAAAATAGGGAGGGATAATGCAACATCTATTCAAGGAAGAAACTCCAGGACATTTGCACTGAAGCTTGTTGGTGACATTACTCAATCCCTATTTAAATAAAGGCCATTAGGCCAGATTTTAGCCTCAAGTAAGCAGATAAACTCCACCATATTCCTGGATTTTCGACCAGTTACGCTGGATGTGATTTTGGCTAATTAATGTAGAAAGGATTTTGCCATCACCCTTAATAAAAAGATGAGAGGACACCATCTTAGATTCACATTCGGAACTACCAGCTGTCATGTGTCTCTATTGCACAGACATGAGGTTTTGGCCCAGATGCACAGACAGACTGTCATCAAAATGTAGGCTACTGGGGACATCAGTGACAGCTTCTACAGGTGGCTAATTTTTATTCAGGTTAACTTTAAACCTCACTAACTTTCAGCCACTTGATTATGGCAATTCTGTTTTAATAATTTTTCTGTGCCCTTCTGCTGTCAAAAATGGACAATCAAATATCTTTAAGCAGCAGTTCCCGTTGTCCTCAAAAGCACATCTATGTGGGTGGTGGGATTTAAGAAGGTAAACCAAGGCAGTCAGTTTGGATTTAACCTAGCTATAATGTTTTAGCCAGCACATCAAAACACAGCTAGAATAATACAATGAAACATGAATTTACACACACGTCTTACCTCAAGCCAAATGCTATAAGTCTTCAGTTATTGCCTCAGCAAGATTAATGCAACACTATTCATTACATGATCAATAAGCCTGTCCTCTTACAGGCTCTTTTTCTCTTGCCCCACTTCGCTTCCACTCTGTGGCAGGGTAGATTTATTTAAAGGTATGGTATGTATTAGGTGAAGACTGCCCAGTAGTCTCTGTTCTCCTCTTGTACTCTAGCATAACATTTCCCCCTTTAAAAAGGGGGGGCAGAAATCAAGAATAAAATGGGTTGTGTGCTCTGGACACCCCAAGTGGTATTTTTAGGATAACGCCTGTGTCATATTCTAACAGAGAAGAGCAGTCACATAGTGCTTTCTTACTTAAATGACACTTCTCATATAAAAAGTCATTTTTCAAGTAGATTTTCTCACTCCACGTGTTCAGAGTCACGCTGCCAGCAGAGGAGAACAAGCCCTTTTGGCTCCCTGCCTCCATCCACATGCCAAAATTTCTCCAGTGGCACTTCAACCACCTTCCTTTCCTCCTTCAGAAGGCTTCACTTACCTCTCTTCAAATTCACTGGCAGACCCATAAGAGCAAAAAGCACCCCCAGTGATGTTCTCCAAAACCAGACCTGCCACCTAGAGTCCCCCCAGCAGGCTTCTGCCTTCAAATCTGGCCACCAAGACTCCCACTAAGAGGCACCAATACACATCAGCCAGGAGACAACCCCAGCCACAAGGAACAGCAATATTTACTGTCACCCCTCAAACCATCGTCTCATCTTGCTGCCCAGAATGGGTGAGCAACTTCGCTCCTTCCTCTAACCCTCTGGAAATTACAAGTTCACACATTACAGCAAGTGGCATAAAGGTGTTCTGGGACTAGCATCAGACCAAAGCAGTTATCAGCATGCAGAAGTGCTCTGGGCATTTTCTTCAAGCACACACTTAAATGCCCAATAAAACCAATGGAGATAGCTGTTTATGGAAATGTAGTCAAAGAACTGAAGTCCAGACCCACCACAGACCAGGACAGGTTGGGACATGCCCTACACGCCAGTGGAGAAGGAGGCTGGATGCACAGGGGAGTTCCCCGCACCCTGCTCTTGGGCCCTGCAGTGCCCAGTGGCTTCAGGCAGAGGTAGGGGTTGGAGCACAAATACTCTGAGAATTTTATCAGTCTTTTTAATACAAATGCAATGGAGAAAGCAGTAAGTCATAGTTACCCAGGGCAAGAGCTGAAGGGCTCTTGATTACAAGTCTATGATCTCACTGAGGGTATATTGGGTGAATATTAACAAAATGCAAATTGCACAACAAACTAGATAAACTTGCAGAAGAGTAAGGGACATGACCACAACCTAGTGAAAACCTAAAGACAGACATGGGGGATAGTTGTCATGCTCAATATTTCAGCGCTGCATTGTAGTACAGAATTTTTATGAAGCTTCTGTTTATGCTTCTTCCTCCTAAAAGCTTCTTTAGGTAGAAACTTACTTTTACACCACCTAATTCTCTTTGGCAGATCTTTCTGAAAAAGTGACACATGCCACATATAAGAGATCAGAGTTAGGACTGTTCTGTAACCAGACTTCCCATCTGCTGAGAAACGTTGTCATTTTCTTACCTCCAGGGACACTATAGGCTCGAATTTCCCTGGGTTTCTGATGCATGTGGAGGGAAGTGCCAGCAGTTAATGCAAAAATGGGACTAGCTACTGGAGGGGGCACCATTTGGGGAAAAAAAAAAAAAAAAAAAAATCACAGCCAGCTCTGCAGCTTGTCGTCTTGACATGTCAACTACCATGTTGCCTTTAGGCAAGAAATAAAGAATATTAACCAACAAATCAAGTAAACACATCTTTTTGTGTGCTTTTGGATTGCATAAAGATAACAGCTTCCTAAAGAATCCTTGGTTTTGCTGGTACAAAACCACTAGCAGAACATAAGCAGAAGCAACCCATCTTACCTCTTCTGAACACCCACAGTGATTTAAAGGGAGCGAAGAGCAAAGCATTAGGCTCCTCTGTTCCATAAAACCAATTGCAATAAATTCAGCAAGAAGATGCAAACACCTGAAACCAAAGGTGGTAACAAGAAGGTAGTCAACTTCATGACCTTGAGCACCTACTCCAATACCACCACTTCTCCTTCCCACCAAGTCAGCATCCCCCTCAAAGCCGTGCCAGCAGCAGGTTCCTTGGGGCAAGGACAAGGCACTGCCACTGAGCCCATGCTGCTTTACAGAGGCCGTGCTCAGCTGGAGGAGACTCAGCCAGCCATTGCCACCGCACACAGCCACCTCATACCCAGGGAGCTGGGGAGGGTTGATTGATCACATTAATGGGGGAAATGAGACACCTCAAGTTAGGAGAAACCGATCCTTCCCGGTGGCAGTAGAGGCCCTGCCTGGAGCAGCACTGAGGCTAAGGAAAGCAGAGTGATTAATGGAGAAGAATTGATCCACCCAGTCCTTGTCAGGAAGCCAACTACTGCCTTAAACAAAGACGTCTATGTGTAATGCTACCAGGCAGTCACTCAAATCATGCCACAGCTTATAATGCCTCCCCATACATTCCCCCACTTAAGTCCACCCTTCCTTTTTAACAGCTACTTATGCATTAAACAACCTCCTTTTCTACGTGCTTTGAAGACTGACAGTGGAAAAACATCCCTGAGGTGTAGCAGCCTTATCCACCCAACTCCCCCCAGGTCACATCCACTTTTTCTCAGAAACAAAGCCATAAAGTGTTTTCAGAAAAATCAAGGGAGTCCAGGACAAAAAGTCTCCTCCAAAGAACAGATTAAGATGGAGAAAGGCCTTGTGAAGGTTCCCTGTCCAAGATAAAGTTAGTCAACAGGTAACAAAGGAGCTAGGGGGGAGGATATGCATAGCTTTCAAGGCTGAAGCATACTGTGCCAAAACCCAGCTTGGACTAGGCACAACAAAGTATTATTGTTGCCTTTTGGCAGTACATGTCACATATACCATTTTTTATTTTATAACTTGATACATTTTCCTGAATTAACAAAAACTCTTTGATTCCTTGGAGTGGTTGGGCAAGAGAGTCGCATCAATTCCTCCACCAAGGGCAGTAGCACACCTCTCCTTCAGATTTGACCCTCAAATCTCATTAATTGCTAGTGTGTCCTTAGGGCCCAATGTTTGCACATGATGCCTCCAAAAGGGGAAGGGAAGGAGAAGAGACGAGCGCACCCCCAATGAACAGACAGCCAACTGCTCTATCTAGCTCCCTTCCACCCCCCACCACAAAAGTCTCCAGGGCAGAGCTCTGCTAACAAAAAGGGGCTTTGCAAATACCACGCTAGATAAGCACAGTTGCATATGCAGCTTTTGGCATCTGTTTATCATTAAAGACAACCTCACCTGAATGGCTGGGGAAACAGCCCACCTGTTTTTAAAAATAGGTTTCATCTCTTTCTCACAGCAATCTGCCTGTGCTGAGTGATGCTTTAAAAATATACCAAGACATAGAGCTAACACTGAAGCATTTCCTTACCCAGCCGGGCAGGGATAAGATCTGCATCTCACAAAAGGCCAACATATGGTGCTGATAGCTCCCTGATTATGTCAACATTTATTAGTTAAGTAAAAATCACCAGTCTTCTTTAAAGGAAGGAGCCCAGATGCCTGCAATTAATATTTCTCCACCCCACCGAAGAAACTGTAACGTAATTCCTGATGTCTCTACTTGAAAAGGCTCAAAACTCACAAATTATGTCATTAGAAACAGCAACGGGTAACAAGAGGTTCAGTATAATGTATTTTCATTAGCCGAGGCTAATTGGAGCCAAATGAGTAAAACAATGCTGTAAGGGCAAGCAGCAGAAATCCTTGGGTCTTTAGGAGACGAAATAAATGAGGGTAATCAGCGGCGTATGCAGAATACGGCATGTTCAATTAATATAAATAGGATAGCAGTCAACTGCAGCGCTCTGCCAGGGCGCAGATGAGTGCTGGTGGGCAGCAGATGTCTTATTATATCGTACAAACACAAGCAGTACGGCAGGCTAAACCAGCAAAAACACTCCCGGTTTGAGGGGCACCCAAGAAAGAGAACTGGGAGGGGGGTTAAGAAACCCACAAATTGCCACCGGAGGAAATTCTGTGGAGGCACCGGGGGAACCCAGCACAGACCTGGGGAGGAGATGGAGAAAAGGGAGGAGGCGGCTGCCTGTCACGTTAGAGGAGAGACAGTCGTGGCAGCTCTAACCTTGGCAGCTCTAACACTTGCCACCTGCACGCACAGATATTTTGTGGGGGTGGATTATCTGTTCCATCCTCCTCCTCCTCCATCTTTTCATCACGTCAATTTAATTGTTACAGTAACGATAGTAAATTGATTTTGCAATTTCAGCTTTCAGACCCTTCTGAAGCGAGAACAACCAACCTTGTCTTTCACTTCAATCTTCTTCTCAATAAGATCAAGGCTGCTGTCCCTCAATTTTCTCTTCTTTTAGAAGAGAGAATAATGATGAGATCCCTTTTCAGCATTTGCATCTGATCTAATCTGTGGCAGAACATGATTTTTTTTTTTTGTCCCATTAGGCAACCCCTCTTTTATAATATTATGCTTTGGGACTAAAAATCTTAGGGATTATGTTGTTTCATAGCTCAGAAGTCACAAAACGTGTTTTTTCAAGCTACTGGCATTTTTATGCAATTCCTGATATATATTTTTTGCAATCTTTAAATAGGAATTGTCAATAATTCTTTTATTGAGTACAAAAATCAGAGATTCACATCCCTATGCAGCCAACACTGAAGTCTACTGTACAAAAACTACAAAATATAAGCAAATTATATGATCGCTTAGTTAACTATCAGTCACATTCACAGACATCCTGCCTACTTTTCATATTCTGCAAAACAGTAATAACATTCTACAACCATTTATAAAATTACAATGTCCTGATCAAGTCTGCACTGGTTAACCTTGACTTTCATTATTTAGCATCACTAGATGATGCTCTTGTGACTTCAGCAGTGTACAATATACATTTTCAGTCAAAGACTGATTTTATCCTTTACCAATTCATTAATTTTTGTTTTATCATTTGATACACGCAGAGCTTTGCTTTTTTTAATTCATTAATTCCTAGATCTCATTTCCCTCCTTAGTCTCCCCAAGAAGAAAATAGCTTTCACAGTAAAGAAACTTGGGGAAAGAGACAGATGTTAAATACTAGGAAGGTCAAAAAGTCATTTCATTATGAAACAGAAGATAAGTTAGCATTTATTTTTTTTGCTGAATTGCATGGCTGCTGTCTGAAAACAGCAAATTACACAGGAGCGATCTATGTGATATGGCCACAAAGAAAAAAAATGTAGTCAAACATACAAGATGGCATATCCCGAATGGTTTAGGAAAGAGTCACATACAGGAGCAAAGAGTTGGAAATAAATATGAATATTAAGACATGCAAAATTCCTGACGAGCACATGAACATTCATATCCAGGAGCTGTTAAAATACGTTCCAAGTTCCTGAAGTTTGCCTAGATATTTGTCTCTTAGCTCTATTTGTTGCTCCCTGAAGTACAGAAATCAAAAAGCCCTAATCCTGCAAGAAATTTTTGGAAAAGGCTTGAGGCTGTGTCACCCAAACAATGCATTAAAACATTGAGCAGAGGCCACCATATAGACCTTGATACTGCCGAATAAGTACATGAAATCCACAGCAAAAGTTAAGCTGAAAGAACGAATCCAAGTAAACGGCTAAATGCTCCACGAGCGGCAATTGCTGGCCTGCCTGCTTTCTCTCTCCTGGTGCTATTTTATTTATTCTGCCCCAGTCAAATGGTGCAGGAGACATTAACTGTGCTAGAAGGCATTAACTTTTTTGCTGTCCTGTGTGGAGGAGACAGAATGAGTTATAAGGCAGGCAATGCAGATCACCTGAAATAAGCGTAAGCGCGTGTCTGAGCTGACCGAGGTTGTTGGCAGCACAGACAGACAAAAGATCAGCTTCTTGGATCACTTACAGACACTACAGAAGAAGCATGACTTAAGTTTAAATTATTTTTTCCATAGAAAAACGCATTCCAGGGATATTTCCCGGTGAACTACTGGAGAAGAAAAGAAAGAGCTGACTGATATCCATGTACTTTTTTTGGTCATGAAATTGTTAGATTGGCACTAAAACCAGAAGGATTCTTCTCCCTTCTTCCCTCTGTGGTTTACGGCAAGGAGAAATTTGAAGGAAGAATCCATACATCCATGAGAAAATTCAGTAACTTTTCTTAAAGCTCAAGAAGAACGTGTGAGGACAGGAGGAAAACCTCAACACTTATTTGAGATAAACTCTTGGTCCCAATTAAGACAGCAATGAAACTCTCAAGAAGTCTGTAGATTTGCCCCTTCTGCTTTCTTGTACTCCTTCCCTCATTTTTAATTAACTGGCATAAATATGGTTAAAAGGAAAAACGTGAAGCATTTCTGTAAAATAAAGCCCTCAAAAAGAAAAAAACAAAACTACAAACCCACGCTCATTTTAAATGATACTTCCCCAAAAAGTAAAGCAATGATTAAAAATGTGCACGTACATACTTTTGGTGTACAAACTCTGGTGACATTTCCATTTTAGAAACTAATCAGGATGAGTATTTCTATTAACAAATGTATTTTTTTGAGATAGTGATGAGAACAATTTTCTAGCAGACCGCAGAAAGAACATAAGCCCAAAGGTTTTATTCCCAAGCACAGTACTCAAACCACCTTCAGCGTCAAATCTTACAGATTCTGCTGTAACCTCAGTATTTCACTTTCACATGAAATAGTGGGAGAAGGGGTAGAAGGATGGTCAGATGGAGTAAGTTGCACAAAGTTCCTTTGTGAACACATTATCTTAAAATATCTCAGTTGAGACCCCACTAGGAGACGTTTGAAGAAGCAGCTTAAGGTCAGAAGTCTGCCACACTTCAGCTCCAGGAACCAATACAAGCAACCTGCAAGACCTCAGCATGTCCTGCCCTGGGACTCACAGCAATGCTCTACTTGGCAGCAGCTTCCCCAGGCAGGAAGACTAGCCAGAGCTTTGGAGGAAAGAGTTTGGAAGGCAGGAGAGAAGACACAGTAAGCAAAGAGAATGAAGCCTTATGAATTGGAACAGAGTGCATCTCCCTTCATCTGATCTTAAATCAGCCTGTGTACTGTAACAGCAAATGCAAGCTGAACTCTTTTAGGTTTTTGAGTTCCTCCTCGAAGAAAAGCAAGATCTTCTCCCTTCCCCAAAATAATCTTAGTAAAACAGAGATACTTCAGATTTTCCAGATAAACAGAACTTGTTGAAGAACCTGGTTTTCCACATTTTATGTACAAGTGAGTATAATTACCTGGGTTTAGCTTTTACTATATAGGTCATATTATGTAGGGCAAGTAACTTGTGAGCCAGATCACCACGACACCAGAGGTACTACTAGGCAGTCTACCTGCAGCAATTTATTTTTTCCAACAGCGAGCCCATCCCAAAGGTTTACCTGACAGATTGCTCGGGTTAAACTCCTGCACTCCATCTCACTTTAATGTACATGTTTAAGCATCAGTGTAGAAAGGCTCCCTATTCCCCTCCAGCCCTGGCTCCTTGGTTTCCTCGATGCCCTATATTGTCTTTGCTATGGAAGCAAATGCAATAATGATTTTCATTTAGTGGGCCACCTTCTGTCTCTGGCTTAGATATCAGCCACAGAAACTACAAGTGCTGACCTAGTGACCTTCAACAGCCTCTTCATCAATACCAGGTAGAACAGCGACCTTGCAAATTTTTTTCACCTGGAAAAAAAACCCAAAATACTAAACCCACAGAGCCTTGTATCACTGTCTAATAGTAGAACAGTAAATGTACATGGTGTCTGCATTTTTTGCCCCTGCTTCAATGGGGAAAAAACCATCAGTGATCATTGCTGCTGTACCACAGACAGAGAATCTCAAGCCACCGGACACTGACCAATTAAGTTTCACAGCCAAAGGAGAGGAAGGTACTATGTTCAGCTGATGTTTATTCAACAGACTCACAGCTGAGGGTTCACCTCTGCAGCGCCTAACTAGGCTGATTAGCAAGAGACCAGTGAATGTTTTTCTGCAGATGCTTTTTATTTGCTGAGCAGGAACTCTAGCGGGGTAATGCTTTCTGGCGTGACAGGCTCTCTCAGGCTTTTTTTTGGTTTGACTCCTCACATGCCCTTCTTTGCTAGTGAACATGGAGAACCAAAGAGGCTGTGGGAAGAGCTCTCTTCCTCAGCGAGGAGGCTGAAGAGGCTCCAAATGTCCTTGCTCTGGTTGTCATTCAGGAGTCCTGCGCCTGATATTTCCAAAGAGGAATATTTCATTTTCCATCTCCCCTCCCTAGAAATTATGTCAATCATCCACCTTTCCCCCCCAAAGGAAAAGCAGCTCTGCCAGTTCCCTTCAGCACTGCGAGTCTGAAAACTACGTTATCCACAGTTCATTGCTTTGCTTTGACACATTCAGGATTTTCCCCCAGAGAAGTATGTTTTCTTTAGGGGCAGGGGGAGAACCTCAGTCACAATGATATCCAAAACACACAGCTTCCCTTTCACAACTCCTCGGAAACATGCAAGGAAACAGCGCTGCTAGCATCACAGGCACTTCGAAGCACGAAGAAAACCTTAACAGAAAGCTACAGACAGTAGCAAGGGTTGCTGTGCTTTCTTTTGGATTGTGGGGTTTTTTTTTCCACTTTGTTACCAGGGAACTGCTGATGAAGTTGCATGTCATTACCACCTTCCTCTACACTGACTCAGCTACTGTAGTACATCTTCAAACTCGGGTGTCCCAGTTACACCCTTACAATGGAACCTGATACAGGGCTTTGTTTAAATATGTGTTTACCACAAACACAAGACAGTTCTCCTATTATCACTGGTATGCCACCCTTGTCCTGATTTCTACCTTACACTATTAAATTCACCTTTCTAGGCTACTAACACAGTATTATATGAGTAAAACCACTCAGAGCCTGGCTGGCTAAGAGAAAAGGCCCCTACACTCTTATGAGAAACTTCTACTCTGACAAATATTTTACAAATTTCAGGCATGAATACAAAGAGTTATAGCTCATCCGTTGCAAAGATATGTACATTTCAGTCACTGTTTTCACACCTTGTTCTTTAAACGGAACAGCAATAGATGAAGGTCAGCATGGTTTCCGACTATCCCATTCACACTGAAGTTTCAACTCTGATTTCTCTCACCTTTGTCTTACACCAAGAAGTAATTTTTAGTCCTTTTTCTGTTTAAAAAAGGAGACTATTTTGATCTTGAGCAACACCACTCATAAATAAAGTTACAAAGAGAGTAGAACTACTAAGGCATGGGAGCAAGAGAAAGAAAGAGAGCACCAAGACTCTACAAAGGACCTTACTATAGATGGTACATAAGAGGCATTCAGGTTTTTCAGAAAGGTCTGCAGCTGTGTAAAAGCATTAACACAAACAGAGGCTATATTCATTTCCAAACAAAGCACATAATCAAAAATGCCTCATACTCAGCAACACCATGACAATAGCAGAAACCTCAGCAGCCACTGGCTAACAATCCCTGAACTTTGTTGCATTCAAAAGCGTCACAGCAGCCTTTACTGCCACGTGACTCCCAGGGAGGTCTCTCTCACAGCATGTCCTCAGATATCTCAAATTCAGAGCACTTTAAGCACAAGATTTTGCGTTTTGAATACAGCAGAATTAAGACTTCAAGACCAAGTTTCATTTCTGCAATTTATGAATAATTTCAGAATACCTCAGATCAGGGCTGCTAGCCACTGTTCAGTTCCCTTTTTTCTGCAGATAGAGGGAGAACAAAAGCTACCCCAGCTGCTGATCATCAAGCCTCTTCCCTTCGGGAAGAACCTGAACTATGACAATGAAGACCAGATCAGCAAGGACTAAGTTCATCCCTCCATCCACCAGCTTGTTGAACTACGCTTACAAGTTTTATTCCAATACCTCACCACAAATAAGCTCTAATTAGACTTTCTTTCTGCCTCTAAAAATGACCAAACAGTCTCTCTCTAACAATAATCTCTTTCCCTAGCCATTATTGCTTCCACCATGTCAATGCTGGTAATCAGACCCACCTAGAAGACCAATGATCAGGAAGAAATGCAGGGTGGTCATGTGGTCTGTGCTGGTGGCTATGTGGCTTCTTCCCAACTCCTACTTTTTCTCCAATCTACGTTCAATTCATATAAACCATGCAAGATGAGGTTTCATACCATCTGAAGTATGACATGTGTCATGGGGCAAGGTTGTTTGAAGGTTCAGGCAATAGCTGTTCTTTACCCTGTTATTTTCTTCTGTGCCATCAGATATCAGTATAAAACGTTACAGAAATAACCTTGCACTCCTCTTCATGAGGGAGACTCACCTGCATTCACCAACCTTTTCTGGGCAGCAAACATCTCAGGGGGGTTCTGCTGCTGGGGGAAGAGCTCACTCCACTCAAACAGGACGTATTTTAAAAAAGTCAAAGTAAGCCTCAAGAGAATCCCCTTCTGCTCTGGAAGAGAGAAAGAGCTCGACCTTAATTGCTGCTTAATTTTTGTATTACACTCCCATCATTCATTGCTATTGACAAGTCAGCTGCAATTAATCATACATGATTGCATAAACCAAGACACTCCACAAAATAGTAATTAGAAGATTAGCATATACATATAACTTTGCACTCTCAGAAACACTTTACAAACATTAACTAATCAGCATTTCTTAAACTCCTTTCACCTATCTCTCACCTAGCTCCCTCCTTTCCATTTTCCCTCCTCTCTCGCTTCCTTGCAGGGAAGCTCCTCCCTCTCCCAGCTGTAAGAAGTTTGCATTCTGCCCTTTCAAACCACATCTTTCTCCCCCATTTGCTTCCTCATCTTCTCTTTTCTTCTTTTCAGCCTCAGGCATCCTTGTTCCAATTAAAAAACCCAGCTGGAGCAGCTGGAAGAGGCCTAAATACCCTAATGAACAGTGAGACATAGCAAAAGAAATACTTATGGCTTTATGATGAGGTGAGCAACACAGAGGAAAGGAAATATGAATGACAGAAATTAAGGTAACTCACGTTTACCTAAAATTAAGGACAGCAGAGATCTATGGAAAAGAAAGAATTAGAGAAAAAAAAAAGGAAAAAACTGTGCCCATTAACATTTGGTATTTCTTATCAAGAAGGTTTCAGGTGTGGAGAGCTCTCTCGTTTCAAGCTGCCCATAGAGAGACAGCACCATGTGAGGCTGTAGCAAAGACCAGAAGCTGATGCTGACAGACATTTAAAACGCACACAAATTCAATAGCTCAGGTTTCATTCTGTAGCAATTTCCAGACACTCACAGAATTTAAATGAGATGTGGATGAAATTCACTTTGTGTTCAAGAAGGAAGAAAATGAAATTGTAAAATAAATACTGAAGACTCAAAATAAGTCTTTTTCTTTTCTATTCAGTATGACATTTTTAAAAATTACAAGAATAGAAATTTCAGTGAGAGATAGAATCATTTAATTTGAAGGTATTGTATGCACAAAATCACATTGTTATAACCTATTTATGAATAAATTTTAAAGTAACCATTCAAAAGTTTCTAAGCATCAGAAAAAGTTCTCAAAAAGCCTGTCAAGCAAGATGATAAGGAACCTCTGCCACACCAGCTCAAGTTTAATAACCCAATGAAAGTGATTGTACAACAGAACAGAGGGTTTCATAGAGAAGGAAATTTCATCTCGTGATGCCAGACCCCCCTCAGTATCTCCAAGGAGGTTCAGAATAAGTGGATCGCTCTTAGTTTCCCCCTTGTTTGTGCTGCAAAGGTTCCACGCTTCCAGGTGCTCTGTGGTCATACACAGGGTCTGGCATGGACCATATGTCTTCCTTTGATACATAACTTGGCTTTTTCAAGAAAATTTCAGGGTTTCTCTGAGGTTTTGAAGGCTGACCAGACACTTAAGGTGGGAATTTGCTTGTGTTCATATAACGCGCTTTTAATACTCAGTGCCAGTTTGTCAGGTTTGAGGTAAGGAGTCTTCCTGGAGGGGAGACAGAGTGGGGCCATTTTGTTTTTACCTTTCTTCCACAAGATACAGTGTGATTTGGTTTCCTAGGATCATCTGGGAATTTGATATAGGAAACCTCCCATTTTCCCAGGGACCTACAATATTACTTGATAACATACCCCTCCCCTGCAAAAGGCAGCTGTAGCTGTTGGTCCCTCCTATGAGGCTTTGCACGCTTTACAGCACTTCGGAAAACACCTTGGAGCTTGTGGAGAGGATGTTCTGCAGACATAGACAGAACAGGGGAGAGGAAAAGGAAAAAAGAAAGGCTAATATTTGCAAAGGGAAAAAAGAAACTTTGCAAATTCATTGCTATCTGTTCTTCCCAGGCAGCAGGGTGATGTGCTTTGAGCTTCTAGTGTACTCAATTTTTCATTCAAATCCCCCTCGCTTGTTGCCTTTTAGAAGAGCTCCCCTGGTGACACTGGACATCCTCAGCCCACTACGCTGTTCTCCTCCCCTGCCGTCCCAGGTGACTCCTGCAACGGCGCTTGCAGCAGCTGGCTGGCCCTGCTGCCATCACACAGGCCCCGTCCAGCCACCCAGAGGTCCATAGCCAGGGTTGAACAAGGAGGTAAGCTGCTGCCTTCTGGAATTGGGGCGGTGTGCCTGAGACCTTCTTGCTTGGGTCTTCTAGCTGGAGAAAATCTCCGAAGACGCCCATGGTGCAGGCGGGGACCGTACCATAGAGCAGCATCTGCCTTGTCTGCACGGTGTAACACTGATTAAAACCCAAGGTGTGGATGCTCATGCTAGGAGTGACTCCTGTTTTGCTGGCGATGGGAAACAAAAACAAAAAACGAAGTATTGCGGTGAAACCAGTTCAATAAATTACGTGCCCCGGAGTTAATGCAGGTGTGCTTTCTTGGCTGGGGCTTTACGTGGAGCAGGCAAGAGACTCAAGTAGTGACTCTGAGGCAGGGAAATTTGAGATCAGTGGTTTTGCCTTCAGCTGAAAATTGATTATTTGGAATTAATGTTAATAATAATAAATCTAGCTTTCTTTTCCTATACTTACTCCCCCTTTCCCCCCCCCCTTCCACAAAGGCTCCCTGCACGCTGCTGGCTGATTACAGTAGCCAGCGCAAAACAAACCTCTTTCCTTTTCTTTGTGTCACGTATATCCAATGATACAAAACGTTTGTGTCTCTTCCACGGCTGACATGCCAGCCAGAGCTAGCGATCTTCACTTGGCAGGAATTTCCATGTGAAAGGAATATTTTGAAGAAAGCCCGTGGGCCAGAGCCAAGGTAAAAACTCCTCGCTCCCCCTAGCAAATGCTGCAAACGCTGCCTTTCCAGTGTGAAAGCACAAGCCCCTGCCCTCCGAACCCCTGTTCCCATGGATTTGGCCCAGGTTGGAGCCTGTCATCTACACAGCAGGAGCGGGATGAGGGTTTTACAGCGGGATGGGGGATCACCAACAGCACAAACATTGTTTCCTCGTGAAGGAAAACAAACTTCAGCCCGAGGTTTCGGCCAGCAACTTCTCTGTAATGCAAAGAGTCCTCAGTCACTGCTCTACAGCACATAAAGAGCCTCCGAGGGGAGGAAATGCCAAGTAGTGAAGGGTGACTTAGCCTAGCAGGGGGAGGTATAATCCCAGGCAGTGGCTGGAAGCTAAATCCAGGTAATTTGAAATGAGAACCCAGGTACACGTTTTTAACAACAACCCATTGAAATGAACTGCCAGGGGGTGAAGCTAGACAGTTTTTTGTTTTGTTTCGCTTAAATTTCTCATATCGAGACTAGATGCCCTTCCCTGCATCAGAAGTTTTTGCGCTTGGAAGAAAAACAGACTTGAAAGAAACGTGTTGAGTTGCAAACATCCTTGCACGGGGTGAGCACTGTAAAAGAATGAAGCTTTGTGGAGACAGGGTTTCAGTAGGAACACTAGAAATAATAGAAATTACCGGTATTGGTACCGCTACACTTTCAACTTGAGTCATTAGTTGGATTTAGAGTCTTGCCAAGAGCATGCCTCTGGAGGGGAACCAGGTGATGGAGTCAGGAGAGTCTTCACACAGGTTGTCCCCGAGCACAGGAGAAATTGCACAAGAGCAGGTAGTGACTTTACTGGTAAGCCAATGCCCATCCCAGTCACCTCAGCAGCAAAAATCCTCTCTTGGCTTTTACTACAAACGTGCCACAAGCATCGCCACCAGCTTCTTCTATGACCTCTTCAGTGCATCTGATACCCGTTGCTCAAATAATCACTCAGATGTACCACAGGCAACTCTCATCTCCAAGTTTGCCTCCAGACTCTAGGGCAAAACTGCCTAGCTTTTTGGTCGGTAATTCTTACTGTCTCAGCCATCCATTCCTTGACGGATCATGGTGGCTCCCTACTTCCCTGGTGAAGTGCGGAAGGGGAAGAGGGAATTACACCCACACACGATTCCCGCGAGCCACAGCCACGCCGCGCACACAGCGCCGGTTGACAAGCCCAGGCAATGGCAGGCGGGCGGGCGGTTGCTAAAACAGCCCCGTGCGTTTGTAGAACACCGCGGGCAGGAGCAAACGCCGCTGGGCGACGCTTTGCCAAACAGCTCTCTGCTAACACCCCCGGGGCTGAGCTGTGCACACCTTGGCATCGCCACACGGAAGGTGCCCGTCATATAGTCCAGATCCTTCTGACAGGATCCACCCTGGGATCGGCACAAGGATTCCCCTGTACACGGCACTGGTGAGGCCCCACCTCAAGTGCTGTGTCCAGTTTTGGGCCCCTCACCGCAAAAAAGACATTGAGGTGCTGGAGTGGCTCCAGAAAAGGGCAACGAAGCTGGTGAGGGGTCTGGAGAATAAGTCTTATGAGGAGAGGCTG
>JAOXJM010000001.1:95274884-95289553 GCA_026413425.1 Tringa solitaria | reverse complement strand
GCTCTGCCATCCTCAAAGTGAAGAAGTTCCTCCTCATGTTTAGATGGAACTTCTTATTGTCTTATGTTCAGGTGGCAGATTTGTTTTTTCAAATGAATCCAGGACAGATATGCAAGCCATTTTCTTACTGGACTGAACTACGGCCCATACTGCAACAGAGGACTCTCCATGTTAATGATGCTGCACTAAGCACCCCATGCATGGTGGGAGGAAGTGCAGATCCATCTTCCCTCATCAGGGAACACAAAATTAGCTCAAAGAAGCAGAAACTTTCTATAAACAACCACTGGGCGGGGAAAAGGGGAACAACCTTCCAGAACTAACATTTTTCTTTTGCACACTGAAAACGTTAGGGATTTGTCAACATGGAGTGTATTACTGGCTTGTGGGGACACTGAGAGCAGAAGAAATCTGTAAGTGAAGCAAAGAGCTCAGAATTTCAAGGTGAAAGGGTTAATCTGTCCTCCTTTTGTAGCTAAATCTTTCTCCTGTGTTGAGGAGGGGAAAAAAAAAAACAACCAACAAAAAACCACCACAGTTAAGGAAACAACCTGGATATGTACCCAATGTGCAAGTTAAAGGGGTGAAAACTAGAAGACTAGAAGTAAAAATTATTTTCTTTTAAGCCCATTCCCCAATTTTTAATGCTTTAGTTATTGTAAACTGATAGGAAAATACGAGGCCTCTAATTCCCTCTGGCCTTCCACAGGGTACGTGAGGCCAGGGGAAGGACACGGTGGGATATAACGTGCTTTCTGATACAGAGCCCAGATTTAGAGCACTCTGCATGCAAGTGAATTCGACGCAGCTGTGCCAAAACACTGCCTAGGTAACTGCACCACCACCATGCAACTGCAACATGACATAGTTACTAATTAAACTTCCAGATGCATAGAATGCTTCTGCCTTCCAGGACACGAGGAATCACAGCTTATTTCTTTGTGCAGAAGGAACTGGTGCATTACAAGCAAACTGCAGGATGCTTTTGCTTAGAAACTTTCTACCTGTAGAATCACACACCCAAGAAACACGTTCCAGCATAACCAGACTCCCTTACCTCTGCCCGGGGCTGTTGGAGGACAGGGTCAGTGGTCTTTTCAAAGGAGCTGCAGACCTGTCTCTTGGGTCATGGGGCCACCAAAAGGAGTCATCTACAGACCGGTTTCTCCCTGTGGAGCCTTTGATTACTTGGAGCCCACAGCCAGGTATTTTCCATGACCAGGTTTAAAAAACATTATACTCATACTTAGCAGTGTCACCTGGTCGGTCATAGCTTGTGAGCATCCAAGCTTTCTTTAGGCTTGAATGAAATCCCTCTGTTACGAACACAAAAGCATCAGGGCAAACATGGTGTTTGCACACCCAGTGCAAAATTGCTTGTGGTTGGTTTTCCCTGATGCAAAAACCTCTAACCGTCTTTCAGTTAGGATGCTTTAACAGAATATGTTTATGATCTACTTGTTTTATTGTCACCGCTCAGAATACCCAGTGGCACCACTTATGCATACAGGTCCTTGTTCACCAGCCAGCTGTAAATGGGTGGCACACCGGGCTGAAGCAAGTGCTGTCTCTTCAGTTATTGTCTCCTCACTTGTGCTGCAGCACACAGCGAGCTCGTGAGCCGGGCGTCCTGGGCTCTGGCTACAAAACCTGACAGATTCATAAGAAAATCCCAGTTTGGGCAAATAATATGGAAGACAGACTAACACTGAAATTCAGCTCACACATGGGGAAGAATCTGGCCTTCTCTTCCTTGGAAAGCTCTTGTCCTCACTATTAACCCTTCACTGACATCAAAGTAAATTGTATGTTATTCTCCTGCTCCCGGCAGACTCTTTTCCCTTTATGTCTGGGGAAAGCAGTTGTTGAAGACGGTTGGAAAGAGACTTTAATGATTATTATAGTAGCTGCAAAGTCATATGCCCCATGGTAGCACTCAGTTAGACATCTACCAGTTTCTGTTGCAGACTCAGAAACACCAACACTGGTTTTAATGTAGAAATAGGTCCACAGGCAGCCAGGGAAACCCATGGCATCCCAGCTCAGAGAGTGGCAGCTGCAAGGGGCTGGCAACACCCTGGAAGATGCAGGAGACCTGTGGAAGGAGACACAGCTGGAGACATGCTTGGAAGGAGATGCTCCATGCGAAAGGGAGGCACAGCTGAGAAACCCTCACTGGATGAGGGACAACCCTGAGGGACCACAGCCATTCCACACTGGGGTGGAGACATCCTTGAGGGACCCCACACCAGGACAGGGGCACTCCTGAGGGACTGAGGGTAACACATAGCCAAAACAAGGGAAGGGGAGACGAGGAAGGTGCTTGACTGAAGTTGAGCCTGAGGAAGGGAGAGGAATGGTGTTTCCCTAAGTGGATTTTTTGTGGTTTGTTTGGGTTTTTTTCCCCATTTTCTTTCTTCTCAAGCCTCAAATCAGCAATTAAAACTTTGTGATAATTGGCAATAAATTCAGTCACGTGAAAATTCCTCAAGAGAGTTTTGCCCATGACATAATCCCACATTAAATTTGCCCTTACCTTAGAAGGCTTCCAGTATATTTTTTTCCTATTGTATACAAATTTTCTACAGAGGTGCAAATCTAACACAGAGCACTAAACAACATCAGGCACCAACAAGGCAGGTGCAAAAAAAGTATTTCAACTTCACATGCCCTTACATTTCCCTTGTAATAGGTGGCTAAGGTGCAACAGGTAAATTCAGTTCCTCATAGCCCCTCTAGCTGAGGCATAAAGGGTGTATACCTTTGGCAGTCTTTGCCAAAACCGTAGCCAGTGAGGATGCATACGCCACCATCAGCCTTTGCCACAGGCCAGTACAGAGAGCTCATGGTTCGGTCACTGTCAGTCTGTCCCAGATGCAATAACGCGTACCACAGATGAAATCGAAAACTGAATCATAAACTGAAAACATTAAGATCATTTTTAGTGCCACAACAACTATTTCTAACGGCAGTGTCTGAAGTGTTTGCATTTCACAAGCTGAAGTTTCTAATTTCAGAAAAAACCGGCTATTCATCTGAGCACTTCAGATGCACGTCAGCTAGCAAGTAATTGAAGTCAGAGTGTTTTTCTGTAATAAACCTCCATAATGAAAACACCAAAGTAAAATCCTAAAGTTCAACTCAATACATCACGCTAATCTTCAGAATGGGATTTTTCTCGCCACTAATCTTGTTACAGCTGGGGCGCTGTGCAAATACATCTAAACCCGTAATTACTGAAGAGATATTGAAAGGATCAATTTATTTCAATAAAAAATGCAAACTTTGAGAAGAATTCATTAATACTCAAAATCCGGCCATGCAATAAATAATACTAATGAACTGAGAAAAAGCAATAGATGAACAAGTACTGACATGATGTCTTATGCTTATTGCTGTTAAAGAGGAACTGACAATTACTCCATTTGAAATGTAATTCTAGGAAGAGAAATGCTAGGAAGTGAGAGAAAGACTTGTTAAAAATATGTATCTACATATATACACACGTTTTAAAAGTGTATTATGGTGAAAACTAATTTAATTTAGTCCTAAAGAGGCTATAATACCACTTTCAACACCCTTAAGCTGTGTTTACATTAGCAAACAGTGCTGTGCAACAGGAGCATGAAACAGCTGTTGCTGAGATGCTGCCAGCACACATACTATCCATATGTTGGGGGGGTTACTGCCAGTTAGCTCCAGGCTGGTCCTGTGGACTGATTGCCCCGCAGTGATAAGGGTATTTTAGGAGCAGGGCTGGAGAATCTCTCTATGTTTGGTTTTGTCTGAAGGGAACTCAAAAGTGCATGCTCCAAGGATGTGAATCAAACAGTAATGTGAAGCAAAACACATTTTGTGCGTGTGGCAGCAAACACGAAATTTTTTTCAAAACCAGCCTCCTGACTTGCACTAAAATACGTCCTACAGGGGAAGCGCTCAGAACACTGTAGATGGTTCACTCTAGGACAAAAGCAACTAGACACAGCAGAGATCTAAGCGCAACACTCACCCACGTTACTTAGCTAATCCAATGACAACGAGGGGTATCTAAAATGGCATTTTCAGTACTAATGTATTGTGATAGCTGTCAAGACAGAATGCAAAACCACGTTTTTCCATATGCTTGTAAGGTTCTGCAATTTGCTAAGAGGAAAAATCTAACACTTGGTTTGGTATTTTTGAATTATAATATGGCTATTTAAATAGCGCACTTGAAGTTAACCAGGCTGCTTCAGTGGACACTTACAATAGTTTTCCATAGGCTTCCAGTGCAGACCGAGACAAATATCACCAATACCTGTATGTTCGCTGCTCCTTAATTTCACTGGGGTTTCACTGAAGGGAATCAATCCCTGGTGTCTCAGTTGTGATGCAAAGAGCAGATACATGTCACGATGGGATCCGCACTTGCCACAGGACGTGCTTCTTTGCGGGAGATTAAAGCTTTGTACGTTACAAGAGAAGACCTGGTCACAAGTCAGCTTACATCTGAAGACTAAAAATGCCTCTCCAGAGGGCCGAGACTCTGCAATCTGAATAGATATGAGAGGCAACAAAAACACGTGGCAAAAGCGTAGAAGACGCATGAAAAGAAAAGGAAAAATACAAAGACTGAAAACTCTTCCCTGACAGTTAAGTAGAAAGAGGCATCTCTTCAATGCTTTCTACCTGCTACCTGCCATTTTTACTCAGTTCCCCAATTCTTACAGTGGTGGAGGTGGGGAGTTACTATTCCCTGCTGCCACCTCTCCTGGTGGAGGAGCCCTAGACTGTTCACGTATTCCTTCTGCGAATGCACTTCACAAAAGCTGCTCCTGCCCGTTATTAGGGACAGTAATTACTCTTTTTTCTTCTTTTAAGGTTCTCAGACACAAGCCACCAGGCTTGTGGTACACTTCGTCAGCTCAGGAAGGAGAAAGCTCTGAGATAAAAGATGAGCCTCTGTTTTGTTAAATCACGGTCAAGTTATTAAAAATCACCATTTCCTCTCTCTCATTAGTCTCATGTGGGAAAACGCTGGCAAGGCACCAAAACCTCATCTAGATGAAAAGCTTTGGCTTTTACTGATTTTAAAATGAGTGATTTATGGCAGCACGTATAGCATGATGTTATTCCCCTTGCAAGTACGCTCTCAGAGTGCAGAGAAGAGGGGGGGTGTGCACGAATTACATGCCCCTTGCTCCTTCCAGCAGATTCCTGCCTCTTCCAGAGTGGGGCCAACCAGACTAAAGAGCAGAATGGAGGAACTGTCTGGCTGCATGCCATTCCCCCTCTCCTTTCTAACTGCACAAACCTGCCTGGCAAGCTCCACAGCTACCTATATGAGAAACAACTCCAGCTGCTTTAACAGGTAATAACTGTTAGTGGCTTTCTGGATACTTTTTACTGCAATTTTACAACCAAAGCCAGTACAACTTGAACCATTGCTTTTCTGTACCAATAAGGCTATCACAAAAGCCTCTGCCACAAAAGCCTTTGCTTTGTTCTAACCCGTGTCTTTAAAGAGCCCCTGCAAAGGCAATTACTACTGGCCACAAGCTAAGTAAATTTCATACTTTTGTTCTCTGTATAAGTCTATCAAAGCAAGATAGGGAGTGTCTTACTTCTCATTCTGCTCTGTGCAAAATGTGATAGGCTAAGCATGTCTAGCTTCTCTGCTCAAATATAATTTCCTGTATATTTAATCTGGCTTTTTCCTTAGCATTTTCAATAAGGACTGTGGGATCTGAAAAAAAAAAATACAAAAAAAAAATCTCAGAAGGAACATTATTTGAACTCAGCATGACGCACAAAGCTACGGACTACCTCTGAATGAGGGCGATCCTCCTGTCGTTGGACCCAAGAGGTGATTAAGATTTGCAGTTACAGGCAATACTGAGAAACAGCAACTGTGCTGCCTTCAGAATCCCAGCCACTCAAGCAAGGCATTCTGGAAAAAAAAACCAACAGGGAAGCAGATGCCAAAAGAAATGCATTTGTTAACAAGTCAGCTAAAATTTTATTTTCAGGAAGCTGCCGTATCACCATAACATTTCCCCCCTCTACAACCCCAGAACAACAGGTTTCCCGAATATCACAGCTTGACATCACTGATGAGCTGAAACCTTTAAAACATCCTTTAGATCCTTATCAAGGGCTGATGGATTGCCTTCGAGCCTTCCTTCTGATGACCGGCAATGTCAGGCCACTGACATTTCTTCCCCTGTCTCCAAAGCAAGCCTCCGGTGGGTGCGCGGCTTAATCAAGTGTATGACTAGAGGCAAGCCATGAATCTGCCACCAGGTGTCACCAAAAGGCTGAGACTAAACTCAGCCTCTGGATTTTCTGCAGACCGGACAGGGATGATTACAGCACTGTTATTATCCCTACAGTTACGTGAGGTCATTCCTCTCTACTTCTAAAAGCTGAAAATGAGTCAAAAAAAAAAAAAAAAGAAGAGGATTCTTTGCAATTGACCGGTATCACTGTGCATTCCAGGTTTACTTACATGGCATGCAGGCTAATTTAAACTCTCCAGAGAACGGCTTAATTTAACCGAAACTCAAAATCTCAGACTAAGGATTTTAACCTCGGTGGAAATGTTGCCTGTATACATAAAATTCTGCTCTTTAACGTCTTTGCCTCCTCAATTCCAACAACCACTGCTGTGGTCACAGCTATCACTTCCAACCGCTTGTCCTCCAGCCGTCTTGCCCATGAGCCCACATAAATTGCCTTACTTACCCATTTTTCATTAGCCTTTCCTGATGGGCAGACTAAATGAGGCTCTCTCTTTCCTGTCTCTGGCTACGTTGCCGCTTGTCCTGCCGTTTGAATTGCCAGCTGCACTGTAAGTTTGTCAGCGTTGTACAGAGGGTAGGAGAGCCCCATGTTTTGCGTTGGTGAATACGTCAGAGTCTAAACCAGAGCCTGAGGGTTTATAATGAAATACATCTGGAAAAATAGTCGTTGACACCAAATCCTGTTAGTTCCAAGTTGTGGGAGAAAAATCACATTTAATTTAGGATTTATACTTTGTTTCCTGAAAAAAAGAAACTTTCAATCTGCAGTAAGTCTTCCCAAATAAAATCCTTTGAACGCTGAAGTACACTGCATGAGCTAAGGGCCAAATCATCCTATGATTTTTTGCTCTCTTTATTGAAGGCCTGTATTTACCTTTTTACAGAACTTGATCACCTTGCAGAATTTACGCTTCTCAAACACTTAGCGGAAAAAGAACAAGCTATCAAGATAGATAAGGGATTGCAAGAAGAAGCAGCAAGTAATACAAAAAGAAGCGGAAGTGTCTCACGACAAGGGAACATGGAAAATATCCTGACATAATGAAGACAATTAGAACAGGAAAAAAATAAAAGCAGAACAATAAAGAAAAACTAAAGTTCATCACCTAGAATGCCTTATTTAGCTGCTTATGTCATTCACAGTCTTGGAAGTGCTTCAACACTGAATTTCAAATTTGGGCATGCAGTAAACAACTAACAAGAATGGGACATCACTTATCTAGATTTAGACTCTAATAAATATATGTGACTCTAAAACCAATTTGTCAAAAGTACGTGACATTTATCCAAAATAACTGGGAATTAGAGAAAAATCAGTATTTCAAGCAAACATTCTTCTCCCCCCATTCTTCACACGTAACAGTTAAACCTGTTGAGTTCTCTTGGTTTAGTTTGAAGAGATCAAGAAAAAAGATCACGAAAAAAGAGATCAAGCTAAAAAAATAATATTGCAGCAGGTGGTGCTTGAAGACTGGTACAAGAAAACACTGCAGTTCCAAGTAATGTCATGCTGGCAAAGTAGCTGCATTTGCACATTTTATGTAATATTAGATCTTCACATTAAATAAAACACACACAGAGGGTAAAGATACAGTACTCTGCAATGATACAGTCTTGTTGCAATCATCTTTCACATTTTCTGACAATAGGATTTCTTCTGCCACCAGTTACTGCATGCCGTCACTCTGCAGGATGAACTTACTGTACCCATTCCATCTTTAGATCTGTTGCTTGTTTTGAACAATTATGTAACTCACCATAGAATCACAGAATAGCTTGGGTTGGAAGGGACCTTAAAAGATCATCTAGTTCCAACCCCCTGCCATGGGGTGCAGAGACACTTCCTACTAGACCAGGTTGCTCAAAGCCCCATCCAGGCTGGCCTTGAACACTTCTCACCACCCTCACAGCAAAGAATTTCTTCCTAATACCTAATCTAAATCTACCCTCTTTCAGTTGAAAGCCATTACCCCTTGTCCTATAGCTCCAGTCCCTCATAAAGAGTTCCTCCCCATCTTTCCTGTAGGCTCCCTTTAAGTACTGGAAGGGGCTATAATGTTTTGCCAGAGCCTTCTGTTCTCCAGACTGAACTCCAACTCTCTCAGCCTGTCTTCAGAGAAGAGGGGCTCCAGCCCTCTGATCATCTTTGTGGGCTTCCTCTGGACCCACTCCAACAGGTCCATGTACTTCTTATCTTGGGGGCCCCAGAGCTGGACACAGTACTCCAGGTGGGGGTCTCACGAGAGCAGAACTGAGGGGCAGAATCACCTCCCTAGACCTGCTGGCCACGCTTCTTATGGTGCAGCTGGCTTTCTGGGGGATATGGTTGGCTTTCTGGTAATAAATCAGTTTTCAGCTGCAGGCCACAGAAAGCTTTTGACTTACGCAAATTAATACAACTGCCAAAAAAAAGTTAGTAAAGATTTTACAAATAAAATCAAATTCATACTATTTGAAAAGCATATAAAATCCACACCTACAAGGTGTACTGCACTAAGACAGTTTCCTACAGCCTGTTCTGAAAAAAACCCCAGCACACACCTGCTCAAACAAGGGAGCAGAAGATGGGTCAGCACAGCTGATTCTCCTGCAGGCATCTGCCTGCTCCCGCCTCCTACAGCAGGCTTTACTTCTGATCTGCAATGCCAGTATGACCCTAAGCTTGAAGAAGTGTCCTTAGCGGCACTTAGTTTCCAATGCACTGTTAGCTTCCCATTTCAAACTAACAAGTACTCATCAGGAGATGTATACGCTTCTGAAGGCACCCAGACCCCCTACAGAACTAAGAGCCTGCACTTTCATAGAGTGCTTAGCAGGGAAACTGCCATTTCTAACCTGTCTAACGTCTATTAAGACACGTGAAGAGGACTGTTGGTGCTCTGCAGCCAGCGTGAGGCACACTATTGCTTGTAAGCATTTCAGGTAAGAAAACTGTCACAACTGCAAACAAATTGCTTTCCTCAATCCAATGGTTTAACAGCTGAGGTTCTTCTGCAGCCGCCACCGGAGTATATTACAACAAATCTGTGAACTAAAAATTAGAGCTAATCTGAGATGTGAAGTAGGACCTGAAATAAGTTTTGGGGGTTTTAAGTTCAGGGAACTGGATGTAGGAAAGAGAGTCAAACTGACACCTTGTTTAACGGCACATGCATTATGAAACATTAAGAAAAAAGAAACTGCAAAGGCAACATTCATCTACCTTTGCAATTTATGAGGGGAAAAAAATACAACCTATCAAGTATTTTGATGAAGTCAAGTCATCAACCTTAAGATCTCCTCCTATTTATTAAGTAAGCAGGACATACGTGAAGAATATTTAACAGCTTTTACAGATTCCTAAATACATTTAAAAAGCATCCAAAAAAAACCCCAAACATTTCTTTCATTACTATTACAAGCTTGATAAAACACCACCTGATTGAGCGCTGCTGGATATTTAGACCACAGCCACAAGTCAGAACTCATGTAATCCTCTATGTAAGGTCTCTGCAATTACTTTTCTTCTTCCACACAAGGCACGTAAGCACAGCCAAAGCAACACAGCATAACCTGCAGCAAGGTAGCGGGTTGCACGATCACAGAGGCTCTGCTCATATATTGCTTTAAGATATTCAAGCTTCCTACTTCAGAGACAAAAACATTAAATAGGTCTGATGTGGCTGATTAGAACACAGGGCTACGATTTCCACCGTTTAACATTTATACAGTTCAGCAGGTTCCAGGTGCTTTGTTGCCAGTCATCATTTTACTTACTATCAAATTACCTTCCAGAGACAGCATTTCAGCTTAAGTAGTAGTGACACACATAAGAAATTGTGAGTCAAAGCTCAAGACAAATATTTTCAGTAAACAGTGCTATGAAGGAAAATTGATGAAAATAGTTTTAAAGAAGTTTCATTTAGTTTTTCTGAATTTCCTAAATGTCATTGTTTCCTAAGGTAAACCAACTAGAAGTTACTTCAGCTCTGCACAGCCACATCTAGAGGGAGTGATGAAATCACTTCCATAAATATAATAATATATACTTTGTATATAATATAGTAAGGTGTTTTGGCTGTACTCCATTTAAACAAGTCCTAACTTTTTCCTTAAAGTCAGGGTTAAACTAAAAGTACCTTCTCAAATTTACTCTGCAGTTAGTGCTTTTCTACTCTTAAAAAAAATCTGAATGTAACAATGATTTGAAAATTTAATTCTGAGCTCCCAGTTAGGATACATATTATAAACAATAATCAGAACACAGGAAAAATACCTGTGACATCCTGTGGTATAGTAGTACAAATACGACCTCACGAGTCTCGCATGGCACAAAACAAACACACTTCTACATACATGAAATGTCAAAGAGCAGAGGCCTCACCACCTCTCTGCCTCCCCTACAACTGATTGCAAACAGGCAGCAGCTTTCAAAAGCTAGTTCTGCCTCCTTGCAAGACAGAGAGCTGGAAGAACCATTATAAAACTGGAATCCTTTTTTTCCAAGTGGAAATAAAAGGCATTTAGAAGGGATAAGTATGCTTTTGAAAGAGGGAATGCCTGCCTCGGAGAAAAAGGAAAAGGTGTTTCACGGGATAAAAAGTCATACCAGTTAATAACTGCAAAACCACAGTTACTCAGCATTAGCTGACTGTCAGAGCCTACCAAATATTCAGGTGCTGAGATTGTAAAGAGCAAATACTGTAATTTTCCTGCATTTTGCAGCAGCACCCTCTCATTAGCAGCCATCAACTGCTGATACCAGGCTGCACCTTGGTAACTACAATTTTAAGGAACCATAAGCAAACACCAAAATTAGCTGCTGCAAAAATCAGTTATTCAGCAGCTAAAGAGCACAGACTAACGTACACAAATTCTTTACAGCCTGATCAACAATGCAAGAGCAGCAACTGTACCATCATACAGAATCTACTCCACCCTGCAACAGAACAGGGATTTACACAGAAGTCACAAGGCTGTGACGATTTAACATTTTCTTGCGTAGCTTGTGTAGGAGAACTGAAGGAGTAAGAACAAGTTCATTAGCTGCCCACCTTAGTAAAAAGATGATATACCACAATGCTCCTTGCATTCAGTACTGTGAGGTTATCAAGCATAAAGATATAAATGTAAAAGCTGATCGCTTGTTTAATCTCACAGAACTTTAGGTTGCCACTAAACAAAGCAAAGTCTCGTGTCTGTTCCTCAAGCTGCCACTAGCACTTGTATGGGGGGCCTTCCTACAGAGCTGGTCAGCCTGAAGGGTTTCTGGCAATGAGTTAGTTTTCACTGGGATCAGTCCCCGCTCCCTCTTGTTCCGAGTCAGCACCAAGCATCACTGCCGACCCAAGAAGGAAGCAAGGACAGGTACCCCAAGGGAGGAAGGGGAGTGCCTGCACCACAACAGCTTAAAGCAGCAATGAGAACTACACCATTAGTCATGTTTAGATGTAATGTACTACTGTAATAGCTACACTGCCACTTGCAAAGCACAGCTCTGCAAACCACGAAATATGTAGCTCCATTACACACTGTCATACTGAATGTTGAAAAGGTACCCGTTAAACCTTTAGATAGGCTTCTGTCCTCACGTGAGGAGGAATGCAATTCTCAACACACACGAGGAAACTGCTTCTCCTGAACTTTAAGTTCAGGTTGATTTTTATTTAGTATACATCAGTAGCTGAAGAAGCCACAACTTAACTGTTTATTGCAAAAGATCATTCCAACACAGCGTTTGACTTTTTCATTAGAAATCATTTTAGACATTTTTAAAGTGAACTCAAGATTCAGACTGTTCATAAAAATCAGTTCAGTGCATACCCGAATCTTCTTGTTTCCCCTCACCCACCCATAATTCCACGATTTGTCATCTTTGACAAGCACATTGAAACCAGAAGAACTGTTCCCATGCCATGGGGGATGTTTCCATTTTGACAACTTGTATTGGTGAAGCTATAAAATTAAAACAAAACACACAAACAATGCAAGCAAGCTCCAGAAAAAAGAAGTTTTCATCTCTTTTCACTTCCAATAACTTATAAATTAAAAAATAAAAAAGAAGTTCTACAATGACAATAATTTCAGTTAAGTAGTAATTGGATTATTTATTTAATATCATTTGTCATTTTAACTGCCCAGCATTAACAAACTGACTTGTAGTCAATGTAATAAAGCAGCTCAGCATAGACAAAATTCTTATTTCGAGAAAACATACAAAAATCACAACTTTTATATTAAAAACTCTGCTGTAAGTATATACAAAATAATTATCAAAGCATTTGGCTCATACAGCACTGCTGCAAGTCATTAAATCAACTACTTGATCCAAGGGTCAGTGCTAGAAATGGATGCCTGGGCAACCATCTCAAATCTGTCTTCTTTGGGACACAGGACAATAGAAAGCTTGTATTCATTACAAAGTTGGAATCATAAGGTATAGGTAAAAAGAAAGGAAGCTATTAACCCAAAGAGAAAAAGACTTACACCATGTTGAGTTCCCTGCATTGTCCCATTAAACTACTTCTATTGTTCAGTAGCAAAATATAATTTAGAATATAAATGGCAGCAGTCTCCATTCACATTACTTTGTCTCTTCTCTCCAAAAACTCCTAAAGTGGCAGACGGTTTTCTTGTGAGTTAGATGTGCATTTAGACACTCACCAATCCCAATTTCAAAAAGCCAGAAGCAATGACTTCCTGTTACAATGCAGAGAAGAGTTTGAACTGATGACCTGAAGAGAAGTAACCTGAAGTTTGTGAACCTCAAGTCATCTAGCTCATTATAAACTGCTGCCAACCTGTATTTAAATGTAACCATGTTTTGTAACCAAAAACAACCAAACTAACTCCATTCCTAACTACAGTACAAAATCTGAAGTCATACTATGAAATAGTTGTTAGCTCTTGGAAAAGTGCCTAAAGGCATCACCTTTATTAATACTTCAGACTGTATCTCAGTTCATCATCCAGCAAATCTGACTCCAAAAAGAGACAACATCACATGGCTGCAGCCATTTCAGTATTCACTACAAGGGGTGTATGTTCCCCCCTCACTCAGTTGCGAAAGAATTGTTCAGAATTTCTGAGGTTCAAACACAGTCAGTTCTTTCCCATCATACAACTCTTGCAGTTGGTTTGACTCATACCTTAGGGAGGGTTTTTCAACTTGCATCCCAGGCTCCAGAGCATTCTGTCCAACAATTTTAAGATTCACAGCTTTTATTTTCCATGTATTCTCCCTAATAGGACAGCTAATGAGTCCAAAAATTTGTTCAAAGATGCCCAAACAAGCGTTGTCTCTGTGTACCGTGCCAGCTACTCCTACCAGTACTAACCCATGTCGAGACATGGCACATTTCAGTCCACTAGAATGCAAATTAGGATTGAATAGAAGATATTCTTCTTTAACCAACGAGAGCAGACGAAGGCTCACCATTTCTGCACCAACGTATTCTTCCATGTTTTTTTCTAATGTGTTGTAACAGAACTTCATTTTAGCATCCTCCCAAAAGTGCTGTGGTCCCCAACTCTCTCCAGATTTTACTCCCAAGGGATGTTGTGAATTCAGGAGTTCAAAGAACCATTGACAGAATTCTTCTCCTAGATCACGAATGGCATCTTGTGACGACTTTTGACTCTCTCTGTGACTCTGCAATCAAGCACAAGTAAATTTTTTTCTTAGAACTATTTAGCCTTAACATGCAAGATTACCATCTAGAAGAACATATAATCATGTAAATACTTATTTTAAACATTCTAAGTCTTCTTCAAGTGAGAAAGAATGCCTGAAGAAAAACTTCAAAGTAAAATCTCATTTATTTTTAAGATCATGATTATTTTACCTAGAGAACCTAGAGTAGGTTCTTTGAATTACAGTTAGAATAGTCCTTCAGTTTTATCTTGGTCTACAATTTATAAACAAAGAGGAAAATCCTGGTTCTAGTGAAAAAGGGCAGGGAAGGATTTTTGAACAACTTCCACGAGACCACGATTCTCATACACAACATTTTGCTGAGTAAAAAGTACCTGGGTTAGTAACTTTTCACTGCTGTTTACATTTCTAAAAGAAGGTTACAGAAAAACAAGAAGGATAAAGACTCAACCTGAGAAGCTACTCAAATATTAAGGCATATCAATTTACTAAAAAGCACTTGTAAATAAGCAATTATGTTGACATGTTCTTCCTGTTTCCTTAAGTCTCTTTGGTACCTTTTAATTTGGTGAATTGTGGCAGTCTTTGCATCTTCGTATAGCTGATAAGAACAAGTAGGACTTATTAGGAAGCCACCTTTTGAATATGCACATCCTAATCATAGAATGGTTCGAGTTGGAAGGGACCTTAAAAATCATCTAGTTCCAACCCCCCCTGCCATGGGCAGGGACACCTCCCACTAGACCAGGTTGCTC
>JAOXJM010000001.1:95214438-95268246 GCA_026413425.1 Tringa solitaria | reverse complement strand
GCTGGCCACACTTCTCCTGATGCAGCCCAGGACACGGTTGGCTCTCTGGGCTGCCCGTGCGCACTGCCGGCTCATGTTGAGCTTCTCATCCATAAATGAGGGTTTAACGAGGGTTTCTTGGGGTAGTGAAAGCACCGAGGAAATCCAGACACAGTATTCCCCAGCCGCTCCCCAGGACCACAGCCTGGAGAGGTAGGTCCATCACAGCCAGCAGGACGTGGCCTGGCACAGCAGCCACCCTGGGGTCAGTGGTGAAGGTCTGAGGGCAGGCAGAAGCACTCGGTGTTAACAGCCTTTGGAACTCTACTGACGGGCCTCAAGCTGCGGTAAGGATGGATGGCTCTGGGGGTATCTGAGACACAGCCAGCGTGCTACCTTCCATTTGCAAGCGAGGGAGCTGCCAAGCTAGTTGCACGTGTCCATCCACAAGAGCGGGAAAGTTCTTTCCTACAAGCTGAACCTGCATTTCTACTACATGCGAGTCTTGAACCTTGTGCTGCTCCTCCACATGGCAGCATTTTCTCAGTCAAGGGCGGAAAAAACAACGATGATCACTTTGTAGTTTAGGGAGAGAGAAAAGAAAGGAGGAAAGGTGAACAAAAAAGGAAAACAGACAACAGCAGAAGTTTCAGTTGGGCTAAGGACCGTAAGCTCCATGAGGGCTGGTGCTGAGAAAAATAGAGGTGCAATGAGTCCTTGACCTCGCTGTGGCAGAAAAAGCAGGCACTCTCATCAAAACCATGCTTTAATAGCGGTAGCACAAGGTCCTAAAGCCACCTGTGGTTTCCAAAACAGGAAGACCTAGATTCTGTAGGGATCCACAGAACATTACTTGAAGACAGGAGTTAAAATTACTGGTGATGCTTTTGTGCCAAGAGGTGACAAAACTGAAGACTTATTTAAGGTAGGCTCTGCTCAGACCTGTAGTAATGAATGCCTGCCCTCAAGATCTCATAAACCTAAGACAGAACATGTACATGAACACATCCCTATCTGCCATGTTCCACATGTATTTGTTTTAGATCATTGGTTTAGGTTTCCTCATTGAGGAAAAAAAAACCCTGTCCACACAGATGTTCCTGGTTCATCAGAAGGAACACCAACACACATTCACAGCTAGAGTAATAGCTCTTCTCTTGAGCTATACCAATGAAGGCAAAATAATCCAGAAACTGCTGAACCTATTTTGCTGGTGGATTTTAAGTCTAACTTTAAGATACAAATTCAGTCCTATAGTAGCTGGAAAGATTCAACACCATAAGGCTTACTGTCTGCTGTGCCAAGTTTCCCCTCATGTGTACATTGATTTAATATTCTTTTTGCTGTTAGAGGAGCCTGTAACAGCTTCTACTGACAATATCAGTCTCATGTATAATATACATGCCCTTGCCATAGAGCTATTACGCATTCTGTAAGATCAGTTACTTGCGTGCTCTTCATATAAAAGAAAGACCTCCCACCATAATATGCAGTGCAGAATTCTGCGTAACCAACATAGAGTTTACAAAGCAAAATTGGTTCATGAAATATGGGACAATCTACATGCCACCAAGGCATTTTTGCTGATCTTGAATTTCTTAAAATTAATCCTGCAAGCTTAAAACTAGAAAATGCATCTGAGAAGTATAAATGACCTTTCATTTCATTTTGCTTACATTTAAATAAACCTATTTAGACATAGAATTTTAGAATTCAGGAAAATAAAAATCAAGATGCTATTTCTAAAATTAATTGTTTTTACATGTTCGCTGTGTTTTGAGGGAATAATAATTATTAATTTTTTGGCAGGTTGCTATAGAATGGTCATATTCCCATTAATCCAGAGAGAATAAAAGTGCATTGTCATCACAGAAATTGGAAAGCCTCTTTAAATGTTCAGAACTTTTTTTTTTCTTTTTTGTCCTTTCTTATTTTAAATGAAGGCCATCACTTTTAGGGGGTTTATTATACTTCGTAAGTGGTTCCCCTTTGGAGGTGGGGGAAGGGGGAAAAGGGAACATCTCAGTAATAGATTTTATTTTACCGTTTCCCATAGCTCAGAATTCCCTATAGAGTTTTTATTCAAACTTTCAAAATTCACTTTGATCATCGACAAGGAATGCAAATTGGCATTCCTAGAGGGGAAGAAACGGGAAAATTATTAGCCTATATAAACAATAGGTGAATAGAACTCTTGTAACGTTAAACTGCAGTCATAATTCAAGGAGTCACTACAATTGAACCTCTCCTCCCATGCCTGTCCCCCCTGCCCTATTCAGAATTTTATTTATGGCAAATTATATCCCTAAAAAGTCAACCGTCCTCTAATTTTTATGAGCACAGTGCAGAAGTCAGGCACTGAGACAGAAAATACTGGATTTAATGATACTGATACATAGGAATACAGCTTCAGGCAGTGCTAGATACTGCTCCATGTTACGTAGGCACTGCTCTGACACCAGTTATGGACTTTTTTTCCCCCTTCCTTTGAAAGCTAAGGAAAATAAATGAGAAATTACTGACTACAACAAAAGCAAATAGATATAAATTTTACAGTCATCTGTAGAAGTAGCTTTTTTATATGTGGGCATAGTCATAAACTATAATAACTTAAGGATATGCACATACATACTTAAATGATGCTGGCCATTGCATTAACTCTTTCCACCACCGCTATGCTACACTAAATTTTCTAGCAAGTCAGCTTATTTAGTGTTGATTATGCCAAGACACAAAGGTGACACGTATGGCCTGAAAGAATATGTAAAAATGCAGAACAGTAGCTAGTTACTATATGAAGCCTATGCAGTTAAACTGTATCTCCCACTGAATTTCATTTCATAATCATGAATTAATAATTTCCACACCTCCTACCTGCCATCATTGATGTTGTTACTTTTTTTTCTTACATTAGAATCAGAAAAAAATTGTTCCCAATATGATCTTCCCAGCTTTCAACATACAAAATTCAAGTACTTAAAGTTATCTATATAGTAAACAACCTCAAAGCCAGCATTTGTCTTAAACAAACAGACTTTCAAGTACACTTGAGGACCTCTTTAGGCTACCCAGCCGCTTTTAATTGTTAGGAGCTTCCTTCATCCAGGCACCCCAACCTCCCCCTGGGCCCAAGGCTCGCTGTTTAGTCCTCAAAACCCAGATGATTAACACTGGAGACCACACTTTTCCTGTGCTGTTTACCAGCCATGCTAATCTGACGTGAAGCGAGCCACTGATGGGAAAACTTAAAAAGCTGCATTTGGCTACCAACTTTGGGTACAGTTCTACCGAGAAATTGTTACTTCTGCCTGAAATGTTGGCGTGTCAAAGGAATTAAAACAATAACCAGAGCATAAAAGTTTACACTTGTGTACATTAATATATTTTGCAATGAATTTAACAGATGGCTTATGTATAACTTGCCATTTTGATAAATATTTTGCCTGCAAATGCCATAGGACCAGACCCTTACCCTTATGTGCAACCTTTGGAACTTTCTCAGGCAAGGACTGTGTCAACATTACACAAAACAGAAAATAAAGGTAAGTTTGAAGTCAAAAGTTACACAGAAAAAAAAAAAATCACCATTCAGAGTTTTGTAGAAGACAGTAAAAATCTGTGCTCAAAGAACATTGAGAATTTACAGGACTGTGAATAATAAATCTAAATAAACCATCCTTTTCAGATGACTTTGTGAAGCAAAAGAAAAAAAAGCAATTAGTCTTTATCTCCGGACTACAGCAATCAATCAGGGGGACTAAACGAAGCAATGGAAACAAGTGTATCACACGAGAGGTTACTATCTCTCTTAGCAGCAGGATCAGAGATAAACATAAGCTCATACAGTGCAACAACTGGGGCTCGGCGCCCTCCATTAATGCCAACCAATCTCCCTCAGAGGTTTAGCCCAGCGCTTCGTACCCGTAACGCAGGGCCGCTGGAGAACTTTCACAATTTTATGCTGGAGAAAGACAAACAAGTAGGAGCAGAGGTCTCTCACAACTGCTGCACTCAGACCCGTTTGCAGTGCCAAATTTGGCTTTGGAGCCCTACACAGTAGCTTCAGAGAGGTTAACATCCACCACATGTTTCAAGTCATTGCCCCCCAGGGTAAACACCACGCAAGCCATTAAAATGAACATGGGTCTGTAGGTTTCTTCAAATACTATATACAACTTTCACCTTGTAAGCTTTAATACAGTCCTTCCAAACACTACCACCTCCATCTCTGCCCTCCCAGCCTTATGCCGTTCTCCATATGCTTATTAAAAATAATTACACGAGCCCTCCGTTACCGGGTCAGAAACTTCACAGACCTGTCCTGCCCTAAGAGCTGAGCTCATCACTGAGAAGATTCCCATCTCCCCCGTGTTTGGATTGATTCCCTTTATGGGAATACACGATGCTTGTAAATTACACAAGTATATGCACTAATTACTAAGTCTGGTTCCCAGTGCACATGGCTGACTAGTTAAAGAAATGATCCTTAGGTTGCCAGGGTTTTGAAGCTGGTTAGAGCCAGTCAGAGCCGAGGAGGGGATCGCTGGCTGTCTTAGGTTCAAATGTTGATTTCTCCGCAGTAGGTGTGTTCTTCAAATGCCTCGGACTGATGGCCAAAAAAAGCTAATTCCTTTCCCTCACACACAGGCAATGCTTCTCTCTTCAGCAGTTATCTATTTGTAAAGAATCTGTAATAATACTATGACTTTTTGAGGACTGACTTAGCCAAGAGGTCCCAAATGTACCAGAGCGGGTAGTTAAGTAGCTAAAAGGAAGGAAAGGGCTGGGGTGGGGAAGAGACAGGAATTGTTTCACGTCCCCAGTAATTCTGGGTATTCTTGGATATACTTGCACAGATTTTGTCTATTCAAATCCAAATTTCCACACACCTGGAACACTAGCAGCTTTTACATAGGTGCTGTGCAAACACAGCATGGTAACTATAAGCATCACAGCAGCCTTTTCAGAGCGATTCCCCAAAAGACAAAATCAATTTCTATCAACAACAAAGACAATGTTTTATTGAACAAATCTATGTACAGTACAAAAAAGTTTTTAAAATGAAACACTACTGTTGATTTATTGCAGTTTGATGGCTCAGTTTTAATTTGTACTCTTATATAAAATGCAAAGTAAAATAATTTAACATTCAACAAGGAAGCACAAATTTCCTTTCTTGCTGAACCTGTAACAGCTTTTACAAATTAACAGAGTCCCAAAATGCATACACTGCATTTAACCAGAAAGGTGTTATACAGTACCAAATAAATTAAGAAAATAGTAACACTACCACCCCCTTTGGGTCTTTTGTCCATACCACTGGTGTTAAACAATAGAAGAAATGAGTACAGCTGAACCTTCAATGTGATATTAAAATCACAAAGTTTAATGCTATAAATTATCCAAACTATACAATTTATATAGTTTTAATGAATATGGCTAAATAACCAAAGTACCAGTGACCTTTCCCCACAGATACGACCATTTTCAACCTACTTTCAGTATTTCTTTTTCTTTTGTGAAAGGTGCCTACCAAGCGGCAACTCTTTGAAAACTAGAAGTTACATGACCTTTACAGTGAACTGTGATCGGGTTAGAGTAGACAGTCTTAAAAGGAAAGTCTAAATCCAAGTTGTAGCCACCCGAAGGAACGTCATTAGAATACGATGCACAAACTTTGATCCAACAAAGCTCCAAAGCTCATGTATAATTTCAGGCAGCTTTAAGGTATTTGCATGCTTACATTACACATGTACTTCAGTATTTATTGAATCAAAGTGATACATCTTGAAGAAGTACTTCCAATTATAGCATACAATGCTTAATGCCTGGGGAAAAAAACCCAACAATAACTTTCAATTCTAGATTTGGAACCTTTTTCAGCCCTAGAAGTTGCAGGCTTAGCATAGGGTAATACTCAACATACTAAAGAACCCTTAAAAAGCACGTGGAATTATCCCCCATGTTACAAGCATCTTTTTGTTCCTAATTAACATTGCTTAATACTGCAACTATCTGAGAATACCAACAGGTATCAGAGTAGTTTAAAGAAAATGCAATGACTTTTGAAGTAAAAGTCATTACTTAAAACAAAAACGTTACCACCCACTTGCTACTTCAAGTCAATTTAGTGTATTTCTGATACATGTTAGGAGATGCTAATGTTCACCTACATTAGAATTCCATTTTCCAATTCTGCAAAGCGTATATACTGAACACATGGTATAAACGGTGGTGTCCAAGAAAAATATCTTTCAACAAAAACAAGTTTAATGAAGGTACAAAAAATTATGGTCACAGTTTATGCATGTACATAGATGCATTTATCTACACACTTAAAGAAAATACAAGTCTCAATCATGTTTTTAAAGCATCTTCAAACACATGAAGCTCCAGGAAAAGGCAAAAAAGCACCAAAGATTAAAGGTACATTTAAAAGACTTTACACAAACATTTTTGTCATATCTACTGAGTTTTCAGATTTTTAAAACTGTAATACTTTAAAATGAACCTTTTTTTTTTTCCCCCAAATATATTTAAGCAAATTCAACTAGATTAACTATGGTAAGCAATGGAAGGGGAACCTAGGAACATTCATGATGATAAATGGGGTCCTTAAAAAATAGTAACTTGAAAGCAAAAAATGTGAAAGTGCATTTGGCTGATAAGGTCCCCATCAAATTTATGTTTAAAAACTTTTAATGTATTTATATATGTAAATATATATATAGTGTGTATATATGTATATATAATGAATGATGCATTTAAAATCAGTTTTTTTGCAACTGCAAAAAAAATTCTTTGGTGCCTCAAATGTCATACAAAGCTCTGAAAGTGGGCCAGTCATCAGTAATGTAGTGCACACATACCTGTGATCATAATTTTATAACCTTTTACGTCAATCCAACTCAAAGTTAAGGCAAAAATTTTCCAGAAGTCAAAAGAGCATGATTTTGAATTTGTGTTCTTTTTACCTCCCAGGAGGGGAAAAAGAAGCAGAATGAATGCAAATATCTGTTTAATTTCACAGAGGATTATTAGCAGAGGCATTACTGATCTAAGTTTAAGTTCCAGAACTACTTAACAGCCTATTTTACAATGAAAGTCTTAGGTTTGCAAGTGTGAGCCATTGCTAACAATGAACAGATCTTTTTTGTACCTCTTGGTTTTTTTACTCATTAGTTTTTACTAATCTTTTGATTTAATCTGTTGATTTAAGCAACTTGATCACCTTATTATGCCATACACGTGTTGTGATGAACTATTCAGTAAGCAAACTATCTGAGCAGGAACGGTTGGTCTTTGCTGTCCTACGTTTCGGTGATGACTCCATCTGTACACAGCAGTTTTTCACCACTATACCTTCCGTGCCTACAATCACATGAAATTTTCCAGCTACAATGAACAGGATCCCAAATAAAATATTTTTAGGTGGCAAGACAGTATAAGATAAATTAGAGGATAAATTAACAAAATAATTAGACAATGTGCATTTGCCACACTTCTGTTTGGGGTGGGAAGACCAAAAACTACAAGAGCATCTTTTTGGTTTCCAAATGTCCTATATTTCAATGTTACATATAGAGCTGAATGACTCAAATTTCCCATCTTCACATTTTGATTGTTTCTATGAACAGTGAATTTTGGATAAAGTGCTTAACATTTAAGTCTAAATCCTTCACTAACTTCTGGGAAAGGCTATCTTTTCAAGAGATGCTACTAGATAAGGTCGTAATGTGTTTTAAGGTTGAGTTGACAGATATTTTCTCCCTTCCTCTAGACAGTAAGCAAGTAGTTACAGTACTGAGTTGTAACCTACCATCATTAAGCAGTATCACCTGTATGAAACAGGCTCTTCCTGATTATTCTTTTTTTTCCAACTTGACACATGCTGGTTTTGTCTGCCTTTTTTTAATTAAAAAAAACACTTTTTTTTTTTAAACAGGAAGCCATCTCAAGTTTTTTCAGTCATACCAACAGCTGAAGGACCTCTGTATTGCCAGAAAATTAGTTTAACTGTACCCTGTAATGCAAGGTAAACCCCCTTCACATTCTGTATGTGTTTCAATCTGCTTCAGTTAATATCCACACAATCTACGCATGTACTGCTTGTATTAGTCTTCCCGCACCCGCAGCAGATGTTTTACAGGACACTCATACACATTTACCATAGCCTTGAAAAGGGCTTCTCTTGCATGCCTCTGATTTCCACTGTGCATAACTTTCACGCTTGGGATCACATCAACTCACTTCTCCTTGCATGCTCTGTACTTCAAGTTTTTGGCTATTCGAGCGTTCCATCCGTCTTAGATTTCTTTCTACATTCCTCTTTTTGGATTTTGAGTGCAAGCTGATTAAATGAGCTCCATGCTTTTAAGCAGATAATGGAATCACATACTCAACTTTGCAAAAAAGAATGCATGGTCCTCTATACATTTCTTATCCATATTATAATAACGTAACACCTTCTTGACTGACTCCTTCCCAGCTGTGTGGGTGGATGGATACCCTTTAACCACACATTTTCCAACTAAAGCAGCTTTGACAATTGACTGGTTTTATTTCCATAAGGCAATTAACACCTCTGCTTTCTCTACCTGCTCAGCTGTCTGCCTTATTTTTCTTAAACCTTCATGCTTGAAAGACTGTGCTGCTAAGCTTCAATCACACATTTGGAATGAATGTGGCTTTTTCGGATAACTGGTACTTTGGGGATTCTGTAGCAACCTTTCTGGACTCAAGACCTGCAGAGCTCCTATTATTCCTCTGTGAGTTTTGTCTAGAAAATGTGCTTTTTCTTTATCAAGGTCATGTTTTACTTTAGTAATTTGAGACTGCTTTATGATTAAGGCCAACTGGGAAACGAACTGATGCTTCTTCATGTAGTGTTTTCTTACACCACTTCTCGTTTGATACTTTTTCCCACAACATTGAATCAGGCACCTGTAAAAGAGAATGCACTGGGATCAAAATGAAGACTAACCAACATAAATTGTTCTTTAATCCAGAACATGTTTTTCAACATGTTTAATTTAAAACATGCAAGGAAACAAACATAGAATTACCCCCTTCTGTTTTATGAGGTCTTCTCTATTAGATTTGCCTACCAATTCTGACAACCTCTTTCGTACTCTAAACAAGATGTCCAGCATGAACTTCCAATTTAGCACAATACTGTGATTTAACTGTCTTAAGATCTGGCATACTATAATTGCTTAGAAGTTGTGTCTGCCTTACTTATTCCATCAGGATGCCTGTTTTCAAAGACCACTTCCTGGTTGGCGTTTACCTCCAAACAAACCAACCCAGAAGAATTGTTAAGACTTACTTTCATCATCTGAATCGAATCCAAAGAGCGTCTGACACTTCTTTTGTGCAAGGTGAGCCTCAAGTGCTTCTGAATTACAGTAGATGGTCAAGCATTTGCCACATCTAAATCTTTCTGTTGATTTGCTACAAAATTGATCTTGTTCAGAATGAGCATCTACTTCATCAGTCAAAAATTTTCTACGTTTTGGCATGCTAATGTATCGTTCATCAAGATAACTTGGAGGCAATGGTCTAACATACGGTTTTGTTAAGATGACACCATATGAAGTATTCTCTGTTGTCTGATTTGGTTTAGAAGGTAGTTGCGAGGCAGCAGCATTATTTTGTGGTATATCATGACAATTCTGTGTAACCGGTAACACCGACCCATTTTCTGTCCTTGTTTCATCTGCCACTCTGTCCAAAGGTATTTCTGTTGACTTTGATGATGTCTGATCTAGGTCACTGTGCCCATTGACTAGTTGGTCACTAACAACATTACAGTTTTCAGAATTTGGCTGTATCACAGGTGTCTTTTGGTCTATCAAACTTAAAACTGTAGTGTTACCCTCAGATGAACTTTCATTTCCATTGTGAATTACATTATTTGCTTTCTTCTCAACACTTTGAATATAAGTCTTTGGTTCTGTAGAATCCTTCCTTGACTTCCAAGTCGGAATCGGTAAGTCTACAGTTTCTTTTTCATTAGTAGATTCGTCATCATCTTGGTAACTACAAAGTTCTGAAGGATCATCTGAAGAATCTTTTTCACTTGCATCTTCTGAACATTCTGGTGTTTTATTTAAATAATGCTGAGCCTCATGTTCATAAAGCAAAGGGAGCTCCTCAAATAGCTCACAGCACTCTGCAAAATTGCATCGAGCTTTAAAAACACTATGACTTTTTGTATGTTCTGCAAGCTCAGTTGACAGCTTAAATCTCTGATTACAATTAAAGTGTAAACAAAAGTAAACATTTGGATACACATGTCTCTTCAGGTGGTCTATAAAATGTTGGGAATCAGCAAATTTTCTCTGGCAGAACCGACATTTTCCTTTATTCCATTTCATTATATGCTGCTGCACCTTCAAATCAGTTGGATGTGCTTTTCTTGCGTGTTTATTGAGGAATCTTATCTTTTTAAACACTCTAGCACACCCATTAGCAGGGCACTTAAAGCTTCCTTCCTCATCCATTGCATCAATGTCTTTTTGAGGGCAAAAGGCTCCATTCACTTTATGCAGAATAGGAGAGTCTTTACTGGAGCTCTCATCATCTTCAGGCAAACTTTCTGTACTTAGAGCGTCAGGAACATTATTGAAACAGCTGTCACTACTATTCTCAGTAGCATCATCCTGGTCACTTAGATGGTGTTCAACCGCATCAAATACCTGTTCTGCGTTCTCCTCCTCCTCCTCTTGGACCACTTGGTCAGCATTTGGAACTATTGCAGTCTCTAGTTCATTATCTTTGGAACCATCAGAATTCCCATTTTCAAGAGACAGAGAAACATCAGAACATTCTAGTTCATTAACAGCAGGAGCCTGCTGACCAGCCTCAAGAACTGCAGCAAGATGTTGCCTTTCTATCTTCCTGACATGATTCCTTAAGTGCTTCAGCATAAGTCCTTTTTGCCTGAACTTTCTGGTGCAAAGTACACAGGAAAAACTGCCCTTTTTTTGGTGAGCTTGTGCATGTTTCACAATGTGACCACCAAGAAATTCCTTGTTGCATATCACACAGCGGTGCCTTGGTACAGTTTGATCTAACATTTTAGATGCCTCAAGAGCTTCGTGGTTCTTTTTGGCATTGCCTTTGGACTGGGCTTCAGAGAGGTCTTCAGGGTCAAACTCCCCATTGCTTACATCTGTTGAACAGACATGTTCCTCACTCAGAGCCCTATGCTCTGCTGTCTTCTCTGTATTTGCAGTAGAGTTTTCCAGTGTACTTTCACTTAAGCCAGCAAAGGCTTTATCCCCCAGTAATGCTAAACAATTCTGCTTGATCATCAAGAAATTCCAAAACTCAGGATCAAAAAACAAACCTTTTTTCAAAATTGGAAGCAATTCAAAACGTACACGGTTTTGAACAGAACTAGTGCACTCATTGTATTCTTCATCTGCACATTTATATAAATGTTCAACAGTGTAGTAAGATTCCAAGGTGCGCTCAAGAAAAAAGATTGAAAGAGCACAAATTCTGAGGATCTCCAAGTCATTTGGCAGAAAATGAGCAATTGCTTTATAAATAAGACTTTTCATGTTGGGATCTTCACGGAGGTCCAACTGTAGGGCACATCCACATATCTCAACACATATCTGAAGACCATCTTCACCAACCTGCAGAAAGAAAATTACAGTGTACATAATTACAGAGTATGCATAATGGTATTTTCTGTATGAGCTTATAAAAGTCTACAGCTTGAAAGTAAAATAAAAGAACAACAGACCCACAGAAAACAAACAAACAAACAACTGGTATAAACAATTCCCAAACATCAATATCTGATGTATTTATATTAATCTACTTGCAAAATAATAGTTAGGAGTTCAGAAAGCATCCTGCTAGTAAACTTCATCTAAAGGCATCTACACTTTAAAATAATGCTCAAACAAGACTATAAAATACAGATACAAAAATACTCAAAAATAACATGTGGTTCACATTGAAAGGTATACAGCTACTGTCAACAAAGCTTCAGATACTTTTGCCACGTACAGTTCTACAGTTAAGTACAATTCATTATCTGGGGATAGAAAACAAGACTGCAGCAAATCCTATCTGATCTAGCAGTAGCCTATGTAGTGAGGATGCAGACAGAAGATGTTTCATATTATAATTGGATAGTTACTCTATTTTGTCCCTGTTCTAACAGATTTAACTTGCATTGCATAAAAAAAACAAGCTATAAAATATTGCCCTCAGTTTTGAACAATGATCACCAGAGAAACCACAACAAGCCATGGCTAAGTATTCTAAAAGGACTGAATTTTAGAATTGATAAGCTATCCTTCCAACAAACAGAAATCTTATTCCACACTTTGGGCCATGAACAAGTAGTTCTGAGAAATGATCAGAAACATACAGCCCAACATGTAGCAGATTAGTGTAAAAAGAATTTCAGGAAGTTTAGAAATAATTAATACCTACCTATATTTAAATGTGTGTTAACAAATACATACAGTGCTCCATGTAAAGTGGTTAATAAAGAAAAAAAGAACATTCAGATGCAAATACAAATAGAAGTTATTCATGTCACCACAAGTATTTTAGAATACATACTGAGATTAAAACCTTGAACAGCAGCAAATCATTGCATTTAGAACTGTACAGCAGCCCCCATGACAAACTAATTAATAATTTATTTGGGGCATAGAATATGAAGGAGGTGTGTTCAGTCAGGTTAAAGTTAACAAACAACATTTGTTTGGAAACAACTTGCTCTCCAGTGTGCAAAGTGTTGCATGTTACCATCTTTTGCAGATGTTTGTATGGAATGGTATAAAACTAACAAGCGAAGCATGAAACACAGTGCACTTTTCTGAAGCAAAATTATTTCTTCTCCTATATTAGTCTAGCTTTTCCTTTATGTTACATTAAGCACCTCTTCAGATTTGATTAGAACCGATGAAAGGATTCAGAACCCAAAAAGGACCGAACGCGAATACAATAGCATTACACAAGTCTTATTTCCTTAAAGGAGTCAGGCTGACAAAAAAAAATTGCTCCATGTATTTTAGTATTAATTTTCCCATTTACTTGTAGAGGATGACATGCCTCAAACTTACTGCTGATAGAAAGAAAAATTCAGGATTCAGTCAAAAAAAAAAAAAATCTTAAACATACACAACAGATCAAGGGCAATCGTAACATTGAAGCACATTCTAGAAGCCGACAAATTTTTTACATTAGTATTGTGGCCTTCCCTACCCCTTCTTAACTTTCCACAAAAAGTAGCCATTACACAATATAAACATCACTTCTCTTTAACTAGTGACAAAAAGAATGCAGGGTGGGGTAAAACAAATGAATAAAACTTACTTCATCCTTAATGACTTTCATGAAAGGGAAAATTACTCTGACATTTGTAGCAATTCTTAAAAGCTGGTAGCACTGGTCAACAAATACTTGTTTTGATGGGTTAGATTTAAGCTGCAGCTTACTCCAAATGAAGATCAGGTCCCTATAAGAACAGAACAAATATTTCAGTTAGATTGAGTTTTAGAACTCTATCACTAAGCATGATGCATTACTAAGAACAACTATTTGCATATACTGTAACTAAAATAATATTTGAGGGTGTAATACCAATCTAATTAACACCACAAACGTACACTACATGCACAATGGAAACTGCAACTTAATTACTTTGCTAAAGCACTCAGGGTATCTCCTATCACTGAGCCAATTAAATATTCAACAAAATATTAATGTATTCAGCTTAGTATCAGAGAAGTGCATAATAAAATCAGATGCTACAGTATCTAGCCCTTAACACCACAGGCAATAAACATCGGGCTGAACAGCAAGCTCTCTGCTCTTGGGATTTTGACTTTTAGTGCAAAAATGAGGAGTCCTTCAGGAAAAGAAGTGTTTGAATGTGGAAAATGCGAGCATTGTAGAAAGCTAGCTTCTGATGCAGCCCAGTGACAGGAAATATTGATGTTCTCCAGCTACGCATATTACAACACAATTTTCTGCTTTTACTGCTGTCATCACTGGTCTTTCTAGCCAACATGCAGTTACATCAAAGTATCAGGCTCTACAGCTATTCATACATTTCTATGATCTTCAGCCAAATAACATTTGACTGATACAAGGAGACAACAGAATAGATTGCTGGACCCTTACATGGGTAACGTGTTTAGTCTATAAAATATAGCTAATTGAAATTTACAGTCCATAAGTTCTATTCACTTTTAATTCAGAGACTTGGAAAGGCAACTGGACTTAATTTTTAGTTATAAGAAAATTTGCCAGCACAAAGATTTTACACAGGAGTCGACGGAGTTAGAACTAGGCAGATGTCTCACCATAACATTACAATGAAAACAGGGGACCAATTGACTTTTACTTTTCTGAAGGAAGACACTTCTTTATTCCACCAGCCTACTCCCTCAGAAAACACAAACCCAGTTACTGACAAAATATTTGGCTGATCTGCCAGAGTCTCTAGTCTGTGCCAGATATAAATCAGACAAACCTTTTGAGATTACGCTTGTCTATTGAGGTCAGCACCTGCATGAAGGGAAGTGACAGAACTGCCTATGACAAAACACCAACTTCACTTTTGAAGTTAGGACATCTCTACAATTCTGCTTAACATTTTAAGAGCTAAACAAGAGAGCTTGATTGTTTTCTTTCAGAAACCCAAGAAAACTGAGGTTGAAAGAAAGATCAAACTTACATGGGGGAAACTGTGAAAAGAGTCCTATAAGCAGCTCTACCCACAAAAAAATTAGTCTTACAGGTTTTCTGAAGATACAAGCTGTTCACCTTTGCCTTTACCAGGCTGGAATTCTAAATTCTTTAAGTCTTTGCAAACTTCATGTACAAGTTTGGAACTAACTCACCAAACCATTCATTAAAAAAAAAAAAAAAAAGATCAGTAAAAGTATCAACCTGAGGTATGAAAGAAAGAACTGAACATTTTTACTGTCAAAAGTTACAACAGTTAAATAGCACAACTTACTCTCTGCTTCATCTCATACTATTTCAGAGCAAGCCATTTCAACACTAATCCCAGAGAAAGTGAAAAAAACTCAAATTATTCTTCTGAGAGATTAGCGCTTAAAGTGGCTTGCCGTGTGTTCAGACAAGTGTGATGGCTGGCACAAGGAAAGAACTGAAAAAGGAATGGAGAAAACTGAAAGTAGAAGGAACAGCTCCATGGGTGAAAAGAAGCTGGTAAACCATTTTAACCACCATCTGACTAGACCCTGATGTAAAACAGTATTTTAGTCTTAGCCTATGCCGACACAGAAGCTTCTCCTCCTCAAGCACATTTCTGACTTTGATAATCATTAAGGATTAAAGCATTGTTAAGAAGCTGATTGGCCTCTATTTCAACCACTTAAATGCTTTAATGCTTTTAATGCTGGCTAGCAGCACTTGAGATATTTCTGTGTCACTAACTACAACACAGATGACAAACTTGAGATAACGCAGGCAGGGGTAGTTTTCTATTTGCTTGATTATTATGGCATAGCAGTATAGTACTTAATGATACTTACTTCTTGGATAGTATAACTTAGTTCACACTAAGGCCTGTGCTTAAACAATTATTGACATGTGTTGGGGCAGTTTAAATTGTTACTGTGAGATCACAGAACTCGGTACCTCTTTACCAGAGGCAACCAGGTATTCCAGCTTGTTAACGGCCCACAAAATACCAAACCCATTGTGTGTCTCCATCAGCAACTTAAGAGAATAGCTAAACCCGCTCTACTTGAGCTAGATACGAAACCTTTGCTATTGCTGATAAGTAGAAAGTCTTACTTTTCCTTGGGTATAGATAGCACACTTTATCAAAATGTTATCCGATTCACAAAAGTTACCTAAAGGCCAAAGACTGGTCAGGCATGGGAAAAAAATATCCTTGACTTACTGAATTTACTGCATAGGAACCACTTGGAAAAAAAACCACAACAGCATTTAAAAATTGCCTGGCTACGCCTGTTCCATCAAAATTTTGGCTCTCTTCCTGAAGAGACATCACTTTTTGATACTAGAAGGTCATTAATAATATCATTATGGACTGATCTCTTACCAATACCTTGTACAGAAATATTTCTAGTAAGAGAAGCACAGTTTGCTTTGAAATAAATTTGTAAGTGGGCTTTTGTTTCAGAAAAAGAATTCAGATCACCTAAATCTAGGGTTTATTCTTAATATCAATGAAAACAACAGAGTTTTGTGACAGAGCTGCTTAAAGTCCATTTTCCTCTGAGATAATGAGAGCCAATAGCTTTAGCTTGAAGATTTTATATAGGTTGCTTCACATGAAGCAGTAGCAAGTGTCTTCTATTTACAACTTTCTAATCTATTTTGATATCTTTGCTAATAGTGTTTGATGCTAGATCTGGAAGGTTCTCAATTCCAAACAAGGCAAGATGATTTATGTTGTGCTGAAGATGTTTAAATCTTCTCCATGGAAAAAATACACAATATGGGTTAATTTAACCAGGCTCCTACTTCTTCAGTAATTTGAATTACAGTATAGTCATGCCTTCACAAACTTTGTTCCAGTTTACGTTATCTATTAAGCATTATGCAGATTTCTTGTTGGGTACACAAGTGTTAAGGCTCAGGATCTGTAAAGAACAAAACAGCTATTCTAGCTGCACAGACATAACTGCTTTGAACTCTTTCAAATATCCTCAAGTTCTATATTCTGAACAGAAGATTAAAAATACTAAGAGATGCCAAAATGGTTTCTTTGATAAACAGGTATCAAACAGTACTTTAATCTCTTCTGGCACTTCATTTTTCACATCCACTTTGTCAGAACATAAGGACAGACATCTTGTTTGGAATAGCAATTTTCAAAACGGATTATGCAAAATTTAATGATAAACTGGATAACAGCAAGGTTAACATGTTACTATAGCAAAAGGTATAAAAAGTAGGTTTAATTCCAATATTTGAAAATAATTTCTTTAAACACTGAATCCTTGAAACAGAAAACACTAGCCACATAACTGACATGTGTAGGTTACACATGCAAATTTCCTGATAAGTAAGAAGTCAGAAGGTGCAGCATTTGGGCAGGAATTGGCCACATTGGATTCCATTCCAAAGCTGGTCACTGGGCTCACACAAATTATGTACCTTCTTCATCAGACCTATGGGGAAGTCATGCCCTCCTTTTTCTGGACAGACTGAATGAAAAATGCCACTAGGTACTGCCAATACATTGCATTATAAACATACTTCATAATCATAATTCCAGGGGTCTTGATTCAATGCAACCAATTACCCAACAGTTAAGGAAAAATTTATGAACAAAGCATTATCATGTTTGTCCTTCATCACTTCCCCCAAACAAAAAAACAAAAAAGGCATCTTACATTTCAATTCCCAGAAATCTAGGAGCAGGGAAATCCTACATATATTCTGAACTGCATATTAAAATTAGTTACACAGATTAATAAGAAAACAAAATCAATCAAATCCTTGCTGACCAAGCCTTTTTGCTTTAGCTACATAATGAAAGAAATAAAGCACACTTTATCAAGGAATGAAATCGTTACTTTAGGTACAGAAATTATACAGGCTAAACAGAAGAATTATCTTCCTTAGCCATCTTTCAGTCCTCAGAATGATGAAATTTGACAACTCTTTAGAAAATGTTTCTTAGCCATAAAAGTGTCCAATTATCCAGCTGATTCAGTGTGTATGAAAACACTCTTACTTAAATATTTTCTAGAGAACCACCATTTATGCTATGGCTCTGTTATTGAAATAAAAGTTTGTATAACTCACAGCACATTTTCACAATCATATATTCTCTTTTTAGACACATTGGTGACATAGTACAGCTCGGTTATTATAAGCAGTGTCATGTAACTAGCAGGACAGCAAATTACCTGCATTGCCAGAAAGTCTACAGACTGGATATTGTTACACATTGCTAATAATAAGTGCCACCTTTCTAGGTATTTATAGCCTTAAGTATGCAAAGGCTCACCCTTCTGTTACTTTGAAACAGTTAATAAGTGTTTTGTACTATGTAGGCTACCACCTACATGATTGCGTGTAAAAAGGCAACAGGCATAACAGATGTACTAAGAATGTTTAAAAATCATGTTAGAATGGTTTTATCTGGTATTTTAAACTTGAGCTACACCTCAAAGTTAGATGAGTTTCATTTTGGCAATAAGCATTTATTATCTGCTAAGCTGCTTCACCAGAAATAAAGTATTTACCATATACAATACATGTCCCCATTTTGAAGCTGTGGGACTAGGAACGATTCACACAGCTGTAAGGCTAAGGTAGTCTTCCCTTCTTTTTCAGTGTTGCAGATGATCTCAATTCCACTCTTGCAATCAGTCCTCAACAAGTGCTATACAATTAAAATAAAATCATTTTAGATAAGTTTGCTAACACAAAATAAAAACCTATCAGACCTTGCTATATCAAAGAAGCAACTGAAAACTTCAGGAGTTGCTATAGAGAAAGGATTTCTTTGGAACAGCTTTTGTGCAGGTCTGTAAGTAAATATTTTGGAGATACTTAGAGCTCACTGATATTTCTTAGAGTAACGACAATCAGAATAATTGCTCGAGAAATTAAAAGACCACACAAAAGCACTTTTTTCCATGACAGAAGCTTGTTCTTAAAACAAGGTTAAGAAAAGCATTGTTATCTACTAAGTACTCTCAGTGGTAAAAAAGTAGGGTCACATGCAGCTAGAGTGTCATTTTACATACTGGGGCTTATTAAAAAAGCTTTAAGGCTAACAAAACTATATAACGTACAAAACACTGGACTGACATCAATTAGGCTCAAGTGCTTTTGCTAAAATAATAGTCAATAGTAAAACAGTCAATACACTGAAGTTACAAAATATTAATGACTCAACCTATTTAGGGAATATATCTACAAGTAAACTCGACCAAAAAAAAATGCATTTAGGTCAACTAGATTTGTAGGCTCTTAACACTTAGTGCTGGCTTAAGCTTTGCATACTTAAGTTAAGCAACACTGGTGCGGTTCCCTGATTTTATGACATTTGGTTCTACAAAAACAGAGTTCCATATGCTCCTCTTGACAACTTGTATACAGTAAGTATAATGTACCACTTCATTAAAAAAAAAAGCATACTGACAAACAATACCTCCTGGAATAGCTGATCTTCTAATGGTGACATATAAAGACAGGTGAAAAGAGCTTGATGGAAATACAGATCTTTACTGATATCTGGATGATTTATGCAAGATTTGATAAGAGCCATTGCCTCAGGGATGCGTTCACAGGCAATAAGGTATCTGGCACGTAGTTCAAAGAACAGTGGATTTTCAGAGCTTAAATATTTGTTAACTGTATAGAAAAGAAAGATTTAAAGGTAATTAGAATATGAAGTCCAAACAACAAATATATTTAAATGTAATGTTGTTTTTACTAGTGCAAGGTCAACAAATAATATTTTAAAAAGGCTCTGCTAAAGAATCTATCAAATATGAATTGAAATACCATCAATAATCTGTCCTTCTGCTTGGAAACAGAAATTTTTATTTTTCTTATACCAGTAATCTAATTCAGTATTTTGTTTCTAACAGATAAACACAAGTGCTGCAAAGGATTAGTAAAATATACACTATATAAAAGCAGATACGAACATTTTCAAGAGAGAAAAATTCCTCCTTTCTCAGCACTGGAATCTGGGTGGTACAGGACTGACAACACTTCCAACGTTATAACTGTTAATATTTAAAACAACGCAGGATACTCGTTACCCATTAAAATGGAAGAGCTAGGAGTGGTGAAAAAGTTCACTACATTTCACATGCTGTTGCTTTAAGTAGCTTTGAACACCTTGATTTTACTTGGGCAAGTGGAAAATATACTTCTTCCTCTAAAAGTGCTACTGGGCACAATTCTTATATGTAAATCCCTAAATACCTTTACAATCTAACACTGGATTTCTGGAAATCTTTTTCAGATCTAAAAGCTAATCTTAAAGCTAACATTCAAATGAAATAATTTCACATCTGAGATACTCAAAATACTTAACACTTAAGTATTTAATAAACTATGATGTACATAGAAGACATGCCTTAGGATCTGTATTATAAAAGATCATACAATTCTAGTATCTCTTAGGATTAAAAGTTAAAATATCACTCAAGGCTACAAAAAACACTAATGCTGCTTTTATTTTGAGAATTGTTTACATCTTGTCAAGTAAGTGCACACTCTGAGGTGTCAATAGCCTGTTAACATTTATGTAATGTATTCAACAATATGGCCTGATCTTCCTCTTATATTCTTAACAGCTACCTTAAGAGAAAGAGTAAAAACTCCACAATTTCTAGTGTGTACTCTATGGTGTTTCATCTTTTTAAAAAAGAAAAAAAGAAAACAGATTGTCAATTTAAAGACAGTGAAAGTAAGAAGTGCTCATGGGAAGTTTATACTTTAGAAGGAACCTGTATTGTATATTACAAGCAATTTAAAGTGACACTTAAAAGGATTTGAAAAAAAAAATAATAAAATAGAAGTGGTTACTGAAAACCACATTCTGAACAGCCAAGAGAAAATTTTTTCACAAAACAAAGATTACTTGTATAACAAGCTTTCACTTAAACTTTTTTTTTTAGGGGACACCTGGTTTGAAAGACATTCTTAAAGCTCAGAAATAGGATTTTCCTGGCATCTTTATTTTTACGCAAGCTAATGGATTATATGTTAATGAACACTTAAGAAATATTATTCAAGGTGATAAAAGCTTTAAGATCCACTATAAGAGAAGATCTCATTCTCATCATACATTAGCACTTCTGGGTACAAACTTAGTAAAGAGGAGGATTGAAAGAAAAGCCAGTGTCTAACAGTGGTCATGAACTGCAGGAAAAAGTGATCATACAGAACAATCCTTAAAAGTAAAGGTCTCTCTTTTTTTTGGAATTAACATACTCTACGATAATAAACCCCATCATCAGATCCAGATACAAGCATTACCCAACAGATTACTAAATATTCACATTGAAAAATTAGGCCAGAAATAGTTAGCTTTTGTTATGTGCTAACAAGAAAATGTTGCATGTCTAAGAACTGCCTGTAACAACATCTTCCCTTAAATGAGTGAAGATTGCAACTCACAGTACAAGTTAACTTGTTACATCATTCCCATTTTCTCTGTGGAGAACTCTTAGGTCAGGATGGCCCTCTGCTCCATAACTAAGAATCCCACTTCTGACAGCACAAGCTCCCAGAGAAGGGGAGGGGGTTCTCTTACATTCTCCAACACTGTTTTTAAACAGCCTGTGAGTTCCAGCTACACCACTGGCAGGACTGTGCTCCCTCCCTGTAGTAGAACATCCTCCTTCCCCGCTCTCCTAACCCCTCAAGCGAAGGACAACTGCTAACTACAGCAGCATTTAGCCAAGTCTGTGATACGTTAAAAAAGGCTTGGGGAAAACAACACCTATTCTCGTCCAGGCAGCGTGTGCGGTGCTTTGCTTTAGAGCGATAGATGCCAACCATCAGCTTAGAAACTAATTGACTGCTTACATCTGGGTGTACCTCTACAATATTCTCCTCTAAATGTTCACTGCAGTCTGCCTTATTCTCCCTAATCTACTACAAGTTTACTGCTCCTACGTTTCAACCCTGCTGTTTTTCTTTAAACCCAAAGGCTGCCTTCCTTTTCAGTCATCTCAAAATAGACTGCAACGTCTCAAATTATGCTACAATTCATGTAAAGACAGACACAGCAAGGTTTGTCTTGGCCTAACCTTCTCCATGTAATTAATGAAGCCAAGACAGGATTATGTAGTTCGCACAGTACGTATTTATCAAACTGACTTTTGCAAGTAATGGTTGGTGAATCAGCAATAATAGCAGTTTTCCTCATTTAAAATAGTGATCCCTGAGGGAACTATATGGCCAACTTTCAAAATACACACCAAATACTGTCAGCCTATAAAGCAGCACAGAATGTTTGCTTTGCTAAGACCCCAAAAGAATCAGATTTTAAAGGAAGTGAGACAAGAAAGAAAAAGCTTCCAAAAGATACTATCTAAAATAAAATGTTTGTCATCGCCAATGTAATATGTCAAGGGGGTGTGTGGGGCTATCAGAAGATAAAAGTAGGAAGAATACCTCCACAGAGGGAAGGGAGATGTGGCCTGCAATAAAAGGAAACAAAATGTTCACCTAGTGACATCAGGCAGCCTTCATTCCTACTCTTTGAGGTTAAATCTTTAAACTGTTGCCCATCATATAGAGACTTCATGATGATCAAGGGAATAATTAAGGCAAAGGAATAAACTAATTCTTTGCTGGAGAGATGGAGATTGAGACCTAACTTCAGATCATGACCATCAAAATTTCTAGAGGTCGGCATGTGATGCATAGCAAATCAAGGACAATCTTTGTTTTCACTTTGTTTCTGTACGTATTTGACTAGACGATTATCAGATATTTAATAAAAATAATGGGTAAACGATGTTGCTCAAGTCCTTGCTTCACAAAAGAGAGACAAAACAACTAAGACTATATAACTAAAGTAACCTAATTATTTTCATTTGCTATCAGAATACTTTCTCTGGTTAAGGAGGCAGCTCACCAAGCTGTTCTGACTTTATAGTCCTCTTCCTTTACAGAACGAACATAATGTCATAAACACAGTGATGAATTTGGATCATGCATTACACCATAGTAACTAGAGAAGAAATAGGATTTTCTATCACTATCAAATAGAAACAACTTTTAAGAGCTCCTCTATAAACACTGCTAGCAAATATGTCACATAAGATATTAGTAAAGACTTTGCTGTACATTAGATATTTTCCCCTTATGAACTTTCATTAACATTCTGGTAATGTTTGCTTCCACGCACTGTTAAAAATGCTGTTTTACTTTGCAGCCTGAGCAGAAATCTTTCTCCTAGTCCCAAGTCTAGGAATTACATATACATAAACAGAAAGCAGCTATGAAGAGCAGTTGCAGGCCTCATTCTAAACAGAGACAAGTAACACCATACAGCCAAGTATTTACAATTTAAAAGAAAAATTAAGAGAGTCAGAGTACCATGATACAGAAATACCTATTAGGACCTCCCCTGATCATGTTACTTCAGTGGCCTACAGGAAGTCAAGTCACTCTCCAGGGTCTTTCAGGGGCTGAACCCCTGGATTTGGTAAACTTATAAGCAACTGCTCAGTAGCCTCTTCTATCTAAATAATCTGATCTCTGCACTACAGAAGTAGACTTAAACTACTAACAAAGACATTGAGTGGTCTTTTTTCAAACAAAAAAAGGAACCAGAACATTTTACTGCAGAAAAATAGTTAAATTATGTGCAATGCCAGCTTACAACACCCGACTAATATCAAAAAAAGCATATAAATTAACATATTTCAGTACTCTAAAAAAACAGTAATAAAAAAAAACCAATGTGGTAAATGAAGTACCCAAGTCCTGTGATACAGGCTTTGCTTTAAGAATTGCTTGTAATACTGGATCCTCCCATGGTCCACCATCTCGAATGATGCGAGTCACTAGCTCCAGGTTCATATTTCTGTATCTATTTAGAAGGTTCTGACATTCCTACATATAAAAAGAAAAACAATTAGAAAGAAGGAAAAAAAATCCTGTCTATAAACAAAGTTAGGCCATCCGAAAATATGAAAACCCACGCATGTTTAAATATTTACTCAGTCAACAACTCAAGCTACAAATTCTTTTATTGACAAGGCCTACACAAAGCCCTAAAGCAACAACTTATATGCTCTAAAACCAGTAAACACAGAACTGTGGAAGCCAGAACGCTCATATCTTCTACAGGAACACAGCAAGAGTCTGTCATTTGCATATAACAATGCAAAAACATCCTTCCTTGAATTACAGATATTACTGGCGTATTCTCTGGAAGAAATCTTCACCTCATGCTATTCTGCACAGATATAGACATGTTGATGCTAGATTTGTGATCCAGTCATGGTGTCTGAGTTCTAAGAGGGAAAATCTGAATTAAGGTATGAGTCACCAGCCCTCAAGCAACCATTTTTCACCAAATCTCTACATAACAGAAATTATGCTTGCCTAAAATAATCTGGAGTGGTTTGGCCACCCATGATTTACACATATGCCAGGTTTCGCGTGCCCCATCCCCCACCCCCCCATTACTTGCTGGTAAAAGTATCAACATTAATATTAATATTCATCAACAGTAGAATTTTAATTACAAGAAAAAGGTCTCTAAAAGAAGAAGTGCAGCTGAAGAATGGCTTCTACACACATACAATCAACTTCACATGTTTTTTGCTGTAAATTCTTTTAGTTTCAATTCAATTTTTTTATTTCATGTTCAGATGAATATGCTTTATGGTAAAAACCGTTTAAGTAACTGAAACAATCCTTTTCACTGCCAGTTTGATTATACAACAGATTCAGAAAATCTTTATCTAGAAAATTAAGGTATGTTTTAATACATTAATTGTTTAAAAGTCAAGACAAATGAGAACTGTAATACAAAAGCACAGAAAAAATATAATACATCACATTTTTTCCTAAATTCTTTCATGCTCATGGACTGATTTGGAAAAGTACTTATTGCCAGATTGCCAAAATGTCCCATTATTCTTATAGAAGAGAATATAACCACTGCTGAGGCTGTTATCGCACTCCTTGACCCCCTTCTTCCACCAGTTCTAGTCAAGCATGTAATTGCTGCCAGTTTGATAATTAAGATAAGTAGTGCTGACACATTAATTTGTAGCAGCAGTAACAAACAGGTATCAACATAAAAATAACAATGAGATAGCTATTTCTCCAACTGCAGCTCCATGATCAGTATCAACTGAAGCAAAACCCCTGTTTTTCATCCGTTCTTTCCCCTCATCAAAGCTTCATCTCATGCTGGCACAAGTGCTTGTGTACCCATGCAATGAACTCAACTCTCAACAATCAGTTCAGGTCAAAAAGACTTATCTGGCAAAAAAGGGCAAGTTTTTAAATACAAGATCATTTGTCTTACGCAGTTGTATACAGCTGTACAAAACCTTGCCCCAGTCTAGCCAATAGTACAACAGTTTTAAACAGTACAAATTTATGCTGACGTGAAGAGTTCATTGAGACAAAGCTTCAATTTCAAATTTACTCTTTAAAAAACACAGAGGGAAACTTGAGGTTTCATGTTATGAACTGGTACACAACACTGGATGCCATTAAGTTCTTGCTAGATATAAACAAGCAAAGCTTCTCTCTTTTATACAGGAAAAGCACAGAGTATGTCTTTAAGAAGATTGGTATTATAAACAAAGTTAAGTACATTTTACTTAGTCTAAGTAGATTCAAATAGCAATACTGATGATAAATGTACGAATAAATGGTTTTCCCTTCAAACAAGCATTATTTTTTCTTCCCTCTGGGTAGAAATGCAGCTACCTCCTTTCACTATAATGTTCACTGTTTCCTCCAGGTTATATATTCACAAAAACTGTCTTTATATGTACTAAAATAAAGGTTTATATGAAAGTAGGCAACACTACCTGGATTGAACCTAAAATATCTTTCAAAGGATCTTCATAGAACTCATCTTTTCCAAAGAACAGCAGCAATTCAAAAAAACTCCTAAAAAACAGAAGTAGCGATAAGTCAACCAAACTGAAAATGCTTATTCAAAAAAATGAAACTACTGTAAGTCTTTCCACAGCACTAAAACCAAAATTAGGACTGTCGTAAGTTCTAGACCCGTGCCCATGCCAGAATCACTCTAAGAAGTCCGGCTAGCGCCCACACTCTCTAAACACATATTTCAAAAACTTTATGTTAGTCTGACATTTTGTGCTGGATTTTTGCAGTTAGACTTCTCCACACACCCCGCAAACACAGTTTCATCAGGCATCAAGTCACAAATACAATACAGCTACAGATAAGCCAACAAGACCAAATCAGCAACAAGACAGATTATACATAAACACAACTTAAAATCCCTTCTGCCACACCTTTTTTTCATAAATTCAGGATGTTTAGGCTCGCAGTACCTGCCTGATCTTCTCCTTCAAGAACTCTCGTGTCCTCCATACTGCTGCTCCCCATTCAGCATTATAAAAGGAATCTTCCTCAAAAGCCAAAGCATTTGTCAGATATACAGTAATTTTGAGGAAGAAAGGGGACAACTGTAAAATTACTATAGCGTATGAGGAGTTATATTCAAGAAATAGTAACTTCACATGAATGTAGATTCCCAACAATTCCTATTTTTCAAGTACGATAAGCTCTTTCTACTACTAAAACATTTTATTCCATTTCAGTCTGTCTTGCCGTACACCCACTGAAGTCTCTCCATGAAGATGCAGGTTGAGAGGTAATATTAATTTCATATTTCCAAATAAGCCTTTTGCTATTAATTTCATAAATCCAAAAAAGACTTTGAAGATTATTTTCAGAGAGAGCTTTTGCACAAACATGCAAACGGAACTGCATTTACCCTCTTCATGGCATTCAAATGAATTCATTAAACTTCAATTTTACCACCACCAAGTTTTTAAGCAAATCAGGTCTATGTGCATCGACATGAATTCATGTGTGTTATCTCAAAAGAGGTGGTAGATAAGGGAAGAGGCAGGACTAACCCTTTCAACAGCAGCCTAGATTCAAACTGACCTGTGGCTTCCACGTTTCCATCATCTTAAAAGACTTGTATATCATTTTATTTATTTTTAATACAGTGACTGAGACAAAAAAATCTTGATAGCAGAATCAGATAGGCTGGTAAAAAGAAGCTTTCCAGAGCTCAAGTCAATTTAGATCTTTGCTTACAGAAGCATGCTTTCAGATAATACCTGCAACTCAGTCAATTCAATCAAAAACTAGGTAGTTGGATTTCATGGATCTGCAGCCAGCTCCAGTGCACCTGCTATTGCTTTGCCTTAAGAGTCTGAGAAATTTAATTGCTATTTGGGAAAGGTAACCATCAAGTACTGCACTAACAAAATCTTCAATTTCTGGTTGAGAAAAGTCATGAGCAGCAGGCAATATCCAAGTGATTCTCAGAGAGAAAAATAGTACTAAAAAAGTACTGAAAGAACTGTACATCTAGGGTGTCTAAGAAACAGGACTGAACAGGCTTTTGTCTCGTAACAGAAGAAAATACGAATAATTTTCTTTAAGATTATTCTAGGTATTTTTCCCAAATGAACAGGGAGAGTAAGGAGGCAGAAAGCAAGAAGGTGGAAAATTACTCCTGAAAGAGGTTCCAATACTCTTCTAACCTACAGGTTTTTGACTCAAGATCTTGCTGATGGCAATTCCTCTCCTGACTGCAGCACTTAGGCTTTTATCGCAACAGCTCTTAAAACAAAAGGCAGATTTTCACAAACAGCTGGACAAGAAACTCTTTTTCAGAACAATTAAATTCACTACCATTATCCTCAAACATAAAATCAATCTTCAATATGTTTGCAGTTAACACCCAAAGTATTCCTACAAACGGTTTCATTTTTAATAACAGTAGTTCAAAAGAAGTTAAAGAACAGACTTCAGGAAATTTTTCCTCTCAATAACTTTTTCAGAAATATTGTGCATTGAAAGTTGTTAATATTCACAAAAACAAATTGAAGTTTTGTCTGGGAATAATGCAAAGTATCATAAAATCGGGTTTCTTTTAGATTTTTTTGCTAACCAGTGATAAGCTATGCCAAAAACAGACGTAGAAAATTTAAGATACACATTCACTACGTTCAATGACATTTTTTTTCTCCAGATTAGGTCTTCGAATCTCAACTCAAATAGCGAACAAAAAACCAACTAGTACCCACATAAAGTACTTTGTTTTGAAAAAACATTATCTCCTTTTACGTTGATAAACAAAATTTTGCACCATACTTGACTCTCAGGAAAGGTCAGGCATGAGTCATGTCATGATCTGGAAAGCAGCCAAACTGGAACTTCAGTAGTAAGACAAAACTAGTTATAGCAAGCAATGCATAAACCTATTTCTATTTGCTTTGACTGATTTAAGGAGAATAGGATCTAGGAAAAAAAATTAATATTAGAAATTAATAGTAGACAAGCATAAACTACAGTTTTCTTCCCAAACAATTCACCTGCTCAACACTCTTATCAGACTAATAAATGAAACTATCAAAATATTTATGTTTCCTCACAACCAGTCTCCATTCAGTTAAAGTTACAATAGTCAATTCCAGCTTGGCTCTGTTACCTTAAAACAGCCTGCAGCATTGCCCATCCACATTTACCGTCATCCATTTATAATATGATATTTCTAGATCTATCACATCACTACTTTGATATTAATGGCATCAGAAGATCACCTAAGAACACTAGTATGCTGGCACCATTTTTGAAATTCCCCAATCTAAATGGTAGTAGAGATGCTGCTTCATTTGGGATGACTAAAAAGGCTAGTTAAGTATAGGAAAAACCAACAGTCACTACTGTTAACAGTTTATTGTCTGGTTACCAAGGAAATCTTACTCAAGCATGACAATACCATCAGGCAGATTTTTGCTCTCCAAGAACTAAGACTTAATATACAAGAAATTTTCAAAAAAAGAGATTTAAGCAAGGTTTCCCAGGTAACTGAAACTACTGTGTCCCAGGATCCCTTTATGATATCATGTACAAAACTATGACAGTCAGAGTCTGAAATAACAAATAAGGTGGCATTCTAGAATGGAAGAAAATCTCCAGCTCCAAAAACCCAAGACAGACAAGGGTGACAGGAACTCAGCAGTCAATTGACTTCTAGATTATCAGCAAGTGACCACCCTACATACAATAAATACCCAAATTTCTACCTTTTTTCCTCCCAAGCTTTGATATTTAAAAATATCAAAAATTTAGAAAGTGTGGTTTGAACTTGATGAGGTTTTTTGTTCCTAAAAACTTGGGGGGGAAGGGGGAAAGAGGTCACCATGTTTTGATGTAACTGCTAGTCATTCTGATACCTAAGCATTCCAGCTTTAAAAATCCTCATCTTCTGATTCTGTAAGTAGTCCCATGTCAAATAGTTTCACCCACACATGAAACAGTAAATCTGTTTGGTGAAATTTCACCAACACTTAAAGATAACAGATACTCTGTAATTGTGCAGATAAAGCCTTGACTCCTACGTAATTAACACTAACAGTTCAAGAACAGAAGAAAGGATAAGCAACTCGGTCCTCCTGACCAAGTAAATTAAGAGAGGAAGACTACGAGAATGTTCACTTCAGATGACTAGATGAGGCAGGGACGAGACATTTCCACACAAAACTCTGAACTAAGTAATTGAGTTGTATTTGAAAGCAACATTCAACAAGAAAGCAGTTTAACCAGCTGGACAAATAAATCCGATGTACTCAAACCAAACATGCAATAAAGCCAGCTTTTAGGTTTTTGTCTCATCTGCTGAGAGAAGATCAAGTACACTGCACCTCAGCTAAGTATATCTAACTCAAAAGATTATTTTTTTTTCTTCCATTCAACATTGAGGTTTTGAAACCTGAAAAGTAGGTTTTTAGAGCAAGAAAAAAAATAATGGGACTTCTACTTATCTACTGCTCATTACCCTGACACTTTCAGCCTTCATGTGCGAAAACCACCAATGCATCAAGAAATTCAATATTATAGCAAGATATATAACCTAACATACTGCAGTTTTTTGTTAAGTTGAATATGACTTTTGGTCAGTTAACTATATCATAAGTCATCTCCATAACCATTTTGATGACTCAAACACACAAAACCATTTTAAAACAGACTCATATATTAAACACTACACTAAATCTACTACACTTAACAAACACTTAGCTTATTACATCACTAGAGGTAGAACAGTAAAGACTTTAGATAACCTTAATTTACAATTATGTGCTGTCAAAGGCTGGTTTTCAAATGCTCTAAAATAAGATTTTCCAAAAACAAGTCTGTATGGTGATCACTTATTGCTTTAGATTATTCATTTTCCAGAAAATCCTTATGATACAACATTGTAATATCCAACTTTAATATCCAACAAGAACATAAAAAGACTAAACTAAATTCTTATTTTTGTATCCCTCAGTTAGCAGTTCTTGGTTCCATGTAGTTAGATCACCTGGTAAAACCACTTTTAAAAGCTCTGAGGATCTCTGAGACCCTACTGCAATTATACAAGTAACACAGAGTCTATATTGTAAAGGAAGTAATAAGAAAATAAGATGTACTTACAAAGCTAGGCTACTCAATACATATTGTACGTGCTCACATTCAGCTGGGAATGATACACAGGCAGACGTGAAACAACAGAGCGCCGTCTGAAGCACCTGAAGCTGAGGCAAAGGAACCTGCCATCTTCCAGCATAGTCTTCAACAACCTAATGACAAAACCATTGAAATACATATTACAATGGAAAACATCCCCTTTAGTCAGAAATAAGTAGTTAATACTGTACCTGCTTTATCTCCCTCAGAATTAGGGTTTATAACCAAAACACTTGACTATTTTGTGTAAAAAAAAAAAAAAAAGAAAAAAAAGAAACTTTGTCCTACATTATAAAAGATATACTACAAAGGACCTTCAACTTCTGTTCTCGTAGGGTAAGGAAGGAAATACTTCCTTCTTACATAGTATCACAGAAGATATTACACTCTACATTTAAACACAGGTTTTTATACTGCAAGAAGATACAAATTAGTCTGTAACAATATCCAGACATTACATTCTAAAACTTTCAAAGAGTGGGATGACTAGCCTGTGGTCTTCTGGCCTTTATGTCAGCAGAGAATGGCACAAATACACAGACACCCATTCTTATCTGATCAAATAAATAAATTTGGCCTTTTTTATCTACTTGACAAAACTAAGGCTGGTTATGCCTTGGTCTATAGTTACGGACCTGCATCACTATTTATAGAGAAACATGAAGGTGAAATATAGATGTTTTAATAGAGAAAATTGAGAAAAAACCTTGCCTGATCATCCAGCCACTCTTGTTTGTATTAATAAATGCAAATTTATGGCACTGCCTTTGCCCACATTGGGAGGCTTGGTAACCCAATATGTCTACATGGGTATACCTACACTGAAGTCCTCTGAAAAGCCTGGTCCACTTAGAGCACTCCATGTACAAAACACACAGCGCCAAGTCAGCAAAAAGCACAGCAATAAACAGATGTAAGGGCACCCACCAATGCTGTGACGAACTAGTCATTATGCTGCAGTCCCCCAGCAAGTAGAAGGCCAAGGGCTTTGGGTCACCTCTCCTCCTTTAATCAACGGCTAAGACATGACTCATAGAGAGCATTCTAAGCAGAGACTGAAAACTGTATTTCTTACATACTCTGGCACACAGCTTAGCTCACTGCACTACAGTCAGGCTCCCTTTGCTCACTTACTCTTGCCTTATTTTCTTCCATTATAACGGCACAGCTTCAATATAAGCAGAAGACTGGACTTGCTGCACTTCAGGGCCTAGGGTACTCACTCCTCTCCAGCTGAAGAAACCTAACTAAGACCTCCTACATCCTAAGAAAGGGAGAAGCTGATGTGGAAACACAATGCCATCAGCCATGCCGTAAAGAGAAAGATAAAGCACTCCACAGTGTGCAGAAGGAACAAATAACTGGCTTCAAGAAAGCTATGAAGTGACAATCCTGGTTACACCTGGGCACCCATCTCAAGAACCAGGCTGGCCAACAAAGCATAGATTAAACCAAAAATCAGATTTTAGTCAAAAAGAAATCCTGAAGAGAGTTGTAAGTCTGTGAATCCCACTTAGATTTGTCTAATTCCCCGTGACCTAAATACAGGACTTAGAAGTCAGGTTAAGCGGACTACATTTTTAGTTCCAAAGCTGCGTGCCTAACTTTGGTTAAGGCTCTGCGACATGAACAGGCCAGTTCTGCCCCATGAAATGTCCCATTTTTGACAGTTCGGTTATAGCTGCTCCAAAGTAAAGTAGTTACTGATAATGGGACTGGAATTTATTTTTCTCCTCATCAACAACAGCTGTGACTAACTGATATTTTGGAAGTAGATTTTGCCTTCCCACGAAATTTATTTTAATAATTTGTGTTTGAAAATCTGTTAGCTTAATGCAACAAATACCTAGGTCAACTGGAAGAGAAAGAGCAGACTTGTAGAGAATAATCACTTTGTAAAATAGTACTGCCTCACACACCTAATGCAAGTTCTCTGAAATACTTTTAACAAGGTCCTTGGCATCAGAAATCACAAAAAGCCTTAAGAGAAACAAAGCAGACAGAGATAGTTTCCTTTAGTGGTTTTACCCTCCAAATGGTCCAACAAAAAACTAGAATGTCAGTTCCCACCATGGTGTTTCACAACACTTTGATCTGAGAGGCACAGTATAGATATGTTGATAAATTATTTCAAGCAATGAGATAACAACACTTAGTTATGATACTGATTTTTTTTTTTCCTTGGTGGCATAAAGTGCTAACTGTCAAGAACTATTGAAAGGATTTATGACAGTGAGTGATAAAATTCAGCATAGACAAGTGTGCAGCAGTACTGGGGAACAAAACATTCCAAACGTTTAATATGATGGCCTTCAAACTGACAATTACCACCAAAGAGCAAGCCTGTGTTTTTATGGTAGATGTTTTTAAAGAAAAATCACCTCAATGCCCATCACAATGGCCAAGAAAGCAATTTAAATATTAGGAGAGTAGTAAGATAAAACAAAGCACAGTGCTACCTGCTCCTATCCCCACATCTATAAAATTGCATGCTGTTTTGCTACCTACCCATTCCTATTTGGAAAGAGGATAAATACAGAGGCCTAAAAAGAAAAAGCTTCAAAGGATGGAAAGAAACGCTATGCCAAGTAGCAAAATAAATTTCACAAAAGAATCAATGCAGTTAACTAGGACACTTTAGGATGAAATGACAAGTACAGGGGGGACACACCAAACAAGGTTTGCAAGCAGGATCAAAATAAATTACAGGAGGTAGTTCTTGACATAGCATGAAATTAAGCGGTGGAGCTCCTTACAAAAGGGACACACGAGTTGAAAGAAGCTGCATGAAAACACGTAAGAGGTATTGAACCAGATATCCACTGAAAGTTACTAACTACAGTAAAGTAGCTGAACTGAAAATAGTTAAGAGAAGGGAAAGTTACTGTATTTGCTCATCTCATTCTTTGTTAGGCATACGTGAACTTTGGTAAGATTCTGCTCCTAATGTCAGTGTACTGCTTCTGCAAATTTATCAGTATTCAAAAGGCATACAACAAGGGCTTATTTCAAGTATAATAGTTAGACATTGTAGTCTCTGAAAGGTACACTCCTACTGCCCACACTTCATAAAGGTTTATACAGTCCTACTACTTGCCCTTGCTGCACCTACAGCGCTCACCTAAACCCAAAGCAAGCTAGTTCAGGAACTGACTTGTAGAGAAGAGCCGCCTCTACCAAAAAAAGCCATCAGCCAGTGCCTGCGTCAGCTCTCTGAACTAGCCTACCACCCTGCCCCAGAAATACCAGAGGTGTCACACAGAAAGGAAGACACCACAACAGCAACATTACCTTAGTTAAGCAGTTAATCTCCAACTCAAATATATCCACAAAAGATTTACAGCAACAGCCTATCACATCCCCTGCAACTAGTTAGGAAGAATACTCTTTTTCTGAGTATGGATACATGAAAGCATGCATTTGTCAATCCCAGCAGAAAAAAAAAAAAAAGCCTAAAATTGGTCACTTCTCAGCAGACTTGCGATAATTACCAGTAAAAGATGGAGAGGGAGGTCAGGGGGAGTAAAGGCTAAACTAAGTGTGAAATAAATTCTAAACTATGCCACACACACATTCTATACAGAAGGGGAATTGTTTGTTTTACAATTCTACATATACTTCAATGTCTGTGTTATCACAGAATAGCTTTTTCTATAATACACACAAACACCTTTTTCTGTTCAAAATATTCAACATGCCATCCTTTGAAACAGGACCTCAAAACAGAACATACACTAAACATAGGTAAAGGTTTATGCCAAAAAGAACCCCCAAAGAAAAAAAAAAAACATGACCCCAAAACTTTATGACTTCTGATATTTTACAATGAAAACTAAAGTCAAAGGGACACGCAGACATTCACCCTCATGTTGCCAAGTTGTGTCATCAGAGCACTTCAGAAAAATCTGAGTATGCTACTTGAGTACTAAATGCTTTATTTAAAGTTTATGCTTATCAGCACATTTTTTAACAAGCACATTAATTTCAATATAATGAAGCCAGCCAAACAAGAAGCACATAACATTGTCAAAACAAAGCGGCCTGTTCCTTGTCCAACATATAGTGCAGAAAACCAGAAGGCAGTTGACATTTTATTGTGACTTTCTGTAATGATTCCCCTTCAAGTATTCTGTTATGGTGCAATTTTCATACACTTAAAGACTCTTCATGCATCACTCCCCCATCTATCTTTCCCTTTTAAATCACTACCATCCATGAAGAGGTTGTGGGGCCTTTCCTGCCTTCCCTTTCTCATTCAGTACAGATACTGAAAGGGAGACTGGAGCATCTTTCTGACAACCCCCCCATTCAATTTCACCTTTTTCCCATATCAATACACTACTTCCCCTTCTTTAATGTTTGAGTAACTGTCCTGTCGAGTGCAAAATCAAGACCAGACGTATCAGTCACCTTTAAGTTTCTAAGCAGGCAGCTAAAGCAACTGTCCCCCAAAATAACAAGGCAGCAACCAAAGACCTGAACCAACCTAAAAATCTTCTTCCCTGAAATTTTGTGTTTAAACCGATTTAATATACACACATATTTTAAGTGATTAAATACATAAAGTGATTTGACTATATTCCAGACACTCAAGAGAAGCAAGATTGCAAGAAGATTTTCAAATATGTAGGACACAAAAAACAAATGTTTTATGCAGTGTTAGGCCTGAAGTTGCCACAGCTTTTCCTGTCCTGCCTCACAACAAAAAAGAACAAATCCCACCAATTTTAAAGTTTTGTCATTAGTAGGATTTTTAATGAAGTTATTTCTGTAATTTTTTGTGAGATTTAACAGTAAAGGAAGGATCACCATAAGATTAAAAAAAAAACTACAACAGTTTTGTGAGTACTGCTGTTTATAGTTTCCAGAAAAAGAAAGCTAGTTGGCAAATACAGTGCTTGTCATTTGATAGAATAAGCAAATATAGTGGTTGTCACGGAAGAGAATGAAGAAGGATTTAAAATGTCAGGCAAAAAAAGGGCCTGTTAAAAAAAAAAAAAAATCATTTCCTGAAAACTAAAGACCATAAATAAAAGGAACACCTACTATGGTTGCCTGTTCAGCAGAAGTACCAGAGCAGCTTGGATACCAACATTCAGTTCTAGAAGAAAACTTGAGTAACACTAAATTTACTCTACCTGGAAACATCAGAAGAAATAATCACATCTTTTTTTGCTTTTTTTTTTTTTTTAACCTATTTAGTGGGTGACAAGCATTTTGGTCTGTTTCTGCATACAATCAAGGTAACAGTGTCCTTGCAAAAAAGGATTCCATTATCCAATTCGAGAATGGAAAAGGCCCTAAGATAACATAAGACGTTATTTAACAGATACAAGTTTCAAGTGGTTTTATATGATGTATCTAAAAAAAAAAAAAGGATGTAAGCAATGGCTTTACTGCAATTCACATGTGAATATTACATAAGGAGATAAGGAATAACCAAACATAATCACACTTCTGGCAAAAGGAAAAAACATCACCCAGCAACAGCATGACACATCCTATGAGACAAGTTTCTGCCAAAGCTCTTCTACCCTTAAAGCTAAATGCTTGCCCCCACCCTTAATCATCGAAATCTCATCCATTTCCTCAGCCTGCTTGAGGCAAGAAAAATATCTAAGGCTGAGTTCCATATATTCTTTACATTCAGCTACCCAAAGAGCCAGTTTCCACACATATTTACAGTCCATCACTTGCACAACAGTGAAAACTATATATTAATTCTAGAAAAGCAGTTTTATCTACCTGTAGCACTGGTAAATGTGCCTGTTTAAGATTCTATAACAAAGATGAATATTTATATTGAAAAGAAGTAATATTCCTCCTCACCTTTTGATTAGCATCCCCTAGTGTGAAAGTCAACTAATTTAAGGAATTGTTTTGATTGTATATGGGAGAAATTATACTCTTGTGAACACACACATGAATACATATATCCAGATTACCAGTGACACTAGTAAAACAAAACTTAAGATGTGTTTTAAGTACAAAGTACAATAAATTCTTTCCCTCATGTGAACAACTGCTACCCAAAAGGACTTAACTTTTTGATTTTTGCATTACCTACTGTAGTAAATGTGCCTTTTCTAACTTGAAAAAGCTGTCACACTATGCTACAGAAGCATCATTCGATGAAGATGCTTCATTTTACATATAAAAACCTGCAACTCCTTTATAAGATGCAATCTTAATGTATTTTTCCTAGCAAAAATCAAAAGCTTATTTTCATATAAAAGCTGAACTTTTTAGGCAAGACATTAAAAACTAGAGAAGCAGCAATACCAACAAGATTGAGAGTGTGAAACAGAAACATTGCAAAGAAGTGGAAGGAGAAAAACATTAGTAACATGAAGAAAAGTACACAACATATTCATACATGTGCAAAATGTTTCCTTTTTTAAAACATTAACTCCTTAATTCCACTTTTAAAACAGGGAGAAAACTCCTCAGGGTAAAGTTAAAAGGACAGTAGGCACAAAAGCTGAGGAAGAGCCAGTAGAAAGAGAGTATTGAGTATGTGAATAGGAAAGCCTTTAGCACATTAAAGACTTTCAGCCTACCTATCTGCAAATGAAGAGGTGGAGATTCAGCTACTATTGTATATTATCCCAAGAGTTGCATGAAAACAGTCAAATGCACTACATATACCACACCCTAGTCTTGCATGATAGAGGCTTATCACGTTTCCCATCAAGTGTCAAAGGAAAGAGTGCCAGGACATCCTTCTTTGCAGACAGGTAAACCCCCAACAGAACTGGACACTCACACTTGGCATTCAGCTTGGGAGTAAACACGACCTGGTGCTTGCCACAGCTATTTTCTAAGGATTTCCTTTTAAAGCTGAACTTTACTTGAATCTCAAGCAGCACAATACTGAACCATTAACTAGCAAATTGAATATGCTTGTTTTCACCAGCCAAGCATGGAAAAAAAAAGACTCAGTAAATACAGAACACAACTGACAAGTCAATTTTTAAATTTAAACTGCTTCAAGCAGTTGTGGTATTCTTTGATACACAGGTAAATTTAGTTACTGCAATGTATGATACGTTCTGCACAACCTTTCACGTAACTAGCAATGTCACACATTTGAAAACCCGAAAAACGTTAATCAAATAAGGAAAAAAACGTGACTTTCAACAGCGCTCTCAAAATTTGAGCCATTAACAAGCATAAAGCAAAAAAAAAAAAAGAAAGCAAAAACCAAATCAACCAACAACAGAAAAAAAAATATAAATGAACACACACACGGAACCAAAACCTAGAACACCCCAAATCATTACAAGAGAAAATAGGGGCTACAAAATTACAAACTATACCTTTGCAGAGAAATAAGCTTCAAGAGACTGAAGAGTCTCACTTTCCACTACTCATACTCATGTGAGCAAGATTTCTGTAGCCAAACTTTAAAATAGTGTGTGGAGATCACATATGGATCCCAAAGGTCCAAAAAGTAGTAAAATAAAAGCCTGCCATAACCTAAAGGGTTGGCAGGTTTTTTTGGTAAAAAATATAAAAGCAACTTAACAACCACTGACTTGAAGTTCAAAGAAAGAGTAAAGAGCAACTACTTTCAAAATCAAGCACATCACAAAAGGTGTGAAAATATATTAATCCCAAAATCAGAAGAACAAACATTTAAAGACATATATTTTTCTACCTTCATCCCCACAAAGCAAGACAAGACAACAGTTGAGTCATACACCCTTGCGATTTTGTCTACTAAAATAAATCCAGGAAACACTATCTTCTCTAGTGTGTTACTAAATTTTAGTTCTTGGCTTTTGAGTTAATAAACCCAAGAATTATTTTTCTAGCAGTGACTCCAGGCACTACCAAGTACTGTAAGGGAACCAGGTAATCTTTATTTCAGGAAGCCAGATCATACTGGAAGGCGGAAAGCTAATGCCACAGTAAAAGCAGATCAAGCAGTGTTTAGCCCTCGCAATACCTTCTTACTTCAGATCACTCACCTTGTGTTTATTTCAGTCAGTACTGCACAATGTAAGATAACATCTAGTACAGTTATGCAGCCATGTGGACAACTACAGAAATGCTGGGAGTAACCTGTAGTAGTTTGACAGTAGTTAATGTTGTGAGAAAATTTCTGAAGAGAAAATTCAATTTTCTCTTCAGAAACAAGCAAGTTTATTGATAAAACTATACCCACTTCAAGTGCAATGAAGCAAGCTATAGCCATTTTCCAACTCAATGTTAAGGTCTGTTTTCAAATCAAGTAAATTTAGAAATTCATCCTTCTAATTACAAAAGTACTCTCCACACCCTCATACCAACAAGCAACCATCTACATTACTTTCTCTGCCCTTCATTATTTGCATTTCGCTCACGCAGGAACCTCTCAATGGCTTCGGTCCCCAAGAAATCTCATGAAAGAATTTCAAGTTCTGCATACAGTGTAAACTGAAATTCATGAAGCTCTTCCAAATGGGGGATTTCTGCTAGATACAAATTTCTATATTTCAAATTTCTTTAAGCCTACAAAGTAGTTACAGACACCTTGTTCTTTTGCTTGTCCAAGTTGGGAACAGTAGATTTGCTTTTCCCAGCACGTAAGCAAACTTCACAAACAGCAAGAAATGCCAGATCAGTATTTTTTTAGAAAGTAACATAGAAACAGCTGGCGAGATGCATAAGCTGGGCATTTATCTCATCATCCAACTGTCTCTTCTTGTTCCCAATCACAGAAATCTTGATATTTCCCCCCCCAAAGTCATCAGTCTCAAATAATAATCAAAGAAAACATATTATCCACTTTGTCTTGGAAGACAGAGGCTGTAATGACTCTGTGTGACCGTGCGCACCTACAATACAAACACAGACCCCGGAAACTACACGTGGGTTTAGAGATTCAACATTGGGACTTCACCTTGTATCATTAAATTGTGATTACACATATATTTAAAGGAAAACACTCTGATAACCCAGTCATCATTTGTAACTTTAACTTAATCTACTATCTGAAAGTGAAGTTCAGCTAGTATACTGCAGGCGCCAAGAGCATCAAACCTGGCTGGTGACAGCGATGCTTTACTTTTCTAACTTACTTCAAGAATGAAAGACGTGCACACCAATGCTTTTCAAGGTCTAAGTCTAAGCCACTTTCTTACTCTTAAGATCAGTCAAGGGGTCTTCGCTTCTATCTACAGAAAATGGATCTACAGACCAAAAAGGCTTTACACCTTGCTCCATTTTTGCTGTAGCTCCTACTGAGACATGGATGTGCATATACTTCACACAGTAGCGTAACGATAAGCAACCTAAACAATAGTCTTTTCAGCTGACACCAAGCTTCAGCACTATGATCAAAACACAGCCATATATTTTAACAGGTTATTACTCTGAAAATGCTTCTTTTGGGTAGCTCAAACTCATGGTATTATCGCTAAGCAACTATCTCTACAACTGCTGCTCGACTTTTGACACAAAACCAGGAACACAGGAGGCAAGCTAGGACCAAATGACCATTAAGACAAGCAAAACTGTTATCAGTGCAGCATAGAATGAGGTGGAGAGGCTTGATCTGCACGACAGCCAGATGTGACCGTTGCAAGATCTGGATAGAAAAGTATAAAGCAACAAGCTCTGAAAAAAACTAGAGCCAAAGGGAAAAAACTGCACTAAAAAGGACACATCTTGGGGACAGGGGGGAGGAAATGCAATCTAATGAAGTGACACAGTATTTAAGAGAGAAGTTTTGTTTTGCAACAAATGTTACGAGAAAGAGGTAACCTGAACCTCATGATACTTTCTCGAGAAGAAAGATAAATATGCTTCATCACTTATTAAATAGGCTGAGAGCCTATCAACCCTCTGTATGTACAGGTATATATAGACCCGTATAACGACACCACTGTCAATCTAGATGAGCTAATGTGGAGCAAGCACAACTTCATTTGTTGTCAAACCACAAATGTCACACAGCTACCAGCTTTTCACACCAGTACACTACAGCAGTTAACATCTTGTGTTTATACAGCTAAATGAGTAGAAGAATCCATTACTAAAAAACACGCTTAAACAAAACATGGGAGATTTTGAGTGAGCACATGACCGCTGATCACACCAGGCCAAATGTAAACAATAAAACCCAAATCCCTGGAGACCAAGTGTTAATATATTAACTCACTTTCATCAGGCTTATTTAAACCATGCTTTGTTAAAGAGAAAAGAAACAACCCTTTACATACTCAGAACATTAGCTGTCCATGTGGAGAGTTCATAAACTCAAAGCAAAACAAAGTAGGGGAGAGGGCTTGGCAATTTTTCTACACAAAAGAAACTGCAGGAGAAGTCAAGGTCAAATGCTTTAGATCTCTATCATTAATAACTGTGATAGAAGTATTTTATAGGAAAATTCCTTCCGTAGTCTTGTCCCCTTCTGTTCCCTACTAATTCCTAGCTTTGTCTGGGAAACAGGATTGGCATTAGCACATAGAGCTATCACCCCGCCTGCACTTCCTCCTTAACACAACGAATTCAAGACACAGCAAGTATAGCTACAAAAATCTATGATAAAACTCTCCACGTTTAGCAGAAGCAAACGTCCTTCCAACCTGCCAACTTAATTAAATATGGTTGTGATTTCTTACAATTGTAGTTTATGTCATACTTTCGAAAACCTTCATTTCTCCTTTTACTGGATTCACAATTTTTTCCCCACATACTAAGTTTAGAGAAATCACTAAAGAGAACAAAATATAAAAGGATCGATAAAACCAAAAGACAACCTGTGGACTTACTTAGCAGTATGCTACCCACGATGATTTTAAACACATCCTACGGTAAACAATATTGCAAATAGATGTTATATTGAATTAAAGCAGGAAGAATAAAATAAGAACACAGAAACCCATTTATTAAAACGGAAAGAAACGATCATAATAGTGAGATAAGCAGCCAAAAAGTCGATGAAATAATTCCATACAAAAAACCCCTCTGGACTATGTTTCTGAAAACAGCAAGTAGTGTAGCTGAAATACCCAGCATAACTAATGTTTCATCAACACCTGCTGATGAAAGCAACTAGGAGAAGCAACCTGTTGTTGCTTGCTACTTTGCAAGGCATGCAGAAAGAGGTTGCAAAGAGGACAAGAATTCCGGGGCCCGCATGAAGAAACGCTGTTTTCCGAAGAAAAAGAATAATAAAAAAAAAAATTAATTTCCCCGGTCTAACTGAGCTACCGTTACGGGGACTGTTTCCCAAGCCCTTCTTCCCCTCTCTCCCTCCCTCTGCCACCCGCCCAACTCCCCAGCCCAGGCAAAGCCACCCGGAATTGTTTTGCCCGCAGCACCGCCGCCAGCGCCACACGTGTCCCGGGTCGCCGGGCCCAGCAGAGGCCTCGCCACCCTCCGCCGCTCCCGGCTCCCCCCCAGCCCCCCTCCCCCATGACTCGCAGCCGCAGGACGGAGGAGAAAGTTCAGCTCGTTCATGGTTGACATTTTCCGATGAGCCCGGTGCGAGGAGCGAAGGAGCCCGGTGTGCCCTGCTGGAGAGGGGACCACCGGGCCCCAGCCCTGGTCCCTCGCACAGCTCCCTCCGAGCACAGCTTTGCTCCAGAACCAGGGCATCCTCTTGCTCTTGGCCACTTCCACTCAGCCCCAGGATGCCCCACAGCCCCTCGCTACCTCCGTGGGCAGAGGCAGCCTAGACAGTGCCTAGTGTTTCATTTAGGGCTAATTAAGCCAGCTGAACCAGGCAAAGTTGTTAAAAAACAGATCAGAAAGCCTGTCATTTATGTCAAACATGTTCAGGATGCTCAGCTTTATTGTTCAGACAAAGGGATTTGTCTTTGTGCTTTGAAGGTGGCCGCGGGCTTCAGGCAGCATGGAGGAAACAAAGAGAGAAGGGGCAGGCGAGGTCTCAAGCAGCACAGCAGAAGCCAGGAAAGCCAGAGCAGTCATGCAAGTAAAGGTTTTCAGAAGGACACGAGCAACACAAAACCACAACTATTTCTGAGAGCATCACAGCCTGCTCCCATATAACTATTGTGCTAACTGGTTCTGGTTCTATACATCAGACTTACTTCTTGTAATCAGGAGAGAAGGCAGCAGCCTCTGACCCAGCCCAAGAGCACATTGACTCAGTGTTGGCAGAAAGGAGGCTCTTCTCATCGGAGCACTGAAAATAAGCCCTGGAAGGAGACAAGTTCAAAGGCACAATGCTACATCCCCAGCTTGCCTCCCAGGGGCCTTTCTCCTGAAGAGCCAGAGTGACAGCACTGACTGCAGTGACAATAGGAAGCCACCCAACACATCTCTGCAAGTGCCAGCATAAATTATCTGTTTCCTTGGGCTTTTGAGACCCCACATTCTCAGCACAGACCAGACAAGATGCTGTACAGGAAAAGTTCCATATACATTAGAGGAAGCTGGAGAACCCTTTCCTCTTGAAGAGTCCAACAAATTCACAAAGAAATCGAACTGTCAGGTAGGACTAGGGAGTCTCACCAACGCTTCAGATCTCTGGCTACTGAGACTGAAAACAAATGATGTTGCAGGTTTGCCCTGCTTTGAATGCCGTTGCTAGAAAAAGATATTATTGTCAAAGGTCCCGGGTCCTGGAAAGATGCTTTCTGGTTTCTGTTAAATCATGGCTTCTGTTAAGAATAAGGGTTTTCATGATAACTAAGAAAAGCCAGAAAAGCATATGATCTCTACACATCTATATTCTTAGAGAAGAGGGGATAAATAGAAAGCATTCAATAATAAAGAAAAGTCACAAGCTGCAGGGCCATCTTATGGCTGGGGCGTCAGAACATGCATCCCAGTAGCCTGCAGTGCTTCCTGCCGTTGGTCACCATCTTCTGCTCCACAATAAGCTTCTACTAAAAACAGTGTCCTAGCTGTGTGGTTGCAAAGGAAACATTCACTCCGGGGACTGATGATAAATCAGCGTGACAACAGCTGCTGGAGCTGGAAGGATTCTGAAGGAGCAGCGGGAAGGACCGGGTTAATCTGAGCAGGGCAGCAGACACCAGCCCAGCAGGGCCAACGCAAACACTAACCTTTAGCTATCTTGCAGCTCATCAAGCGCACCAGTAAAGAGCGTGAAGTGTCATCCTATACACATCTGCACAAGCTCCTTTGACATTTCAGCCTGTGGTCACAGCCACGCAGCCGTGGAGCTTCACCAGAGCCTGCCTGGATGGTTCAGCCTGGCCCTGCAGGAGCAGAAGGGGGAGCAGAAGAGGCGGGAGCGCTCTGCTGCCAGGGTGGAGGAAAGGAGAGGGGAGAGTCTTCCCGAGACCACAGGGTACCGAGGAGCAGAGTTGAAGCACCTATCTGCAGTCAGAGCAGCAGCTGAGACCGAATATTTGCCTCGCAACGTTTTGAATATATTCAGACCCGGCTGACAGAGGAGGAAGAGAAGCACCACAAAAAGCAAGTTATTGTAGTTAATAGTGGTCAGCTCCTAAAGCTTACTTGGGATATGGGACACCTCTCCTTGGCACCATGCCAGCTTTCACATCCCGAAACAACAGTGAAATGCAGGTTCAGACGTGTTTCCAGGGGACAGTGGCATCTCAGACAATAGCAGCGAAGCCACGATGGCAAGGGAAAATGGTGGCTCTTGTCCAAAGACTTCCCTCATACACCTTCCCTCCACGCTGCAGATGGTGGCTGCCCACTGAGTGCTCGCAGACAAGGCACAAGTGTCAAAATGGACTAGAGATAACGGCAGCAACGAGAGTGCTGAAGTTGACATGTCTTCTCCTTCCTTGCAACATATGGGTGCCCTAGCTGATGGAAGGGCAATGGGCTGTCCCTACCACTGCCCACCTGTTGGAACCCAAAGCCTACACTGGTTTAACACTCAGCAGAGCCTAAGAACCAAAGGGAGTTAATTCCTTCCCTGCCCCCCAGCACCAGCTCCTTCTGGGGAGGGTACGGGCACATTCATGAGCAGTCTCCCCACCTTTCCTGCCCCTCTGAACAGTCAATCCATCCCTTTGTTGCCTTCTGGCACTGGTACGTGCTCTCTCCCTTAATAAATCCAGCAGGTTTTTCCCTGTGACAGCACAAATCTTCCAGCACAGGAGGAGGGAGCTGTAAGGAGGGACCTGAGGTGGGAGACAAGAAGAGTTCTCAGGTAAGAAGCATCTGAACCACCGTTCACATGACCTAAAAGAGTGAGGGCTTGGGACACACAGTGCTCTTCCCTGCAAAGCAGCTTCTCCCCTGCAGTCCGTGGCTGCCAGAGGAGTCCCTCCTGCTGCAAGAGCACTGAGGTGCTGACAGCACAAGCGGAGCCCAGAGAGGATTTTAACTACAAGGAAAAACAAACAAGCAAACCTCCCTTCTTGTTCAAGTATTTTGTGAGCCTTCAAGCATGAGGAGCCCCAGGATGCATCAGGAGGTTGAACACTGCAAACGTTTCCATGGTCTGAGGGTTTCCTGTGACAGTCCCCAGCTCCCTTGGCTCCCTGTACCTCACCTGGCAGCTCAGCTCTTTTCTGAAACGCTCTAGGATTTCTACAAGACTGTTCCTGGAGCTGTCACGAGTGAAGAACAACCAGGTCAGCAGCACAGAAGTCTCCAAAAATCATCTTTAGGCCACTTGAAGAAAGGGGAGGCAGATTTCTGGAGACACTCACTGACCCACGAAGAAAACAATAAAGCTTTTTTGTGCTGTGGAAGAAGACAGTTTTATATAATTTTTAATTTCTAGTGGGTCTCATTATTGTAACCTACAACACTTTCAAATTACAGTACCAACACGCATAACTCCCCTTGCCAAGTGTTGGCTTTATTTGCTCAGTGCCTCAGTTTACCCACAGGGAAGGAAACTTACCCAAGCTCGTAAAGCCGTGTGACAGAATTGGGAATAAGCTCACAAACACCTGTCCCCAACCCTTAACTCAAGGTTCAGGCACCTGGAAAACACACCTCCCTCCCCCAGGAAAACCACATCAGCCTGCCCAGGGATGGCTGTTTCACAGGTGCTGCCGTGGCACTGTGTTTTCATCCCAGCTGCTGGACCAACACACCCAAATCCCATTTGGACTCTTGCTCATTTCCAATTCTACATCTGTGAGTCCTCATGAATAACGCCACTCTGATCAAGCTGCTTCAGGCTCCCTGCTCACCTTGGAGACGGACTCCTGGGCTTGGCTAATCATATTTCTTCCTCCTTGCCCCTAGTCTCAAAACCACACACCACGACAGTTCCTCTTTTCCCCAGGTTCCCCTCCTCATCCTCAGGTGGAAGCAGAAGCCATGCAAGTTCCCAACAGTCTTCTCAAGCTACCCCCTCAGGCCATGGCACAGCACAGCTCAGTAGCAAAGCTAATCACGAAATGCAGTTGCATAACACGAAGCAAAAGAGACGGAGGAGGGAATAATCTTGCCCGTAAAACGATGAAGGCAACATCTGCAGAGCTCGCTGGCTGCCACTGAGCCTGCGGGGAGAGCGGGGCAGCACCACCGACCTTGAAGACTTGGGCTAAGAGGAGAGGGACAGGCAGAGGGAGGAGGAACAACGCATGGGAGAGGATTCCACAGCAGAATAAAATGGGAACACATGATTTTGATTTCTATCTGCTACTAGTCAACCCCAGGTTCATCTTGGATCTCCCAGGACCAGCTGTGGAAAGTTTGTAGGGGCAGGTGAAAACAATCCAAGGCTGACAGGCCATGAAGCAGGCAGAGAAGCCAAAGAGGACCACATGGAGAGCTGCTAGCCTGAGTATTTTTGACTTATGAGGCTGTTGGCCCAGGTCTGACACTTAGAGATGCTGAGACCTTATTTTTCTTGCTATGCACTTGTGCTCTCTAGCACACTGATAACCCACCAGCTGCTACCCCAACCACCAGGCTGTGAACTTCCAAGAATCAACTTCTGCCTTTTTTAAGTCACTCTACCAAAGTGAATTCAGAAAGTCTATCTACCATGTCAGACGACCTAAAGCTGAATTTGATAATGAGACACAACTAGAGAGGTGTGCGCACTCCAAGCTGGTGGGATGCAAGCAGCCGTGGTCCCAAAGCTCTCTGGCCTCATTAGCTCAAACCTAATACACCTGGCAACTTGGCAAACACTGTGCCAGCAGTTACCTGGCTTCTGTCCTACCTTGAGACGGTGTACACCAGCTTGGATCTTCCTCCAGCTGCCTTTATACTTCTGGGCTGGATCACCCTTCATGGCAAAAGCTTGGTGAAAGGACACTTTGCTCCCTGTGGAGCCTCCTCTGTGGTTTCCCCACTGAATTTGTCTCTTTTCAGAAGCGCTGCTGGTGCCAGCGTCTGAAGTGCTCACTGATTGTCTTCTCTCCGATCTCAACCCTGTCTCTTCTTTCTCTCCTTGAACTGATACTATTGGTCAGGGCACCTCCTACAATCATTTGACCTACCGTAGTTGTCTCTAAGAACAGTGTCTTTGCTGTGATTTATTAAAAAAAAAAAAACAAATAATAATTTTGCACTTAATTGCGCCCGTTCCTTGATGGCAAGGCTGTGCTAGCAACACAACCTTCCAGCTTTGCCTTCAGCCATCTGCTCTCAAAGCAAACCCCATGTGTTATTGCTTCTATGTGTGGGATTCCTTTTCTGCTGGAGGTCTTCTGCTCCCCACTTAAATCTCCCATTTTGGAGCTCTGTCAAAAATATTTTCTATTTCAGTGAGACGTTTTGCACCTGCAAACTCCCGAGTCAAAAATGCTGAAGCGTTGAATAAATATTGTGGGTCTGTCTTGAGGAGAATGATGTACTTATGCCACATCATAAAGCACTTTCCAATCCATTAGTAACTAAATAGAATGTTAAACAGCAACTGTTAGCAATAAAGACTTAAAATCAGCAGGCACAGATAGCTTGTACCCACGAGTCCTGCAAGGGCCGCCTGAGGGTATCTCCAACCCACTTATCGTTAATTTTATTTTTTTTTAATAATATTTGAAATAAAGAAATTTCAGCAGACATATGGAGTATAAAGTGGCAATGCTCAAAAAGGCCAAACAGGATGATTAAGTAAGGCAGACACTAACTAGCTTGATAAAAACCAGCAGAGAGAAAATAATGAAAAACCCAGTAGGGAGTTTATTATGAAAGCGTTTGAAGATGGGTGTACAACTTCTCAGGGTGATCCATCAGTTCATGCCTTTCCATCTCGGCCAAGTTGTGGTCTAATTCTTGATCCATCTCTTATTACCTACATCCTGACAGTTTTCATTAACTTTGATATTCCTCATTATATCTTCATTTTGTGAAGCAGCCTTTTTGCTTTCCCTCTCCCCATGACTCTTTCATAGCAGCCCTTAGTAACCTGAGTTGTCACTTTCTGGATGCTTCTCTTTTGTATTTGAAGTCAATTAAGAACTTGTTACTCAGCTTCTCATTTTTGGCTTCTCTGGTTCTTCCTGGCCTTGCTTTGCACTGGGACAGTTGGTGCTTGTGCTCTTGGTCTCCTTTATTTAAATATCTCTCCTCAGACTTGCTTCCAATGGGGTTTTGCCTGCAAGTTAAATTGTTTAAATTCACTTTCTTCAACTGCACTGGCTTTATTTGGCTGTTCTCACAGAGTTCAGAAATCTTAAAAGAAAGATGTACCATCTTATGTATGTTCACATCCTCACCTCAACCAAATCCTCCCTGCTTCTCAGCCAGTTTCCTTCTCCACCTTGTAACCAAATAGTTGTGGTCCCTAAAGTATTCCAAGGGATCAGCACACTGCCAGGGTGGGACTCAGCCACCCCAACACAGATGCCTTCATATGGGCAAATAACCTAAACCTCCTTTCTGGTCAATGGATAAAAACAAGTACTTCAGAACCACCTAATCCTAAAATCCACAGTGAAATAAAAGTTCAGATGAACGAAGCCTGAAAACTACCTTTTGTCAGCTGCAAGACAGCAGGATGACTTTGGATGAAATCTGGAGATAAAAAAATGACTGCAAGAATGGTAAATATAGAAGCAGCAATTTACAGCAATCGTAACAGTTGGTAGACTCTGCTGTTCAGATAAAGCAGAACCTTTCTATTTCCTGAGCATGCATTACACGGGGCTGAGCTACAGAGTTAGAGACGGTATACTAGAAAACAACTCTGACACGTATGACAACCACAGCCCTTGGATGTAAACCAGGAAGCAGTAGTAGGAGCAATGAAGATTTATTTCAGCATATGGAATTGGGGAGACTGATGTTGGAAGACAGTGTACAGTTTGGGAAACCATTCAGGTAAACCAAAGAAAATGAGAAAAGAGGCATGGGAGATTTGAGGGCAAGAGCAAGTAACTTGCATTGAAAGCTTCTATTTGGTTAGGAAAAAGAAGATCATGCAAGCAGCTTGAAGACAGAGCGTAAACTCTATATTAAACACCAAGTCATGAAAAAGCCTCATTCTTGTTGAGGAACACAAAACGGGATGGTGGCTGGAATTTAGAAGCCTAGAAACCTGGTGGGTTCAGAACAAATCCAAAATGGAATCAGTCACCAGTGCCCACCCATGTGAGATGACTTACCTGCAGAAAGAACCTGTTCTTCCTTTAGACGGCAGCGAGAAGTGAAGTTTTACTCTGGATACTGTCAGCATTTTATGAACAGTACTTCATGCCTTTTACTTACGGTCATCTCCCTGCACTCTAACACAGCTTCTGTATCAGCAGTCCTTCCTTGCTTCCAGAATGACAGACAATATCCAAAGACCCACTTGCACATTCTGAAGCAATACAAGATGTCAACAGGCTTTTCAGTAACCACCTATTAGTCTATTGTATCACCCTCCATGGGCCATACTCCAGTTTCTAGCTGTCCTGGCTTTATTGTAGCAGCCCCTGGAACATGTCTAAACAGAACTGGTTTGTGCATCAATGTGTGGCACCAAATAAGAAAGCTGTATTTTGTTTTCCCCCCATCTAGTACCCCCTCAAGGATGGCAGCCCTTTGTTACACTACTCAAAAGTGTACGCTGCCCCGTCACGACAGCCTAGCACAGAGCCAGGCTCTGATTTACAGCATTCCCATTTTCTTACAGACACTTGCATTTAGTTCACAGCAAGGGCCTCATTTGTACTGACACTACACACTCAACGTAAGAGTGACTTAAAGAAAAATTTTGGGTTCCTGAGTAAAGTGCTTAATCTGTCAAATGAAGTGTCCATAGGCAACCTACCAGAAGTTGATGAGCTTACCCATTAAACCTGACATATTATACATATTTCAAACTTAACACATCTTTAACACGGAAAATTAAACCTGCTTCAACAGACAGTGCATTACTCTCATCCAAGTGTACCAGTTTCACTTCCCACTGAGCTTATCAGCACATCACTTGGACTGCAGTAAAACCTCATCTCCTAGAATTGCAGTCCAGCAACATTTGTGTGCTCAAAGCTGACATAGATCACCACTGTCCTAGATCAAACTCTCCAATGAGTCCTTGTAAAGTTCACGTTGCTACTGCAAGTCTGCATGTGAGGGAGAGAAGAAAGGAGAAAAAAAACCACCCCAAGATCTAGACGCAAAGAGAATGCTTGAAAGAAGAGGTATTTATTACAAAATTAAATTCCAAATTCTAGCTCATTTTCCACATCTCCTGTACAAAATACATTTACACCTCAAGGGAACATTCTCCCATCCACACTCAATGGTGCAGTAATCACACCTTAGAAGACATTCAGTTCATGGACAGATGCACACGCACGCACACACACAGCATTAGTAAGAAAGGTTCAGAATATAAGACAGAATTACAAAAGAAGCCCTCTCGCTGCTGCTCCGAACTCTTGCTCAGGCAGGGCAAGTTCTCCAAGGATGGCTCTAAACAGTGCCTCTTGCAAAACACAATAAACTCACTTGGCAAAGTTTTAGGACCAGTTACAAATTTAGCAGGAGTGGTTTCTGTGCTATTACATCCCCTACCTCAGGTATTATTTGTCATAGCCCTTGACATTCAAGTGAAGAGCACAAGGGAGTTTAAAAAGTAAAGCAACTCACAGCCAACCATGTAACCAAGGTCTTTGTACTTTAAAGAAGACAGAGGCAATTTTCCATCCTGACTGCTTGCAGCCCACAGCTCCCCCGGAAGACAGCAAGTGTGCTATGGAGGTGGTGTTCTTATCCTCACCCTTCCTTTCCCAGCAGGAAAGAGCTTTATGATGCTCTAACAGTCCACACATTTTTGCTTCCATGACACACACTTGGCAATGTGTGGGGTCACTTGCTGTAAAGGGGAAGAAAAAAAAAATCTCACCTATTTTCACCAGCTGGTGGAGATACAGGGCAATGTTAAGGAGATTTTCACATTGCCAGCAGGATCCTGAGAGGAGAAAACAGTGTTATAACAGTATTTGTGCACAGAGTGCCAACCCAGAGGGTAAGTCACACAGGCACGGCCTCTGGAAGGGAAGCTGCTAAGCAATGGAGAATTTCAGGTAAATGCCTGCGTCTCCACGTTGACAGCTGGTTCACTCTCAAGTCCCTTGAAAACGATTCTCAGAGGGATTAAGGAAGGAACTGTCAAATAACATATTTGTTTACTCTTCCATAGCAAGATTCTGGTTTTGATCTCAGTGGCACGTGCCAGGTATTCACCCACTCAGGATACCCAGAGCCGAACTGTTCTACCCCTTGCTCAGGCACCCATAAGAAATGGATGCACAGCCTGAAAACTGCAGAAGCAAAGACACATTTTGTATGTTGGACATTGGAGAAGAAGAGGAAGGAAGGATGGAAATATAAAAATATAGATCCTGTCTTTGGCCTTTGTGCCATGAACAAGCCCTTCCATTCGAGATACAAAAGACAACTCTCCACAGACGAGAAAGCAGTGGTGGCTGTCCCACCCGCAGGGCTGTGAGCAAAGCCCTCCACCTGGACCAAAGGCAACCTTGGCACAGGATCTCCATTCAAATCCTCCCGACAGTCACATCTGTGTCCCATAGCATGAGCAGTCCAGTTCCTGGAAATAGGCCAGTCCCTGCTGCTGGAATAGGTGTGTGCATCAGTGTCCTGAAGCGACCGTTAACAGAAACCTTTTAAGGTTGGAGTGTCTAGGATGAAGGTAGATGAGCCTAGATGCCTTCTATCTGTCCTCCAAAGACTGAGGAGGTGAAAATAGAGTTTACACATAAAAAAGAACTTGAAGCAAGGAGCGTGGCAGCCTGCAGCTTTTTGTGATTTGAATCCACGGATACAGTTTGATCAAAATACTTTGCCAGTGATAAAAGGAGCCTTGTCAAGCAAAGTTCAAAGGGAGCAGGTGCTCCAGAGAACAGCATCTTCTGGCCTCAGAAAGCACCATTAGCTATTTTCCACATGACTGGGGAGGAGGACTGTGGGATAACTGTAGTTAGTGCTTAGTAAAAAAACTTATGTCCCCAGGGGGGACAGTGAGCCCCCCTGCCCAGTGGGTACTAGCAACTCAATGGCTCTGAACCTACTACTACCATTTCCATTGGACCCTGGAAAATATTGGTAAATTTTCTAATTGATACTGGAGCCCAAATGTCAGTAATCCCTAAAGAAACAGCACAAGCCCTTGGCATAAAGCCTGGCCAAGGCAGGGTTAAAGTCACAGGGACTGAGGGAGCAGTGGAGGAATGCTCTGCTGCAGAAGTAACTCTCTGGTTGCCAGGGGAGCAGAGATTAACCAGAGCAGAGGTATTAGTTGGTGCCATGAACACTGACATTCTAGGATTTGATATACTGCGGGGACGAATGTGGAGACTCCCAGATGGAAAAGTGCAGAGTTTTGCAGAGGATAAAAAGGCACAATGAAATTGAGACTATTAGAAACATCCATACCCTTACTCCCCTCTAAAGTAAAAAAAGAGATATCATTAAAAGGACTCATTCACCTTACAATTCACCAGTATGGCCAGTAAAGAAACCAATGCGGCAATGGTGTTTCACAGTGGATTATCGACAGTTAAATGCTCACACTGTACCTTTAACTGCTGCAGTTCCAAACACTGCTGAGATAGTAACATTAATACAGGGAGCTGCTCATCCCTGGATGGCTGCCTTGGCTGTTAAAAACATGTTTTTCATGATTCCTCTCCTTGAGCATGATAAAGTGCGGTTTGCTTTTATGTGGAGGGGGATCCAGTATACTTTTAACAGGCTCCCACAAGGATCTAAACATTCCCCCACTATTGCTCACAACGCTTTGACCAAGGCTTTAGTGGAGATTCCTGTTCCACCTGACAGTCAGTATACCAGTATATTGATGACATCCTGATGGGGGAAAAAAGCCAAGAAAGTACAAAAGACAGAATGGAAAACATTCAAGGAACACTAATTGAATTAGGATTGGAAATTCCAGACTCAAAGTGTCAGGAACCAGTGCAGGAGATTAAATTCCTGGGAATCTGGTGGATTAAAAGGAGCTGCATCTATGCCCGAGGACAACCGAGAAAAAACAAAACAGGGACAAAGTCCATCTAGTGTAAAGGAGTTACAGCAAGTTTTAGGATCCTTATGTTATTGGTACAAACATATTCCTGTTTTTTCCATTATTTGCTCAAAAAAAGGAAAATCACGGGAATGGACTAGACAGCATATAAATGCACTAGAATTGTTGATGAAGGAACTAAGGCTATTCCAGCAGCTTGGTCCTATACACCCGACTGATCCTATCAACTTAGAATGGGGATTTAATGAGCATGGTTCTCATTGCAGTCTATGGCAAAAGGGGCCAGAAAGGCCAGAGAGACCTCTGGAATTTAGTTTCCACTCTTCCAGCGATACCAAAATGAGATACTCAGATTTGGAAAAAGGTTTACTGTCCCTAGTGAGAGCAGTACAACAGGCAGAATGAATAAGGAGAAAACAGAACGGTGATCATTCGGAGACCTTTCCGTCTCCTGGATATAGTCCATAAAGGCATGGCGCTGCCAGTTGGCATTGCCCAAAATCCCACAGTTCATAAGTGGTATGCATATCTAGAAGACACTAATAAAATTATGCCAATTTCCAAAGGTAATGTTAAAATGTTTATATTGCAGAAGGACACAGACAGTACCCTGCTGTTCCAACCTGCACCAAACAAACCATCTCCCATTCAAGAAGCACCTCCTCTGAAGGAAGACAGTGATCTCACGGGCTTTACTGACACTTCATCTCATGGGGAGAACCATGAGTGGAAATACAAGGCTGTAGCACTGCAAATGGCAACAGGAGAGAGAGTGACCGAGACAGGTGAAGGTAGTGTGCAGGTAAGGGAACTTTGAGCAGCCCTGTTAGTCACACATGGTGGGACCAGCCGAGTTTTGAACTCGTAGTTCAATACATCAAACGCGACTGGACCTATAGTGCCTACATTGGGTATCACTCAGAATCTCAGCCCAGCCGCCCCCAGCCCCTCTGCTATCTGAGCACAAGCTGGAACGCAAGGGGGGTTATTTTCTGCCAAATTCCTTTACCCTTTAATGCAATGAGGACTGATAAGCAGTCATCAAAATGAACCTGAACTCATTCCACAAACACAAATGTAGAAACTGAACTGAAGCAGCCCAAATTCCACTTAGAAAGCAAAGAGTGCCCTGCACCCATTGCCTCATGCCTGCACTACTCAGACATTGTAAGTCAGTCACAGAATCACAGAATCTTCTAGGTTGGAAGGGACCTTAAAGATCATCTTGT
>JAOXJM010000001.1:95183262-95214338 GCA_026413425.1 Tringa solitaria | reverse complement strand
GCCCACCCGCCGCCCTCCGAGTGGGCCAGCCGCCCTGCCGATCAACGAGAGGGACTCTCCGGGTGACCTCTGACCTCTAGCTCCTCCCTTCCCCCCGAGCGCCCTTCGATTGGAGCAAAAGTCTCTTCGTTACTTTGTTCCCGCCTTGCCATTGGTTGCTCCTCCCGTCCGTTACGCCGCCCTCCGCAGCCTCCTGCCGGCGACTGGCCGAAGCGCCCGTCCGCGAGACGCCGCCGTCGCCCTCGCGAGCTCCGACTGGCCCTCGCGCGCCTCCATCACGCCGCTTACACCCGCCCCCCAACTCCAATTGGGCGAAAGTGCCGCCCGTCTCCCCGCGCCCGGGCCGGGGGCAACCAATCGCGGAAGGGTTCCTCCCGCTCAGCCGTTCTGCGGCGGCGGGCGGGAGCGGCGGTTGCTAGGCGGGTTGCTAGGACCCGCCTACCGCGGCCGCCAGGGTGGGTCGGTCCGTCTGGCTGCGGCACGGCGGCGGCGGCGCGGAGGAGCGGCAGCGGGGCGCCGGGAGGCTGAGCGGCCGGAGCGGGTAACGGCGCCCGGCAGGGGGCGGGCGGGGCGGCCGACGTTGCTGCTGCTTCCTCGGCGGGGCCCTCCCGGGGCCGCAGTCCACCGCCTGTGGGGACCGGTCGGCGAGGGGAGGGGAGGGAAGGGGGCGGCGGCGGCGTCGTCTCCCGGCTCAGCCGTGGAAACACCCGCCGCGGCGGGCGGGGGAAGCAGCGGGGCGGGGCTGCGGGACCGGAATGGCCGCAACTGTGCTGCTGCCGCCGCCGCGGCCTGGGGACCGGAGCGGGCCCTCAGCCCTCCGGGGCTGGGGAGGGGAGGCGGCGGGCCCCGGCGCTCCCGAGAGGCCGCCACGGGTTAAATGGCGACCAAACGGTGACCAAACACCCGGGAATAAACGCGTAGAGTTCTGGCTCCCGCTCCCGGCGAAACCTGTTTGGCGGCCGACGATCCGGCCCCGTGTTCCTCCCCGCCCGGAAGGCTGGCGGGGCTCGCCGCGGGGTCCCCCCGCACACGCAGCGGGTCTGTCCCCGGGGACACGCTGGTTTTTTAGCCCAGGTGTCCTCATGGGCCTGCCCCGGGGCTCCCCCCGCCTTGGGGCGTCTGTCCTGCAGGGCCCGTCGGCACCACCGCCTTCCCCAGCCCTCCCCAGGAGGAGCTCAGGCGTTGGGAGGCGTGGAAGACTCCATGCCACAACTTGAGACAAAAAAAAAAAACCAAACAAAACCCACAAAACGACACAAACCCACACCAAAAATCCCGTGTTTCAGTAGTTGTGCTGCGGACAGAATCCTTGCAGATTTTGCCAAAGTGTAAGTGCAAACGCTGAGCATGGTAGGGGATTAGTTTTGACGTTTCAGAAGCCTAAATCAACAAGTTTTATGGTAGGTTAAGGTTTTCCGCTTGGTTTCAGGAAACACGGAGGAAACTCGTGGGGATAAGTTGCATGAAACAACAAAAAGAATGAGAAAATATTTTTTTGCCTTAGTCTGAAGTGGTGTGCAGTATCAGTCCAGACTTACAGTTCTGGAAAGCAGCAGAAAATTTAAATTAAGTACAAAAAATTAACTAGGAAATTAGCTAACAGCAAGACCGTCATCTCCGTTTTTTTCAAAAGCTTGTCATCTCATACTGTAGCGATGGTTTAAGAAAAAGGCAATTGTGAATACTGAATTTTCTTCTCCTTTACTCTTTCTAGAGCGAGCAAAAGGCGTTCTGGACAGCAGAAACTCCATTCAGTCCTTAGAACTGGACAAATTCAATTATAGTTATTTTGGAAATTCTGGTCTTTTAAAGGCAGAAGGTCTTTTGAAATGTTACAACAGCAAACCGGGTATTTCTAACAAAATAAGTATAGAGAATAATACATCTAGAGGTATGCTGTTCTCTCAGTCTGCTTTGTAAGCAGACAGGTAATACAAAATTCTTCAAAGTTGTTCATACCCATAAGTAAATGCTCAGACAACCTATTATATTTCCTCAAAGTATGTGCCAAAATACATATTTTTAATAAACACCTGTTGCAATTTTTTTTTTATAAGGACGTAGGTAGTTGACATAATGAATGATCATTTTGCTTGAAGAACCCCAAACCTGAACAGAGCTTTTTCTTGACTTCAACTTTACTTTGAGAAGGACTTAAATTATCTTCTCTGAGATTTATACCAACTACTCTATTTCTCAACAACAACAAAAGAAATAGGTCCTGTTTGATTTTAGTACAGTCAACTACATTATTGCCTACTTGGGTAACATAATATGATTTAGAATGATGTTAGAAAGCGTCCAGCTCTCTTAGTTACCTTCCTCAGAGAAGTTGTCTTTGAAAATACAGGTTTTTATTTTGCATTGAAATGTTTGCAATTTTGTGTTCACACCAGTCTCTTTCACAGGTCTCTAGTTACAATGACAAAATTATTGGCTGGTTTGCTTTTGGCTTCAAGTTAAGATTCAATCTAATAGTTGCAGTTTGAGATGGTGTGAAAGTGAGGGGTGTTTCCAAATGAGTGCTGACAAAGCTTGGGCTTGGTTGGTTTGGTTTTGTTGCTGGCTTTTTTAAGTGACAGTAAGGGCCTTCTAGCCCAATATTTGGACAACTAAATTTTTGCTAACAGAACTAATACACATTTTCAAGAAATAAACAGAAAACATCAACAGAAGTAAGAAACTGTAAAATAGATTGAAAATACTAAGAAGAAAGCATGCTGTACCCTAAAAAGCAAAGGATAAAAACTCCAACAAAAAGTAAAAGACCTTTGTGTTTGACTTTGTGATGAACAGATCGAGTTTTGAAGGTTCTGTTGAGCTTTGTAGTTGTAGAAACTAGAAAGGTATTTTACTGTCACCCCTAAGGAACTTCAGTCTCCTAAGTTCTTTGGAATTCAAGATAAAGAACCTTTCAATAATAGTTTCACACATGGATCTTACATGTAATTATCTTTTAGATGTCCATAAGCACTATATTGGATAGACTCCATCCAGAACTATTTGGTTGAAATCATTAGCGCACTTTAACGGTGTGTTTTTTTCCCCTAGCTTTCAGGTAAAGTTTTTTCAAGGCAACAATGGAACGATTTGGAGTGAAGTCCGCTCCATCACGTAACCGCTCGAAGACTGCTTTGTATGTAACTCCTCAGGATCGTGTAACTGAGTTTGGCAGTGAGCTGCACGAAGATGGAGGAAAACTCTTTTGTACCTCCTGCAACGTGGTTCTGAATCACGTTCGCAAGTCTGCCATCAATGACCACCTCAAGTCTAAAACACACACAAAGCGAAAGGCAGAGTTCGAAGAACAGAACGTCAGGAAGAAGCAAAGGACTCTGACTGCCTCCCTTCAGTGCAACAGCACTGCCCAGACAGAGAAAACCAGCGTCATCCAGGACTTTGTGAAAATGTGCCTGGAAGCTAATATTCCACTTGAGAAGGCTGATCATCCATCTGTGCGAGCCTTCCTGTCCCGCTATGTCAAGAACGGCAGTTCGATACCTAAGTCAGACCAGCTAAGGAAAGCATACCTGCCTGATGGATATGACAATGAGAACCAACTCATCAATACTGAAGACCGTTGAGAAGAAAACTGTTTTCATCATTGTTGTGAAGTTTTACATATTGATGGTGTGGTTTATTTTTATATTCATGCATATATACAGTGTTACATATTGGTTTTACAAGCTATTTTGTATTATTGTAGAAATGACAATCTATTTCTGAACTTAGTGGTATGCCACAGGCTGTTGCTAACCCTGCTGTAGACTTCAGAGCTACACTGATGTAGAACTCGTGATGAATGTAGGGAACCTACCTGGCATACGTTTTATCTACGTTCAGTCCAGCTGTAACTGACGCTAAGAAAAAGGCACTTGGATGGAGGACCTCACCTACCTAAATATAGGAGGAAGATGATGCGATAGGGATTGTTAATCATGTCCGTGGATTGCTTTGTCCAGTATCCTGTCCGTGAGCGACCAAGAAGAAGTGCTGCACATTTGAAATGCCAGAAGCTGTAGAATGGTTAGTTAAAATACAACTGCTCTGTTGGGGGAGGATTATTGCAAATTCCTATTCAAGTTCGGTTTATGTTCTAAAATGGGAAACATTTTTCTTCTAAAATACTCTTATCCTATTTGATGCAACTGTAGATGTTTTCATTAGCTTAATTAGCCGGTCTCTTATTTTGACCTCTGAACTCCACTATTATCACAAAGTTAGGAATTCTGCAGGTTTACCATGCCCACTTTTTTTAAATCAATTGTTTCATTGCCTCGGTTTAACATGTCCTTTTCAGTTTCAGTGCCAATCTTTGGAAGTTGAGTAGACAAACCAGTAATTGAGTGTGGTTTGCAGTGCGGCTGCTGGGAAGTGAAACTTTTACTGGGCCTAGATCTTAGTAGAGAGGATTAATGCCTTTTTCTTACTAGCAGGACAAAGGATGCTAAATCTAAATTGGGAGTCGGGGGGCACTAAATTGCAGAGTTGAGAAGGCTTTTTTTTACAGTGCACAGGAGAAGAGGATCCTTCATCTTTCCCTGAAGATCCTCTACATCTCTGGCCTTGTCCTCAGCCTTTTAATCAAGGGAGGTAAAGCGATTAAAATAGTTTCCAAAGTAGTTGCTGCAAAAGCTATTCAGTATCTGTAAGCACAAACAGGAAAGCGTGTATACTTTAAAGCTATACGGGAATTACAGACCCAGGCCATATTTCTTACTCTGTACCAAGGCCACATCTACTGGACTGGCAAAAAGTAAAGTGGAAAATTGCAGAATTTCAATAACGTTACCCTCTCCGAAATCTAGTAAGCGATTACTGAGCTGGTGCAAGTTATTACACCAAATAGCCCCCTTGATGCAAATGCTTGATAAAGATTTTGAATTAAATGAGGGAGGACTGCGCAAAGTGCTGGAATACATCTTACTTCTGCTTGCTGTCGATTTTCTTGGGATGCTTTGGGTTCAGGGAGGTGCCAAGTGTCTTCTAGCAGCACAGAAATCCTCCGCTCTGTGGATACGGTGGTGTAAGCATGCTTTAACTCCTTCGGGTGGAGCCAGTTGTTCAGTTCAGCTTCTTTTCTCCAGTAGAGTTTCACAGTATCTGTTTCTCAATATTTCTTTTATTCCAGATATTTACAGCAATACTAAGTAATTGCTAAAAGGAGACAAAATAACTTGCTTATTTTTTTTCTGTAGCTATCTCCCTAGCTATTTCTAGAGCGGTCTCTTTTGCTGGATTGAGAGAGACTTACATACTTAGTTACAACTGGTTTTGGTGCAATCAGCTTCTACAGAAATGCACTTGGGTTACATTATAAACTTGTCTTGTAGCCTTCTGCTATGAGATCTGTTTGAGTAAAGGGACAAAACTAAGAAGTAGAAGGCTTCCTGTCCATCTGTACCAGTACACGAGATCTCGGTACATTGCTGCACCTTTGGTCCTTGTTGAAACCAGAGGGATTCCATGCCATTCCATGCCATCATAGCAATCCTGTCAATGATACTGGTTGCTGGTTTAGAACTTCAGACAGAAATAACAGTAGTAATTTCTTTAATCCTAGTTATCAAAAAACACCTTCCAAAATATTGTTTGCTGTGGCACAGGCTTGGGTTTAGCTTAAGATCACGAACTGCCTTGAACTACAACTGTTTTATTAATCTTCTTAAGCCAAGTGAAAGTTACACTGCCGATAGCCCTTTCTGTCCTGATAATAATTGAAAGTGTTCTTTTACAGCTGCTGATTCATTACAGTGAAACAATATCCTTGCTTTATTTCTATTTTTTTAACCTTGTGAACGCAATCTTAGAATTGAAGCAAATGGAAAACAATGGAGTATCGAGAAAACAGGCTTCCATTAAGCAAAAGCATCTAGAGAAGATGGTATGATTAAATGGTTTGAATTTGGGCAAGTTAGCTCAGTTCTTGCTAACATGGGGTTTCAGAGGCTGTGCCCCTTAACCATTTTATATAGGAATTAATGCTGTATGTCTTTCCCTTGACTGGCAAGCTGACAGACATTTTTGAAAGCTTAATGGTAATATTAAATACGCTCTCGTACAACTGAAAAAAAAGTAATCAAGTTACTTTCATTTATACGGTTTTACATAAAAATAAAAAGTTAGCAACATCAACAGCTTTTGTTAAAAAAATAAAACAAGCCATTTTCAGTAAGGCAAAGCAATATTAGAACACTTAAGTTCTCAAAAGCTTAGTCTACTTATAAAGCAATCTGTGTACAGAGCCTCAATTTACAGAATTAACACAATTCTGAACGTATTTTCAGTAATTATTCTAATACCAATTTATTTTTTAAGGAGAATTACTGAAGAAGGTACAAACCTAGTGAGGAACCTTACCAGTACAGCCATAGGCTACCAACTCACAACAATTTGGAAGCAAAAACTGGTCAATAGGATTTTGAATGGAATTGACTTAATTCCAGTGCACAGCAGTATGTAGGACACTGGTGTCTTAATAAAGGGAAAACTGTTAAAAAAAACCCACAAAACTTTTTTCAAGCTTTTTGAAAATTCAAGACGCTGATCCATTGCAACAAACATTCATAATGGAGTAAACCAATGAAAAATAAAGCACTTCCAAGTAATCTAGAAACAATAATGAGTAAGTAAGTTTATATTCATGGGCATAACCCAGATCATCAACAAGACACACTTATTTTTTTTAAAAGTAAAAATGGTTCCACTCAGTCTTGGAACAGAGTCCTGCAAACACTTTAAGTTCAGAACATAACATTGATGGTGTGGCTATAGCTGGATAAAGCATAACCTTGCTTTAATTGCTATTGATCTTAGGAAAGCTTTGCAGCAGAAGTTTTCTGGTTTACCTAAGTAATAGCAAATCCCTAGAACAGAGGCTGTGGCTAAGTTGTTTAACAGTCTCCGTGGGGTTTTCCTTTTTTGTCTGCAAGAACATTGCATTATTTTTTCCATGTATTTCCTGTAAAGAGTACTCTCAGAAGTTAAGGGACGGTAACAACGTCTGCTTTTCATTTTGCATACATAGGTAGGGACAAGCTATACGGAATACTTGTTGCTAGGTGGTTTTAGTAATATATTTTAAGCTCTAATTAAAAAAAAAATGAGAGAGAAAAAGAAGAAATATTTTCTTCTCTGACCATGTACTTGTATTAATTTAGCCAACTCAGAGCTAAAATTACTCCAAAGTGCTTTTCTTGGAACAACACTTTCAAAGAGTAAAACACAAACAGGAACATTCTCTTGTTTCGTGACTACTTACATGTATGCATCATTTTAGTTTCAGCTTGCATGTTCTTGAAAAAACATAAGCAAGTTCTAATATTTTTAAGCATTTTGAAGCCTATAATTTGGCAGTTCCCTAGAGGAGGTGAAACATTCGCCATAATGAAAGGGAAAGCTGTTTTTCAATTGAGAGAGAAACTTGGTTCTACAAAGTATGGGATATTCTCATGATAGAAAGACTATTTTTAGCCAGAGCCCCTTTTAGCAATTCTGTTGAACTGAACAGTGAAATGGTCCATGCTAGGTTTTGCAGCATAATGAGCTGGTTTTCAGGAAAAAAAAAAAAGAATAAAAAAGATTGAAGTTTAGCAAGGATAATCTCTATTTATATTTACATATAAAGAGAGGCAAGACTCACTGTTGTTGTGTTCACATTGTACTCACTGCTAACTCTTTGTGTAATTTGAGTGCTTGTTGTCTTTGTACAATTTTAAGGTTGTGTCTAACTTTCAAAATAAATTTTTTTTAACAAAGCTTCTCTTTGTAATAATGCTATTAGAGATTAGTCTCTTTTGGGCTAGTAAAGATGCTTTATTTTTGATTTGGTGGTAAAGATGCTTTGCTGATGGTAAGTGGCCACAGAAACGGCTTTATTTAAAAAAAGCGATGAACTTACACTTAGATACTGGAGTGAGACTGAAAATACCTGTGTCCTGCAGTGCCACAAGACTTCCCATGAGAACAGTAATATCAGAGTAAGTGATTTAAGTTTTTATATTAAAATATTATTGAAAAAGAAATACTTTACTTTGTAAAGTTTTCACTCGGTAATGGAAAAATGGTCCTTTTTTTTAAAAAAAAAAATAAAGGCGTTCCTTTTTCATAGAATTTATGCATGATCTCTTATTTTGCCAAGCAAATGGATAAAGAACATGTGGTACGTCACGTCTAATGGTAATTTAAGATAGAAATGGATGGTCACAGGAAAAAATAATGTATATGCTAGCTTAAGGTAATATCAAACTCTATGTTGAAGCGGTTTGTTGGTGTATCTGTACAATCACATTGAAGTCTGTTTCAGGACCGCTTATACAGCACCCCTGTTTCCTCTCAAGTATGTGGCCTTCTTAAGGGTGACAGGAATTCCCTCATTATGCCTGCTGTTGCAATTGAGCACCAAGTGAAGTAATTGTTACGCATTTAGACATTGCAGTAAGTGATTTGCAGGTATAGGATCTTGCAGCTGCCGTATGCTTCCAAGTCTTTTCAGGATGGGCTTCTGCAATCTGGAAGAAACAGGTCTTCCCAAACTGTCTGCAAAAAGGTCACAGTTTGATCTCTGTCCCCCTTAGGGACTTCATGAAAATTGAGAACATCAGCCCAACAAGATTGTCAAGTGTACGTTTGATTGTTTACATGTCCCTGTTCCTGACATCTTCTCTGGCTTGACATCTTATGATAGATCAGTGATAAATTCGTGTAACATCTTGACTCAGAGTTATTAATCATTACTTTCTCATTTTCAGTCACTTTCAGGTCACAGCACATTAAGTTGGTTTTTGTTGCCTTTATAGCAAATGGAAAAGCAGAATAGAAACAGACATACCCTTTTGCAAAGTTTTCTTGTGGGACAACTGCACTTTGAAACAGCATCTGGGTACTTGCAAAATCAGCGTATCAGTAAGGATTTGTGTGGAAGCTGATGCAGAATCAGGTGAAGTACATACATAAAATTTAGTAATTAGGCCATGCTAAATTCTTACAATGACATTTTACTTTCCTAAGTGAATCATGCTGTCTAACCCATATCCAAGATGCAGTAGGATGAAGTACACATAACTGCATTTAGGACACATTCATACTGATAATGAAGTTTGGCGTTCGCATAGGCTGGACAGCAGAGATTGAAGGACAATCTGTGGCAGTTCTGCTTAAATCAGGTCAGGATTATTATTTTTTTTTTTGCCACCACTTTTCTCTTTCTACAAGGGGTTTGGAATTGGTGGGTCTTCTGGTGATAGAAGCCACCTCTTATGTATTCAAAAGCAGATAGCACATCTCAAGTAAAAAACATGAGGTGCAGGTTTTAAGAGGATATAGAGAGCCACTGCAGCTGTCACTCAGGCTTGACAGAGGACAGCCTCAGGACCAGAATTGCCCCTGAAGCTAACTCTTATATATTGAGTATGCTTAATACAGTTCTAGTCTATAAAATAGGAAACCAAGTATAAAATAGCTATTCAGCAATTGCTTATCATTTCTATTTCAGTCCCTTTGAGTTTAGCTTTTGAGTTTCCCAACTCCATGCTCACTTAAAGTTTCAGAAGCCAAAAACATTTGAAGATTTATTCTTGCAAAAGAACATCTATTTTGCTAGATCTCTCCTAGGCTTGGAGGAGGACTTCAGGAGTATTACTGGTTTCAGTTGGTATGCAAAGCCCATGTTCAGCCGAGCTAAGTAAGCACAAGCAATTTACATTTATTCATGCTTTAGATGTATCTAAGCACTTAGCTCTCTGTGCCCTCTCCTGTCTGGTAGTGCACAGGAAGGGGAAGTAAAAGCAGAGGACCACTTAAGCGCAGTGGAGTGACCAGTACTCTCATGTGTGCTCCATGAGCACATTAAAATACATTCATTAGGAATTTTCTACTGTCCTTCAGTGGATACTTTTACTTTTTCCCCCTAAATGATCCTTCTGTTCAGTAAGAATTATTGTGTCCCTGAGGATAATTAGGAAATCTTCCATTTTCTCCTACCCAATAGAGTAGCTTACAATAATGCAGTGGAAGGAAGGTATCATTCAGCAGTTCTGTTCAAAGATGGAGGAATAATAATTAGGCACTTTAGAGGTTCTTAGGGGGTTTGGAATATTGGTTTGCTTAAGTATTTTTTTTTTTAATCTGTCCTTCAGTGTACAGACTAGCTCCCAAATTCAGTATTAGATTTCACTGCGGTAAATGAGACCTCCTTACCTTAATTCTTTTGTAATTAGCTTTAAATTGCTTCCTCCTTCCCCTTATTTCTGAAGCCTGTCATTACCATAAGATGAATACAATAACTAGAATACCCATGCTTACACTTAGGGAAGTGTTTTATATACAACAACCCCCCCTGAGCAGATTCTTAACCTACCCTCTGTTGAATGAGCTGACAGCCCTTGTGAGGGCGCCCAGGCCCACGCTCAGTCTGCGCTTCAGAACCTGGCACAAGATGCTTTTGTTGACTTAAAGCTTAGCTCATCTCATGGATTGCTGGGCAAAAAAGCAGGGTGATGCAGAGGCTCTCATTTTGTGGAAAAGGGAAAGAACTTGCATATAAATGAAGTAACTGCTCCCTCCTTTAGCAGGGAGCTACGGTAGTAAGACGTGAGAACACGCTGCATGGGCCTGCCATAGCTCCTGCAGCAGCACTGCAAGCTGCGTGATCAGTAATGACAGGCAAGGAGCTGGATGGGAGACTCCAAATTGTTGTTCCTTGCAGATGCTGAAGCTTCTTCATATGGTGTAGTGAAGATAATTTCCCATCAGGCTTACTGGAGCCTGCTATCTAAGTGCCATATCTCTCTACGTGGTTGGAGGCCAATGCTTAATCACTTGCAAACAGGGAAGATGCAACCCCAAAACACAACCTGGTCTTGCCAGAGGAGAAATTGAGGTGGAACAGAAGGAAGATTGCATAGCTGGGTTTGTTCTTTTTTTTATACTTGCTTTCAGCAAAGAATCAGCAGATACGACAAAGTGGACTGAATCAAGCAAAGAAAGTTTCTATTAGTAGCAATCCTCAGGTGTTTTAAGACTATCTGAATTTTACTTTTTTAATTTGAAATCTTAATTTAATTTGAAATTTTAATTTAATCTGAATTTTTTTTTGAGCCTCTTCCTGAAAACGGTATCCAACACACAGAGAACTGAGCTAATACTTGTGTTTAAATTGCATTGAATTCTCTCAGTTCTTTAAATACTTGGTATCTGTTAGGATTCAGCTGAGCTCAGATTTGCATATAGCAAAGAAGTCACTGAGTTATTGCAGATAGTGGAAATCAGTGCCATCTAGTGACATCTTCTTCTGGCATCTCCAAGTGATATGTCATCTTGAATGAAACACATAGGCTCCTCCCTCTCCTAGTTATGCAGTTTTAGATTAGGACTCATTTCTTTATTTGATATATAGTTATTTTGTATTTACTATCCTTTGAAACATGCTTTTAAAGCAAAACTAGAATATTTTAGTGTCTTAAATTGAAGACTGATTTTATCAAAAAATTAGAATGTAAATTACCATTTGGAGATCTAAAAGATCTCATTTATAACTTAATAATATCACAAAAATAAAAAAAGCTCCCAGGAATGTCTCAAGGAGATAATCAAGTCTTAACAAGAAAACATGAAATTTTCAGATTCTTTGCCACCTTCCAGCAGGTTCTCGAAATACCCCACCAAAAAAAACCTACAACCCTACTCTTAAGCAGAAAGGAGATAAAGGAAATAATGAAGTGTCAGCAGCTGTAGTAGAAGCCACATTTGCCAAAAGTTCTTTAAGAAAAAGGCTCCAAAACCATTGATGAGTGCCCAAGAGACTTAGTCTTGAAAACACAAAGTAAAGAATCCTCACAAGCCACATACAGTATGCAGTACAGGAAATACCTACTCCTTCCTGCCACTCTGACCCACCTCACCCAAACCAGTAACGTAAGACAGTACCTGTCCTACAGTTCAGAATACTTCCACAAAGTTACCAAAAGGAATTATATACGTAGAAAACCAAGCTCAAAACACCACAGAGAACAGACAAAACCTTGTCTTATTAAAAAGCTTCAGTCAGTAGCAAAGGACTCAGCCCTAAACAGTTCTTCTAATAAGAATGCAGAGATTATGCACCAACTACTAATATTACATTCCTAGCATAAACTTTGCATAACTCAACGTCAATACAAGCAGAAATTACACTGCCAAGAAACACACCCCTTAATGACCAATTTTAATAGCTAAGATAGCTACGGATTCAACCACTAGATGTCTTCCTTATATAGAAATGCAATTTGCAGTACTAGTATTTTGTCTCCAGTGGAAGCATCGTGTGTGTGCAGTTACACTCAAGGAGTTTTCTTTCATAAAGATTTTCCATTTAGGCTGGATTGTAATTTTTGTAAGGCTATTTCAGTTTCTCACAAACATCAGTATGATTCTCCTGATCATCACGTACCTCACCAGATACTTTCAACCATGAAATTTTGGAAAGCTGTTCAATTATTTTCTCCAAAATTTACTTTGAAAAAATCCTGATAATTTAGATTTTTGTTAGCGCATAATATGCATATATTTTGTCTAGAAAGCTTGAAATATTTGGAATAGTTCAGTTGGAAGGTACCTACAACGATCATCTGGTCCAACCGCCTGACCACAAGTTAGAGCATGTTTTTGAGGGCATTGTCCAAATGCCTTTTAAACACCGACAGGCTTGAAACATGGACCACTTGTTTAGGAAGCCTGTTCCAGTGTTTAACTACCCTCTTAGTAAAGAATGTTTCCTAATATGAAGTCTAAATCTCCCTATTTATTTTAACTCAGGATTGACTGCATTAATTTCTTCCCTGTTTTTTATTTGTGGCTGTATTTGCATTATAAGGAGAAGTGATAATTGCCATGTACAAAGTTCCTGTTCAGCCTTAGTTTGGTTCTAACATTACGAAGAAACTCTGCATTGACAGAATATTTTGGGAAGATTCAGCATTTTAGAAATACTTCAGGTAAAAAGGTGTTGAGGACACACTGAAAAGGGACCCACAAAATCCAAATACTTGGCCTTATGTTATGAGGATGCTAAGACTAAATAGTAGAAGCAATCATCTTTTACAGTGCGATTATTGTAGATTAACCTACTGCAAAGTGAGACTATTCAGACATGTTTCTGACATCTGCCAGCTTGTGAAGAGGGAAGTTTTTGGGCTTCTTAATTGGTTGATGTTGAATTAGAGTAATACACAAGGACCAAACAAGTTTAAAATACTGTTGTGAATCCCCTCCCTCTGCTATATCACTGCTTGTAAAACCAAAACCTCAATTGCAGGAGCATCTTTCAAAAAAATAAAACCTGCAGCTATGTTTGTTACCCTGTAAGGGGAGCCAGAGAAGAGTGTAATGTATTTTGCCTTGAACTACAGAGAAGTTCTGAGATATGTGAAGTGATAAAGGAGTTCATGTTTCAACCAAAAAGAGACAACTGTGCAACCCGTGAGATTTTTGCAGATACGTTGCTTCCCCGCCTCTTTTTACACTGTCTTGACAGAACAACAAGAAAAGGGTATCAGCTCAGGTTTACCCGGGGCAAACCCAACAGGATGCAAGAGGCCATCTGAACTGCACTTCTTAAACCCGCAGGAACCTCTTCTCTCTACCATGCCCAGAGAATGAAGGCTCCTCTAGTCATGATGATGCAAAGGATATTACTGTACATCTTTCTAGTAATGCTGGCTCAGAGCAACTATCAAGTTTACGGTAAGATGCGGTCTTATAATTTAACCTGTCTGCAGTTATTAAACATTGAGGGGAGAGAACAGAAACCAAAGCAGTACTTCGTGTACCTTGGGTATAATCTGTGTCTTATTTTATTACCATATCAAAGACTTCTAATTTGATTAAAGACAATGATGATGACAATAATTGAGAAGTATTAGGTAACAGTCTAGACCAGAACCCTAGCACTTGAGGATCAAATTCATCTTGCTTCGTGGTCAGACGCTCTGCCTTCAAGGGGTTTAGCAGCATTCAAGCCTCTGCTTGAAATCCAGGAATCCTACTAGCACTTAAGCTGGATCCAGCAAATTGTCTTTACCAGTAAGCGTACCTTCAATTATTTGTCTTAAATCCATCTGATTTTCATCCTGCCTTCAAATTTTAACCTCCACAATTTTTAAATAGAAAGGTTCTCCTAATTTGGACTGATGTGAGAACTAAACTGTGCGTAGTATACTCCTAATATTTTTACTAGAGATTATTTTGTTTCATGTTCTTCCTTGCTAATATCATATAGGAGAAAAATTTTGTTACTGAAAGACTACAGAAAGAATAATAGCTACTGTAACGGATGCGCTCAGCTGCTGTTGATACATTTCAGATATTTCAACTGATAAATTGACCAAAATAACATTTGTGTAATTTTAGCAGTGCCTTATAACAAACAAATTGAATTGGCTATGTGATGCTTAGTTTACATGCGTGACTAACTCTGCAAATCTACAGCATCTTGCCACACTCCTTGTTTTTATGAATAAAGCACATTATTAGTACTAATCAGAAAGGTTAAACAAGCATTCAGAACATCTGCCTGGGAAGGGATACCCACATATTTAGCTTAAAAGATATGAATCAGCAGGTCCGTTAGATGCAGCTGTGTCTTAATCAGCATGTGATCTGAGCTCAGGGAGGCTACTGGACTGCTTTACATTTGATTTTCAAATTAATAAACTAGCATACTTCTGAAGGGGATGTATCTAGAGCTTATAACCTCCTTCGTACTCTAAACAGAAGTATCTTCTTTTCTTGTAAGAGTTAACTACTGTTTCTATTCACTTCATTAAGTCTCACTATGTTATTTAGTCCCTCACACAATCACCTCTCTGCATCATCCTGTACAGTTCATTAATACACAGATGAACCCGCCATACTCATCTGCCAGGTTCCTAGATTCTGCTTCTAAAACAGAATGTAATTTCTGGTATGCTGCTTATAGCATGTATCTTGTTTACACAGAATTTATTTTGCTAGGTTTTTTTTTTTTTTATCTACCTCAGAACTCCTCGGAGTCCTCTGAGAACATTTCCTTCTAGACACCAATATTACTACAAATATCAGATTCATGCTTATAGAAGCATTCCAGAAAGAAAAGTTTTCCAAGTCAGTCTCTATAGAACCATGATATAAATGTGTTTTTTTAATGTATTTACAATTTTGCCCTCAGTTTTCCAAGCTTGTTTGCTTTTTGTTTTGAAGTAAGCAGAAAATCAAAGCCAACTTTATTTAAGCCTTGTATGTTGCAATCTCTCCTAAGCTTCTGTACTCTTAACAAAGTTGAGCACTCAGATTTCATATACAAAGTCAATAACCAGCAAATCTTCTCTGAATTCCAGAAAGAGAAGCAAACTTGTTTCTGGTAAGCCACAACCACAAGGACCTTATCCCCTCTCCCCCCAGTAATTTTAATCCTGTTATACCCTGTATCTTTTGTAACACCAGAGAAGAGGTTGTTCCCATCCAGTCTCACAAAGAGTGGTTGTTGTTGTCTGGACAGCATGCACAAAGTAAAGTATTTCATCCCAAATAGAATAAAACCCAACAAACCTCCCCTCTCTCCAAGAAACCTCAGCCTGTAACTACATGCACACTGATGGGGGGGGGGGCACAGTTCTGTGCTCTAATAGCACCTTATTCTTAGACCTTCTTATGTGATAACCTGCACGTGCTAACGTTCAGTTAAACGGAAACGTTCCATCTTCAAGTTTCAGTCATCAAAAATATAAAGGCATGTTTTCTGTACTTACGCATCTTTCATCAAAGAGTAGTTAAAAAATGATGCAGCTCTTCATCAGCTACCTCAGTAAGCAGCTCACTTTTAGAAATACTACCACTGCCAGAAAAAAAACCAAACAGAAAACCAACAAGAAACCCAGAAAATCCTTCATTGTACACCAAGTCAACAGAAAAAATACATGACTGTATCTTTAAGATTATAAGGAGAAAATTGAATTCAAAGGATTAACATTAAATTTCTATTACAAAAATTACATTCCTTGAAAAACTCAAATTGTGATATAAATAGTAAAATGACCAAAATAAAATTTTACATCATTCCTTGAAAAGCCTTCTCTGAAGCTGAGTGAAGTCTGAGTAAGGCCCATTCACATACCCCTTAATAGGTCTTCTGAAGTACTTCTCTTTCTAAATACATCTTACCTAAATTCCAGAAAAGAGCATATTTTTCCATGAGTTCTCCTCAAAGTCCATTCCCTTTTTTTGTTGTTAAGATTAACAGTCATGAAGATCTTTGTTAAATGTGAAACCCCAACAAATCAATGCACTTTCTGGTATAGTTTTTGTACTATGGCCCTAATCAGAAACTTCCCAGAGCATCAGACTCAAGTTAAAACCGTTATTAGTCCTTCACTGTGTTCACAGACAGACCCAATGTAGGATTCAAAACTAACTGTAGATATTTATTTTTCATGAATAATTGACTTTTTGTACCTCAGCCATTGTCTGCCTCAAGGTATGATTGTTTTGTTTTTTTTTTTTTAAAGGGAGAACAGAGGGAAAAACAACGTAAAGATAAATCCTTTTGAAAACAAATGCCTCAGAAGTTTCAATTAATAAGTTCTAGATTACTGGAGTGGTTCTGAGTTCTTAGATGACCAGGTGTGAATGACACCATTAACAATTCAAAGATTAGAAGACTCAAATTTTAGCTATTATTTTTCTACTACTGGGCTGAATTACGTAAATGGAACTCTATCTCCACTTAACCTCTTTTATTTGCAAAACAGTTATATCATGACTATGTTTTCTATAACATAAGAAAAAAGAATTAAATTTGTTTGTATGTTCTGTTTTTGTTTTTTTTTTTTAATAAAAGAATGTATTGTCATATGTATTTCCTGGTTGTACAAGTTAAGTATTTCAAATGAATGTATGTAATCCATATCTTGGAAGTATACTGTACAGATCTTCCTTACCTCTGCAAATTAATTCTTGGTGTCTTCAATTCCATGTCTCTACCACTGACTTCTCATAAGCCACAGGAGGCAGCAAATAGAGAGAAGTTAAATTATTCTGTCACAGGAAAAGTAACCAAGTCAATGTTAGCCCTCATTCCTTGATTGAAGTTTATTTCATGTTTGCTTTTCTAATGACCAATGAACAGAAAGTGTTCTCTCTCATTATCAGGTGTATTGATTTTTTTTTTCCACTCTTTAAAAAAAAATATTCCTCAGTCTCTAGGATATTATGGTTTATATTGTTATTTAATCCTAAATCTTAATTGACACCTATTCCTGTGAAATTACCTTTACAGGAAATCTGTGAAAGATATTTTAAAAGTTTACCTTAAATATTTTATTCTATACAAAAAAGATCCCCAATGATTTTGTTTTCAAAAGGATTTTTTCCACATCTTTTTATCCACTTGAAGTTTCTTGCCAAGTGAAGTGTGATTTGGGAGAGAGGAAAGGTTAATTAGAGATTTCAAGGCATGTTCATTATGAATTCACACAATTACTAGAGGAAAAAAAAAAGCTGGATTATAGGAAAATGCTTTCTCTAGACGACAGTTTTAGTTATTGAGGTTAAAAAATAATTCAAACTAAGAATTTCCCAAAGCCTGAGAAAAATGTTTAACTTTTATTCACTCATCTCTTCTGATGATACTGTTCTAGAAGGTCCATAAACTGATGGTTAATAACATTTACCAAGGACTAAGTTTCTTCTTAGCAAAAAGTTGAAAACCCAAAGCCCAAGTCATTCAGCCATCAGTCATTAACAAGTCACAGAAACATACAAAAGCAGTTGTGATTATTTTTCATGCTCCAAGCATCGTCTTGTAACAATTAAAAGAAAAAAAGTTAAACATTGCCTCAAGTCCAATTGCTTTGAATCTTTGAAAGGAACACCCTTTTGGAGGCCCTGAGGACACTTTACAAGTTCTCATACACACTGAAAGGCAACCAGTAGCTTGTATAGCTCCTGGTTAGGAAGTTCAAAAGATTGCTCTATATGACTGACATGAAAAAAAAAAATAATTCACTAAATATAGTAGTGGTATTTACCTAACAACCACGGCTTCTTCCAAGGGATCCATAAATGTTAACTTAGGGAATTAAATCAATTTCAAGTAAACTAAATTTCTCTTACTAAGTCTATAGCTACACTGGAAAAAAAAAATAAAAAAAGCCACTATAAACTAAAGGAAACAGAAGACTAAAGGAAACCCAATGCTCTCCACCCTCACTTATTTTAAGGGAAAATAGGAAGAGTATTTGTATGCTACGGTTAATTAACAGCAGGTTGCCAAGTACTTTCACCTGCATCAGCAGCCAGAAATGAAGGCTAAGAGCCAACAGCTGCATGTAGATTGGTGTCATGCAAGCTTCTATCTAAAAGTGCCTCCGAGGGTAAGTGGGGGAGGAGAGGTCTACTGCTTGGAAATCATGGGTAGGTGATGACACTAATGCCCTGGGTAGAAAATGCAGTACAAGTTTTCCCACGTGCAGTTCCCAAAGCTCAGTGGCATATTCCATAGGTAACCTTTTGGAGAGAGTAAAGGTGTTGGAGTCAGGTCCACTCAATGGCAGGGAATTTTGCCCTGGAAATATGATTTAACCAGATCTGATTATATTGGAACTATTCTGGTGAGTGAATGACCATCACCAAAAGTGAATGATCACTACTGGAAGATGAAGGAGCAAAACTGTGGCACGTGTTGGCAAAAGCACTTGGAAAAAAAAAAGCAGAAACTCTATTCCATCCCACTTGAGAGACCTACCAACAAGTTTTATTTGAACTCTCTTAAAAATATACTATATGAGCAAAAGTAATACACATAATATCAATGCCAGTGGAGCTGTTATTTGAAAAACAAGTTGTAATAGAGTAAATCCTGTGTTAGCAGTGGAATGGCTCCTTATGATTTGACTGGTAGTAGTGCAGGGGGTTGTATGGAGGGAGGGAAGTTTCTGGCTGTGGTGTCAGTGCAAGCATATAACACCTGAACTGCTCATACCTTTCACCTGTTGAGCAAGGGCTGCACAAAAACTGCTCTCAAAGTACATCCAGACCTCAGTAAGGCTTCTGCTTGGGAAATATCTACGTTCCCACTGAGGATGTGGCTGGAGGATATTTCAAAACTTTCTGTGGACCCATTATCACCCCAGTTCCCCTCTCTTGGAGGTTCTGCCACTGAGTGCTTCTCTAGGTTACACTGACCAGTGCAAGACACTAGTTTCTTTAGACCAGTATTTAACATTGATAAGACAGTTTCCTTGCCAACTACCTACACAACTAATGTTCATCTGAATTCATGAGGATTAGTAACCCTGTCACAGGTGAATGCTGTTGGATTTACGAAGTTTGCTCAATGCTGGTCAGGTGATTCTTCCAAAAGTGACGGTGAGCAGTGATGTATACTTTGTTGTAAAAACACCAGATGACTCAAAATCAAGGAAAACATGACCTTCCTGCATTGGAAAAAGATAAGAATGAAAGAGGGACAACAATTCCTGCCTCTTTGCCTGGTTAATAATGATGCTGAATGAGAGAGTGTCACTGAAATCTGTTTTAAAACTTTGAAAGAAATTTCACTTTTTGGACCTTCTAGGAAAGTTTTGGGTTTTGTTTTGGTTTTTTTGGGCTGTTTTTGTTACTTTAGGTTATTTTTCTAAAAGGGAATTTTGAAAATGATAAGACTATATGATAAAATAATTAGATGAAGGACATCAGAAAATATCTGTTCTGCAGAGATCTGCATATCCTTCTGGAAGTACCTGCTACATAGGATTATATCAGAAAGAAGGCTGCCACTGGGGCAAAACCTGAGCATTATAGATACTTCCTGAAGCGTTATCTTCATTTGGCAATCGTTGCTTAAATCATTGAAACCACTACATTCTAATTTGAACTTTTAGTTTCCATTTTCTTCTACTGATAACTATGTGCTGCTACTGTGGTATGACCAAAGGAGATATGACCTACTTACCTGAAACCAAATCATGCTTTTTTTAAATCAGAGATGGAAGAGTCTAAGTGAAAGATAAGAGATCCTGCTTCATAACTAAAATATATCTTTCAGAATTATCCTATTCAGGGGAGCAGAAAAGGGACTAGATAACTGGGCAGGGCATATTGATCTAACACCTAAATTCTACCTAGTGAACATGGCCAGGCTCTACACATTAGAGCTGTTGCTTTTGCCATATATTTGCCATGTCACATACACTGCAATAAATATCTATATATTATGTATATTTAATACAATAAATACTACACTTTATTATCTTATTCACATTAAATATCATACCATATGTTAAATATTATATTAAATAAATTGCTATTACCGCCACATCCATATGGATGGTCTGGGGGAGAACATCTCTTCCTGTACACCATATATTTATTTATAATCAGGAGCTACCATTGAGACAATGCTGTGGCAGAAAGTGGATTACGAGAGTATCTTGTGTATCAGTGGAAACCACATAAGAAATGCCATTCTGCCTAAGACCAGTGCTCTGCCTCTGACAGCAGCAAGAAGAAAGGCTGCTCAGGGAGACCACATGAGCACTGCCACTTTCTGTGGTCCATTGCCCTCCTGGCTCCCCAGCAATGGAACAGTTGCACTGGGGACATCAGCATGTACATCTTTCCCAAGTCCTTCCAGTGTCCATTTATGGCCCTGATGTCCATGAGCTTGTCTACATGACTACATACACTGACAGGTTAGAAGGTAAATTCAGTTGTGTTATACTGACAGATGTCAGTGTAGGATGGTCCTCAGGGCTGCCAGCGATTCAAACTCTAAGCTTCCACAGAAACCAGTTCTAGTATTACTGTTTTCAGACTACGCAATCAAGCTTCCTTGCTTCATTTTTGCCCATTACTACTCCCCATACTTAAGAGAAACATGAAAAAACAGATTATTTCATTCTTCTTTTATGTTTTTACATATTTTTATTATGTTCTTTCCTCTCATTGTTTTTCTTTTAGTGAAACAATCCCAAGAATTTCAAGCTTTCCTATATGGCCTTCTCATCATGTTTGTGGTGTTTGCTGGCTGCCTTTTTTTCCTCCACTTGCCCCTTCTGCAAGGACCAATTTTAAAGTCCTTGTCCATGTTTCTTACCTGTGTGCTTTTGGCACTCTACTTGGCCCACATCAATCCTTATTTAAAGGCACCCTGACTAATGGAAAGTCAGTATAAAAGACTGATTTCAGTTTTGGACCCCTCAAGGCAGAAACTTCCCAGGATGCCAAGTCCTGTGAGCAGATGTGTTTCTCTATGGCACATGGCAGAGATATATCAGAGACCACAATTTCTTGCAGTAGCTGAAAATCACAGCCTTACAGTAAACAGACTCTTCCTCAATTTCAAGCAAGATAAGGCAAATCTGATAGGGCAAAATGGGAAAAATATTAAAGATTTAGGTTTAGAGGTGGATGAGTACTACCTAGTTTTTATACACCTGATCCCAGTCACCTTAAAGAGAATAAACCGAAAAATCAACAATAGTGAAACATTATCCCCGCTATAATGAAGGCAATGAAAATACTTTAACTCAAAACTCAGCCTATAAATGCTCTACATTTTATTTATGGTGTGGAATACTCTGAGTATTGAGAAAATTTGAGAGAAGTTGAGAAAGAGTTGAGAAAAGTCTTGCAAATTAGAGGTAGTAAATGAAAACTATTAACTTGGTCATTCCAAACTTTTGTATATACTATCCAGGTATTCACAAGGATTGCCATATCACGTGCATAAGAAATCCTGGCTGGCAGTAGAGATGAGGTGTTTGGTGTCACAGTTATGTGCACTGCCTGCCCCGGGGGCCCAGAGGCTCCATCCCTTGAAACAGCACTGGCTGCTGACAGACAGACCCCTCTGCTCCTGACCCTGCTCTTTTCTCCCTACACAACTTGCCTTCAACATACTTCTCCATTTTTTTCTACTCCCCTGTATCACCCAGAAGAGACAGATAGATTCAAGATTTCTTTCTCAGGACTTGCAAGCAATCATTCTCTTCAGTGCACAAGCACTATACCATAAGATAGGGTAGGGAACTAGGGAGCACACGGGTGTCACATAGTTATTTGCTACTTTGACTTAGCCAGAGAAATAAAGCACTACAAGAAACATGAATCTTTAATAAAAGGTCAAGACATTCAATACCAAGGCCCAGAGTTAAGGTGACATACCATAGCTTGAACACTGACTTTAACAAAACATAACAAATATTTAAAAATAGAGATAATGTATATTTGCATTAAATATAATTATTTTCAATATTACAATTATAAAAAACTCTACCAAAGAAAAGCCTTTACTTCTATGTTAACAAGAACTGTGAAGTAAACAATAATATGAAGTAAATCTAAAAGTAACAAAAAAGGTCTGTTAAAAGGACAGGACAGGAAAATGTGTAATGTATATTTTAAGTATTTTCTTTCTAAACTATTAAATTTCTAACTTGACTGAGACATAGAAAAAAGGGGAAAATTCATATCAGAGGGAGAAAGTAAATTTTAGCCTAAAAACCAATAGTCTTGATGTTGTCTGCTATTACTGTCTCATATAGAGATCAGATCTGCTGCAAGTAGACAAGGCAAGTCTTAAGTAATGAGAGAGAAAAGAAACTGTGATTGGTGTTATGGGGAGTAACTGTGATTTTTGTTATGGTTTCCTTCTCTTCCAGGATTAAATGCCACCGATTGTCCAGGTAATATTCAAGTTCATAGACAGTCCCGGTACAAAGTTAATGTTGGGAACTCTTTGATTATACACTGTCCAGTTCATTACTGCAAGAAAAAGCCAGTCATGCAGTGGTGCAAGATGGAAGAGGCTACATGTGTGCAGCTGAAGGAGGGCAAAAAAGAATGGAAGATCAACGTGTTTACTCTGGAGGTTATCTCAGTTCATCAGAAAGACAGTGGATGTTATCGTTGTCAAACAGTAGGGGACAACTTACTCAGTGTGAGCCATGGAATAGAGGCCACTGTTGAAGGTGAGGCCTCTATATTATGAAAGAACCCTTTTAACCAGAAGGATAGCATGTACACAAAAGCTCATGAATGCTGGACGATGGCTTCTCCCAACATGTTTGACTGGTAGCATAATTGTGCTGGTACTGACTACCACCTTCAAGCTTCTATCCTGTCTCTTGGTAGGAAAGAACAAAATAAATAAATAATGAGAGGATCTGGAGGAGAAAAGCAAAGCTGCCAACACCAAACAGTCATTAGTGTACTATTTGATAAAAAAAACCTAACACTAATTGGAACAAAAAAAGGTTGCTGGAGGACAGCCTGGTTATACATCACATGGATTAGACAGGATGCAAATGGTCATGTAACAGCAGTTGATGAGGTCACACGACAGCAAAGAGGACAAAGCAATTCAAGCATCTTGTTGTTGCAACAAGCAGAGAGAAAGTACAATTTTGTACCCCAAGAAGTTCAAGAGCAGGAAGATTACAGTAGCTTTAAATGATCTTAAGGCCAAGTGAGGCCTTCAAATTAGCTTAGGCAGTTGGCATGCCGTAGTCTAGATTATGACGAGCCACATCTGCCCTCCTCAGTCTTGCTCTGCAACTAGAAAGTGATCTGTGTGACCATAGTGTCCTACTGACCCCAGGCAGTTCAGTTGTAAGATTGTTCTGTTGCCAGTTCCTCTCCTGGTAAGTTAATGAACTTTAAAACCTTGCTTATTGCCACACGAAATGCTGCAACAGAAGGAGCAACATCTAAATTTATGGCTGTAATGTACTAGCAGACTTGGTATATGCCCAGCTCACGACGCAGGTTTCCTTTGAAATATATTCTGCTGATCTACATATTCGAATGCCAAAGAGGTCTGAAAGATAGAATTACTCTGTTGGCAGTGGGAGACCAACACGTCATTCCTCCTCCCCCCAAAACACACTACCCTTTGCTTGTTGCATTTTGTTCCCTCTTCCATCAGCAGATTGAAGGGGAGCCTTGTCAAGGCCTTGTCAGTATGCAGGGTAGAGAACACAACTGCAGTACAAAATGTCAGGTTGCTGTTTCATTTCCCTGTTTTGCTTTTCTCTTTCAGAAAAGTCTGCAAACGTTATCACAGTTTCACCAGAAAGTAAGTTCTGATTCTTATTTCCTCTTTAAGAGAAAGGAACTAATCTGTATTGCTATGAATTTATGGTTAGAGTGTTTTGTGCAGTCAAGACAAATTTAAACTCACTGCTGAACTACAGTTGCTTTCTTCCCACCTGAACAAGATACAGTCTCTCAAGGGTCACAGTTTTCAAGGCTGGGACTGCCCAGCATTCAACATAAAAGGGACAAAACCAATCAAGTTACCTCCTGGTGGTGTACTCTATACTTCTGATATGCCCTTTAATAGTCCAGTGATATACAGCTTATACTTACGAAGTGTTAGGAATCATGCTATACCATCACTTCAACACAGCCTAAAGTATGTTTTTTACTCACGGTTGGTTATTGTTCACAATTACAATTGCAGAAATATATTGGAAGCTCAAAGCAGTGCTCTAATGCCAACCCTTTCTTTGCCTCTGCCGGCCTTCTGCCATGGTCATTCATCAATTACACTTTCATGTGCCCTTTTCCTCCCGGTACCTTCATAATTTGTAGAATGCCTATGGAGATAAGGTTATCTCATGATAAACTGTGCCAAAATTACAGAATGTTTAAGTACAATAGGAAGCCAGTAGCATTAGAAAGACCTAACACTAAAAAAAAAAAAAAAGAAAAAAAGCCAGTCAAGTATTTCTCAGTTCTGATACATGTTAATGCAATTTTAGATACCACTAGCATCGCAGAAGTGTCCCAAGAATCTGGAAACTACAAGATATTGCACATTATTTATGCTTCAGCATTTGTGGGTCTATGTTGTCCATTCATCGTCGTATGCATGTTTTGGTGTCTAAGGAAGCACCATGGTAAGTAGTTTTAGCATCTAACCTTGCCCTAGTATGCCTCTGGTTCCACTGCTTTTCACAGCTTCACAACAGTTGCATTCAAAGCTCTGTGAAAATCCCCTAATACTTACCACAGCTGATTGCTGAGATGTCCTTGTCAAGTGCATCAGTTAGGAAAATGAATCTTTAAGAGTTTAATTTGCCCCATGTATTGTTCCTTTCCAGACATAGAGGGATGGAAGTAAGGTAAGAACAAATAAAAACTTCAGACTTTATAACAGCTGGAAATTTTCCTCCTGTTTTTCAAATAATCAATTTATAAATAGGAGTTTTAGCCATTCAAATACGGTCAAGCTCTATCTAGTTACATTTTATATTCCTAGTTTTCCCTCTAAATTATCAAATAATTACATTATTAATCTCTCCTCCTTTACAGGAACTCTTACAGAGCTGCCATGTCCTAAATCAAGAATGGAACTTGGAGTTCCCCCCAATATCTTAATTTAAATTATCCCACATTTGCCTATTATAATCCCATGGATTTTATTTTTTGATTTTTCATCTCCCAGTAAAATTTAACACGTTTGCTCATAGGATGGCTTTAGGATTTCCCATGTCTTTTTCTCCCCACCCATTTCACTGATCACAGAGAAAACTGGCCACAAGTACACTAGGAATTTTTCTGCTCCTATTCAGAGGAGCTCTGTGGAACGCAGATACTCATTCTGTAAATATATCTTTCTGTGTAAGTTAGCTTTTGTCAGAATAGCTATTCCCAAATCTAGTTTAGAAATAGACTTTTACTCTTCGAGGTCCGCTCAACAAGGCAAGGACTTCTACAGTAATTAATACTTCTTCCATAAGCAAAGGCACCTTCTTAATGCTGATTTATTGAAACTATTTTTTTTTCTTTTACCCAGCAAATTCAAAGAAAACTCAATTAACCCAACAGAGACAAGAGAGTCTGGTATGTCTAAATTTTTCCATCTCCAAAACCTGACCACATCATACATAACCACGTACTGAGAACAAATCTGTATAGTAGAAAATGTGACATAAAAACAGAGACAGGTTTAGTGACCCTCTTGGTGCCTGGACAGCATGGCTTGCCTGGTGTGAGATATCACCGTGGCTGAGATGAGGGAAGGAACTAAGGGTCTTAGCCACAAAGATACTTCAGGCATCTAAATTCCTGTTAAAACTTATTAATTTGTCAGTACTATTCCAATAAGGGTTTAGGCACCTGAAGCACGTCTTTTGTTCTGGTTCGAACTGTCTGCATAAGACAAAAAATGACCCACAGAGCTAGGAAAATGATTGAAAAGAAAGACTAATATGTGGTTAGCATGAATTCACACAGGTTTTGCAATCAGTTCCAGAGAATTTAGAGGGGCAGAAGGCCGAATGCAAAAGATGAGACCTGAGCTGACAGCTATCAGTCACAGAGGTAGCGTTGTTGGGGATCGAAGGGCACCAAACAGCTTGCAGAGCTCCCAGAGGGCAAGCTGGAGGAAAGAAAATGAAGAGCAGTTTATTCTGAGTGGCAAAAAAAATAGATGTCAAAAGAGGACTTCATTAGATAGAGAGGAATTTATAGAGGAATTTGCAGATTTTGGAGAAGGAAAAAGATTTATTTGGAAAATAATAAGAAGGGATAAGAAGCAAGAGATCAGGAAATGGGACAATGACGGAAAGGTAGTCTGGAATTTGGAGTTAAAAATAAGAATGGTTTCATAAAATGGGAAAGGAAAGCCTTGAATGAGTGGCATAGAAGAGTTCTCACAAAATAATAAATCGGTTTTGCCTTAAGTTGGCATCTTACAAGAAAAGACATGAGGGTTTGGGAAGGGACATGGAGAAAGGCAAGAGATACAAGAGTGATTCTGAACTTTATTTTGAAGATCAATATAAAATCTGGTAACCAGATGAATCCAATTCACCTGTGCTCAAAAGCAGTTTTAAGGGGGTAAAGCAACTTGAACAAAATTTAGCATGCCTCTTACTTAGGAGGACCACAGGCAACAACCAGATATGCACAGAGCTGTATCCTGTTCTCTCTTCTGCAGGTCAGAAGTCCAGTGGTTGCTCCATCCCACACTGCTGGGACAACTCAAGCTTCAGAAGAAAGCTCCTCACTTTACTATTGCTCCATGGCTAGCCCACTGCAGGCCTTGAACAGCAACAGAATTTGTGACAATGATATCTCTCCCTGGAACCCTCAGACGACAGCACCTAATGAACCTCTCGATGATCCTGTTATTCCTTCCATCCCAGTTGTACTTGAAAGCCCAGATGTCCTCACATATGCTACGCTAAATCATTCTGCTTCTGCAGAAAGATGCCAGAGAAGGGTTCTAACGGTAGAAAATGAATTTACAGAATATGCCTCCATTAATGTAAATAAATAAATGTGGCAAGGAGTCAGGTTAATTTCTCACAAATGGGAGAATTTTCTAAGAACAACCTTCCAAGGATTCAGTTTTTCATTCCAGTTTACTCTATCTCCTTTCAAACTTCTTTGAGCACCAAGAATATGTAAAGCTATTATTAACCAAAATCAAGTGAATACTTGTGTGATTGTGTTTGGGTTTTTTTGGTGGAAGACAGGGAAGGAGGAGACGGTTATTTTCCTTTTGCAAAGAATTCTCACACATAATGTGTGAGAAAATAATGAAATATAGCACACTCTGTTTCTCTGAGAAAATAATGAAATATAGCACACTCTGTTTCTCTGAGTTTGCTAAGTTATTGCATATTGCTTTTGTCCGTGATGAATCAGTGGAAATAACAAATGAACAGCAGTGACTGACTCCAGTCAAAATAAAAAATAGTTGTTCACAAATAACAGTGCATAATGTGTCACGCTAAGCTTCCCTCCAAACACTGGCACAAAAAAATGATTATACTTCGTGCTCAGGTTTACAGGAAAGAAGATAAAATGAGGTAAAGACCAAGGTGCCATTTGAAGTTTAAAAGAATGCTCACTCCCTTCTTCTGCACCACTTCTTCAGCTCTAGTTTGGATACCTTACATCTCCTTTTGCAAAATAATGCTCTTCAAAATTACTCTTAGTGATATTTGCACCAGGGGTTTACAGCAGCAAGCAGCTAGTCTTTAACTTGGTTAAAAAATTGCACCACAGTTGAAAAGGAAGGATGTAACTAGGTCTTAGGCTGCACATAACACACCACATGATTTGCACTCAAGTTAATGGAAGAAAGTGAGGCTCTTCTATCTTCATATTTCATCTTGGTGGCACTCCAGCTAACACCGAAGCTGTTAAGCACATATGCATTCACCCTGCTATTTTGGTAAGATAGGTGGTTTATTATGGTTATGGTACTCTTGTACTCTCCTTGCCCCCACCTTTGAACTCAGTATCACCTTGGATAAAAATCCACTATAATTGTTGCTTCACTAAGTCACTAGTTCAGGACATTACACATGCTGATATTTGGTGGTTTGTTTGTTTGTTTGTTTCAATGTAGAAATCATCAATCCAGTAAATCATTGATAATCCTCATTAAAAAAAAATAATAGAAAACTGTCTTCTAGAAAAAAATCAGTTTGCTCTTTTTGTTTTAGTGGGTCAATCCTTGTACGGCTAAAGACTATTTTAGGTGAAGGACTGGGAAACTTGGAGCAAGTTAGGTATGGATAGGCCCAGAAATAGACCTTTAATTGCATTTATTGATCAGCTGATAAAGATACAATTATTTTCATAGACTACAAGTAGCTTTCAGAATAAGTAAAAAATGTTTCTCTGAAATAGATTCTACCTCAATGGTCTTAAACTGAAAAACAAGGACAGCCATTCAATGGAGAGCCTAAATGGATTTGAACAAGTGGCATGAAACTTCTCTAATTGCTTTCTATGACCTGGATACAGGTCTTGTAGCCAGAAGAGAAAGAATAAAAAGGCCATCCTTCCAGAGAACAAGTACATGAGAAACAATATGGTTCCTGAAGATGCTTTGCAATATTCTGCCCACACCATAGTACATGGAGAGAAGAGTCCAAAGACCCTCAGGAAGGAGAGGAAGGGTGCTGGGGACAGGCAGATTACCTGTTTGAGTTTCCAACAAGCCCTGTGTTGCATTCCTGTGGGCACATAACAGCTTTCTCTCTGTTACTTCAATGAGCTGAAAACACCATCAGGCCCGTCCGGAGCAGCCCCAGAATGATGACTGGCAACTGGGACCTAGAACGAGACCAAACACACGTGGAAGAAGTATTGCACCATCGAGAGATGCAAAGGCTAGTGAAATCTTAATGTGGTTTGTTTTACCCATATGGCAAGGCTGAACCTTGGCTTAATGAGATCCCCAGAGAGCCAAGTTTGATTTGGAAGATCAGATTTTTGTAGATAAACAGGAAGTACCTCACCACCTTACCATCAAACATGCTAGCATAGAAAAGTGAAGCACAGGAGCCTGCAGTAGGTTTTTGTTGGGTTTTTTTTGAAGCAAACAAATTGAAAGACTATGCCTTTCGAAGCAGGGAAACAAAAGGTGCCGAAACCATCTGCCTTTTAAGGTGTAGATAATCCAGTCAGATAAAGTACAGCATCACTCAGTTTTCACAGTCTTTCGAAAGAAAAAAAAAAGTCATTTCCACCGTCAACTGTCTGTAAAACTGGCCTATGAACAAAAAGACTGCACTATGTCATTTAAGGTGCTACATACCCACCTCAATCATCTAGTGCACCTCTTAATGATGTTTGAGACATCATACCCGATGACGGTTGTGCTAAGGCTTGGTGGTTGGCCTCCAGATTTTATAGAGTATCATCCTACCAGAGGGGCAGGACACGAGTGGGAGCAGAGCAGTCTCATGATTCACCCTGTGAGCTCAGCGTGTGACTGAAAGGAGCCAGTACTGGGTTAAACCATGCAGTGAAACCACACAATCACAACAGTGCACTAAAAGAAACAGATAGGCTTGGGACCCATTCTGTGGGAGATGTACAGTACCTGTGCAGCCTCTCTAAGACATGTCTGAGGGTCATTTATATTACATATTTTTCTACTTCTTGTCTTTCCTTTGCTATTTTTGCACCACATATGCTGTACAGGTAGAGTCACACAGGAAGCTCAAAGAACAGAAACAAAGCTGTACAGCTTTCGGTTACACCCACAAACCCGCATAGAAGGAAAATAGCGAAGTCTGTGGAGCTGAAGGTCTGTTAATGCCAGCAAAGCACGTTACTGCTTGTCATTGTAATCTCTTCTTGCAAGGGAGGGACATGTAACTGGTCACTCCCTCCCAAGCAACCCACAGAGCACACAAGCCTCTTACAAGACTAGATTGGATGGTTGGGCTCTTAGACAGTAAAACACATCAACCGTCCTAGTTTTACTTTATCCAGGTATTCCTCCCCAGAATTTTGCTTTCTTATAAAGACATTAAACAAATCACAATAGCATGAAGTTTATTCATTTGCCAACTCTTGGGCCCCAAATGTCTATCAGACAGGGGATGGCTTCTGGCAAGCCACAAATTTTCATATTGCTAGACCAAGCAACAACTTGCTGAGTCTTGCTTCTCCACATACCTGTTTTGCAATAGTTCTCCCTATATCCCCGCAATAGCCTGAGACTTATTTTAGCTCATAAGGTTCATAGACAATGAGAAGAGGGCAGAAGGGAGTGCTAAGGCTGAAAATATGTGAGAAGGGGAGCTTGCACCTCCAAGAAAAAGACGTCATCTTACATTACTAAGTTTCCTGCTGCTTTACCCCTAAGAGAGTGGCCAGGGTGGTAAATTGTAGGAGTGCCTCCAAAACACAAAGAAATAGGCTGTACAGTCAATGTTTGTTCCTCAGTTTGCCTGAGCTGCTCCTCCTAGGTCCTGCTGTACCTGCATTACCTGCACTGTGAAGGCAGTGGGACTCAAGGAGAAAAAGGAGCAGCATAGACAAGTGAAACATAGGATAGTTCAGGACACAGCAGCCAAGCTTCACACCAAAGCCTTGCTTCCTGCAGCCCAGCGATTGCCCATGCTGCCAGCTCAGATCTTTCCAAACTCACAGAATCACAGAATCTCCATGGTTGGAAGGAACTTCTGAGATCATCGAGTCCAATCACAAAAAAAAAAAAGAGCACCCACCAAACCCCACACCAAAAACAACACACAACACCCCACAAACCAATAATCTTGGGCACTAGAGCATGCCCTGAAGAG
>JAOXJM010000001.1:95163011-95175516 GCA_026413425.1 Tringa solitaria | reverse complement strand
GTGGCCTCACCAGTGCTGAGTACAGGGGCACAATCACCTCCCTACTTCTGCTGGTGAAAGATCATACCATCGAAAAAGTTATATCCCAAACAGAAACAGAGCAAGTTTCTTCTTAACAATGTCTCTGTCACCTCCTGTCTTTCTTTACCCAGAGGAAACCCCTACAAGGATGAAAGTTGCCCCCTGTTCCATCCCAGCCTTGAGCCCCTGCTGTGCCTGGTCACATGAAGCCAAGATAGGGAGGTGAATATCTTTTGTATCTGTGACTCTCCAGTCACTACAGGCCCCAGTCCCTGCCCCCAGCCTGCTAACAGGCTGCCTTCTACGTGGCAGCACTATTGCTGCAGGGATTGCTTCTACTTTTCTGTCCCAAATTAACTGCTAAATTAATGGTCGTCTTTTGATTTTCCTATAATAACATGCTTCTTTTGAATTTAATTTCTCTACATTTTCTACCTCCATCCAGCTTTGTCTCTGGCAGATACAGCACTTCAAAACATGCTCATCTATCCTCAGAGTTTCTTTCTCTATAATATAGGGGAAATAACAAACAACCAATTTGCCACACGGGATATAATCAGCTATCCCAAAACTGACCTTGTCATCTTCCCCCTGGACCTTGACTCTGGTATGGGATTCATCCCACCCACTGCAGACAGCTACAGTGGAACACTGTGTCTGAGCTACCCGCCACCAGACTTCCTTAATACTCATGGGAGAAAAATGAATCATATCTCACAATTTGTGCACATTATACTTAAGGGGACAGTGGATGAATCACCATAAAAAGGCTGATTCACTCCTTGATTTTGAAGAAAGCCTTCCCGTTTGCGGAGTAGGGACCCAGTGACTTCGCTATGAGCGTCACCAAGGACAACACAACTTCCCTTGGTCTGCTCTCATACACTTATTTTCTGTCATCTGCAGGTCTCCTTTCCAACTGCAGCAAAGTACATCCTGGATCGATTAAGGCAGGACTAAGAATGAGATCTGCTCACCTGATGATCTCTATGCTGAGCCTGAGTTTGATCCGCTGGGTCCTAAATCCAGGACTGAAGATCCTCAATCCATGTGAATTTGTGGGCATACTGCTGCAACGACAGATAAAAACTGAGCAGGAGGCAAAGCTACCACGAACCATGGCAGAAAGTATCTGTTTCAGCCCCTCGGATAAAAAGGAGTGGAAGCAACTGGAGCCACGGGGCTGCTCCCAGGAACTCGGCCCAGTGAGCATGCCGTGTGAGAGCTGGAGTGCATCCCTCTGCAGTGCAGGAGAAGAGAGTTGCCTTCTTCCCCCCTAACACGAAGGTGGCAGCAAAGGGAAGTCAAAGATTTGTATGAGTAGAAAACTTCAGGCCAGCCCATAGGTTTCCTCCGATCCCTGTAGCATCTGAAGTGAGATTAGATTTTTAGGTAAACAAGGAAAAGTAGGGCAGCTCTGAAATTACAGTTTTTGTATCAGATAAAGCGCATACAAAGGTTGTTGGTGGCGAGAGATTGAATCCCATCTTCCTCTTCTGCTGCACAGAAAAACAATTTGGTTACAGCTTTCTCAACCATATTTTGGTCTTAGTAAAAGAACCAGAAGAAAGAAAATTAATCATAAAATAAAAGAATATTTTTATATTTTCGTGTTTGTCTAAGCAGAGAGCATTTGAGGAGAGCAGACATACTACACAAGTTGTTGCAGTTACAGTTAACTTCCATCATGGAAGAGGACAACACCTTTACAATATGTGAGGGCAGGGAGGTTAAACTCCCTGCTGTGATTTACTGTAAGAGCAGCTCTATTAAAATCATTGAAGGATAACCGTTAGAAACACTCATCAAGCATCACTTAAGAGAGTAAAGGAAAACCAAAGCCTAAATCCCGAACTACAACTTCTCCCCTTCTTCCTTAGCCTCCTGGAAGAACCATCAGGGAGCGATGTCCATGAAGTCAGGAGAACACCAGGTCAGCCATTTAGCATAAAGCCTCATTCATGAACTACAGAAATGGCAGGTGAAAGGGAGAAGGTCCACTCAAGGTCCACTCAGCAGATCAGCACAAGCAGGGGAAGAGCAGTCAAGCCTGTTGCTGACAGTGTGCACTTGGGATCAGTAGCAGAGCCGAGGATGACCGCGGTGTGACAGTGTCCCTATGTCCTTCCTGTATTTGCTATTCTGATCCTTGCAAAATGCCTTGTCCAAAGGACTGTCCCTGCAAGGCACACAAAGTACAGCTTTTCATAGACAGAAAATACTGTTACTGTGCTTAACTGTCACTTATCTCCCAGAGACTAGAAAATAAACATAACTTATTATAGAGCCCCAGAGAACTGTCATTTGCCCAAATATGGGTGAGGGACACTATTTGTTCAGTCTTGAAAACTTTAACAAGATGTCTAAAATTAATCTCCCTAGTATTCTCACAGTTCTTTCTCCGTAAATAAATATCCTTTTGCTAGCTACTGGTTTTCCAGAATAAGAGCTATATTACCAGCACGCCTACCTTTGATTACTAATTGCATAGGATTAGGCTATCTTTAAGTTTTAATCGTTCTTGCTTTGATTTGACATTCTGAAGTGCTAGATGCAATCTCTAGTAGGTTAGCCTGTTGCTTAGACACAGACAGACTTGGTTTAAAAGTTGTGTACTATCCCAGGCGGTGTTTTGAGGTAGATCCTACTTTAGAAGTAGACAGAATGTAAATTCCTACTGGTACTCCCACTGTCACTTCAACACCACGACTGCAGCAAAATTTCCATTAAAGGAACCATCTGATGCTATGGGGCAAATTACATGTACTGAGAGGATACTGTGACCTTTGAGTATTTATCTTTCTTATGCAACTTCAGTTACTGATGAGGGCAACTGAGACATCTGCATCCCCGAAGAAAGAGGGTGGCAGACGGTCAGAAAAATTCACTTAGAGATGACTTTTGCAGTCAGCCAAGCTAAAAATATTCATCCCCCATTCACACATGCAAGATTTGGGCTGCACTAGCTGAAGCCAGCTAGCTGTTAGCAAAAGCAGCAGCGCTTTATGTGGCAGTGCCCCTGGGGCTAAGGGCAGGTAAAGCTCACAGGAAGACTCAAAACCTCTCATTAAGTTATCTGATCCGGCACACAGCTCTGGTGCAAATTTTTATTTCCTCCAAACTCACTCAGGGGTCAGGAAACCCACAGCAACAAGCAAAACTGCCTGCATTGGCAATACACAGCGGGCAGTGTCAGAGCAGATCGTGGGTAATGGGAGCAGCAGGCCCCTGGCAGGTCTTCCAAGGAAAATAGATCTGAATGACAAAGTTCTGGTTTTCCTCTGACAAATGGTGACTGCACCATAGCCCTTCCCCCAGCGGAAAGACTGTGATAAGGAGAAATAAACATCATTAGTTTCTTCTCAGACACTCCAGAGCTTGCAAAGGTTCTTGGAATAATGAGCAGGCACAATACAGCTTTTCAGGTGCCAAAAAGAGGTTTCAATGTACTTCCATTCCAAAAAATGTTTTTTTTTCTACAACTTCATCTTTGTTTTTCCTGAATTTATTGCAAATGTAATTTTGTTCCCAGAAGGTTATATCTGTAGTGGATGAAGGACTGTATTCTGGGTGTGGCGGACACCGAGAGACACCCTACAATTTTCACAGACACATAGGTGTCTGTGTCACTTCTTAATTGCTTTACTACATCTAAACCACAGGCTCAGTCTCTGTCAACAGTCACAGAAAGAGGAGGGGGGTGCCGACGGGCAACTGGCCCCAGAAATGCAGACAGAGGCTGAGCTGGGCATGGCCAGGGCACAGCCACACGCCACCCACTGGGATTAAATACTTTGGCTTAGGTTGACAGTGTGCCAAACTGGGCCCAACCACTTTAGTGGGGGGGGGAAATAAATAAAGGTTGCAACATCTCCAGGAGGCGTATGAAAACAGCATTTTTGTCTAAACAAAACCAAAAGGTATTTGGCAGCTCTGCCCAGAAAACTGTGCCCTCTGGGAGACCCCAGAGGAGGGGGATGTTTATAATGTTAGTCATGTTTAATGCAGTTGTCATAAATAATCTGTTGACTTTTTTCCATGAGAAAACTTTTCAGAGTTTGCCTCCTCCTAAGTTCTCCTAAAAAGTTGACAGAAAAAAATATTTTCTGATAAAGAAGATAATTTTTTTTTCAGACAGATTGTTCTGATGTAGCAAAGAATGAAAAGTTAATTCTGTGGGACTGTAAGGTTTAATTTCCTCTTTATCTGAATAGTGTTTTATTATTTCATTTGAAAGTGTTATTTTAACTCATGCACAGCTGTTGTCCCTCAACAGGGTTTGATCTTGGTATGCAGCAGTCAATTACCAAACACAAAGCTGAGATGCCATGTTTGAAACTCTCAGTTCTGTGCAGAAAGATAACCAGCTGCGGTTCCTTTAGGTTGCCAGAGACAGGTAAAGTTGGCACTCACTTCCTTCCAAACTATCTTCTGTTCTTATAATAGATTGTTCTGTCTACTTTCTAATCTTGTAGTTAAATGCGCTGTTTTGTATTATGGTTAATTGCTCTGTGACTCCACTTCCATCCATCCACCCCTGTACTCAACCATCCATGCACACACTCATCCATCCATAGACTTTTCCAGCCATGCAACTACTAATTCCCCCCTTCGATAGTATGGGCCTTACCTGGAGATCATACAGCTCTCACCTTTTTGGCTTTTTGCCAACTCCATAAAATAACCTGTATTGTCCCTGTAACTGTGGTCCCTTCTAGTTCTCGTGACTGACCGAGGTCGGGTAAAGATTGACTTAGATAGTCCAGTGCAGGCTGGGAGATGTCATGTTACACAGCAACATACTATTGTAACAAGCAAGAGTATATCCATCATAAACAGTTGGTTTAGCCATTCAAAGTTTAGCAGTCATGCAGTTAACCATGAAAAATCAGCTTTGGTGTTTTTATTTATTTCTTGGACTTAGGTGTGTAACTGTCCAGTCTTTTCTTCCACTAGTTGTGAATTGTCTGATAGATTAAAACAGCACATCCCTTTGAATTCATCACATCAGTGGTTATGTCTTAACAGAAGGTAATCTATAGCCACTCTGTTTTCAAGAGTGGCTTCTCATAGCTCCACCATTTCTCCATTTAAGGCTGCTATTGCTTGTGAGGTAAAGTTTATACCTTTTACTATCTACTTTTTAATCTTGTAGTTAAATGCTCTATCTGTTTTCTATTATGGTTAATTGCTCTGTGACCCTACATCCATCCATCCTCCCCTGTAGCTATCCATCTGTGGACATACTCATCCATCCATCCACGGACTTATCCACCCATGCCACTACATGTCTTTCTACTAATTAAGCAGCTAACATGTTACCGTATCAGCTGCTGCTTTAGAAGTGGTTGCCTTGGTTGAGAAACAAATGAGACCTTGAAAGGATAGGGCAAATAGGGCTTTTATGGTAAGCGAATAAATCTTCTGCCATCTTTAAGTTTGTACTATGGTAAAATCATTATCTTACTCCATGATGACTCATGTTCCTTAAAGAAAGAGAAGACAAAAGTAGGAAGCCCTTTCAACCTGATTGCACATTGCTAATTTCCTGAGCCCTCAGTATCTGACCCTCCACCAAAGAATAACTAACGTCCACTGCCCCCAGGCACCCCTGCAGCTCTGGAGGGCTCTACGCACCCATGTCCTCTTTCTCAGGAGGTAGGAGGAGATGAGAAGCTATAGGCCTCTGAAGCGCTCAGAGCACTGAAAAAAATCACTGAAAACCACATTTTGAACAACCGAAATAGATGAGCATTGTCTGTTCTAGTCAGCGAATAAGGAAGAGACCCATGGGGAAAATGTCAGTTGAGATTGCTCATCCACACACCTGGGGAGGCCAAATTAAAATTACATACATGAGCTTTTCATTCCATCATTTCATAACTTCCATTTACATGAGGGTATAATGCTGGTTTTCCTATTATTCATCTTGTTATCTGGGTAAGGTACTTCTTTTAGGATCTCCTTTCTGCTTTTTAATTTCAGGGGCAGATGGTGCTGTCTCTGGCCATGCCTTGCTCTTTTCCGTTCTTCATGCAATCAGTTTCAAACACACAACACATAAAAGCAATTCAAAAACCCTTTTCCTGTGCATTTACCTGACAGCCATTCATTGGTGAGATCCTTGTTGCCTGTTCCCGTTAGTCTTGCCAATAAAGTAACCAAAATAATGATTCGTGAATTTAGAACAAACAATGTCTTCCCCGTTGCCCTCTGTGAACTTATTTGCAACAGCACCCTGAGGGCAGTGGGCTTCCCCTTCAGCTCCCAAAAGCAGATTCGGGGCCTCACTGAGTATTTCATGGCACCACCAGACAAATTCCAGTCCAAGCTAGTCCAAAAAACTAAATAAGTTGCAGCCAAATGTGAATGCAGTTACTTGCTGTGAAGCACCTGGGCTTGGACATTTTGAGTACAGCTTTCAGAAAGAACCCCCCCTCCCAAGTAATCTAAGTACTTATGCAGTTTAATGAATATAAGGAGGTTTTGCCTTTAAAATACCCACTGCTTTAAATAGGATATAGAAGAGGGGATCTCCTTGATGATTTCACTCAATTCCAGATTAGGCCAGCCAGGAAATGCCACCCATATCACACATTATTTTTGGCCTTAAAATGACGCCAACTGGCAAACTAGGAGGGGTTTTGCTGAATATCTTAAAGTAAATAGAAATGAGCAATTTTTCCTAAACGCTAACAATGCATCAAAGAAAAGGATGTGAAGTCTTGCAGGACAGTTCAGAAAGTGTTGATACATAAGGTTAAATTTAGTTTTAGTGAGGCTCTCCTGTCTTCATGAAGAGCATTGCAGCTCAGCAGCTCAGCTCTCACATACTCTGTTGGTCACCTTTACTAGGGACGTGACCTCTGTAGGATTGAATGGCCATGTCAATGTAGTGGGTTTCAGATAAGGCAGCCCAAGTATGCATTCCCATACAAAAAAAGATGTTCTTTGTGGCTCTTAAACATTGAACATATCACCAATCTCAACTGAACATCACATGAACAATATTTTAATACCATAAATGTCTCAGGTAAACATATTTCTAGCTAACAGACAAGAAAATTCTCCTGGGTAGCTGAGTTGAAGCAAGGATGAAGAAACGGATCTTATATCTTCACATTTAAGCACAGAAAGAACTTGTACTCCATCTCAGTAGGCACACACGCATTTTTTCCCATGGAAGATTCTTAAAAATTTCCACAGTTTGCCAAGAGATTGTGTAATGGATGTAAATGTTCTATGCTGCTTGGGGCTTGTAACTTAAGCGGATGCTCAAATTTAGATTCCTTTTAAACAGAAGCCAAGACTATATATGAATCCCATAACTTACAAGTTAACTTTTTCCCACTTTCCCCTCCCATGCATTAAATTAATTTACCAACTTTGAGCTTCAGTATTAAGTCAGTAATACAGTAAACAAACTCCATGCAAGTAAATTAGCACAATCTGGAAACTGGAGGCTGCTGGTTTGCCAGCTATGTAAAAAGAAATAGGTTTATATTTTGTCTAAATAAATATTTGATGACAATAAACAGTAACAAGAAAACAGTTACCAGTTTTAGAGACAGGTACAGCCTTGTAGCTACCTTTGGCAAAACACCGGGATTCTCGGATCTGTATCCTCTTTGGGACCTACTTAAATGCAGACTTTCTCTGGAGTTTCCTGTAATCCATCAATTTGACAATCTTTCCTGGAATACCAGTTTAATAATATCAGCCTGATATTTATGCAGGCTGTCATTCTTATTGAAGGAGAATTAAATGCAACTGCCCAAATTAGATGCTGACCACCTTTGGGAATATAGATGTGTAATAACTTCCTGAACAGAACACAAAAGAATAGAATAGAACAGAATAGTTCAGTTGGAAAGGGCTACCTTCTGACCACTTCAGAGCTGACCAAAGAGCGTGTTATTAAGGGCATTGTCCAAATGCCTCTTAAACACTCTGCAAGTGTTTGTCTGAAAGTGTCCCTCTGCAAGGCCTCTTGTCGCCCTTGAAAGAGTCAACAGCACCTCCTAGTATCATCAGCAAACTTGCTAATTGTGCATTCAACTCCTGCATCTAGATCATTGATAAATATATTAAAAAGAAACTGGCATAAATATATTAAACATTAAGCAAATATTAAACAGAATTGACCCTGAGGAACAGCACTGGTGACTGGTCACCAGCTGGACGTAGCCCTTTGAGCTCTGCCCTTCATCCAGATCTTCACTGAGTGCACCATGTACCTGCTCATCTTACAGATGGACAGCTTTGTCCAGAAGGATGTTATGAGGGACAGCATCAAATTAGGGCCTTACTACAATCCAGAGAAACTACTTCCACTGTTGTATGTTGGTGCACAAGCATTTCAGATTAACAAAATAAGCATTTGGTGAACAGGAGCACAAAATCTAAGGACTGATATTTTAATCAACTATTTAAAAAAAGAACTTCCTATAGGCTGGCAGGGCAGGATTCAAGCCTCAAAATGTGACCCTGGGTAATATGATAACAGTGTTTGATATAAATGCATAAAACACCTCAATTTTTTTACTGACAAGTAAAGGTGAGCACTGTGCTTAGTTCAGTGTTAGCTCTCTTTAAAAACGTGCCAGGAGCAGAACAACAACTGAGGTGGATGACCATTTAGCCTTGACTGGCAACTGAGGGTTGTTATGATATAGTCACCATATATCTAGCCCTCCCTTTTTGCACCTCTCCCTCTTTGTGGGTCCTAATAATGTGCTGTCAAACTTAGTCTTCAAAAGACCTCCCAGAAGTGTAAGAATACCTCAGCCTGCCTCTGTGCAGGAGCTTTATATAAAGTTAGGGAAGAGACTAATGCTTATCAGATTCATAATCCCTGGAAAGAGGGCTTGGCCATTGGTTTCTAATATACAGCCACTGTTCAGAGACATCCCGGGAACATATATAAAATGACATAAATTATGGAGTACGCACTGCATCACTGCCACTCCAGGACTTCAGTATAGCTGCATTTACATAAGAAAAAGCAGAATGTGATACTAAACTAGCTCTCTGAAAATATTTCCATTATCTTGCCAAAATTAATTGGTTTTCTATAATTATTTCCCATAACAAACCTCAATGGATACTGGAACAAAATGTTTCCTATGAGAAAACACATACATATAACAAAAAAAAAAAAAAAACCCAAACCAAAAACCAAAACCCCACACTGGAAAAAACAAAGAAACTTACAGTTTGTGACATTTAATTTGAGTTTGTCAGATCTGGAAGTGGAATACTTTAAGATGTTAACAGTGGAAAGAATAAATGGTGCCATGGTTTTTTCTCTGATGGGGTGTGACTCACTCAGATAAAAGTCTCCAGTGAAATATCAGGATGTACATATCTTTTCATCATGTTTACAGTAGCAGGTTCTGGAAAAATGGGACTTACCCTTTTGGGCCTTTAAACTATAAAAATTTTTTTTTTGTTTGGGCTCTTTTTTTTTTTCTTTAATAAATCCTTATCTAAAGGATGGACTGATAACTCAGGAAAATTGATGGGATGTACTGGACTAACCACACCCTCATAGCATGTTTGTCCGTGGCTGAAAATAAATGGCACGAGGCCTCCCTTTGACCTGTGTCCCTACATCCTTCTTCAGCCCAAACCAAACCTTTCCATTCACAACCAACCACTATGAAATCTGCCCAATAAACATCTGTGGGCACCCTAGCAGTACTGCCAAAATGTATGAAATCAACTGGGAACCAAAATACGCGTCATTCAGTCGTTTCCACCGTATTATCTATAACCTTTGGGCATGACAGGTTACAAATATGATGGCAAGTGAACAGTCAAAAAGGCAAACAAAGTATGAAGTGGGGAAAAAAAAAAAAAGAAAATGTGGACAGTGAGAAAAATTAAGACACAAGAACAGAGGAAACACAAGATGGGGAAGACAGAAAAAACCTGTCTGTGAACCTGCACCATTAAGGTCACCATACATGTTCCTGTCGTACCCATACCAGCAACTTGCTGTGGCTCTCACTCCCCTTCCCCTGCAAATCAATTCTTGTGAGCTAAAACTCAGAGCTGCACATTTTGTTCCTCCATGGCAATTTTCAGACACATTCCCTGGCTTTAAGCAGTGAAGGCTACAAAATAAGAAAATAACTTGGCAACCAACCCCTCCGCCCCCATCTCTCATCCTCCCTTCCGCAGCACTCTGCTTCTAGGAAGTTAGCGGTAGCCAGTAGAAACCTTTAGAAAAAAAACAAAGGATGGGAGTTAACCATTTAGGAAGTTTTGCTACAAGACTAAAAGGGTTCAGCCATCCCCATCTCCTCTGGACTTGGTCATTATATCAACAGTATTGCTCACAGGCAGCAAGGCAAGCTGGTGGGTCTCACCTCTTCCTGTGCAACTGCTTGGGAAGGGAAAAAGACATGCTGTGAAGAAAGTCTGAACTTTCTCAGGATGTGGGAAAGTTGAGGGGCTGCTGGCAGTTCATTCTCTGGAGATTATGGAGCAGAAAGAAAACAAACACTCAAAATTAGGATTCAATTCAATTCAATAAAATTTAATTCCTACCCCCATGGGACAAAAGAATCTTTCTTCCAAATCAAGACAGAGAAGCATCATTCTTAGTACTTTTCCTTTTCTGTGCTACACTGTTTCAATCATATATAGCACAAATAAGATGAGAAAGAAGAGTTAGATCTCCACATTAATAGCCAAAGATTTTTTCCAGTCTAAACCCACTGGGTTTACACACCTGAGTTATGTCACGTCTCTCTCTTATAGGGAGACTGACAGTACTTTTCGTATTGCATCTTCTACATTAAAATCTTTTCCTCCCAGAAGAATCAGTGGAGTGAGAATTTTCCTACTGCCTGCTAGGAAAGACTAAAATCTACAATATGTATCAAAACCAGACATTTTCCACCTGGAAAACAAGATATCCTGGACAAAATGGACTCACTGCACATGCAGAGAGCTGATGTGTGACACAGGGGCAGCTGTACTCCAGAAGCTGCTTACTGGGAGTCCTTTAAGATGGTCTCAGATCATGCAGATATGTCTTCAATTGGGTTTAAATACTTGGCTTTTTAGAGAAGTCAACTTCCTGATGTGCCTTTTGGTGGATTTGGCCTTTCTTTTTTTTTCTACTTGGGCAGAGCGTGTCTTTAGAAAGGCAGTGATTGGCTCAAGTTAGCACGAGGGAAGGAGGAGGGAAGTCCTCTTTTTCTTGGAAGTAACTACATCTGTTCTAGAAAAGCGAGCTCCAGCCTGGAAGCTATTGCACAGAAGGAGAATCCCAGTGGAGTCCAGGACCTGCATCCCCTAAAGAAAACGCCACGCGGAGCTGAGAGCAGACAAGGAGCTGCTAGAAGGTACTGTGCAAAATCTGATGCAATGCAGATATGGAATTGTCTGAAATCAAACCTGGAAGCACGGGCCTGCCTACAAGGACACCATGAAGTGGTAACAAGATGTACACAGGCCCTTTATTTCTGTCTGTCACCTCACTTTTCTCTTTTTAGAAGATGAAGACTCCTTGTTTAGATACTAACCAAAACCTACATTTTTGAATTTAAAAGTAATTCTGGTTTTCAGGGGAAGAACTCCACAGAAGTCAACAAATTGCACAGAAAGTTAGGTACTAGTTGTATATTAATACGTACATAACTTAGAGTATAAACAAAGAACCACACAAAGAAGTGGCCTCCCTGGGTTCCCCTTCATGAAGTTAAACTCTCCCTGCAATTCTCCGTAACTCCTGTGTCTGCTTGTGTTTGCTACTCACCATAGTTCCTCTTCTGTTCTCTAGCCCAGTGTGGATGGCACCTCATGTCGTACAGGGCAGATTCAGTATCTCGTCTTTGCCCTGGGGGACTGGCTTCACCATCACCTGTCTCTCAGTGCTCTGAAGACAAGGACGTAGAGTAGCGTGGAGCCTCTTCTCAGCTCTTCCTTTAAGACAATCCCTCTTCACGTAAGGTAAGAGAAACTGAGGCAACTCCATTTTCAAATAGTTACTAGTTTGGAAATGCCACTGAAAAAGGAGATTCATAAAAAAAAATAATACAACCTCTACCTAAAGTCTCAGCACAGCTTATTTGGTTTGTTGTACGTCCTAATCACTGCTCTCTTTTTCCCCCTCTACTGTAGTCACTTACCTTCAACCAGAGCGGCAGATCAGAATTTGTAGAATTTTACATTACTTAATATTTTTCACAAGCTGTCTATTCTTTAACATAAAACATTTTCATAGCATTCTATAAAGGTAAAATAAAACATTATGGAACACTTTAAGTTAAAGAATTATTAAACCTTGAAATATGTTTCTCTCAAAATATTTATTTATTCCACTGATTTATTTATTCCTTGCACCATTTCAGTGGGAAACGTTATATTTAGCCTATTTTGGAAGCAGAACTTCTGGCAGTAAAAGTGATGAAATAACATCTTTTTTGACTTAACATTATTTACACTGTGACACGATGAATAAAAACTCTCT
>JAOXJM010000001.1:95143032-95153669 GCA_026413425.1 Tringa solitaria | reverse complement strand
TTCCTCTCCAACCTGCTCTAGGTGAACCTGCTTTGGCAGGGGTGTTGGACTAGATGGTTCCTGGAAGGTCCATTCCAACCCCTACCACTCTGTGATTCTGTCCGTATGGTGGAAATTTGGAAAGATAATCTTCAAAGCAGTTCCTGCCTTCAGGTAAACGCTCTAGCAGCAAGCATGTGGTGGCACTCACTGCTTGTGCTGCACAGCACCATCAGCCAGCCCTTAAACTGAAGGTGGCCATCTGAACCACTGCTACACAGCACGCACCAGAACCTCTCCTCTGCCTCAACGTAGGCATGGCTTGAGATTCACTTCCTTGCATCTCTCAAAAATTTAATAAGGTACCTTGAAAGTCACTGGACAATTGTAGTGTCCCTTTTTGAATGGGGAAATTGGCAGATGCACTAAGACTTTGCACTCAAATTAAAACAGCAGAAAAAATTAAAATGACGTTTCCAAGCAAAAGACATGGAATGGGCATGACAAATTTTCAAAATTAATATTAATTTATTTGCATACAATAAGAATCATTTACTAAAAAAAAAAAAAGGCAAAAAAAAGAAAAAAGGCATTTTCCATTTCCTACTGATACAATACTAAATCAATTGGAAAAGTTATTACACTGTTCTTTGCTTTCATTAAACTAAGGCCATCAACACCTGTTCAAGCAATATTTCAGATTTTTAAACAATCTGAATACAAGGTTATGTGAATATTTTTAAAAAACCTACTATGAATTTACTACTAAACCAAACATTTGTTTTAATTCTGGAAATGACACACTGCAGAATTCGGAATATGATAGTGAGATACAGAATATACAAAACCCTAAATGGATTTATGAACTGTGAAAAGCAAAACAAAATTCTTGGTTGATTATACACCAATGAGAATATTTATTGAATATATAGATAGTTTGATATTTCAGAATGTCATTCTGATGTTTGAGATCCAATTTATGACACTACTTTTATGTGGCTTTGAAAAAATAATTAAATATATGGCAACCTTACTTTTTGTGTAGAAGAGTAAGAAGAAGGTTTCCATCTCCTTATCACCCCACATACAGCCAAAGTATTTTGCAAAGGAAAAACATTTCACAATCGAGCACATAAATAATTCTTACCAAGGAAGCAAACGAGAAATTGAAACAGCAAGGCAACTATTCAGATATCACCAGAGTGCTCCCTTCCAGCTTCCAGCCATTTTATTTCTAGTTATACACAAACCCCTATTGTCAGAATGAAAAGGAGAATGAAGAACTGGAAAATTACTTCATAATGAAACATGAACTATGATGCACAGGTCAGAAATTGTGTTAATCACACATAGTAAAGGCCTCCCTGTTTGCAAAGAAAAGGCTTCATTTTTAGTAGCCTATACTTCGAGGCCTCTCTTTATACAGGGAGGACAATATCTCAGATGTTTCGTACATTGCTACCTTCATACTGTCAGTAGCAAACGGGATTTATTTCATCCTTCCAGACAAAAACCCAAGCCATGCTCCAGGAGATGTGAATTCATCCACACGCCTTCCCCTCCCCTCCTCTACCACTCCTTTTCTCCAAAATGGGAAGCAGGATGTGGAGCATGCTTTCCCCAGCAAAACATGATGGGAAAATGAATAAAGCACCAGCCATGCCCGCCCTTTGCAATGAAAAGAGATAGCACCGAATCATTAAAAACTTGGAAAAAGCGCCGATGCCCTCTCTATATAAGATGCAGGCTGGAGGGTACTTCCAGGCACATTTCTGTGAAAAGAAAATTGACTTACTAGGGAACAGAAGTTGTCTGCAAGCAGTGTACGATTAAACCCAGGAAACATCTTCACCTGGCTTGTGAAATATTTCTGTCTGATGGGAAGCCTAGCATCAGAATTATCCCTCTCTTAACATTTTTGTATGGTTGTTTTTGTGGGGTTTTTTTGTTTTTTTTTTTCTCCCCTCATTAACTCAGTTTAGGTCTGTTTGGCTACTATGTTTTTACAGTGTGGTTGGTTTATTTCGGGGTGTTTTTTGGTGTAGTGTTAAGAATGGTAAAGGAATAAGGCTGTTGTAAACATACCACTGCATATTTTTTCTATTCTGGGTAGTTTAAATATAATCTCCTACTCATGATAAACCCACGCTTGAGAGGAAACCAAGGCAATTCTAAAATGAGTCTTCCCAGCTGGGACACGACAGCCAGAGACCCGTTCCTCTGTAAGCAGACTGCATTATAATCATCTGCCTCATGAAAGAGGGAGTTATGTCCCAAGTTTATCAGCTGAAAGACTAGTATTTAGGAAAAAATTACTCTGAAAAACCTCTTGAAACTGAGCTGCTACTATGTTGCTCTCAACTACATACTCTCTTACTGTTAAGAAGAGCAGCTGGATGTCAAAGCAAATCTACTGAAGAAGCAAGTCAAGTCCCACACACAAAATAAGAATTGCCATAATTTTTAAGCCAAAGCTTAGAAACACAGCCTTCACCACACTAAATAAGCAGGAGAGGATACTGCTACAATGGCTCTTCCAGAAACAATTTCTGGCTTTACTATAAACAAAACAATGGAAAGTGTGTGCAAGTAATTATTCTTGTAAAGTTTCCCAAAGAACTGGAATCTCCTGCACAAGAATTCCATATTTCCCAATATTTCAGGACTTCTTTGTACACTAAAACTTATGTTTCTGATACCTACATATTATAGCTTACCAGCCAAGCTGCTATTTGTAGCTTAACAGATCCGAATCTATATTATTTCAAGTAACTTCCAAACTTAAAAAATAATAATCCGGTGTCTTAAATTCCTTTTCATGGTCTTAAGTGATCTCTAGCTGATATCAAGGAGGTATTTTCAATCTGTTTTATAGCACTTGTGTAACATTTGAGGTACTCTGAGGTTAAGCATCTCTTTGAAATACAGTTCATTGACTGTATTCAGACACTAACAACTTGAAACAAAGACTTTAATGCTGCTTAATCTAAGGTCCATAAAACTCCCACCTGAAGGAAAACCTGAATGTTTCAATTTCCAAACAGGAAAAACCCATTGCTATGTTGGCACTTTCTACAGAACAGATTTTTTGATCTGACCTAGTCTCTTCTTCTATGACTTCAAGTTTTCTTCTACCAGGTTCACCCAACCTGCTCAGCCATTTTAGGTTCACACATATTCAACAACAAGCTCCAAGAATTTCTGGTTCTGTTGTCATAGCTTTTTAAATACAAATATATTATTTGACCATTTCTAAAGCTTTCCACTTAGCAAAACACATACAAGCTACCCAAGAGGGATCAATTTACCAATGTTTGAAATGAAAATAATAAAAAAAAAATTCATGCTGGTCTTTATACCCATTTGTGAACTAGCCCTTCCTCATAGACCACCAAGATCTGCCAGAAAATCATTTGCATGGAATTTTATTCCTCTGCAGACTGCTAGGTTCTGAGAACTGACTATAAAGCCTTTTAAGTGGCCAGACTGAAATAATTTTATCCTGCAAGCCTTGAAATAAAAAACTAATGCTGTGGAAAGCATTCAGGTTTGAGACAGGTATGCAATAATTAAATCACAGGAATTTGTTCAGAGTAACAGCCTTAATTTTGCTTTGATCCAGGCACTTAGCTTGTTAACTGGACTGCTTCACGTTGGCATGGTGTACAGTTAAGCTCTATTAATTGAGCCATGAAGGAAACTGTGTTACTTTTTACCAGCAGAAATCTCTTTTTACTGTGAAGTCTCCAGCACACATGAAGTTATGTCCGGTGATTCATTGCAGACTACTCATCACACTTAAATTGAGTGATAGGTACGCTAGATTTGCCCCTCTGCTTGGCAGTGGATGAAGATGTGAGTTTTTTCAGAGCTTTTGCATCAGCTTTCACCATAAAGGCTGCTCGGTTTCCAAACAAGTGACTTTTTGCCAAACACTGTGAAGGTGCTTCACTTGGGACGTTTTCGCGGAGAACCAAAATGTATATTTGCTCTCTAACTGGTACACAAGGCAAATATCTGAGGGATGGAAGATCAGCTTTGAGCCCCAGCTCTTCAACTGATTCCCAAGTGTCTACCATGGAGAGGAGGGAAACAACACAAATAAAAGCAGAGCAAAACCCAACCATACTCTCAACAGCAGAAACAGAAGAGAAGAATCTTTGACCAAGAAGGGTCCATAGCCTTCCAGATAAAAAGCTGTCTTTGACTTTAAAACACAGGCATCTTGACAAGACTGGAAAGGCTTTGCTTGTTATCTAGTGCAGAATGAAAAGAAGTATTGAATCCCCAGATAATGACCTCAGACAGACACTGGTATCCTCCAGCCAGCAACATTAGCTCACTATTGTGCTGTTACAAAAACCATGTCCAGAAATATGTACGTAGGCGCTGCTCCTCATTCCAACACAGTCTGAGGATAATAGAGGATAAAACCAGAAAAGGACTTTCTGCTAGATCTTATTCTCTTTTGGGTGAGTTGACTGCAGCCAGTACTTTAAAGACCATAAACACATTTCACAGATGAATGGTGAAGGAACAAGTCACTGCAAAAACAAACTAGGGTCCACAGTCTGCTGCTCAGAGGGGAGTTAAGGAGGCGTAAGGGATTTCCTTATTACAATGTGCCATTTGTGGAGTGGTAATGTACTCTAAACATAACATCAAAAATTACTGTAGCTCACAGGTATTCTTGGCTTTCTAAAGATTTGGCCAGGAAAGTGACAGTGGAATCATAAACAAGATAAACTGTAAGTAACTTTCAGCAGTTGGCAGCAGAGAGCAACCAGAAAAAATAAAACAAAATAAAATAAAATAAATCAGATGGTGACAGAGTGATCAAAATGCACCAGTATTGGAGTTTTGCAAGAAACTTATTAACAAGACATTCTGGGAAACAGATGTACTACATCTGGAAGATGGACTACACGTTTCCCTAAGCTGGTCAAAATTACTCTGGAAAAAGTAATGCTGCCTTTATGCAAAAAGGATCCAGGCCAGCACAGTACATTTTCAAAACTCAAGACCAATTTTTCCTTCACAACAGACAAGTTTGGTACTCCTGGAAATACTTCCTTACCTTATATCACATTATCATCATGAGGCAAGTGTCTAAATACTCAGGAACTGAGTTAATGTGTGCTGGTGTTTCTAAACATGTTAGTAGAATTTAAAGCCAAACGTAGCATTTTGATCTAGTTAAGGAAGATTGAAGCTACCAATGACCATCAAATTTCTGTGATTTCTGAAGCCTAAGGCCTCCCCCCTCCTCTAGTTTTTTCTTCTCATTCAGTTGTTAATAATTGAGACTAGAAAGTTCAGTTCATCCATGATAAAGTCATCACAAATAGAAGAACATTACACTGACTGCAATTTCTCCTTAATTCATCATTAGGAAGCGGACTTATATGCCAAGTTGAGCATGCTTCTCCAACCTATTACACAGTTTTTCTTAAAAATACAAAGAGGGTGCTGCTACCAGAAGAAAGCCATTTCCACGAGGGCACGTCACTCTGCATGAGCAGGTTTCTCTCCAACATGCTTCTGCCAAAAATTCTCTGAGGATATTTGCACTTGACGCTTCTGTGGCCCTCCATGAAAACGTGAAAAACCGGATAATTACTTCTGCTGAGACTTCTTCCTCCAAGCAAGCTACAGGCAGCATGTCCTGCTATACTTGGATCCTCCCCTCACAATTTGTATTGGCCCTTGGCAGTAGCAGTGGGAAAACAGCTCTTAAAATCACATGCAACTGAGGCAATGTCTAATAACTATAAACATATTATTATAAAGTTTACCTGTCCAATATGACAGTAACATACCCCCTGACGGCATCTCAACAGAGTCTCACTCTTTTTTGCAGATGACCAGACCTCATTAAGGGGTCTACAAAACCCATTGGTTTCCATGTATCAGTGACTCACCACTTCAGGTCCTCCTGCATATCCTCCGCCTCCAGCACACAATGATCAGAATCAGAACTATGATGACAATTAAAATCACCCCAGTAATCATCAGCCAAAGCAATGAAGATCCCTCTTCTGTGAAGAGAAAATGACAAAAAATACACCAAACTAAGCTAGCTTATATAGGAAAAAAAGTAAAAAGAGCCAAGGGGATGTGTGATTGATGGCAATGGTTCTTCATCAAAATTGTGAAAATTAATACTAAGCTACACGAAAGCAGCAATTGCTCAAAAGAGAGGGCGAATGTGTGTATCTTCAAAGATAAACCTACCTGCCCACAGAAAATGCTTTGTGAGGAGGTGTGCTCATGTTCAACCACAGCAAAGAAACCTGTCATTCCCATACATGATATGGTAGCTGGCATGCGTACATAAGCAGAACTTTATACAAATCTTGACACTTTTTTTATCCAGAATTTGAGGGTTCTGTTTGTAAAATAAAAGTTATTCCTTTTACCGTTAAACACTTATCACTGTTGTAAAGGCTAAATTAACCTTCAGAAGACAGGCTATGTTTTGATGCCTGCAAGTAGCTCTACCTAACACCTGAGCATAAATGTCCCTCCCCGGTCAGGTATAAGCCACTTCCTGTGACTGCCATTAATCAAAGTGTAATACAAAAGTTCATTTCAGTGCTCACTCATGTTAGCTAGAAAACTTTCTGAATTATAATTTATTTGAATCAAGCCAACACTATCATGTCTTTTAACAAACCTAGGTTTAACTATTCATTTGAATTTCTCTCTCTCTAAAACATAAGACTGTTAAACCAACAATCAATTAGCTGATTTTTCATTCTCCTGCCAAGGAATAACAACGGTCTTAGTTCCCTGCTTTTTGAGATATACATTTCCTTTTTAAAAGGCCAAACCAAAAGAATATTGCATTTGAGACAGGAAAGAAAAGATTTATTATGCTTTGTCAATTAGTATCACTCAGAATTAAGAACTAATTTGCTTTTGAACTTTTACAGAGAAGATACTAAAAGTCAGACCTTACTCTTTACTACCATTCATATAGCAACCACTTCTTGAGCATTTAATTTAGGAATTAACCCACAATCCCAAACTGTTTTTCCTGTCTTCCTAATTTCCAAGTAGTTTTCCTTTTCAGGCTCTGGATTTGGAGACATTTGAGTTTTAAATCACCTAAGTCAATGTTCCTGCATGAACTGAGAATGGTACCTCAGCTTCTAATGTTTTTATTTCTCAGCTACAGAACTGTGGTGAAAGTCTTCCCAGCACAAGAGAATGTTGGAAGAAGAAATAAATTAGCACTACAAGGTATTCAAATGTTACATTGACATATTTAAGATTTCCCCATAAAACCAATGTAAGTATCTTCAATTGATCACCTTCTTGTCTATCCGAAAATGCTATTCCTTCCTAACCATTACTGCAACACATGTTGCTTAGCAGAAACATCACAGCAACTAAAACATAATACACAGGTTAACTGTACCAAAACACATAGTAAGTTTAACTGAAACATATGGTTAATTGCTTTTCTGAGATAGTTTGTTATTAATTTCAAAACTTCCACTTCAGTGCTCGTTAGGTGACTCACAGTTTTTATTTCATCTAGATAGATATCAGGTGACAAATATTTATATCTAACTTTGGACTTTCAAAGAAACTACAAAAGCCTGTGCGAAAACTTAAGCTCAACCTGCTGCAAAATGCATCGTGCCTCTAAAAACCAAAGCTTCCTAGCTGACTAGCATGGCTTTTTCCCCTCCTCTCTTGGAGGGGACCCCAATATGTTATCATCTCAAAGATGGCAACGAAAGCAAAGTAGGATTTCCTTTCTTTTCACTTGGCACATACACATCTCATTCCCTTTCTAGCCAAACATCCTATGGCAAAACACAAAGGCCATGAGAACACTGCCAAGCAGCTCATACTGTTCACCTACCTCCTTTCATTTTCACAGGCAATTCCATTTTCTCATTTGTGTTGCTTACTCTGCAGGTCAAGTCCTGCCCACCGATGCTCTGAGTGTTGTAGATCTCCAGTTTACTGGTGATGGACACCATCCCATTGGCGTGCCTGATTGTCTCCTGCGTAGGAGTGGAATTGAATAAGTTGTTCCAGGTGATGGTAGGCTCTGGCAGGCCAACAGCATTACAGATGGCTATCAAATGACCTTCGGAAATGTTGTAATGGACAGATGCATTGAGACCTTCCAACACACAAATGAGACAATCCATCGCCACAATGAGCACAAAGTCATAACTAGAAATAATGATTTTACCATTATCAATCAGAGCAAAGCTTACTGGATTTGCACTGAGCCCCACAGCACAGGAATGCAAGAAGAGTTCGTTGGGTCAGGTTCCCCCCATGATTCAATACTCCTTCCCTTATACTAAAGTTATATACCCCAAAGTTTTCACTCAACTTGAAATCCCCGGTTTTAAAACAATCTGTTAAAGTAAAACCATGTCTTGGTCTGTGCTGCTCTCCTATCGGCCAATTCCCTATCAAAGGTAGGTCCCAGCTGGAATTGCAAAGATCCAACTCCTTGCTTTTTAGCAGCTACCCACAGAATAATGAACAAGGACACCCCAGAGGCAAAGCCGCCACAATAGGCTTGAATATGAGCCCACAGTCTTGCTCACAGCAGTAAAACTCTGTTTCTACACCCTGTTCCACTGAGGCACATCCCTACCCCTGCAGCTCCCGACTCTGTGCAAGGAAATGCTGGGGGTGAGAAAACACCTCTTTTTTCCACTACAGACATATCCCTGCAGAGAACCTCACCAAAGACACGTAGGCAGGTATGTCCAGAGAAGGATCCCAAAGGGAAAGTATTGAAGAGACACGTGTAACACCCTGAATCGTCCATTCTAGTGTCCCAAAAAGTGATGTTTGTCTCATTGAGTACCAGACTTGTGAAATTCATTCGGTCTTGGTATGGTTTATGAATCTTTAATCCTGTTGTGATACTGTATGTAGCTATATTATTGTGTGGTTTTTCAGAGTCCTTTTGCCATGTCACTTGCAGAACATCCTTGGGTTCTGTCAGGGCACAGCTGAGAGTCACGGTGTCGCCCACCTTCACGTTTCTTTGTTCCACCTGTGGAACCACTGCAGTGACATGAAATAGTTAGTGAAATGGGCAGATATTACACACATACAGAAGCCTAATACTGATTGATTCTAAAGCCTGGATTACCCATAGACAGAAAAATTCCATCAATTACATATTGTTTCTATGGTTTTCCCCCACCAAAAAGTCCTACTACTGCATCCTCCTAGAAATCAGTAATGTTATGTTGATTTACATTGGTTGAGGCTCTGGCTTTCTTCTAAACCATTTAAAAGAAAAAGACATACCCTATTTCTATACCCATCCCTGCAGACTTCCCACTTGAGTTTTATCCGTCAGCTCGTGGCTTCCCATTCTCAGCAAAAACTCAATTATTTTTTTTCCTAAAAGCTAGAGGAAGATTGAATGCACAACAGAAGGATGCACCAAGCTCTTCTTGGAGAGCTGAGCAGCAAAATTGGCTAAAAAGAATTTCTGGCTTCAGAGTTTGCAGTACATTTGAGAGGGAGAAAGAAAGAAAAAAAAAAAAAAAAAAAAGAAAGAAAAAAAAAAGATTTGTTCCTGCAGGGAGGATCCACTATGGGAAGTTGTGAACTCAGGTGAACAATGGTGTCCCGTGTCACTGTAGATATGAGATGTTGCATGTCCCTCCCATCTCCAAATGCTGCTCTAGGAGGTCTTGTGTCACATCTGCCAGCTCCATGTCTATGCCTTAGCTACCTAACTATGTCAAACGGCACAAGCAATCTGTATTTCACCTCTTTTTGCCCCTTATTCTGATTGTTGAAGCCTCAGGAGTCAGAAACCAATTCCCCGAGAATTTTCAGGCAGATTTCAGGAAATTCAACTTACCATTTGCCTCTCCAAGCCCAGTACAAGCCAGACACAAAACCAGTGCTCGCAAAGTCATTTTGGAAGGGGAAAATCTGCTTCACCTGAAGAAAGATAAGACGCCACGTGTGACTCAATAACATCATCTTCCAGTGGCATCACGTCTCCAGGGTGCAAATATTAACAGGAGCTTTGTCATGTGAGAAAAACATAATTCTGGGGGCAGATGGTGAGTTTTGACAGGTCTCATTGCATAACACAGGAAGTGCTCTGGTCAAGGCGGGAAAAAAAATTGCACGGTGGAAGTTAGAAAGGCATTAATCCACCAGAAGCGTGACATTCTGATTGTCCAGGACTAGCTGTGACACTGGGAGAGAGGTTGGGTTAGCTTGTGAGATCAAGGTATAAATTGAAAGCAACTTCTCTGAGGACTTCAAATCTTCCCATTTGTCCAAAACTGCATGAATTGGGGAATTTTTGGGGCATACTGCTTTGTACAAATACATTTCCGAGGTGAGAAACGAGTAAAAATAAGGTCGTGTTGCTGCTTTCCCTAGTGAACAGCTTTAGACCCGCTTCCTGTTCCCTCAATCAGTTAATATTGCCACAATACAACTGAATTATAGACCTCCCTGGAACTGAAGCTGGTGTCATATCTAAGCAGAAGCATTATTTTTGTATGAAAGACCTCTGTAACACACACCACCTACCCCTGAGGTTTTTTGCCAATATCTGCAAACTAGCTGATGCTTCTTGGGAGTGTCATCTGTCAAGAACATAAGCAAAGCCCAATCTTTTACAGACCTTCGGAAGA
>JAOXJM010000001.1:95121770-95136918 GCA_026413425.1 Tringa solitaria | reverse complement strand
GTGAGACATTCAGGACAAACTGAGACTTTTTCTGCCTGTTTGTTTTCTGAGTCCTCGGTTTGACTCTAAGTAAAACTACACTTTTGAGTGAGAATAAATCATGGACTCGCTGCTAGAAGTACAAAGGTGAGGCCATTCCTCTCCCATTCCTTTGGCAAGCTCTGAACCACTCAGCTGGAGTACCACTGCTCGCTGTCTCACAGCTCTGAGACTACACAGTTCTCTTTACAATTTCCTGGGAAAAAAGTTGTTTTTGAAAAGCAGTAGTTAAACCCACTTGCCTTTGCTATTGCTGTTGTGTTTATACACACACATTGATGGCATTCGACCACAGCCACAGTTGAAGATCCCATACGTTTTCAAAACTACCACACAAAAAAACACAGATAAGTTCTCTGTAAAAGAAAAATGTAATAAGCATTTAATCCCAGAAATCTCTCATTCAAGGAATGCCAAATTGAAGCCCACATTGGTACCTATAGCCCAGCTGCAGGAAATGCACCTCTCTCGGAGGCAACCCCAGACAGAGCTTATCAAAGGAATTTGGGCAGCCTACATGCTTTCTCCAGTACTACAAAATGCCTACCATTCCCACTTCTCCTCAATCACACCTTCTTTGACCCATTGCAGGCCAGGCAGGCAGCTTGGAGAACAGGCTTGGGAACATCTTCACATTTCTTTACCCGATCCTTTGCAAGAGCTCTTCCTCCAGGAGAGAAAAGCAGGACTGAAACTAAGTGCCTAGTTCCTTCTGTCAGTCCCTTTCAATACCTTCTCTTCCCGTGACCACAGTCAGTGTCTACCATAGGACAACACCCATAAAATCACTTCATCCTGTTGTTCCTGAATGTCTTTAGATTCAGTGGTTGCAATTTCTGGATACCTGGGTGTCCTGGTTTGAGTAGAATGGAACCAACTTTCTGCTCAGTAATTTTACTTCTTAGCTAAGTCTCTTCTAGCTCTCTGAAATTAACAAATTGTGCAGAAAACTTTGCTCTCCGAGTGATAAGACCCATGTTTATAGTCAATGTCAAGGAATGATGTACAGAAAGGCTCTTGCTTATACTTATTGCTATAACAGCCAAGGTCAGGTAACTTCATTATTTGCCCCATTGGAGGGTCAGAAATAGAAAATCGTAGAGGGGTTGTACCTGTGGGGAGCAGCAGACAGGACAGGTGACCCAAAACTGACCAACAGGGTAACCCATCCCATCTGCCTCATGCTCAGTATAAAAGCTGAGGGATCAAAGGGTCAGCCCTCTTTCTTCAATGGCCAGCGTTGAAGGAGGACCCTGACTTTGACAGGGCATCTGCCTTTGACTCCGATCTGTGCGTTGCTGACTCCAGATCTGGAATCCAGTTCCCATTCATTGCTGAGATCAGTCTGGGACTTCCCAGTGCCTGCTGGTGATGGCATCCTGGGGGATTGATACAGTTTTGTACATATTGTATCTATTCTGCTATCTTATTTTTCATTCTACCATTAATATTTCCTTAAAGTAGCATAGTTCCTTCTAAACTCATAAATCTCTTTCTCTCTCTCCTTCCTCACCTCAGAGTTACAGGTGGGGGAGATCATGTGTTGTCTATCATTGGCCAACCTGGCCTACACGACAACAATGGGATAGGGTTGCTGGATACCAAAAGATTATTTGAAAGTCTAAAGAGAAAAAAATTAGCATTTGTGAGTTACTGTTTTAACGGAAGACTCACTGAAAGCATTTTCCCTTTCATTCGGGATCTCTCCCACTAGAGGGTACTCTGCTATCGTAAAGGAAAGTGCTCTGTGCTGAGGCTGCACCCTGACACATCCTGTTCAAAGAACCTTTGCAAAGACATTGGAGGGACACTTCTAACACACCTCGTGTGATGATACAGAGAGCTGGAGGGGAAGTTTTCCAGCTCAAGCCTTTACAAACATAACTTTTTTCAAAATACCAATCTTGGTACAGTTCCACAGCACAGGTCCTCCCGCCTTGTGAAATGTCAAAGGGTGTCCTGGGACACATCACCTACTCACTGGACTGTGCAACTTGATCCATGCTGATGCTCTCTCTAGTAGCTGCACCAGGGGGACCTACAGGCTCTGCCCCTGGTCCATGCTGGTGGCTGGCACATGGTTTCTCTCACTTGGGTCTCCTCAGTTGGGCCTACAGCCCCATGCTGCTGAGCTGGGCTATGAGTGCCCTCATGAGGACTTGCACCACAGGGTCCCTCAGGGATTTTCAGCTTCTCTTCCCTTCCCTGGCTCAATCTTCACTATTCCTCTGATGCCAGCTCCGCTCTGTCTCATGGCTTTTGCTCCAGGCATAAGAGGAACAGCAAAGCAGGAGCGTTCAGGACCCACCTCCCTGTGACTTGGAGCAAGCCCCTAGGGGCCTGCTGAGGGATGTAAATAGCAAACCCTATGGCACATAGTGGAGAAAGCTGTGGCAACTCACGTACAGTCCTTTTCCCATGGTCGGATTTGGAAACCAAATTCAGTTGCTTTATTGACAAACCAAACAAACCTCAAGAAAAACAACCATTGTGGATTCTTACAGAAGCAGCTCAAGAAAAGTAGTGGAGAGCAAGGACAGAGAGAATGCAGCTAATGCTGTGGAGGTCACATGTGAACTTTTCTGGGTTAGGAGGGCCCAAGAAGAAGTGGAGGTGTATACACTCAATGCACAATGGCAGCTGCATGGGCAGGTGAGCTCACTGTCCCAAGCAAACACACAGCCCTATCAAATGCTAAGCAGCCAACACAAATATCACTGCAACATGGATCTTGCATCTAAGATACAGTAGATAGAGCAGAGCAGATCTGCTTGTCTCTCATTATCCCCCAGAGCCTGGTTAGAGACAGGAAAGCAAAGCCAGTTGCAGGCACCAGTAGGGTAATACGCAAAAAGAGTTCTGTGGAGGTATATCTTCAGGGTTTTTCCTATGTGAGAGGAAATGTTGGTGCAACCATCCTAAATTATGCCCCCTTCTTCCATTCTAGAAACCCTTCATTATCCAGGCAGCAAAATGGGTTTTACCTATTTTTATTACAGCAACATCCTTTACCCCCTGAATCTCACTGCTTTTCTACCCAAGCAAGAATCCTACCAGCCAACCACACACTATACGTCAAAACATGCCCCCACCTTCCCACATAGAACGTAACAAAATACAAGAACAGCACTTGGAGCTCTAAAAGGTCCCAGTTACAGGTCATATTACTAGAACTAAATCTGTTCAACTTCTTACATTGTTTCCCACATCCTTCCTCCCTGACTTTTCCTTTACTCTATATAGTTCTTGAACTTTGTACGCAGAATGAAACTGTCTGGTTTTCTTTGTTCAAGCATTTATCAAAGGCCCAGATGTTTTTCCTGAAAAGTGAGCAAGAAGGTCACCAACCCACTTGATTCTCTGAAGATTCCTTCATTTCCTTAGCACGTTTCTTCTTCCTGGGCTCTTTTTCTGGCTCATGGGATCCAGATCAAATATACCAGCCCTCTGATTATCTTTGTGGTGCTCCTCTGGAATCACTCCAACACATCCATGTCCTTCTGATGTTGGGGACCCCGGAGCTGGACACAGTACTCCATGTGGGGGTCTCATAATAGCAGAGGGGAAAAAAAATCACCTCCCACAACCTGCTGGCCACACTTCTTTTGATGTGGTCCAGGATGCAGTTGGCTTTCTGGGCTGCCAGTGCACATTGCCAGCTCACATTGAGCTGCTCACCAACCAACACCCTCAAGTCCTTCTCCTCAGGACTGCTCTCAATCCATTCTCCACCCAGCCTGTATTTGTGAGTGGGATTGCCCCAACTCACATGCAGGACCTTGCACTTGGCCTTGTTGTACTGCATGAGGTTTGCACAGGCCCACTGCTCAAGCCTATCCAAGTCCCTCTTGATGGCATCCCGTCCCTCCAGTGTGTTGACCCCTCCACACAGCTTGGTGTTGTCAACAAACTTGCTGAGGATGCACTCAATCCCACTGTCCATGTTGCCGACAAAGATATTATACAGCACAGGTCCCAGTACCAGCCCCTGAGAAATGACACTTGTCTCTGGTCACAATTTGGACATCGAGCTGTTGACCATAACTGTTTGAGTGTGGCCATCCAGCAAATTCCTTATCCACTGCATGGTCCATCCATGAAATCCATGACTTTCCAATTGAGAGAAAAGGATGTCATGCAGGACAATGTCAAATGCTCAGCACAAGGCCAGGTAAACTATGTCAGTTGCTCTTCCAATACCTTTACAATAAAGATTTTCAGAAAGAAATGTTGAAGTCATGTACACAAATAAATACTGAAGCATTGAGAACTGACACCTTGCTTCTGTTAATAAATCCTTTCTAGAAGGGAGACAGCCTACATTTAATAACCTTAAAATTAAACTGTTCTGAAGGAGATATGCAAAGATCTTCAGAAAACTGTACTAAGATATCCCTCCTTTTCATCTCTTCGTGTATACTTTCTGGTATTTAGAGAAAAACCTGTAGCAAACAAAAATATTTTTACTCACCTGATGGACAGCTAAAAAAACCACCACAATGACACTTATGAAAATAGTTACATTCCCATAGACAAGGAAAGCTCAAGGCCTCTGAGGCAAATTTGTTTCTTTAAGCCTAAAATGTAACCCTGGGTGTTTATGATGAGATGCTGGACATTCTACTTGAAGAATAATATAAAATATTCTGATTGAGAAAAGCACCTCCAATTTTTCATCTGAAAGTGTACGGTGGGTTTTTTTCCTGCAAGCTTTTCATTGCACCTTGATCTTTCATGTACAATTTCAAGTGCTCTTTTACTAGACAAGATACCTTTTCATCCCTTTTCTTTAGGCTGGTTAAGGACTGCAGCTTCTGCCAAGTTAGGAAAGTCAAAATGCTGTCTGTATTGTGTATGGGTCTTAGATTGAGGATTTCTTCAAGCTTCCCAGGAAATTCAGGTGGCTTTTTTTTCAAAGCTGAGCAGACTACAACAGAGTCCAACTACAAACAGCTTGGTTCAGTGCTCCTTTCACACACAGCTTTACACGAGCAAAGATGAAAGCAGCAGAGATACGAGAATGCCCTTTGTATGGCTTCCAAAATATGAGTAATTTCTGGTATACTAGGAGTGAAAACAAAAATATGCTTGATTTTTATCTGCCTGGTTAGATAGTCCCATTTATCACAGAGAAAAATGCACGCATTTAGTGCAATTCTCTTATTTCAGCTGATTTGCAGAGGCTCAGTGCTGAAAACTGAATGAAAAACAATTGGTTATATTTTCTTCCATGTCTGAGTTAAGAAAATTTACCAGTGTGGCATTTAGTAGATGAATCTTTCCTCCAGGGTCACACAACAGAGAAATGATGAATGATACTTTCAATCAAATCAATTCAATTACCAACACAAAGTTCCTTTTCACTGTGTGGACTTAGTCCCATGTGTCTGCTAGCAGTGATTTCAGACAACGAATATTCTTCTTAACGCAGCCAGTGACTTGTAAAACATCTAAGAGTAGCATTTCAGCTACATTTCAAAGTCACACCTTCAGCCAGAGCTACTAGGGCAATTCCATTACGCATTACTGCTCTCTTAGAACCAGGAACCCGGTACCCAGGCAAATGAAAATACCAACATGGTACCTCTCTGAAACAGCCTGGCATGCCAAAACAGGAACCTGGACATTTTATACAGCCTGAATTCCCTTGATTTTATATATATATAAATTTAAATACATATAAATTTAAAATACAGTTTAAAAGTACATTGTCTTAAGGTCCTACATGAGTTAAAACCTTAACCCAAGCTGGCTAATGTCAAGATCAAAGGATCCCAGAACAGAGAGATCTGGGCTAAATAATCCCATTTGCTTTGCAGAGAGACATGTTAGCCAGAGCCAGTTTTACTCAAGTTAAGAGGCAAGATTTCCCCCTTGCCCTCTTTCTAACTGTTTGGAAAAATGGTGTGTTATGCTGCATTGACTCCGCTGTTGCAGTGGCAGGAGATGGCCAAAGCCAGAGCTGGGTCAGACCAACAACTGCCCAGCCATGAGATAGGTAAAAACCTAGGCTTTTTGCATTTTGTTTGTTTTAGGTTAGAATATGCCTGCTTCCATTTAATTACAAAGTTAACCTGCTTCATATAATCCACATTGGAGTAGCAAAATAAAGCAGTCCATTCAACTTTAATTCCTTACCAGTTTTATTTTTACTTCCCAAGAACTATTCAAAATTTGCAACATTTCATAGCCTAGATACTATTTATTCAAATAAATACTAAGTGTCTGTATAGACCCATCTGAAATATGGCCTCCAAAGAATTACTTCCAAATTGTTAACAGAGATAACTGAACAGACAAGCACAAGATAATCACAAAGAAACCTCAGAAGAGCAGCCAGGATGTTATCCACCCACAGTAAAAGCTTCTGATCTCCTCAGTCACGTGCTTGTGTATTCCCTGAAAGGTGGTTTGTATCTATTTCACACTTTTTTTTTTTTCCCCAGCTAACAACCAGTTAGTTATAGATAGTCTGTATGCTTACATTCCTTCCATTGCTACATGAAGCCAAAGTCCACAGCACGAGCATATAACGTTTTATGGCACTGCATTTTAGTAGGTGGCTTTGCACAGCATGAAGGCAAATACACGTATGGGTTTTAAGTGTTCTGCCTTGGGATGTTGCTTGCTGTTCCTATTCCCATACTGTGAAAGACAAACAGGTCAAACAGGTTGATAATGTCTTCCTTTCTTGTACAGCCTTTTGCTTGTAAGCCACCAGATCCTTTCTCTTCCACTCAGTCTCTAGTCCTATCGTGCTTGTAAGCAGAAACCCACAAAAGCTTTTCACAATTCAACATTCAGCTAAATAATAAATTACAATCCCTCATGTAAACAGATACTTTCATGACTCCCAACCCTGCTTTCCCCCACTCCAGCTTGTAGACAATAATAATAGGTAATCTCCACAATCTTCCTGAGTTTATAAAGGTTTCTTTCCAGCTTTGTGCCTTTCTCTCTTCCCTCTGAAAACCCTTTTCATTACCCATGTGCAGACTCCCTGTTTCCGCAAGAGACTCATTTCTCCTTTTTCTGTTTGTCTTTAAGAAAAAGACCCGTTAGTTTAAACATCAGTGGAAACTTTCTTTTAGAACTTAAAAAAAGTCTCCAAAACCCCCCTGAAGTGCAAGTGTGGGCCCTGCTGAGTGGCAGGGGCTGACGCCACCCAGCCTGTTCCAGAGACTGCCAGGGGCTGAGCTCTGCTCTCTTGCCCCGTGAATCACCAGCTCAGGGGAAAACCTGCTTCTCCCCTGGCCCCTTCCCTCACTGAGGAAGAGGAAATTAAGCTGCAATAATGGGAAAGCTTGGACAAAATGTGGCTTCCTCCATTGACAGTTATGGGGCTCAGGAGACAAATTCCTGGTTGTGACAGCTGCAGCCAGTTCCCCTTTCCCCACACTCACCGGCTGCGCTATTACTAAGCTCTAGGGAGCCTGAAAAAGCCTTTTATCACAAGGACTGGGTTTATTCATTCTCCACTCCCTTTCATTTTAGGTTACTTGGCTTTTTGACTACAACTCAGCCTGATTCATCTGGGATGTACGTGTTTGAAGCAGACGGGTGAGGAAAACCCAGATGACACGCACTTGCTCTGGGAAGCCAGGAGAAGAGGGCACAGCCTGAACCAGCCACCTTCATACTCCTCACAAGAACACACAGGCTTGGGAGGGTGATGCTTGTTTCTGCTTCTCTGGCTCCACAGGGAAAGATTTCAAGAGCATAGGATAGGACTCAGGGAATTACAGGAGAACTGCCAAGATCTGACCTGCAGGTTAGAAGTAATTAATTTTAAGCAATAAGTAATGCACATCACCCTATCACAGCATATATCTGCCCACGTGCAGCATCTACTTCTCTACTCTTACCAGCCTCCTGCTTCCCACTGCACTCACCTGCCACAGCACACGCAAAGTCCACCAGCAAGCCTACTGCTCCTCCAACTGCCCTTTTATTTCCCTGTTTCCCCCTGCAGGCAGGTGGGACTTCTGGAAACACAAGGCAGCTGTGATTGATAGATTAGGGAAATTAAGAAGGGGGCTGTGGAAACTACAGAAGAAGAAGGAAACCTCTCTGTTCCCCTTTACGTTTGTGCTACTTTCTAGGAAAGGCTGGTGGAAGTCAGAGTTGGCAACTTCCTCATGCCTGATGATTCCTGGCTTGAAGCCTGTTGCTCTTGGTGCCTGGGTTACAAGTTCAGGCTGGCTGTAGTCTTAGCTTGATGTCTCATGCCCTTTGAGGAAGAGCTTCAAACCTCTGAAGCCCACAGAAGTGTGCTAGGCTGCTCCATGGGTCTTCTGCTCCTGGGGTCTTGGTGGGTGTCTCCTTTGACCCATCAGCAACACCTCCCAGGCCATCACCCTACAAAATGATGCCCTGTTTCAAATGGTACCCGACCCAGTGTTGAGATTGCAGTGTTAAAATATCAGAAAGGAATAAACAAAGCTTTGAAAACTCCAGAAAATACAAAACATGGGTTTCATTATGCAGATCCCCACAGACAGTCTGAGTCTCAAATAAATATCTTACAGCTTTTCTCTACAAAATGGAATATTATAGTATAACAAAATAAATAAATATCTATTATAAATCGTCCATTTTTGTATTTTTCCCTTGAAGTAAAGTCACAGCAGGTTTGCTTGGAAGCCTGAGGTGCCGTTGTAAGAAGTGTCTCTCTCATGTGCGTAGGGTGGGCCGCTGCTCAGGTGTTCAGTGGTGCCCCAGGGCTGGGGGGCACCGTGGGAGCCCACCTGCCCACAGCTCCGTATTGCTGGCATTTCTTGGCCTTGTTACAGGCAGGAAGGACCTAACAGAAGACAAATTGTTGCAGTTTTTTCCTTCTTCAAAGTATATGGGTATTTTAAGTGTGGGGGTAAAGATCTGGACTGTGTGCATTACCCAATGGGTCCTTGCATCGCTCTGTGTGAGGGGAGTCTAAAGTTTTCCCCTTGTAACTCCCCCATCAGGCTCAGCTTGTACCTAGAGGCATGGCAGCCATGGAAGAAGACATGTGTGGCATTTTCTCCCACTATTTTTTGTCTCCAAAACACTCATCAAAAGTAAGGGTGCACACTCTGGGTATGTCCCGTGAGGAGGCCGAGGTGCCTCCAGCACAAAGTTGGGTTGCGATTTTCTGAAACGGAGCCACCTCACTCAGTTCACCCCCTCCTCGAGCTTGCCTTCTTCACCCCCTGTGCCAGGACGGCCTTGGTGGACAACTAGCAGCGCCTTGGCCCCAGCCATTGTGCAGCACCCCGGGCTTTCTGCACGGAGGCACGGTCTTCCTCTAAAGGCCCCGTTTTGTTTGAGATGCATCCTCAAAGCTGCTTCCTCCAGGGGCTGTGCTGGCCATGATGGAGGGAGATTATTCTAGGAGACGCAGAAGAATGGTGCACGGGTATGGCCACTGCTTGCACAACTTCTTTGTGCATAAATATAGTAACAGAGCAACGGTTCCCCTGCACCATATCTTGTCATTTGGAAAGTGAATGTTCTCTAGCTGCCACCACCGTCAAGCTCCTATGGGCCTGGCTAAGCACCTTCAGGTTTCCCCTTCCCAGCGTGCTACTTCCTAGCCATCTGGCTGGGGGCTGAGCCCTTCATCCCTCTGGGCCCTGGGAGCAGCCCGGGCTGGGCAGCAAGCAGCCAGACTCAGAGTGGCCAGGGAAATCCAGGTCCTGGTGGTGACTCTCGCAACCGGTGGGGGTGAGCCCTGCTGCAGACTGGGGAAAGGTAGACCTACCCAGCACGGCTGGGCCCGGTTTCTCTCCGGGTCACATAGGTGCCTGAGGCAGTGGCGGAGGAGGCAGGCGAGAAGAAAGAAGGAAATGAGGGGGACCAGCACCTCCACCACAATGGCAATGGCCGGTGTCACGCTGCTGTCCGGACCTGTGGGGAAAGCAGTGGGTACTCAGTTTGTGCATGAAGGGGGAAAAAACAACAAATCAAACCTATTTCAGACATCCCTTGGTCAGTCCCTGGGGTGGGATGGGGTGGACAGAGCCACTAGGAGCACATGCCAGCATGCACACAAGTGGCACCACCAGCAGATCTGTGTTTGGGGTCCGATGCCGTGGTTGGGCATGTGGCACCCAGCCCCTCCAAGCTACCCAAAGCTGGCACATTGTGTTGGTGCATCAGGCTATGTGACAGGGAAACCCTGCGAGTCCTCAGTAGAGCCAGGGAGGCTGTAGCACATCATGGGATGCCAGGGACTCGGTGGGCAGTATGGCATTGTATGCCACCACCCACGTGTCTGGCCACTCCTCAGCACCTCCACCTCCCTCTCTAGCCCAGCACCGGAAGCTCTTCCAGGTGCCTTCCCCATCTGCCCGCTGACTCTCAAAGGAGTTTCCTGATCTACCCCAGGAGGTGCTTCATGGTCTCCTCCCTGTTGCAGGGAAGGAGCAGGGTTACGTACTGACCCTGTGCCAGGCTGTCCATGGGAAGGACCAGGGTCCCGTTTAGAGAGGGATGTTGGATCATGCAGGCAATAGGGTACTCCTGGAGGATTTTGGCGTGGGCGTGGGTGAAATTGCTGATGACAGTCACGCTCTGGTTGCCAAGCCCAATGTGGTACTCCCTTGGTTTCTGCTGCAGGATGCTGGGAAGGCGCCAGGTGATTTTTGGAGCTGGCTTCCCTGTTGCTGAGCAGCTCATCCCCACCACATTCTGAGAGTCCTCAGCTTTGTCTGGACTGGGTATAATCTTCGCCTCCACTTTGGGGTTTGAGATGGCTGTAAACACAAAGTGACAAAATCTGTTACTTTCTGCTCACATGTGATCAAAGAGTACCTGTATTTACCATTTTATCTTGGAGGACAACCTTGATATCTAAACTTGCCTCCCCCTGCCCAAAGCCCCAGCAGTCTGGAAATTAAGGACTTGGAAAAAACAAAGGACAAGAGTGCAAAAGCATCCGTGTTTCAATTCTGTTGAAATTTCTGTTTTCAATTTCTGCAGCGTTGCAGCATCCCAACTGAGAAGTGGTGATTACGGACGAGTGAAAAAGAACAGGTAGTGAAACCATGAAACCACATGTCCTCCTCTCTCTGAAAGGGCTGAACTGCTCCAATGGGTCAAAATTCTTGTTCTTTTCCCTTAAGTGTATCTGCAGGATTAGTTTTATTACTGCTAAACATGTGCGGACTTGTGCACCAAAGAACTATTGCGTCTATTTATGCAATACAGTAATAGTGAATTTGTATGAGATGACACCACAGGATTTCACCTTTGGAGGTTTTGTGCTTGTACAACTTCCTGTCCCCAGGTTTTGGGGGCATTTTGGTATCCCTCAAAGCCTTCCATAAAGATCATTTGTTCTGAACTCCTTCTCACCCTAGAAGACTTGTGGATGCTGTCACATTTAATCTTGGTCATCAAGAAGGATGAACAACAGGAGTCATTCATGCTTACTCACTCACATGAAGCCTGCTTGTTGATTCCCATTTAGATGAGCTGTATTTGCAAGAAATTAAGAAAGGGGAGGAGTGAAGGAAGCTGTTTTCAACCTAGATAGAACTCCAGGGCAGATCTAAGTACATAAGGACACGTGTATTCCCTGTGGAAAATCACCTATGTATTCCTCGGCCATAAAAATCACACCATAATTTGGGTCAGAAAGGACCTCTGGAGGTCATTTAGTCTAAGCCCCTGCTAAAAGCCAGACTAATTAGCTGAATTTCCTCAGGCCAGGATGTATAAAGTCATGTAGCTCCATTTAGGATTGCAATCCCAATATGGCAGCTCACCGGCCTGCTTTCTACTTCAGTGCATGTGCTTACAGCACAAGAGTTCAAACCACCACTTTTTAACCAGTTAAAGGGGAAAAAGGCTTGTGCTTAATGCATAATGGTGCCTATAACCTCCTGGTACAACTCCAGATGGACCTCATGAGGTTGGTTGGATCCTCCAAGCCCTAACTGCCAGATGTATATCATCAGTTTTGTTGTTTGAGTTTGGTTTTGGTTTGGGTTGGGTTGGGTTTTTTTTAATGGCTAGACCTCATTTATTTACTATGGTCATGCCTGTGCAGAAAAAAAAAAAAAAAAAAGCAGTCATTTCTCATTTTTTGCATGACCCATAGACAGAAACTCAAACCCCACAAGCAGAGTTGATGAAACCCACTAGTGTTGCTCTGACAGCAACAAGAAAAATGTGTAGGGGGATTTTAGCTGGAACTTCTCAAAATCTCCCGTGTATGAAAATACAAGTGTCACAAACAGTTTATGTTTTGATTAGTAAATGAGCTCTGAACTTCTTCTTTCGCTCACGGGATGCATAAAAATAACGTATCCACCCACGGCATTAACTTCAAATATTAGCTTGCAAGATCCAAAAGCAGTAAAGGAAAGCTGTCACAGGTGTTTCCAGAGGGGATGAGAAAAATTGCTCAGTGTCTTGGCAGAAACACAGGCACTCCACATCTGCTCTTCTTCTGACTAAGCAGTCCGTCCTTTTCTCACATTGGACCAAAAGGAATGATTATCAAGCGAAAAAATTCCTGTGAGGTTGAGCTCCCCCTCAGCAAGTGTCTGTAATAGATGCACAGTCAAAACCTGCAAGTCCATCTGCCTTGCTGCAGTCTTGCTACATGGTTTGTTAGCCCGTGCCCCCTGTTGATGTTTGATGTATAAAATTAAATTAACTGCATCTTTTGTCTTTCATCAAAATATTTGTTTCCAGTGAAAAAGTACCTGCAAGAGATGTTGAAGCAAGTACTTGAATTATTGGTCCTGCAGAGCAATAATGCAAACGTTACCAAATTTGAGCTGTGGCGTTTTCCCAAGTACTTGATAAAGGGACTTTCTAGTGAAGTACGTCAGCTTTGATTATCTGGAATGGCCTTCTGTAATTAATGGAGGACTGTCAGGTCATGATCTACTCTTTATATTTCAAGTCTTGACAGTGATCTCGGAGAGACTGATAAAAATTTTTAGGAATTTTTGCCTCGTGAGGACAGAAAGGCTTTTCCAGCCATATGAATGTTCATCAGCAACCCCATGCTTCAGTTTCCCTGTCTAAGAAATAGTGATGGCACTTCTCCTCTGTGCTCGAGCCTTCCAGGAGAACAGTACCATCTATGATGAAGGCAGAAAGTCCCTCCAGCAAATGCCCAGGGAATTTTGTGACCTGGCAAGTCTTGGCCATTCATGTGTGGCACATCCCCTTCTCTCAGTACCTTCTCACTGTACCTCCTTCCTGGATTTCTCATTCTTTTTGGCTATGAAGGCTGACAAAACATTTCCAAAGCAAAATGGAAGGGGAAGGGGAGCAGGCCATTCAAAAGCAACCTGTCAAGCACACTTTAAATGATTCTGTTCCCAAAATGGTTTTCGCTACAGGGTAGGAAATTTCTGCTGCTTCTTGGGTCTTCTGTTTTCAGCCAGGCTGGTGTAAGATTCCTCCAGACATACTTGTTTCTTTTTTCACAGTGTGGTATCCAGTTGTTAAGTGGTTTCACTTCCCTTCATCACACAGCAGCGGTGCCCATCCTGGAACAGCCTCTTTTGCAAAGGCTGTTGTAGTCGGGCAATTACCAATTTGTAAATTCCCTGGCAGTCCCCTCTTGAGGGTGAAGACATGGCAGCGTTTCATTTTCAGCTGGTGACTCTATAAGCCGGCTTGCTCACCTTGCCCTGAACCTTTGGGCCTTGGGAGATTCCTGCTGGCCTCACGCTCCATCCTGGGGAGTCCTCTGGGCTTGTTCAAACAAGTTGCTCCCGTCATTGCGAGTTGGGGAATAAGGGGGTAAAACTGTGGCTTTTAAGCTGCATCACATAAATCAGCTTCAATGAAATATGCTGTATGTGAACGAAAACATGGCAGAGTAACAAGCACTGGGTTTATTCAAGGTGACCCTCCAGACATGTTTGATAAAGCCCATTTCAGGGAGGCCACCATGACCCCAGTGAGCCAGCCCCTGGCAGTGGCATAACAGGAGCAGTGGGCTCCTGCCTGACTGTGAGAGAAGTGAAACCCTTCTCAGCTGATGTGCTTTTGTTCAGGACGCAGGAAAGATGCTCACAGGAGTGTATGTAGCAGTAGAAAAACTTAATTTTTTTTTTTTAAAGTAGTGCTCTGCTAAAGGACGAATCATAGCCACAAGGCTGGTGATTTGAGAAAATATTTCCCCCTCTTGGATAAAAAAACCCAAACACCACAAACAAAACAAATCTATCTCTGTATTTAGATTCACATGATAAATGAGAAAGGGATTCCTCTGCAAGGCACTTCCATATTTTCCTGTAACGTATAAATCAGTGTTTACCCTCTGAATGACTCAGGGCTGGGTGTTTTTAGGAACACCTTCCTCTTTATATCTGAAATATTGAGTGAATTTCTCCTAATTTCTCTCTTCTGCTCTAGGACCTTTCCCAAGGGAGAGGAAAAAGAACTTTTGTTCCAGGCATGGTTTTCCCTCGTATTTCCCCCCGCCTTTCCCCTATTGCTTAAGTCATCTTTCCCTTAATAGCCAGGGGCATCTTTCTTTCCACACAGAGGACTCCTCACACATGGGTACGTGTTTAGGCATGTGTCTGTGTCTTTGTCAGCAGAAGGTACCAGGGATAAACAAAATACAAACAAAATACTCTGCAGGGGTCATACCACCAGTGGCAGTTCCCAGACACTGATGTTTTCCACGTGGGATGTGATCTTTGGCCAATGACCCCACAGTGGAGTCAATGATGAGAAAGTCAGGAGCTAACAGAGTGGCCTTGGGACATATTTAATGTTTCAGCTTTTTCAATGGCAGAAAACCAAGACCATCCCTCAAAAGATAAACAGCTTTTCACTCTTGTTCCTTTTGAGTTAATCTATTTGTCTATATTTTGGCTTGTACTTGCTAGCTGATGATTGTTGAATACTGCCACCTCCACTCATGATTTGTTTTAACTCTCTTCTTGAAGCTCATCGATGCTGGCCTGCACAAGATATTTGTGTGGTAAGGCTCACAAGCTGTTATGTATTTCAGCCCTTTTTTTTTTTTTCCCCATCCCTTTCCTGAACAAAGATTAACTACTGTCACTTTTACTACGGCTTCAAAATCAGCTACTCTGTCCATGCATGTGCCATTCACTGCCTTCTGAATATTTTGAATTTTAAGACTGAA
>JAOXJM010000001.1:95108992-95119883 GCA_026413425.1 Tringa solitaria | reverse complement strand
AAACCTACTTCCATAACATAAGCAAATGCTATAGGGTTGGCAGTTTGATATCCTGCCTTTCCCTGCGTCCCTCAGAGGGCGACTGGCCTCTGCCCACGTGGCTGGTTAAAGACTTTCTGCCTTTTTCAATGTCCTGAACAGACTGTTTAGTGGCCTGAACAGATACCTACAAGCACCATATCCATAACTACAAATAATTCTGTCCTGGCTAAAGCACTTCAGTGCCATACTCTAACCCAAACCCCAGCCACCACAGGAGATGAAATCAATACAGGTTATTAGAGGCATTTGAACATTCGAAAGTTTACGATTTGCAAATTGCAATAAATCCATCTGCGGCTTATAAACGCATCGGTAATAAATTAAGGAGAGGATGTTGTCAACGCAACCAGCAGTGACAAATCTGAAGCCCCACAGGAGGGGTGCAGTCGCGCGCAGTGCCACAAGCGCCCCGTCACCGCGGGGCTCACCCCCAGGGGAAGGGAGGGGGGCACTGCAGCACCCAGCAGCGGGCTGGCCAGGCCACCGGGGTCCCTCATGCCGCTACAGTAACAATACAGACAGAGAAAAGAGTTACCTGATGCGAGGGTCCAGATGCTGGAGAGAAGCAGATAAGCGACCATCATCTTAGCTGTGCGCTCAGCGAGACGAGCAAGTGACTGATCCATTGAGCGTTGCTTCCCCTTTTTTATACTTCGTTCTAACTCTAGGGACATTCCCCCTCCCTGCGCGTACGGTAAGAGGCACCTCATAAAAAGCTCCAGCATGCAGCTGAATAAAAAAGTTTTGGGGGACATGACAACAAATGTCAGAGCCAGAAACCGAAGATTTCCCAGCTGGGCTGCTGGACAGACAGCGGTAATGGGGTTACAAGGCTGGGGTTTTCACAAGTCCCTTTTCCAAAAGGTTAGGTTTTTGCAGGTACCTAAACAAAAGCCTGGGTTTCTAAGCAGGTTGAGTGCCTGATGCCTGTCAGTCTGCGAGGGGAAGGAGGAAAGGCCACCCTGGCCCTGATCTGAGCTCAGAGAAAGGAGCTCCGGTCAATAGTTATGCTGCAAAGAGTAGCACAAATGTCCCCAGTGTCCCCCAATGTCCCCCAATTAGGGATCTGCACGCCACATGTAAATTGCTGGAGACCCAGGAGCTGCTGATGCTGCTGTAGCACAACTCTTCTTCCAGGTAAGGAGAACAGAGCAAGCCAACCCTGGGGCTTTCCCTGAGCGTTTGTGCCCCAGAGAAAAAGTAGAGCCTTGGTCTCCCCTCTCCTCCATTGAGGTTGCTCCCATCTTCACATGCCTGTGCTCCTTCCCCAGCCCTGTGTACCTTGCAAACACAGGGCTGCCGTCCCACAAGCACACCCCTTACTCTCCGTCCTCACCTGAGATGACATAAAAATAGCTCACACAGCCATTTTGAGGCATTGTTTTTTTAACTTTTTGCTCTGTCAGTTTTACCCCTGTGTTTCTCTTTTTCTGCTGGCAGTGATCACGTTGCTGAAACCAACAAAACCCTGAGCCCCCAGGTCAATCACGCACTGCACGGTGGGGAAACCAGCCAGCAAGACCTATCTCATTGGCTAAAAAAGCTTGTACTGATAAACTCTCATGTTTCTGCTTTCTGATTAGGTGGCTTACAGTCTTGCAAGTTCTTACTACTCCAAATGACCATGATTGCATTTAAAATGTTTCATTTTGTTGGATCGCTGCACAGATTAACCTTGAATCATGCAAATAGGTTGAGGGAAGCCAATGGGCCCAAACCATGATGTGGCAAAAAAATTTCTCAGATGTGCTTACACATGCACTGTTCCTTCTGTTTCCCCAAGTGGTAATTAATCATCTGAAAACAGAAACAGCTCAAGTATCAGTTTCCTTTAAGAAACATTTTGGATGTGCTTTTTAGTAGGTTCAATAATTCATTCCCATTATTCTGCAAACTGTGATTGCTTCATACTGCTGTTTTTTTCCTTTGAGGGATCACATCTCGTTTTACTTTTCTTGAGCTATTTTCATAGTTGCATTTTCCTGCAACATTTCTGGAAGGGCATTCTGGCCTGAACAAATGTGAAATCAATGAAAAACAGTTCTTGGAGGGTTTGCCAGACCATTTTGCAGCTATTAAAGAATGCAAATAGCTCAAACAGCCTCTTGACCAAGTCAGAGGGAAAACTTCCAGCCTCGAAATGGGAATTCACAAGCAGATGTTTAATATATGGTTGTCAGCTTCTCAGAACTTCCAAAACTGAAAAAAAAAACATTGAAGATTTGCTGAAACTACGTCCTTTTGCACCAAAGTCTCCTAGCAGAGTGCAAGTGACCTCTGCAAAGATTCATTCCAGGCTTTGTTGGTGTACTCTAGCTCTACTACAGTTTTGGAACAAAAGGTTAACAGAGGAACTTTCCACAAGCTTGCAGACACTATTGTTGAAGTCCTTGTAGCTGAGCTTCACCACTTAGTGATCAAAAAAGGAACTGTACTTAATTTAAAAAAGAACTGCAAGTTGATGTATTTTTCTCCTCATAGGAAATGTTCTTGTCAGCTTTAACCATTTTATTTTCTGCCAGAAGCACTCAGATCTTCCAAAAGTCCTCCAAACAATCTGAAAGTCTGGGTGAAGCTATAGCAAACACCTTTCAAAAAGAGAAAACCTTCAGTCTCACCAACACCCAGGCAAAGGATAGAGATGGCTATTGTGGTTGCACAAATGTATTGACTTTAAATTGTTTACAGCATCCCCTACACTGGCTGTTCCTTCCAGGCTTTGCCTCTCCCCTGACAGCTCCTGACACCACAAGGAACCCGGGCATGCAGGGACCTCCCTCCCAGCCCATGTGCGTAGGTGTCTGCATGCACATCCGACTGCTGCAGCATCTCTTTCTGACACCCCCCACACTCCCACACCGCTCCCCCATCCTCTGTCTTCCTCCAGGGACCAGCCAACATCAGCAGTTGATTCATTATTTTAAACATAAGGCACTCATTGACTCCTCCACTTATTTAAATTTTGTGATTGTACCTTCAAGTGCATTTATTCAGACATTTCCTGATCTGTTCATCTTTGCATAGACGCTTTGGTGGATTACAGACCTCCTCCTTGCTTGTCATCCAAGTCAGATACCATGCTCTCCTGCTTCAACTGTACAGCAGCTTCATTTCTGAGAACTGCACACCATGCCTGAACTTCAGGCACTTTCCAGAGCCAGTGAAAGTTTGGGAATAAATTAGGCAGAAGATAGTTCTGCAGTCATTGCTTGAAAAATGCAGTGATTCACATTCTTCCCTTCCTTTCTGCTGCAATAGAATGGTCTCTCTAGTTCCCAGTAAATCAAAAAAGGACATAGAAGAATTAAGTGCACAGTCACTAAATGACAACATTTCCACACAGCACAAGTGACTAATGATATCGATAAATCACCTAGTTGAACTTCTGGAAAATACTGCTGACCGGAGCCATTCAGGCACAATTGTAGTTTAAAACATTGTTTTGCCAAACATCAATCTAAAAAATTGGTTTTTCAACCATCCAAACCCAGGTTAACAACCAGATAGCTGCCTACCTTGTCAGCAGGATTCAGTGCCACCACTCAAGGCATTGCCTGTAAAGAGAACAAAACAGAGGGAGGTGGTTTCATCCACTGCTGAATTGTAGTGACTCTTGGAGGTTGGACCATCAGTACTAGTAGCAGGTACCACTATTGGGAAGAAGCTTGTCTAATGCAGTTGAACAGGACTAGAACTTTATAACATGTTCGTAAATAATGCCTGCCTATTGCAAATCCCTCTACATCTTGTCTGCATTTGAAGAGCTGCAACACACTGGGGTAAAGACAGTAGCTGCATCTACCACCTACCGTATGCTCCAGCCTGTGTCACTGCATGGGGGCAGGCTGCGGCAGGACCTGCAGTTGATAGCCAAGGGATGCTGCAGGACCAGGTGATGCTCATTTGGGCAGGGTAAGAGACAAAGTGTCATGTTTGTGCACAAGTTTTAGATCAGACGGGCACAAGGGCGGTTGGCACGCTGCCACAGCTGTTTATCCATGGTTGAGTTTGACTTGGAGGTATTTGGTCTGCATATTTCTTCCCAAACTGGGGTCCCCCCATGCGGTCTCCCACTGCTGTCGAATGCATTAAAGGGCTGCAAATTACAGCTGCTGGCACCAAAATCTGGTGTGGGACTGCCTAGCAAAGTGCAAAAGAGAAATGAAGGAGGGGGGTTCTTAGCTGAGACCTAGCTCATGGTGGTGTACACCTATCTGCAAAACCACATGTTACTAGGGGACAGCACATGTTTTGAAACCGTCTGGTTAACACTCAACACTTCTTACCTCTGTGTTTTGATGAAATTGCTGCAGACACCTGAAGTTTTATGGAGAATTTTTTTCTTCTTTTCGAGCAATGTACCACGATTACAATGTGTGAACTAAAGCATACGTATTCCCCGAACCATTGGCCCTGCAAATTGTATTTCTGGTTCTTCTTTTTTCCTTCTTCCTTGCAGCTCAGGAGGAAGAAGAAGTGATAAAAAAAAAGGCAAAAAGGAGAGAGAAGCAAAACCAGATTACGTTGGAAAGCTTGACTAGCGAAGGCTGTGCTTTGATGAGGTTTGAAGTCTTTGGTTTTTACCATTCAGTTTGTCACACCAGTTCTCAGAAGAGCATCATGGTCAGGCATGTGGTTTCCTCTTGCTGAGAACACCCCAAGTTGCTTCTTCAGTTGAGGGATCCTAGAGGGAGTCCATGCTGCAACCTGCTAGTCACTTTGTGGAGGCGACCAGCGGCAGCACGCCCTTGCTGGCCCCAGTGTCCCAGGAAGCCACATCACTGGTCCTTCCCCCCTTCCCTCCCCTCACCCCCCCACTTCCTCTCCCACCCCTACTCATTAATGCTTGCCTGCAGAGGCTTGGAGTTTTTTTAGGTGCACAATATCTGGGTGCTGCACACAGGCACTGCGTGAGAGATAATGAGCCTCTTTGGTCACTGAGTTTCACTCTGCAACACAGCCAGTACAGAAAACAATTCAGCCAGCAGGGAAACCACACCAAAATTGGCTAGCCAAGGGTGCTGAGATCCAGTGGAAGGATGGGAAACTGCCTACCAAAAATCAGGTATGTTCAATACCATTTTACATTTCATTGCTAAACAAGAGGACTACGAGAGTGATTTTATGAAAAATAGGATCAAATTATACCTGTAATGAGTCAACCTTAAGGCACCATGAGAAGCCTCTTGATTAAACAAAGATAATTTAGCAAGTAAATTAAGATGAATAATATCGTTCTTAGTATGTCAAAGAGTATAGCTTTTTTAGGGAGGTGGCTTCATCCATAGGCTTCAAGCACTGAGAGCCTGCTGAAGGAAGGAAGGGTGTTACAGCTGAGGAACACAAGGAGCAGAGAGTACTTGTCATCTGCTACAGGTTTTCAGGCAGGAAAACTACACTTGGATGTAGTTTTGCTTGGATGTACCTTGCCATCTCTCATCTGTTGGCACTAGGTCTTATACAGACAACCTTTTATATACACCACATATAAATAGATTAAGTTATACAGCGGACACGGTGTATATATAAATATAATTTAGTTAGGTACAACAGTGGTTCAGAATAGATTGTCTCCTAAGGAGCCGTGAAGACAGAGGAGGATGCTTGGCAGGAGCCACCTAGGACAGGAGGGTTGCCTTAGGCACCATCTATGCTGGAGATGCTCAGTGCAGGGACCCTGAGCAGGGCTGGGCACCAGCCAGGCTGCCCCTCTGCTACGGCCAACAGGCTGCCATTGCAGCCCACCCTGAGGCGAGGGTTTCCAGCAGGATTCACCACTGTCCAGCATAGCTGTCTTTAATGTCACCCATAGAAAGGGGGCAAATCATATTAGACATTTCCCTTTCACTTGGATATAATAAAGCACTTGGATATTTCCGAGTTTATCCCACCCAAACAGGACATGTGGGAAAGTCTGGGCTCTTGAAGCAGTACATTACAAAGAAGGCAAATGAAGTCACATACTTGGAAATTTTCAAATAATAGTAATGAACCTCCTCCAACAAAACTGGCTGGCTCAAGCAATGACTTTTTCCACTAATGTGAGCAGAAGGAGGTTTGCTCTGGGAAAGCAGCAACTCACACGCTATCTTACAGCAACCTGGGATTTTTAAGGAGGGTGCCTAACTCCGTGTGCCTAAATGTTATGGAAGGGGGAAGGTGAGAGGCAGGTCCCTGGACACAAGCAGGTGAGGGCTGGCACTGCAGCTGGAACCGCTGCACAGGGTGTCTGGGGCTGGCCCACCCGGGCTGGGAGACCCCACCACAGCTGGACATGGCTTTCTCTTCTTCCAGCCTTGCTGTGTCGTGGTATGCACTGGTGTTTTGCCTGGCCTGGCTAGCCACAGGCACAGGAAAAGTCACCTGGCAGCACTGCTTCAGAGTAGCAGGCTCTGGAGGGCTCTCCGACCCAGGCATCCAACCCCTCTGGCCATTGCTTTGCCAGGCACTCGTGTCACAGCCTTGCTTCTGCTGAAAGCTGTCCTAGCTCACGCTCTGTGCCTTTCTACGTCCAAGGGACAGTCATCAAGGCTCTCCGGTAACAGGTCTCCTAGTAGAAACAACCGGAAAGCCACTGTGTGAACAGATGATTTCCTTGAAGGCCCTCAGGAAGGAAAACCCCCTCTCTTTCCCTTTGTCTTCTTGACAGATCAAAGAAAAAGTAGTGCAACCTCTGAGTACTCTACCCTGACTGCTTGCTTGGCCTTAAGGAGCTCAGATGAGGCACTCGCTTACCAAAATTAAATGTTCTGCTTGTTTCCAAAGAGAGTGCATCCCCCACCTCCCTGCAGGTCTCTGCCCAGAGGTCTCAGGCATGACCGCTTTACCTGGTCTTGATGGAAAGGGCAGAAATCCCCAAGGCATGCAGCTTTGCTCTCAGAAGCAGTTTGAGCTGAGGCCAACAAAATCCGTGTGCGACTGGTGGGTCCTCACCTGTGGCAGCAAGGAGCTGTGGTAAGCTCACTTACCTGTTGGATCTCAGCCCCAGGCTCTTAGCTCCCAAATTTGCTGAATCGCCGTTGTTTTAAGTGCCTGTGTCACACTTATAGGTGGGACTTCTGCTGCTTTTGAAAACATTGCCGATTGCTTTTTAGGAGCAGGAATCAGGACACCATGAGCAAGCTTTGCATAAAGCAGATTTTTCCTACTAGCTGTTGATGGGGTTGTGAAACCCATATTACCCACCAGAGAGGAGGGTAGAAGGTCCACTGCCGCAAAAAGCAGTGGCACGGTCTCTCGTCGCAGCCTGTGCTCATGCAGCTCCCCACCCTGCTTTCCTCACTTTCAAAAATTCTTCTGAAACAAACCAGTGCCAGGAGAGGTAGCCCAGAGAAACCATTAACTAGTTGCCCTTGCAGGACAGAGAGCAAATGCAACCTGTCTCCTCCATCTCCCGTCAATTAGCAGTGCCAGCTCACCATGAGTTCTGTGTAGCATGTTGCTTCTCAGTCATAGCTGCCTGACTGCTGGTAAATCTGTGTCTTTCTGAAAAAAATCACAGACCCTGCAGAAGTTCAGAGGGATGGAGAAATGACGAGTTTGGGGCTTTTGTTTTCAGAAAACTGTCATTCCTGTGCAGTGACTCAGCATCCTGGCAAAGCCCCCAGCACTGCAGACGCCAAGCCCCAGCCACCACTGCTCACCAGGCAGCAGGAGAGGCAGGTCAGCTAGGAAGGGCTCCTCTGCTCCACAGCACAGGGCAGGCTTACAGTCAGGCTAGAGGAAAAACTCAGGTTACGACATAAAAGTTTACACGCGTCTCATAGCAGTCAGCCCATCCACACCGACCTGATCCTGTGTTCATGAAGGCACTTTGTACAGCTGCGAGATCAAAACATCCTTGCTTCTTGTCTTAGACACCAGGCACATACCAACCTCCAAAAATCTGCACACACACCCCTCCCCAAACTTTTTGTTTGTCTTTGTACAAAACAAAGAGTTTTGTACTGCATTCACAGATTATATTGTCATAAACCTGAATTCCTAAGGAATGAGAGCCATGCAGTCACACCATCCAGTTGTCAGTTTTAACCAGATCTGGAAGAAATAAATGAAGCCATGTGGATAGGGGAGTGTCTGTCAGGCTCGGGAGAACTGGCAGCCAGGTGGAGGAAATAACCCCAGATTATCAGTCCAGTGAGACTGGCAGGCAAAGTTCATCAACTTGAGGTGAATCAACCCACCTGTAGGTGAGGACCAGCCACGGCTGGTGAGGGCTCAGGGGCAATTACAGAGGCAGCAGGAATTACAACATACTGAAGCGATGGGGCATTGAGCTTTCTTTTTCAAGCAGCCAGCCACAAAAAAAAAAAAAAAAAAAAAAAGGATAGCACTATTTTTTTGCTTGATGGGATGGGCTTTCTTTGAGGGTTTGACAGTTTTATGTCAGAGACAGTGGGTTTAAGAAGCCAGGGAGGAGCTGGCTATTTCTGCAGGTCCAACTATTTCTGGAGGAATATCCAGCTATTTTTTTGACCAGTAACCTCAGGTTGAAGGAGACTGAGCTAGATGGGGAAAAGAGCTGCAGTGGTTCTGAAGTCCTCCCTCCTGAAGGCTAGTTCTGTCATGTCCCACAGCAGATCAGAGAAGCATTGTATTTCTGAACACAGGTGAGGCTGGCATCACCCCTTACAAAGGTGGCTCCATGGATGCACGTGTGACCTTACCATCAGCATCCCACTATCTCTACCCAGGAAGTCCCCCTTTGGGGACAGAAAGGGCATCCATCACCTGGTCTGTTGACACTTGGCAGGTGGCTCTGAAGTACAATCAGACTGAAAGCAACCTTAGTTTCAGGTGTGCAAAGCAGAGCTAACACAAAATCAAGCTCTTAATAGCAGGTGGCTTAATACTGCAGCTGCTGGAAGAAAATGTTGCAACTGAGAGCTGAACAATTTCAGACCTCACCATAGACCCTGCTGCCTCCTCTGTATTTAATTTCTTGATCCTCTTTTCTTCTTCCTGTGTATCTCCAAGTCTACTGCTTCATCCCTTCCATTTGGAGAGCTTACTTTTTAGTGGCATTTCTATATTTGGCTTGACCACTTCCTGAGCATGACGACCTCTGGAGCCTGTACAACAGCTCATACAGCTGCTCTGCAAACACCAAAGTGATACTATAGACACAAAGAAAATGAATTCTGCCTTTGTTTGTATTTCAGTAGTTGAGTTACATTTCTCCTCTTTTGAGACTGCTGGCCAGAACTTTTCCAGCATTTTCACTGACAAAGCTAAACTTATAATTGCCTCCAAAAAAAAACCCAACAAGAGTCAACCTCCCTAGAAACCCTCCAGCCACAGGCAAGTCAGGCTCACCTCCTCTAACTGCTGGGCACCTGCCTCAAAGGAGCCAGTGCGTCTGTAGTATGAATGTAGATACTGAAAAATGCTTTCAATTCTCAGCCCACATGACATTTTCCCACAGGATTACACATTATTGACTAAGTAAGAACACTTTTTATCTAAGGATTGTGCAGCAGTTTGCAGGTCCAATTTCCTGCAGGAACATATACTATTTATCTTTTGGTAGTCCAGGGGAAGAGTTATCCAAGCCCAATAGCTTTTCCATCTGAGCGAGGGACTGAAAAATCAGAAACTAACTGAATATAAACAAGAAAAAAATGGAATAAATAGGTGATCAGAAAACAAAAATACTTATATCAAACTCATATCTGACTCCAAATGTGAATTACATGTATTATAAATATATATAAGATATGCATAGATATTTTATTTTTAATGTATCTCATAGGACTTCTAGGACCAAATTGTATGAAATGTTCACACTGGCATTTCCAACTAAGCTAGAAGGCCTTATGCTCCGTACAGGCAAAATGCTGTGTACAATTCAAAGAAAACCAGGTAGGCCACATCTTTATTCCCAGCTGTAACAAAAGGGATCTAAATTCTCCCACTAAACAGGAAGTTGGGATGTTCACTAATATTTGTGAAACTTTCTGCTACTCTGATAAGAACACCAGGGACACATGCAGAAAGAAGTTGTTTCACGCTATTTGCCAAACTTGGGTAATATGTGAAATAACTAAAATCTAAGAGCACACATTTAGCAAGGAAAGTATCAACTGCAACAAAGAATAGTGGCATTGCCTATTTGTCTCCAGTCCTGGGAAAGAAAAAAGAATATGCAAATATGCCATTAGAGACTGACTCATAATGCACGTCCACTGGCAAGTTAGGCCCATTTCCCAGCTTCATTTGGCAACTTTGCAGTCCCTTGGTACCAGTAAATCTAACATAAATGTAAATATCATATTCTAAAATGTTTGTAAATTACTCTACAGGTGGTTTAAAAGCACAAAATTGTAAAATAGAAGCAATAGTCCACAATCCAGTAAGTCTAGCTCTTATTATCCAAAAAATTGGTAACAGAGCAGTCAGGGTATAGTATAAAGGATCTTAAATTTGCCAAATCCAACCTGGAAACTCAGTCTTCTGCTCGAAACAGCAAAGTTTATTTGCCACTGGAGATTAAATGTGTCAGGAACTGGCCTGCCCAATCGCCTTGCACTCACCCATGGGTTTGCAGTTCGTGTAACACAATCACCGTGTTTCTCTTCCTTTTGATTTTCACTGAGACACACCAGCACATAGATTGATGTGAATAATTTGGGTGGGGATGGGGCTCATTCCTCTTCACAATATTTACTGCTCCCTCACCCATCTGGAGGTATTTAATATAGACTAACGCAGAAAGATTTATAGCTCTTTAAAACCACAAACTGTGCTGACCAACTGCCAGGTTCCCCAGGGGGAGAGAGGCTGTACTTAGAATCATAGAATCATAGAATGGTTTGAGTTGGAAGAGACCTTAAAGATCATCTAGTTCCAA
>JAOXJM010000001.1:95056600-95094653 GCA_026413425.1 Tringa solitaria | reverse complement strand
GGTGGTGGAGCACTGGAACAGGTTGCCCAGGGAGGTTGTTGAGGCCCCTTCCCTGAAGACATTCACGGTGAGGCTCGATGAGGCCCTGGGCAACCTGGTCTAGTTGAGGGCATCCCTGCTGACTGCAGGGGGGTCGGACTAGATGACTTTTGAAGGTCCCCTCCAGCCCAGATGATTCTATGATTCTATGGTTCACTACTCAACACACCACCCTCTGCAGTCAGCATCCCAGTCCCTTCGGCAGTTTACAGGAGGAGTTGAAAGGATGCTACTGTTCTATTTGTGTTATATTAGATTGTACATACTGTACATTTTTATTAGAGGACAAACCAAGACTGAGATACTTACTAGAATAAAGAATTAGGCTGATGAGAATGACCAGGAAGACTACTAGAAAAACTGTAATTATAACCATCCATAGTTTACACTTCCAGAAAACTACATTGCAGCATGATTCCCAGGGATCTATCTCCTAGTTACAAAAGGAAGAGGAATGTTGATTAATGAAATACGGTGGGAAAAAAATATTTAAGCGGGTCTCTACTGTAACATTTAAATACAGAAAACTCAACATAGATGGGAGAGTCTCATTGGTAAGCTCTACCCACCCTACACCAAGGGTTCCCACATTAAGCACTGATGCAGGTGAGAGCACAGACCTGCAGAAGGCAAGGAACATTCACAGGCAGGGGATTACGTGAGAGTCGTATTGCTCCCCATTTATTCAGAATTTCCAATTCCTGAATTGCCCATTAAGCTGAGGTGCTACAAAGGTGCTTTGATGGCTTCTTTTTTTTTTTTTTTTCTTTTTTTTGAACTACGTCAATTAGATTTGTATTTCTGCAAGCTGTCCTTTTAATGTTTGCCACCCCTGCCAATCAAAAAGGTGTCTCTGTAGAAATTTCCAGAATCGTTCACCTCTGCAATGTTGCTGGTATCAGTCTGCATAGCTCCTAGATGCCAGCACTCAAAGCAAATAGACTATTCTTCATGAGATATTATTACATTAAAGAACACATTAAAAAAATGGAGGCTTTTACAGACAACTCCCTTTTTCTTCAGAAGATTGGAAACCTGAAGTCTATTGAGTATTTTTAACAGAAAGCTTATTCCAAATCTCATCTGTTCTAGGAAAGCACAAGGAAATTCTTATCAAGGCAATTGTGCATGTATGTTCATATAGGAAAGAAAGGACAATACTGGCCTTTTACTTAATTTTTAGTAAGATTTAAGACCATGGTAAAAATTAGTCTTTTAATTAGTTACCCTAGTAGTACTTTAAAAAAAAAAAAAGCTGCCATAGCAAAACAAGAAAACTCCAACTGTCTTAATCCACAACCAGAAGGCTGAAGGAAGGGCACGAATTCATAAGTAGACCTTATTAATTCTGCCTTTTTGATTCATCATCATCATCCACCATAAACCCAGCAGTAAACTCCTTGTCCTTTTTGACATCAGTACCAGGCAAAGAGAAGCACATGCTGTATGTTGCCTGGGCCACACATATGCAGGCTGGCAGGAACCAGCTACTAGCTGGAGGCACTAACCCAGGTTACCTTCCTTTACCTTTTTGAACTTTCTAAGAAACCAGCATAATAAAAAGCCTTTCACTGGGTTTAACTGACATCCAGCAGCTGGCTTGAAGCCTCTTTGGGGGTGGCAGATGAACAGAGAGAGAAAACAGATGCCCACAGAAAGACCTTACAAGAGTCATTTCTCCAGGAGTCAAGGCAGAGAAAGGGAAGAAACTCTCTGCAGACACCCCTGCATGTAGAACTTCACTTTAGTGGAGAAAGAAGGGCAAAGGCTGAGTATGGTTTTGCTTACAATATACTTTCAGGTGTGATCATATTTACACATATATTTTGTATTTGATTTTTAAAATGTATTATGAGAACGAAGCTCCAGCGTAATGCTTGACACTAGCATTTCATTTTGTATCTGAAAAAAAGAAAATTGTCCAGTAGCTACTGCCTAGAGTACATGAAATCAGACATAGTATTATCAGTTGAGACAGACAGTTACCAAGCCCAAGTTTCGATGGAGCCACATATTTAGACCATCACGAAAGTGTAATTCTTAATCATGCATAGCAAACTGGCTTGAACTCAGGTAAACATTCAGCTCTCTAACTATCCCCTACCAGCTGGGCCAACACCCTCTGGACATTGCCCATATACATCACAAGGCTGCCAGGAAGGAGCAGCAGAAGAGAAACCTCTCCCCTATAGGCAGGGCAGCTCTTCCCATCAACCTGCTACCTGAGCAGGAAGCAGAGCGTGATAATTTTCCAGCAGCCCTTATAGGACAGGAAACCAGTTGCCAGAATCAGCAGAAACAGAACCCAAATGAAAACTCCACTGTGGGAAGCGGAAGGCTACACTGAAACTTAAGGGTAAAGTTTCTCAAGACAGCCAAGCGGATCTTGCTCGCCCCTGCCTCTCCTCCACCTTCTCCTCTTCCTCTTTGCACCTCCCTAGAATTTCTCTGAGCCTGCAGCAAGCTGTTTAGTCTTACCAGACCGGAGAAGAGGTAGCTGCCCCCCAATGTAGTAGAGTAAATGTTGGGTTTTTTGCCTAACCAGTGGCATGAATCAGCCCACAGAGCTGACCAGAGGGGCTCACACAAGGAAGCAGTCACTGGTGCTCAGCCGGGAGCGGGAAGGGAGGGGTGACGTGACTAACACCACCAAGCTCTCGGGATGGCTCAGCCATTCTTACAGGAAAGGGGGAAACATCTTCACTCTGCCACAGATATTCCCTCTGCTCTTGAGTAAGTAATGAAATATCATCGTACAACAATCACCCCTGAGTATATACAACTCCTCTGCCGGGGTTAGTCTGTTCTATAGCTTTAAGCTAAACGCTGGGAGCCACCTCCCTCAGGACTCACATGCTGGTCTTAACTGAGGTTTTGGGGCACTCTATTTGTACAAATTTGTAATTGTTAGCAATTGAAAATTACTCAAAGATAAAAAGAGAGATGGTCTGTTGCAGGAGTTCTATTCTTGTTTTGGCAGTGCTGTTTTCTGATTAATTTGTTCTGAAAAAAAAAAAAAGCCTGCCTTTATTATGGATTTCAACTTTTCTCCTTTCTGGTTTTGAGCCCAATCCCTCTGAGATCACATGAAAAGAGAAAGCAAAACTTAGAGTACCAATTACAACTTCATTGCCTAAATTAAACTTCACAGACAGCCAAGCACAAAGACTAAAATAAAATAAAAAAGCTTAAAATCCCACTCTGATATTAGAGTATTTCATTGAGAAGGGGGAAAGAAATATGTTTAACAGATTTTCAGCCTTTACTTTAAAGTGACTAACCTTTCCCCAACAAATTAAACCACTTCTACAAGATCCTGCCAAGTACCGTTTCACTTGCTGTTTAATATTTTCCCCAACAGCAAGCATCATACAAGCCAGTAAAATTCCTACCTTTCTTGTCTGAGCATTTAGAGGCTCTCCGTGATCAGCCTCGTTTTCCTCCACATTATCTTCTTGTAATTCAATAATCTCATGCTCCTGAGCGGAGCTTTGCCTTTTCATAGCTGCTGTGTCTGCACGAGGACCTCTGACTCTGAAGAAAGCACGGAGGCAACTCATTTCCTTCTGGTTTCAGCCGCAGTTATGGTCACTAGTAGTTCTGGTATGAGGGTGGAGATGGCAACAGGGAGAGTTGGGATAGTTTCCACAGGAGTGATCTCAAAACGCTGATAAATAAGGGGAATTCCTTGGAAGGACGAACAACAACGTCGTCTGTGCTGGCTCCAGAGGAACGGGAGGCGGAGGAAGTATCGATTTGCCTTTGTAGCCAGAACTGCCGCTCTCAGCTGTGCAATACTAGGTTTTCCAGTTTATCTACCTTACTGTACCAGCCCTTGACAAGCAGGTGACTAAACCTTCAGCAACGTTGTCATTTGCTGAGGCAATTTTGAAAGGAACCGGACTGCTTTCACTTGCTGCTGTTGGCTGAAACAGTAAAATATTATTGCAGTTATCTGTGCAGCTAAACAGCTGTGGTTCTGAACAGCACAAACTGAGCCAAGGAACACATAGGTTGATGTTCAGTTAGGCTGTGAAGGGAACTTAATAAATGAACACTGCTCATCTTTTTGCCTTGAATTGTCCTCTCTCTAGCTGTTATGCAGTCTAAAATCATGTCTGGTGTTAAAGAACCATTTATGTCTATTCACATACTGTCTGACCTAAACCCGAGAAGCTGCTTCCATGTTAAAAAAACCAAAAGGACAAATCTAAAAGAGAAGAGGAAGATGGCTTCAATTTCAGCCTTTGCTCTACAGGGCATGCTTTTATGAAAGAAATCATAGTGGGAGTTGAGATCTGGTTGGCACTATCTTCCCACATGAACTCTCCCATGCTTCTTAGAGTCACTCATGACAACTTATTGCAGCCAGAGCCCACCTCTCCAGTATCTTTCATCCTACCTCCTCTCATTTCTCCTGCTCTAACTCCATCATCATGGTTGTCCTTCCTCCCCACAGAGCACGTCTCTCCCTTCTGGATCAAAAGGGTTGGGCAGGCAGGCAGCCAGCAACTGCACTCTTGCTCATTCTCTTGTCCCAGCACAGAGAGGACAGTGGATTAAGAGGAAAACATCGCCTCTTTCTCAAGCTCCCTCCCTTGCTGGCCAAGCATCCACTCACAGCACTGCTCCTTTTCTTGCCAAATGCTGAGGATGCTTTTCCTCTCCCCAGATTTTCTCATTATGCAACTCATCTGGGTATCGATGCCTGGAGCATTCCCAGAGATTCAGATTCCTGATGTCATGTCACAGACTTCCATGCAAAGGCACTCCATCAAGCTGAGTACATGGCTTAGTTTCATTCAATGAATAAAAAGAAATACAAATTGCATACCGCACCTTTTGGTCCTGGAGGATCCTTAAAACTCCAGAGGAATGAGTACGAAGCTGAGCAGTCATCAAGAACAAAACGTGTGTCTGGATCCACAAGATTTTACCTGGGACATCTTCACTAAAAAAACCTTTTACTGAGGGTTCTTCGCCCTCCTGCTGGAGATTTATTTCATTTATTCATTTTCACTCACAGCAAGAGACCTTACCTTCTTACTGAATTGCCTGAAACCAAACGAGTTAATGATTACGGACCTCACCCTGGAAAGGGCAAAGTCCTTTTATTTACATCTGAGGAAGGAGTTCCTAACAAATTATTGAGTTTCTTTAGCCTGGTTGATATATCTTCCACATTTGGTGCATTTCTTGCATGTGAAGCAACTGACCCTTCTGACCTGTGGAGCTGAGAAACTCTTAAATAAAATGGGAAGTCAATGACTGATCTGAACTTTCTGGCCCAGCCTTTTAGCCAAAGGAGAACAGGAAAACTGCTTTCTTCCGCAGTGAAGACATCTCTGGTTTCAATATAAGGAAAAGAAGCTTGTGCCCTTAAATATATGCTTTAGTAAAATGGGCAAGTTAGGCTCAGCTTTTCAAAAAATTCCAAGGTACACATGCAGTTCTGATTGCACCCGGAGATTATAGTTTCAGAGGCACAATAAAACAACTAAAACATAGCCGCTTGCATTTTTAGTGTGTGTTTATTAAAAAGGAAGATGTTAATGAATGACTAGCCTTTAAAGATAATAACCTCCCTAAAATATAGGGTTTGAGTACAGCTTATGTAGTAAATTTTACACAAGTGTCAGAGAGGGGGAATGCCCAACACTAGCACAAGAAAGGAAGGAAAAGCACTATCAGAGCTAGATGCAGGAATCTCACTGTGTGAAGATCACAGTGCTAGCTCATTCCTGTGTTTTCCCCACGTGCTGCAAAGGTGTGTCTACAACCAAACAAAGATCACATATGTACGTATTGCAGAATGTGTGTGCTCTGTAGACAGCAATGACTAGTATTCAAACTGCCAGATTCATTGGTTTTTCTATACATTAAAGGTGAAAGCTACACACTTGCAAATACTAAGCACAATTTTAAGACCCTCTAGACGGACTATCTAAACAGATCTTTTATGAAACTGAATGTCTGCATTTGTAAGTCCCATAAACAGCTTTGGAAACCTTAAATCAGCTAGATTTGGACTGATCAGCTCATCAGAAGATTGTAATTACTAAAGCTAAATTTACTACTAGGGCTAAATGAGTGTGGTAGTAGTTTCTTCTACTATTTTATTTGAGTCCAAGGATGCATCCTACCACATAAATCCCTTTTCTTTTTATGTCCCTTTCAATGTCGTATGGCCATGTGGCCACAGCCCAGTGTGAGATACAAAACCATAATTCTACCTCTGAAACTCTTCTTGCTGCAAACCAAGGACAACAGGAAAAGAAGTGTGAGCCCCCCAGGAGCACACTAAAATTCACAAAGCATCCCACAGCCAGAGCTGGGGGAATACACTTCTAATGAGACCCTACAACTATGTTCAAATTGTAAAAAGAATATAAGAAAATACCAAAGCTTCTTTTTAAGTAATTAAAAGTGAGTATTTCTTTCCTCTTATTTAAACATCATCCCAAAGAATCTAAATTATACTCTTCCAGTTCTTTAATGAAAATTTCTTGCATCCTAGCATTTGTGAACTGTATATCTGATATTTTTAGGAAAACACAGGATACAGCCCAAAAGTTACAGCCCAGAAAGGAACAGTTGTGTAACGGCAGCATAACTAGAGAATGAATTAATCTCAGCTTTTTACATTATACAGATTACAGTATTTGTATTTTCAAGAAACATAATTATTTATGTTTAGAATCCTGTAACACCACTAACATACTATATATGAGTTGAGTACATACAGGATGCGGCCATGAATATCCAGATATGTGTATGTGGAAACATATATAGATATATAGCTAGTAACGGAGAGGGAAGGAGGGGAGAAAATTTGCAAAAGAGACATTTGGCCAGATTTTTGCTGCAGATTCTAATCCATTTTATTTTGTTTTTAAGGCAGTGCTATTCCTGCTACTCAGGATAAGGAAGATGAATTTATAAGGAATCTGAAGTATCTCTGAATCTGAATAGTTACTGCTAGATGGATAACAAGTGATAGTGTCTTCATCAAGAAAATGCATTCTTTCACAAAGGAACAGTCAATGGCGTTTTCATGTTATGTCATCAGAGATGGACATGATAAACCACTGTAGGAAGCAGATCCATAAGGGAGATGATCTGCGTTTTCTCCTTGGCACATCAATTTGTGTTCTGACGAATCCAGTCATAAAATGCTGTCACCTTAGTGTAGACACCAGGACGATTGCGTCGAGCACATCCTTCACCCCAGCTCACAATGCCAGCAAGGTACCACCTATTTCCCTTTCCTGTGCAGGCCAAGGGACCTCCAGAATCTCCCTAAAATGAAGGGAGTTCAGCCATTAGTGCACACAGATGCACACACATACACACAGAGAACACTGTCACAAAAGTTAGGTTATTTAAGGACAGTAAATACCTGCCCCTCTCTTTCCCAAATTACAATTTAATATTAGAATCTTATTTCTGGATAGAATGTACCCAGCTAGATGACATATTTATTCAGTTTGTTCTAACTTGCAGAAGTAGCACGGTAATCAGAGTAAAGCAAGGGCGAGAAGTAGTTCAAAAAGTTACTCATTGCTAATGTCCCATTACAGGATTCATAATGCAACCAATCACAGGTTGAATGGGGAGAGGAGAACACAGGGATGGAAAATGGGAATTCCCATGCTATTTGACCATAAATTGTTGACAGGTGGAAGGTAGAACTCTTATACTGTGTACTAAATAGGAACAGAAAGATATTACACACCCCAACCAAACAAAAAAGACAAGACAAAAAACCAAAACAGACCCAAACCCAAAAACCAAACCAGTCACAATTAAGTGTCAGCAGCAGTTTCATAATTAAAACTCAAAAATCAAAACATAATCAAAATCCATTCATAGAGGGAGAGGAAGGAACAAAGACTAAAGAATGTGTAAATAAGAACTGGCTTCTTAAAGGCAACATTCAGGTCTGTGCAGCAACTTAGAAAAGTAAAATTCCCATTTAGTTCAGTTCACAGGATTAAAATGCATTTAGGCTTACAAATGCTTTGCATCCTTCATTGTTTTGACCTTGTATGCCTTCTATGAACAGACCAGTTCGCAGAACTCTGAACAGTTATTAATGCAGCTCATCTCTGCAGCTGTTCCTTCTGCATACAAGGCAGTCAGCAACCTCCAAGTTGACCCTGGGGTTTGTTTGCTGCCCCCAGTTGGAACTAAAACATGGAAGAGGTCAGAAGAAAACCATGTACAGAGAAAAGAGTAACAATAGAAAGCTTTCATCATCCAACCAAACAAAATTATCTAGTGATAAGAAGGCAGAACAGTTCTTCCTCTCTTTCAGGCTGCTGGCATACTGGCAATTTTGATAATCCAAGAGGCTGATCTCAAAGGGACTTGAGAAAGGAGGCGATATAGCCTGGCCTCTTCTGAAAGACCAAAGCCAGTTCTGAAAGACCGAAGGGGCTGTATACCAGCAGAGAAAGGGAGGATCCTAAAAAGAGGAACCAAGACTAGAGGACATCCTAGTGTAATAAGAAAATAAAGTCTGAAAGAGTAAACACTTTATTTCTCTCTTTAAGTATCACATCATCTAAAGATAAAAGGTGTTTGGAAGCTTCACATAACCTGTGCAGTACATGCACAGCTTATGCGTCCATGAAGAAATGAAACAGATCAGGATGCCCATAAGTCTGGCATTGAAGTAAAAGGGTTTCAGGTGCTGCTGAATTCCTGAGCTGCCAACATCATTCCTGTCTAGCACTGAAGAGGAAATATTCCAGTGATAGAAAAGGCAAAGATTGTTCCCTCAAACTAAGAACTTAAAGGTCCAGAGGGTAGTCCATGGTAGGACTCAAACACATATCATATCAGTGTGGTATATAGCTGAATGAGTTAAAATCTCCATCATGTTCAAGGGCATTTCTGAAGCAGCACATTTTTTTGAGGAACATCAAGCCTCTAAATGACGTTTTGCAAAACAGTTCCAAGGTCTAAGGTTATACACAACCTGCATATGAAGTTAAAAAAAATAATAATTCTTTTAATTATAATTTAGAGAGTGCAGCCTCTATATTAAATAGTCTGTCCTGTATAAAGAATTTTGACCTATTGCAAGCTATGATCTTGCAAAAATTTATCCCATTACATTAAAGTAGTAAAATTTATATATTACACCAAAATTCTGTCAATTACCATAGTTTAAAATCAGTAACACATTCTTCCCCCTTTACACAGTAAGTAGTATAATAACCATGTTTGTAATTTTGAAATTGGATATTCTTCATAAGTTTAAATACTGATAAAGTACACAACTAGTCTAATAACTGAGGAGAACAAATGCGGAGTCAAGACACCTGAAGTACGTCCAAAGAGCAGTTTCTGATTGTACAAATAAACTAGGTCATATAATTTATGATATGATGATGTAATCAAAACTTGCAATTGTACAAATGAATGAACATTTGAAACTAAAAGGCAGCATTGCATTTACCAAACCTAGCTTACCCTTGCCTTTTGTATTCCTTTGTAACAGTAACAATATATTACTTATCATACTATTAGAGTATTTTATTAATCTCACACTCAGACATCCAAAAAGGAAAAAAAAATCAGTAAGAATAGCAAAAATCACATATGGCCCTTACTTTATTCCCTTTATCCTTATGTCTCTGTTCTTTTAGAGGAAACTTAGCTGTTGAAGATGAAAAAATTCTTTTCAACACATTTTACCCCTTGTCTTTGCAAAGCCACATTTCTTAAGAGATTCAGAGATAATCTCTGCCAAATTTCCTTCCTTATTTTGGAGACCCTTTAACTGCCATATTAAATTAACCACACACTCAAGTCATCTCAGTTGATTACTAAGAAAAAATCCTGACACTATCAACTCTGAACAGTTTTCCAATGAAAGCAAATATTCCTTTGTATTTTCTCTTCAAGTTCTGGATCACCTGGCATGCATCAACACCACCATTAAGATTCCCAGCACACAGCATACGTGATGTGATCAGATCATCATACAGCTTGTTGCAGACACTTTGGTTAATTATTCTCACTCGAGCTTCCTGCAATGTTTTGGCAAGATGGCCTAGGAGAAAAAAAAACAAATGGTGTTGCAGAAGTTATGGTGGTACAGATTTCTAACAGAGATATCACTTGTCGAAACAAAAGAGAATTGCTCCAAACTCAAAATCTACCCAGCTGATAGCAATAATAAGATAATAATAGAATAATTCCCCTCCCTTCAATTGCTGCCCACCCTCAGCTTTTGAAAACTGCTGTCTACACTGTTCCCTAGAATATTGGTCCCTATGACCACCTTTCCATTCTCTTAGTCTTTATGCTTTTGAGCTTGTTCTTCCAGAAAGTCATAAAAAAGCCATGCAAATTATCAGCGTAATACAAGGCTCCACACAGTGTGACTAACTTTGAATGCCATTTCAAATTACGCCGAAAGCTTTTTGTTGTTATTTACACTATGGTTATGTTCCAAATGTTGTCCGAATCCTAGTAAATGAATTTCTACATTCTTTCCCATCCTCTCACTTCTAGCAAAGGAGCTGAGGACGTAGCTTGGGGTGAGGCGCAGATTTTAAAAAAATCAAGCCTGTAAGTCACAAGTGATGCTAAGAGCTTAATTCTGCACTATAGTATTGGCATAAAGTGTCATTGTGAACTCAATATCCTCAGTCATGTTTTGACCCAACAGTCAATGTAACCATTTCAATACCTGGATGATCAGAGGAAGTACTACTGGGATTTGGTTGGTTTGCTCATTCAGCTCTGAGGGTGGGTTGGGAATGAAACAGGTAAGATAGAAAAACACAGTTTTTTCACGTGCCGTTATATTGACCGTTTAATATTACCTATATCATTTAGTTAAAAAGTTGTTGTAAGAAGGCATCAATTGTAAATCCATCACATTCATTAAGCTATTATGTTATTATCTAGCTTTAAACCTTTTTTAACGAAGGCATACTAAGCAAGCCAGAATTACCATAATATATGGCTTCTGAGCTAATATGAGGGATTGTGTCTCAGTGCAACTGTGGGGACCACTGCAATGTTGAGGAGCTATCTAAGCCCAGGTTTCAAAGCTGGCTCCTGGAATAATGCTGAGACAGAGCCAAGATCCCATGGGCTCCCCCACCACCTCTTTCTACTTTTTTTCTACCTCCTCACTGCAGCATCTACTCCAAGCTGCACAGGCAGAGCTTTTCATGGGACATACATTCAATTGCCTTTGGTTAAGACAGACAAACCAAGAAAACCTTCACAATATTTTGCAATTATTGCTGTTCATGGCCCCATATTGTCAAACACAGTGACAGAGATAACATTCTTCCTCTGCAATAGTTGCAAGCTGCTGTTTTCTTTACCTGTAAAGTTGCTTATGACCAATTCACCAGATAAAATGAGCCATGCGCATAAAAAGGTGTACATTTTTGTAAATTAATAATGATTTCCTTTTCAATGGTCTGTGATACCTGAGTACACGTATTGGCACTTATCACCTGCCATCCCAGCAAATATTCAGAATTCACAGACTGTAGCTAAGGGGAAATTTTCTATTAATTTTTTTTAGACCTATTAAATAAACCCAGGTATTTTCTCTTATGACTATAAATATTTTATTGTTAGAGTTTAAAATTAAGCCAAACTTGCAAGAAGTATATCCAGGAAATGAACATACTATTTTCTCTTATGGCTCCCCAGCCAGTTACATAGCAGACAGTTCCATAAACAAATACTCTAGAGGTGCTGGGTAAACAAATGGGCTGTACCAGCTCACTGAAGAATACAGGCGTCTCCATTTCCAACAGTGCAATGTCATAGTCTGAGACAGAATGGTCATACTGTGGGTGGACAATAATCCTTTTGATTGATCTCATAGCTACACGATTGCTCTTTTCATTAATAGTATGTAAGCCCATATATGCTCTCCATCCCGAAGGAACGGAGTATCTGTAAAGAGAATGTTTTTAGAATGTCCCATTGGAAAGTAACGCAGTGTCAATTCACTCTATTTTATCTACTTGTCAGTATTTGGTGAGATTCTTCAAAACTAAAGTGAATGGAGTAGAATACCACTTAGGACGAGAGATGCACTATGGCCATAATCTGTGTCTCTAAAACATCGAGTAATGGTTTTACTTACCATTTTGAAAGTAATTATTTCCTGGAGCTATAAGACCAATTCTTTGCAATACATCATGCTTTGGAAGTCACCAAAGTGTAATAATAATAAACTTTGTTTCTTCTTTGCCACATGTAAGAGGTATGTCTTTTCAATTTACACTACCCAAACTGAACATTGGTGAGTTTTACACTCCACTTATCAATAAATAGTCCATTTTTTTGGGAGAAAAGACCATAGCATCCACTCAGAAAATCCATGCCTTCTTAAAAAATGGTGTTTACTCTAAATTTAACAAAACAGTATGTTTTATCATGCAGGATTCATTGGCAATGGAGGTAAAATAATTACTGCAGATACTTGGGACTTCTGAAGGCAACAGAAAACAATACTGAGGGTTTGTGTCACAGAGTTATACCCTGAATCAACTTATCTAGGCAGGGACTAGCTACTGCAGACTTTTGAAAGTAACACTGTAAGGTTATTAAACTGCAAATATTCTATGGCAGTATAACTTCTTCATACCTCACAGAATCAGAATCCAGGAAGCAATGGGCAGCAGATATGAGCCACCGATTGGAAATAACAGTTGCACCACATACATGGCCATGTGGTCCCATCTGTAAGCTTGCCTGCCAAGGCCACTTTCCAGATCTTGCATCTTCACCTCCAACAATTCTGGTTTTCTTAATCTGGTGTCTTCCACAGGCTAATAGAAATAATTGAATAAAATAGTAACAAAAACCACAAGGTCATTTCACTTTGTTGTCCTTAATACATAAGCTTTTAGCTATATGCCTCAAAGCTGTTGGGAAAGAAAAGTATTTTCTTACTATTCAACTGGTAAAAAGATAAGGCTACTTGCCCATTTTCATGGAATTGGTAGAACAGCAATAAATCACCCATCCTCCCTTACAACTTTCTGAAGGGGTTAGTAACTCAGAAAGACATTTAAGCACAATTCTAAGCTTGGGTTGTTTCCAAAAGTTCACTTGAATAAAATCTCATATCTTTTCTCACCTTATATACACAGCTCCTCGACTGTATTTCATTCAGCTCAAACAAGTACTAAGACCTGCCAGCTTATCCTGGAAGTTATTGCTTGAAATAAGCGATCATAGAGAGAATGGAACAGGGGTTTTAAAAGGAAACAGTGCGAAATGACAGATATTTTCATACAGATATTACCACAAGATTCATTTTTTTTAATTCACATCTGATTTGATCAATTCTTAATACAATAATGCTTGACCACAGCACAAACTCCTGATTCAGTTTCCCAAGTCATTAACTAATTCCTAAATACATGATACCATACCACAGTTCAGTTCATCAGATCCATCTGCACAGTCTCTTTTCCCATCACACTCAGGATTTGGTTTCAGCAAGCATTTTCCATTGAGACATTTGTATGCATAAGGGGAGCAACTTTTGTAGGCTGAAGTAAGAGAGAGATAAGATAGTGTCACATGTTTGCAGCCACAGTTTCAAATTATTAAAACAACTTGCATGTTCAGCCTACTCAGTGGTGAAAGTTGCCCAAAGCTACTCATTCCAGTCTGCCTGAAGTCATAGTCTGTAATGATGTTAACCCTATGCAGAGGGGATGGGACAACGTTGCACTCTGATTAATGACCACATTAATTTCAGTCTCCGCTGTCCATGAGCAAAAAGACAGAAGAGCCTCCAACTGTCCTCACTTCTATTTTACTTAACTCTAAACTGAGCAAGCTAGGCTGCTCAGATCTGTTATTTTACCTTCACCAGTATTACTGGCATTACAAATTATAAATCTTCACAGCAGATATCATCTGGAAGTCAACCTTTTTTTTTTTTAAGTGAAAGTTGAGACAAGTGTGGAAGAGCTTTATACCTCCTTCGAATAAATTTTTGGCTAAGGACTATCACAATTTACTGTGTGGAAATTCTGACAGATCTCAGCATTAGGCTTCCATTACAATCTTTCTTGTTATCAGTTGTTTATAGTGGCCTCTAAACAGTGGTAAGGATTTTTTTGTCAACAAAAAAGGACATACTCGTGGCTACCTCAAGGACCTGAAAGTCAAAGCAAGGCAAAAATGATAAAGGCAAAATGCAGCAAGTCACTAGGGAGATATTAGTAGTACCAGGGATGTCTGTAACCATGGTGGATCTACAGTAAAGAGACCATGCAGGTGGCAAAGGGCAAAAGTCCCAAAGCTATTGTGTCTCTCTCCCTTATGTTATTTGGTACTGATCAGGCAGCAGTTGGGGAGAAAATGCTGTTCTAACAGAATTATCAGTCAAAGCTGTGGTTAGGTCATTTAATTAAAATCACTGTTATCGGGTTCTGCTTTATTAATGTCTTGTTTAGGCTCTCCTAAGAACTAGTTACACTCTCATGTTTTGTTTCCACTATTATGAAACTTGTACTTTGTGCTATGAAAAAATATACAGAAATACTACCTTTATCATTAAAATAAGCATGTTCCTGCTTCTGCCTTCCAACGTCTTTTGGGAAACAGCTAAAAATATATACTCACAGCAGTTGTTTTCATCACTGTCCTCCCCACAGCTGTCATCATCTTTACAAGTCTTATACTGGTTCTTACAGTTCCCATCACCACAGTTCAACCGTTCTGGATTACAACCTGAAGAAGAAAGGTCTGTAAATACCTTATAATCCAAATAGCTGGCTAGCAGCCGTGTACTACACTCCCTACCAGAGGTCACTTTGACATTACTGTGCATACTCTGCCAGACATTAATCTAGCTTGGTTTTGATAGCCTCCAGTTACAGAGAGACTTGCTGCATTATCTTAACTTGTGCTGCGCTCTCTGCCCTTGGATTACTTTCTGATCACTTTTTCTGGCATCTCTCCCTTGTTCCCTATCTTTGGTCTGCAATGCCCCGTTTGGATACAGTACTCTAGCTGAAGGCTTGCCACTGGTGCCTAGGAAGATCTTTCCAAACGCCTGTCTTACATCCTAGCCTGCCACTTAAAAAAAACCCAAACAAACAAAACCCCCAAAAACCAGCCAAGAACAAAAACACCAAACAAACACTAAACACACAGAGAAAATTGTATGAATTTGTGACTCTCAAGTCAGTTTTTGAGGCACTATTACGTCCCTGCCATTTTTCAGCAGAGAAGTAATTTAGGCAAGCCATATGTGTATTTGATTACCTAAATTCAGATCTTGTCTTTAATGAATTTTCTCCATATACATTCTCCAGCTTATAAGGATGATTTATAAATCCACCCCTCTTAAATACATTCCACTTTCTATTGTGTGGCACTTTTCATGTTTCATAAGCATCTTCTCTAACCCATCATTTAGATCACTTCCAAAAATTATGAGAAGTTCCATAACAGATACTGGCAGAATGACAATAAAAATATCCTTTCATTTGGTAATGAGTCAGTCATTGGAAGTCATTCTCTGGAAACAGGTGGGGTTTTTTTTCCTCACTGTGTTTTCTTTACTTACTGAAAAGTTTGTCACGCAAGAAAGTGCCAGTGTAAAACTTCTCTATTTATTCTCTCACTGCAGAGAGGTAAAACAAAATAAACAGCTCCACGATGTTTTTTAATACCTTTTTCACTCTTTACAAATAGTTTGTTTTGTCTACTTGTTGCTTAAATATTTTTTTTGAAAGCTTAACTTGTAAAGATTGGTGTAAAATTCCCTTCTCATTTTTTCGGGTTTGTTTTCCCGCTCTTTAAAGAGGTGCATTACACAGCCTCTTCTCCAGACTTTCAGACCTTCACTCACAGCCTTCTTATGCTCTTAAAGAGAGCCGTCAATATTTTAGAAATAATTTCAGCCAGTCTCTAGAATTCCTGGAACAAAATGTTTACAGAGAACACAAACAAGAAATAATTGCCCTACCACAATCTAATTCATCACTACTGAGCTGCTTTTCCAACCTTCAGACTGATTGCTTGAAGGAACATATGTTCCACCTGTACATCTAAGGACAACCTAGAAAAATAAAAAATTAATAGCACTAGAAATGCCGTTACACTCTAAATTCATTAATGCAGGGCTGTACCATGAAGAAACATTAAAATGGCTATTAAAAATGAAAGCTAGTGTCATTTATAAACTAAATTGAATGTGAAAAAAGGAAATGCTATCTTACTTGCAATAATCTGCCAAATATTTTTATCAAGCAGTCTGAATCAAATGAATCGGTATTCACAATGGACTTTGAAAATTAAATTCATATTCACTGCCTCATTCTAAGGGTTGAATATGATTCAGCACAGATACATAATTACTACTGATAGCAAACATGTCTTCAATTTGTTAAGGTAATGTATTTTTACGCAGGTGCACTCTCCTTAGTATTATTTCTTGATATTAAAATGTAGAAATTCATCTCTGTGTTACTAGACTCTACCTTCACATCTGATGTTAGTAAGTGCTTTATGAAACACTTCAAATCTAGCAATTTCATTATGAAACAACCTTCCACCAAGAATTTCTTTCACTTTCACTTAAACTAACAACTCATTTCAATGTTAAGAGGTTTCTTTGCAATATATCAAAAATTTTTGTTCTCTTCTACTTTTTCGGATGTGCAGAAAGTAAATAAATAAATAAAAAAAATCACCCAAGCAAAACAAACAAAAAACCAACCCCAAAATAAACCAAAAAAACCCCTAAAGATGATCTGTAGACAAAAATGTCATCTTCCTGCCCAGGTCAAGTCAACTTAAACATTTTCTCCCTAGCACCATAGGCAAACTAATAGCTAAATCAGATTTTAGGACCAAACACAGTTACCCAACTTTTATTTTATCAATTCCAATCTGGAGTCATTTAGTTCCTCTTCACTGCCTTGCATGTGACACTGGTGGGAGGAAAGCATACACCACACAGCTAGCACTAGCTCAAATCAGGAATCTCTCTGTTCACTTCACCATTCCCCGAAGTTATTCAGCTGATGGCTGGCATTTGCTTTCCAGGTCAATGCAGAGAAGTGTCTGTGATTTTTGATAACCATTGTTGGTAGGCTACTGACAATGGGAAGAAGCTAATCTGAGGTGGGTGGCTGCAGGTACAAAAGATGTGGAAGAAAAGGAATATTCCTCATCCCCCACTCCCTCTTACTGTTGCTACAGGCAAGGCTGTCACAGAAGACCAGTACTCTCAATACATTCTGCTTTCTCAGCCCTCCACATATGCCTTTACTTTATCAACACAATACTGACACATCACACCTAATCTAGCACTCCTGATGAGTCTTAATACAGATCCTTAAGATTGTCTAAGGCTTGATTACACGACATTGAGCCATCTTGCTCTCTGGCTCAGTGCTGGAAACTGAGCAGAGCATACAGAAAATTAAGACTTGAGCATGCAATAAAAACTGGGGGATTTCTCTGTAGAAAAAGGAATACTTAGGCTTTCGCTTGTCGCTGAACCATTTTTGAGGCAGTAACCAGTGTAACCATCCATGGAACACATTATAGTTTGTACCTTTTTCTAGCAGAAAGACACACACATTGGTGGAAAATAAATCTCTGAGTTCTATAGAATGACTGACCACAAAATCTGCCACTTATTTCTAATGAAAGGCATGAAACAAGTAGCAGAGATCTTAATACATAAATACTTCTAAGTCAGCAACGAACAGAACTACACTCAGTCAAGCCAGCTCCTGTTGGCAGAATAGTCATGCTTACTGGCTCTCTGCTATACTATTTTTGTGTTGCTGCTTGGTTATTTTAAGATGTTACCAAAGTGCCGAATAATTAGATCTACAGAAATTGGGAAACTTTACTTTTACTTCCCATTTTACAAAAGAGTTAACAGTCAGAAAATAAGTACTAACTTCTAAAAGCATCTTTTATGTAATTTTGTACACCCATTTGTTCAATTAAATAACATAATAATAGTAACATATTAAACATTCTTCTCTTGCAATTAGGCTAAGAAAAAAAGGCAGGTCAATTTGTATGTGTTTGGTCTGTCAAGCATGTTTTCTTGAAGGTTTCTCCTTAAAAATTAAAGAACATGCTTATTCACTTACGGTCTGTGTGACTGAAGGCTTTGTATTCAATATAAAACCCTCTGTGGGTGACCAATTCATCAGAATGGAAGTTGATTGTGACAGAATAGCCATATTCCCTGTTTCTGTTGTTTTCTGAAAGAGCTTTACAGTATCTAGCAAGGCAAAAGTGAGAATAATTAATTTCTATCCAAACTGATCATTTTCATCCAGCTACCTCTTTTACTGAAGGGCACTAACACCAAAAAGCTTTAAAACAACACAGTAAAGATAATCTATTTTTTTAGTGTTAAAGCAGCCCAACAGACGTATTAGAAAGCCTATTCACAAATGCCTTCCACTCCACAACTTTTATTGGACTAGCAGACTTTGAAACAAAATACAGCAAGACGATTAATGTCAGAATCTACCTTATAAAGACAAACGACTTCTAAGCGTGTTTGATTTCAGATTTCCCATTTACGTTTGTAAAATCAAAAGGCTACAAATCCAGTAGTGCAATCATACAGGCAAATTCAACTGCTGTTGTCTGTTTCCATACACTCCTTCCAAGAGACAAATCATTCTGAAACCTGTTTTGGTTTTTTAAACACATGTATTGCAATTTGTGTTATTTACAGAAAACAATTACAATCACTGAAGAGTAAGTGATATAGAAAATGAAACTTCAGATGACACGGGTTCTTTACCTATGTCAAGATCATTGCCAGGAATTTACAGCTCAACTGCAGCTGCATAAAATTCTGCAGCTTTCTACATCATTGCTCTTAAGACAAACAACAAAGTGAGCAAATGCCTAACACTGTAAAAAAACCAGGATGCTTAAATTAACATGATGACATGTGTTTGGTACAAGGGTATTAAGAACATTATTCTGCTGAAATTCAGTGGAAGCATGCCAATTCTTGTTGGCATGTGTCATCTTACTGCACTGGAAGGAACACTTCCAGTTTCAACTTCCAGTTCAATGCCTTTTTCTTAGGTACAGTATGTTGTGCAGAACATCAAAGTGCAAATAAATGTATCAGAAAATAGCATATTTACTCACCTAACCCCATCAATTTCTAACCAGTCTTTATCACATTTACTGGACCCTGGAGACTTCTCTTGAATTTGTATTACAATGATCTTTAATGAGAGCTTGTAGCCAGGCAATGGTGCCTAAAAATAAAATGATAAATATCCTGACTGACACATCCACAAAATGAAAAGACCTATGCTTTTAAGATGGTAAATCTTGTTTTACTTATTATCAGATAATGTACTGCGAAATAGTGCACTTTTTATGATGCAAATCAGCACCTTTGAAGAACCAAAAAAAAAAAAAATTCTATTTTAACATCTATAGGAAACTTTTTAGGCCCAACTTTGGCCATACTGTGCCATATAAATTAGTGTAAGCCATCCTGCAGCCAATCTGAGGTTCATGCTATGTTTGTACTGCCGTATGTTCCAGTATGTTATGTTAGTTTAAGGCATCTATGGTAGCTGGTAGGAACTCAACTGTATTAGTTACGATCTCTGTTTTAGTAAGCCTTTTTCTTCCCTTTTTAGCACATAGGTGAGAGTTTTATTGTACAAGCTGCTAATAATTTCCACTGAGCAGGCAAAAGGTAGTGACTGTTACCAACTCAAAGACAGGAAGAACATCCTTTTCCAGGGAAAGTCAAAAAAGTAGTAAAAAGCTTAATGGAGCAACAGCTAAGCACACCAGGAAGTTGGTGGAAACCATGAACAGATTCTAAGTTCCGCCAAACGGGTGCCTGGAAATCCAGAGCTTAAATTCTCAGCCAGAGAAATTCTGTTTCTGCAGAATTCAGGGAAATACAGTGTGGTATCCATCATATGAGGCATGATTTACATAACCATTTTTTCTTTCTGACACAGAAGTAAAACTCTGATTATTGGCAATTTGCTCTGGCTGCTAGGAATTCTCATCTTACACACCACCTTGTTTCTGTCATGAATAACAACCTCTTGGAAGCTGGCAATGTTTCATTCCTGCAGCTGACACTTTTACACAGAACAGGAAAGAAATGGATGCCTGAGAAGAAGTCAGGTGCAGTGGTATTAGTACATTTTCCCTTCATTTCACCCACACGGAAAGCCATTTCTCCCAATTTTATGTCTAAATCACATAAAACGAAATCGTCGCTACTCAGAAGAGTTCCCAGCACTTACTCTGATGATCCAGCTGCAGTCGATGTTTGGTGGGTAGTAACTTGGGTAATAAGGAGAACTCAGTGTCCCGTTCCAGGAAATATAATGACCACCACACACTGGGAGGGAAATACATCAGCAAGGAACACAGTTACCTCAGGTGTGCTAAAGTGCAGAGCCTACTCCACTTGCTAGGACCCTTCTCTACATGCAGAGTTAGGAGAATGAGTTGTGACCATATTAAACTCAGGTTTTGCCTATATTAACAGAAAATCATTTAACTTTCACCTCCCCATCTCCCTGAATATTTCTTATTTTTGTATCAAATCACAATTAAGGATAAGCACAAAACACCTCTGGAGTTTTTTTTTTTTAATTTCTTTGATAGTTAAGCAGAAGAAACAACTAAATGCAGGCACAATGGACCTCCCCTTTCAATTTACTTCTGACCTTTCTGTAGATATTTTCAAAAATTAAGAAGCAATCAGCCCAATCAGATGAAACTTCTGATTAATTTCATGTAAACTAGGATCTTTGTGTGTCAGTTGTCAGTCTGAGAATTCATGCCACTTTTGAACAATATCTTTGAAGTTTTATTTTCTAGCAAGGACTCTCCTAGATATCCAGCCCTTAGTGCTTTTGGTTTGCTTTAGGTAATATAGTGAATGAAAATATGAATATAAAAGAAATTAAGACAGTTTTGAAAATAGCCAAATTTTGTTTCAAAACCTGGGCTAGGCATAATTTGGAGTGCCCATCTTCAGAAAAATGAAGCAATTCCATTTTGTAATGTGCATGGGACGAGTATTTGATTAAGCAGCATCCACAGAAACACAAACTGAAAAGTACAAGCTTTGTAGAAGTTTATCCACATGCTCTATGACTTATTCCACAAGTTAAAAAATAGTCACATGCTTAATTTTCAAAATTCTTTCACTTAGACCTTACCAAATAACTGTGGCTGAGCTTTCACTTGTGAAGCTCTTATATCTCCTATAAAATACTATGGTTTATCATTATTCAAAATATTTCACTAATCACCCATAACTCTTGCAAAATTCATAGTACTCCATAGGTCTGGAATATATTTCACAGGTCTTGAACGCACTTTTCTTGTACAATTATCTACATGGAACAGTGCTTTCAGAAAGGATCAAAGGCATATTAGAAGTAAATGTTTGCTCTTGTTTTTCATTTTCATTAAACATGCATTCCCAGAGCTGAGATAGATTGCCAAAAATGACAAAAGTGCTGCCTTGCCACTGGGGCTATCTGTCTTTGGCTGCACACAGAGTGATATCTGGCTGGCTGCTCTGCTACCATTGCTCATGAATAACAGTGCTACCTGTGTAGTAAGAGTAATCTCTGGGAAAGACGACTTGGTTAGTAACCAGGAAGACAAAAAATCTCCCAAACTAAGGGATATTCTCTATTCCTTGTTCACTTCTCAGAATTATTTTTTTTAAGTGAATCAGAATGAAAATTCCCTGACTTATACGTCAACATTCCCTCCCTCAAGATACGTTCAGGCAATATCAACTTTTTTAGCAGCAACAAGAGGAAAAAGTACATTTACATCAGATGGTTGTTTCTATTAATTACTTACTGGTTTTAGGAATTGCTTGAAAGTGAGCTTTTAATATGTTGCTTTCTTCTCTTCTGTCCAGTGAGAAGGTCAGCAACATTACATTACTTGACGAAGTTAAACGTACAACAGGAGTCCAGGCCCCAGGTCCACACCATCTGAAATATGCCAAAAAATGCATGAAAAAAAAAAATGCAAAAACATTTCTTACATTCCAGTCATCTTTGCTGAGAAACCGATCTGGTCATCTGTGTTTCAAAAGGGGTCCCCTCGCTACCACTTCCCTTTTAGTCTTCCACTCAGTTAATAATAGACAAGATGCTATAGTTTCCTAACTTTGAAGCTGAGTCACTCAGGGAGAACATCACAGATATTCTTGCCTAACAGGTCCCCTGGAGTTTTCCATCAGAAAAGGAGTGCCAGATTATGTTATTTCAGTAGTGATAGTGGAGGGTAGCACTAAAAAAAGCAACAAGTGCCAGTCTAGCAGTGCTGTGCAGCGCCTATGCAACAGAAAACAAACCCAAAGCTTTTCCAATCTATTAACATTCAGCTTGGTTCCGTGCCACAAAAGCTGTCACACATGATGTGGAGCACCATGCATGGCAACTATTTCTTCTTATTGTTCTTCTTTTGTTTAAAAAGGATTAACCTATCTTGAAGCTTGAATACTTACTATCACTTGTAGTTTGAGATGCCATTTCTTGCATCTATAAATTCACTCATACGTATTCCATTTTGAAATGCACAACTTTTTTTTCTGTCTTTTCATGAATTTACATCTCTAGGTGTCAAAGATTTCTAACGGTTTTTCCATGGACAGCAAATTAAAGCAATTAAGATCAGACCTTGCAGTAAGAGAGTATTTCCATCACACCCCTGCAACAAGTTCTTTGACTTGTCACTGAGATCCAGAGTGAGAGCATTAAAATTAAATTTTTGAACCTTAAACTGAAAGTAATAATCTTCTGCTTTTAGCAGGCTATTCCCTGCTCCCATTTCATGTGAGACACTACACAATGGATCTGTGGCTTTATTCTCTTTTGTAGAGATTATTAAATCCTTTATATCATAATACCTGTCAAATCCTTTATACAATGAACAATTTGAGTCCCCTCCCCACTGCCATGTGGAAATCTTTCACCATCTTGATCTTCTACCCAGTTGACGGCCTGACTTATCTTCTAGCTGTACCTTTTGTCACAGTATCATCAGAAAAGCAAGACAAGCACATGTAAGAAGAGTTGTTCATATGAGATGCCCACTTTTAGAGTACACCTTGTAATCTCAAATCTCAGCTCACTCACTCTTTAGTATTTGTCACTGAACAGCTGTATTACTGCAGTTTACAGAAACTGGTAAGAACTATTTTACTCACCATGTGGATTCCTAGACCTGGATGTCAGGCTATAACACAACAATTACTGGCTGTCATGGATATCATGCATCTGTCCTAAGTATGTGACTAGCTGCTTCTAGCTTAAGTAGAAAACTGGTAGACACGTGCAAAAAGACACGTTTGCTAGGCTGGCATCAAAAATAACCAAAAAAATCAACTTTTTCGAGGTACCATATGCTTTTATCATCATTTCAGTCACCAAATTCTGTTCCGGCTGTTTGATAGCCAGACATCAATGCACATTCTTGAAATTTGTTTCAAAACCTACTGCACCAATGTTTTCTGAACACTATATCTTACACCTGTGTTGGTTTTCCTAGCTTCCTGGTTCTTTCATATGTGTGGCCAATTCTACATTTCTGGTTCTTAAAAAGCTATACCATTGCTAATAATGCATAACGGGCTAACAGTCCTGGCAGTAATCCATAATCAGGAGCAGAGCAGATGCAATCCAGCATCAGGAACGGGATTCTCCATGTTATGCTACAGTCTGAGCCTAACTCCTCACAAAAACACTGTGTTCCCTCCATTCCTGTCCTTCTGGCAGGGTGCCAACAGTGGCAAGCTCTTGTGGCTTGTTGCATAAGGAAATCTGTTAATAGAGAGGAAGATGACCACCTACTCAATTAAAGTAAGTTAAAGCACTACTAAATAAATATGTTTCAGACACTACTAAATGAATCTGCATGCTCTGCTAGTCTCTTGGTAAAAGTTCTTAAAAAAAATAAAATATTCTGCCCTTGAAATTATCCATCCTTGGATTCTAAAACTTGTTTGTTTATTTTGTTAATGAAGACAGGTTCATGGTGGATAACATGTCCATACATGACATTTGACTCTGGAAAGTGGGAGCAGCGTGGCCACTGAAGGTTACAAGATCATCTGTGATCTCACTTATGCAAACAGATTACACAGTGACTGGAACCTTCCACAGGATAGACCCTTCCATAAACACAAAACCCCTGCTATGAGCAGGGATTTGTCTGTGACGGGACTGTTAGAAAACATCTTTTTTCTAAAATAGAATACAATAATATTACAGTATGTATCTTTTTGAGTTGTGACAGTAACTGCATGAAATCAAAACCAGTAAAAATTAGTCATAATGCAGAACAAAACCCACAGGAAGTTATAATTCATTGGGGGGTGGGGGGGATAACATGGAAGATCTTTCTATAGCCTTATACAAGATTTTTAATCGAGTTGTATTTGGAGTCTTACATTTTGGAAGCCTGTTTGATATCATTTTGATATCAAAATCAGGGTTTCTGTACAGCTCAATAAAACATCTTTGTTCTGTATTATCATACCTTGTAATGATCTTGTTCTGCAGAGGAAGAAGGAAATCATATGCTGACAAGTGGTGTGACGCACAGCTCTCTGGAGTGACACCATGCAAAGTGACAACTACCAGTCTCACCACATAGTTAGAAGGAACTCGCAGCCTCCATTGATAAAAAGACTTTTTGGGATTCATCAGAGTTAGAGTCCTGTTGTTACCTGGCTTGGCATACAGGTCAAAGGATACTGCTATACAAAAGAAGCTAGGTCAGTGGCTGAAAAACTGTTAAGTTGAAAGATAAATTGAATTATTGGGTAAAATTTCACAAGAGGCGGCAACAATTGCCTACCCACACTTCTTGACTAGTCTAATGTCCTCCTCCCTTACCTTACAACTCTACTCCCTTTTCCCTACCAGGCTGTGTCATGTTCTCCTCCTGCTCTGGCCACGGAAGCACAGCGCCTCACCACCATTAGCTCGTCATAAACTCAGCAAGCAGGAGGGAACTTGGCTGCAGCCACAACCATCTCTACTTGAAACCCACTGCTTCCTCTGCCATTTTCTCTTCAACCCTCTCCAGACAATGAGAACATTAAGAATATGAAGACAATCTTGAAGTGTGCTTGATACAGAGAAACCAGACAATGTGAATTAAAGCTCTACAGTATTTGACTGATCACAAACTATGAATAACCAGAATTATACAGTCATAAGGCAAATATGTTATATATAATTTTATATAGTAGCTTTTTTAAAGATGCCAAGAAAAGAAGGCACAGCTCATTTCAATTCAGTGGGAACTATTAAATTTCAACCATTCTAGTCAGAACATCAGAATAGAAGTTGTGAGACATTTTCATCTCAGTCTTTATTTGAAGCACAGGCCAGAGAGGTCCCTACTCTGATTTAGTTTGTAGGCCAAACAGATAAAAGATTAACTGGGAAACTGCCATTTTTATGTTACAGGATTTTTTTCCCATAGTGATATTAATTGGGACTGAAGAATAATTACCTGATTTTAGCATCGTATCATATTCTGTGGAATCTGAAACTGAAATTTAATAACTATCAGCTACACAAGCCAAAGAAACAAACTGGAGAAAGAAAAATAGCCAGAATAGGTATTAAATGACAGGTACATTGTTACCAAAAAGCTCCATTGTAATGAGATCAAAATCTTCCTCCCCAGAAGAACTGAACACGTGAGCTGCTTGTTTACTACTGATTTCTTTTTGTTTCACTGGGGTTATTTTTTTAAGAGAAGCAACCATATTCTGTGGTGCCCAGAAGGTATTCCAGTAGTAAGCTCGCAGTCCAGACTCTCCTTCACTGTGGAGGGGGAAAAATGCATCATGAGTACACTCCAATTATTATTTTGGACATGTTTTCCACTGGTCTGTACTTTTGGCTTCCACAACTCCATAGACAGTTGATCTGCTGTGCAAAAAGTTACAGCTGAATACAGTGGCAAAAAGCTCTCTTGTTTAACAATTCTTTATCCGTACAGTAGAAATACTTTAAAAATATGCTGCTTAAACAGTAACACATTGAGGTTGAAAATTGCACTTCACAGAAAATCCTTGCAAGCATTTTTACGGAATCGGATGTTTCCATCCCTGCTACATAATTATACACTTTTAAGGCAACATCACAGTTCTAGACACATTTTCCTTAACATTTCTCATTGAGTCTCACACCATATGACAATATCATTTTAGGCCTATACATTGATACATTTCACACAATTCTTGTTAAAATAAATAGTGTATACGTGCACATATACAAAGTATTATTTAAATGATTCAAAGACACAGTTAATCACACCCTTCCTTCCAAAAAGGCCTATGGGTTGACCTCTCAGATGTTTTCAAAGCCTGTCAGGATAGTACTAGCCATCTGCTCAATGTATTTGCAATGTATTACTACTTATTTAAGCTCCTAGTGAGAAATGTAGTGCTTTACCCAAAATTATACCATTAAGTTTTGTCTTGAGAAGTTAAAAAGGAACTTCATTTAAACGGACAAAACCAAAATAAAATTCTGCAAATGATAGAGAAAAATCCTGCTGAACTGTGATTTCAAAAATCAAAAGTAGATGAATATATTAAAAAGCAATCTTTAAACCAAGGCGCAATTTATCAGACTTAATTTTTCTCACCAATTCTACAGGGCGAGACAGAAATCACACTATTAGCTTAGCTCTTAGCTCAAATACTTAAGTTCATTTCTACATTTTTCATTCTCTGTTGCAGAGATGTGCATATTCTCCTAGGTAACTAACTTTAAATGCATGAAAAAAAAGATAAGACAAACACAAAAATATCTCAAACATATACCCTATGCTAGAACGGTACATACCTGAAAGCAACCACTACAGACTTCCAGTAGTACTTTCCCAAGGAGGAAGACTCGTATGTTTCTGCAAACTGACAATTAAGTAACAGTAAAAGAAAATGCAAAGCGTTACATTTAGTGTCAATATCTCTTATTGTCATTCTCTTATGTGAAAGTATCTGTCTTTGTCTTCCTTTCCTCTTCCTTGACTTCCCATATTATAAGCACTGTCAATCATTTTCATAAAATTTATCAAATAAGGATCATAAATGTGCATTCATTTCCACTACAAAAAAAAAAAATATTTTTAAACCATATCACATTTCAAGACCATTGAGATAGCTCTTGTTAATTAGCCATGAAAAAAAGAAACCCTTATGAGTACATTTATATTTTTGTTTCAGTCTTCAAATTTCTGGCATATAATCTGGACATGAGCAACTTGTATTGGCTGTGCACAAAGCAGCTTTGAGACAGTAGATTAGCTCTTCTGGGAAATACAGGGAAACAGAGAACTGCTTTGTGTTTAAGACTGCTCTTCACATGTGCCCAGGAAACAGTATTGATCTCACAAATAGGAACTCACATAAGAAGTGCAAGAAAGCAAGCATTGTTGTGGGGAATAAGGGAAAACAAAACAAAAAGTTAAGCACTGAATTAGAGCTATAATTAAAAAAAAAAATCATCAAAGAAAAAAGTAACAAGGGAGAGTGTTTGAGTAAAGTAAAACAAAACAAAAAGCAGACTCCAAATTCCTGTAAGAGGAAAAATTTACCCATAACCTTGAAACCCCCAGGTTTTATTAATTAGAAAATGTTGACTTTACTGTGAGACACACAGCCCCAGCTGTCTAGCTGCATTCCTAAAGATGTACACGGCTGAACCACTTGCTAGATTTAAATTTACTGTTTTGGAGGAAAAAATAATGTCACTAACTGAAGTCTTCTCCTCATTTCTTCTCCTCACAGTTTGATTCTGTCATAAATATATATATTGTTACATTTATGGGGGAACTTACATAATTTTGGATTGCTTCTGCTTGCAGGAGGAACTTCTGTGACTTTGGATCATTGAGATCATTTGTATAAGTCAGATTTGGAATTTCTACACTTCCACCAATATAAATAAAGGAGAAAGCTGGAGATGACAAAAAAAGGATTAAAAAAAATAGCACACCTAAAAACATTACAGAAAAGCTTCCGGAATAAGAAGTTTGTAGAAGTGTGTATTTGTCCTTGCCATCTGTAAGTATTAGTTCCCAAGAGAAATATGCAGTAACAGCCAGAATGCTGAGTCAGTCCCATTAACAAAATAATGCCCAGAAGGAAGGGAGAGGAATGAGATACAGGTTCAGACAAGCATTTCTACTAGGAAGCTTAGTGGTTAAACTTCCATTTTTTTGCAGTACTGCCCTCCTAAAGAGATACTGTTTTAATGGCTATGTGTTGAGATCTGGGAAGGAGCGTACATAAGTTAGGTAGCCATCCTCTTTTGGGAAAGTGAATAGAAGGTAGACAGTTAATTCCTGTAGGTCCTTAGGAAAGATGACAGTTATACTAATGATGGTGTTCACAAGCAGAGACAAAAAATTTAGACATAAAACACGTACCTTCACTATTCTTGTGTAACTACCAACTGCTAATTATTATGCATTTTATTGCTTTAGCAAAGACATTAAGGAGAAGGGGGAAGGGAAAGTCAGTAGTTTATACATGTTACATGTTTAGTGCAGAACTTTTCATACTAATCATTCACACAGCAAGAAAAAACATCCCATCCAGACTATGCTGGGGAGTTACACTTACAGAATGAATAGTGCAGGACTAGCACGATTACTGTAACTATTAAAGAACTCATAGGTATTATTCCTAGAAACCATTTCTTCCAGGAACACAGCCTTATCCATTTGAAAAAACAGTACTTCTGATACAAGCCTTCTAGGTAGGACGGGCAGTAGCGAGTACGCGGACTTTCCTAGAGAAAGACACGGGAAGGCATCAATTAGTAAGACAACACAAGAAGAGCTATTGTACTGTATTTTACTAAATTTATCCTTTTAAGTTTTAAAGAGGTTTCAGTTGAGATAACATCTTTCATGTTATCAGCTATGACATACACGAAACCCAAATGTTTGCAACATTCATTTTGAGCTAGGTAAGTGAGGGGAAAAATTGCTATCGTTTTGGTTAGGAACAATTTGCATATGAAGAACAGCGGTCAATACACACCACAGTGGGCAGAGAGATCATTTACTGTGTATCTGGTGTAAAGCTTAGCTGGTGTCTCTTACCTGCCTTGCGGTCTGCTCAGAGTCATATGGAGCTGGTATGCTGTACACAGAAACCCGGCTGGAGGGGAAAGCCCGTATCATGATGCCTTGACAAATGCCTTCTGACAAATCTAGTAACAAAGTCCTGAATTAATCTCATTTCTTAAACATAACCCAGAATAGCATACTGGTCTCCCCACCACGCACAGCAGGCTTCTCTCCTTTTGCCTTTGCCATACTGCTTGAAGCTGCAGCCAGCTGATCTGCAATCAAAGAAGGTGGGAAGGAAAAGTTACCGTCACTGTAACTCTTTGTTTCCCTAACTGGCTAAGTAGGATATGGAAGCCATCATTTGAAAACATATCAGTTATCTCCTTCTTTCAGAAACACAAGAATAGGAGATAATTTATGACACCAAGCAAAGGACATTCAAGCAATTAACAGGTCCCAGAACAAGGCAAATGAAGCAATTTCTAATGAAGTTGCTGGAATCTACAGAAATATTTATGAGAGAGAAGAAATGCGCAGTTGCACAGACCACCTGAATTTTGCAGCCTCAAGCTGGTACCACAAAAAACCAAAAGGTAATTGCAAAGCAATTCACATTCACATTTCCTGTTCAGAATTAAAACCAGTTTTAAGTCAGCAAGCCAACAAGTTCAGGGTATTCTACATGCAAAATAAGAAAATCAAGGATGTGTGCGGGTAAATAAAATACTTTATACGTGGGGGGGGGAGCGGGAGAGGGAGGAGAGAGAGAGACAGTGTGCACGTGCACAAAGAACACAACCTGGAAAAAGAAAAGAGGCCCAAGAAACCTCAGCTCCAGGAAACAGAAAGGAACCCAAAAAAATCCCAACACCAATCATATGGAGACTATGAAAGTGATTAGTTGGAAGGCAATCCTCACAGCAACAACTGTATACAGACTGCTTTGTTCAAGTCCTCTTTTTTCCAACAGCTTATTTCCCCTACACACACAACCTACTGGTTGACTGATGCTTTGCCTCCCTCCTTCATGGAAAAGAAACCCACAGAAAAAGCCTAGAGGAAATAAACCTTTTCATCACCTCTAAAAATTATATCAGGATTTTTTTAAAACTATATACAGTCAGAGACTGAATTCCATCTCAGTTTAAAATACTTCTCAGAGGGTAGAAACATCGGTTTTATTTGGGCATGGACAAGATCATTAAAATAACACACATCATTATATTTACTCATTTTGTTAAGGTTGCCTGCGGTAAAGAATTCAAAGTCTCGGGTGGATGAACTGCAAATAATCTTGAATATGGAAAATTAAGGCAGGAAATTAAAGAGTTGGCACATCCAAACCATGCAGTTAATTAAAATGGAAGTTGGAGAAGGAATGAGACTAATGCTCTCTTCCATGCTTAACTGCAGGACTTCTGATCTCCAGAAATGAGAGCCCTATGGATTTGAGAAAATTGAGTTCACAATCCCTTTCTCTCTGTCAGCTGTTCTTGCTGGAGGAAGTAGGGAAAGTAGGCTTAGCAAGAGTACTAACTGTCAGTTGTCACTTCATAGTTCCTACTGTATTGGGGCATGACTGAGTAAGTCTTAAGCTCTGTCTCTAGGTGGTCAACTGTATCTTCAACTTGCTAATAACATGATTGCACATGCACTTAGAAGGTGCTGGGAAAACAAACACTAAGTCCTAGAAGTTTAATATTGCTCCTCCTCCTGAGTCTCCATGCATACAACCACCACCACCACAAGATCAGTCTCTTCCTCTTTCACCAAGATTTGAACAAAGGGCATTTGCTACTTCCGTATGTGTACTCCAGAATCAAATATTGTGTCAGCAAGGAGACGTGCAAAGAAATTCGACCACTGAACAGTTTTATCAAATATAATTTTTTAATGAAGATGTACAGGACATGTTTTTTTCCAGCAAAACACTTTTCAAGTTACAAGACTGAAGGCACATATTTGTGAATCCATGATGCAAAATTTGACACTCTTGTGTAGACACCAGGGAAATTTGGTCTTCCACATCCATAACCCCAGCTAACTATGCCAGTCAAAAACCATTTTCCATCTTCATTGCTTTGACATGACAGTGGTCCGCCAGAATCACCCTAAAAAGAATATGTTAAATTGTATGCGTTTACAATACAGATTATTAAAACTGAGACAAAATTTCACTGAAGATGTTTTGCCTCAGTAATTCTAACAGTGATTATATTTTCCCATTCACACAGTTTGAACTATCAGATAGACAACAGAGTGGATTTTTTCTTGAAGTAAACAGGGCTGCACAGTTGTACCAAAGTTTCACAAGAGAGAATGCTAGCTCTCACTCTTCAAAGACACTAATAAAGATATTATATTTCATGGAGTAGGTTCAAAATTCTTAACTGGCTTACTAGCCTCAAACTTACAGCTAACCCCCAAATCAGCTACTTAATACGCATGTTCATTTACAGGTCACACACCTAAAGTAAAAAATAGTAAGCTTGTTAAGGAATTAAAAATAAAAATACAATTACAGTATTTAATCATGATATAACTTTTTTCAAATTAAAAGTAAATGGAAACAGAATGGATCCCTCAGTTGATTTGAGGGGTTTTTTTTAATTAAGAAGGAAAAAAGCCCAAAGTATTGATTGTCCTCTAGTAGATACAAGCCAGCAGGTAATGTTTAGGAGCACACAATGTCTTTGTAATTAGGGTGGTTAAAATGAGGTCTGCTATAGACTTCAAAACTTTATACAGCATGGCATAATCCTGTAATACAAGACAATGCAAATAGCATTCTTTTTTTATATGGTATTCTTGTAGAAATATATTGGCAGATCCTCAGGAAAAAACAAAATGTGCCACCATTTGAGGAAAATCTCTTGGACCAAGCTTATATTTTCTTGTAAGACTCTGCTGAAGACACAATCTCTCCGAAACAGATAGCTAGTAGCAAATTAAACTTTGCCAAAACATTAGATGCAGCACAAGAATTCCAAAAGCAAAAAGTGAGTTGGTAAAATTCAAGTGTTTTTCAAGAAAAATGCCTTCCTTCTAGACATATATTTTGCTTTGACTTTATGTAATCTTAGGATATGCAGATTGGAAGGGATGTCAGGAGGTGATCTAGTAAAGCCAACTGCTGTTCAAAGCAGGATTATCTTGAATTGCTTGAATTGCCTCGCAAAATTGTTAAAGATTTAATTTAGAAGATCTTTTTTCCATCCTTAACAATTAAGATTTTGCATTTGGAGTCCAATTTTCAACTCTTTTCTTTAATTTGTGGGACAAAAGAAAGGTGGAACACCAGCATTTTTCACAGTACCGAAATCTCACATTTCGATCAGCTCTAACTGACAGAACAGTCACACATCATTTGCCCTTACAGAAATGCAGCCAAAAGACCTGTAAATTATGCCTTTTCTTGGCTTTATATTGAGTGGCCAGACATATAGCTGCAGAAACTAATTCTCCAGTTAGTGAAAATTACACTCAATGTCAATGGCTTTGCTAATCTCTAAAAAGCAGCTGGTGCATTTTTCTCCCTCAGGAAGCCCTCAGAGCCACTGTGGTCTCTCTCCCTTTTATGTAGACCAGTGAGATAGATAATCTTGAAGACGCCAGATCTCCCTCATAAAAAAATAACAGGTTTACTCCTATTTTAGCAGTAAATTTACTACCATTTTACTAGTAAATAGATATGATTTATATAAGTTCTATATAATATAGTATAGTATATATTACACAACATATCTAAAATTTGATGTATATAAATATATATATTGTGTATATATATATAGTTTGACTACTATTCACAAGAAGTAAATTCAGAACTTCGTGTTTATTGTCTTTCAGCATTGCAAGATCAGAATATTATACATTTGAAAATTTTTTCCTAGTAGCTTGTATCTCATCAGATAACCCTGGAGGTGTTGAAAAGGGGTGAACCTGAAAAGAGACAAGCTAGTTTTTAGGGGTTTTTATTTCTACTGGGACACTCTTGTGTTAAAAATTGCTTGACTTCAACTTACTATTGGGACTTGCAAATTGACTGGTCCTTGACCTGGAACTGAAACTTATTCATGCTACTTATGCACATAAAGCAGCAAAACTCTGAAAACACTTAGATGACAGATTTGCTGACAGAGAACTCTTACATTGCTGTTTTTCAGAACTGAAGTGTATGGACCACAAAGTGGTCTGCCAGTCAGTTTGTACACCTCATCATGCAACAATGACAGACAAGATAAACCGTATGCAAAGTGTGCTGAGATACGTACTTTGCATCCATCTCTTTTCCCATTCATTAGACCAGCACAAAACATCCTAGCTGTGATAATCCTGTATGTGGAATGACATAAAGTTTGGTCAATAATTTCTACTTCTGCTTTCTGAAGAACTGCTGAACCTTCATCATCTGGAAAACAAATTGAAAGAAGGATGATTCAACTGAGTTTAATATTTTACTCATCTATCAAAATACAAAACAAGAAGTCTTTAGAAAATATCCACAGATACTTTTGACCTCCAAGTTACTCCAGATTCCAAATAACTAATTGCAACAGCACAGAAAGCCTTTTCTAAGTATCGGGCATTTGTGTAATATGATCGTGATCCTTCGGCCTCACCAAATACAATGACATAATCACTAGGGCTGGCCAAAATCTTCTTCTAATTCCTTTTGCAAAACATCTCAGTAATTCTTAATTTTTCTACTTTTATTTTCAAGAGGAAACCAGGTTTTACAAGGAATTTGTATCATTACGGGACAGATTTGCTATTAGGGTGGTGTCTCTGAAGGTGCTGGATCCCAAATTAAAATTATGAGTTAGTTACAGAATGCGAATTCCTCTTTTGGCAGCATAAAGAACTTGGCCGTATCTCAAAGTTTGGTCCTCTCTGTCTGAAATTTTTGTTAAAATACCTATTTTCTATAAGATACAATACCTATTTTCTATAAGATACAATACCTATTTTCTATAAGATACAAACTTCCAGAAAAACAAAATTAAACTGAATTGTCCCCTCCTTTCAACACAGCAGCTCTACTAATATCACCAGGCAATCCTATCAAAATCTGAATTTTCCGAAAGAAAATTTACTAACACATTCAAATATGCAAGTGCAGGTTTACATCATGAAACTTCATTTCAGGATTCGGTAAAGATGTTATGTAATAAATACACATCCTGATTTTCTGCACAACTCAGCCATGCAGCAAAAGCAGGTCCTGTGCACACACCCACAGCTGTGAAGGCTGTTGTTCACCTGGGAACAAAACTAGCTCAGACGAAGCCATAAAACTCACCTGCTTCCTGCTTTTGGCCCCAACCTGTTATCCAGCACTTGTCGCCACTGCGGATTTTGTGTGAAAAGGGGGGCACACAGATCGGCTGGATAATGTGGCTCATGGTGTCCGGCCACGGCTTGCTCAGCTGCAGCAGGGCAATGTCGTAGTCATAGTTCCTGCTGTTGTAGTATTCGTGGACGATGATCCGTCTCACTGCAGATATAAACTTTGCACGGCCTTGTGTTTGCATCCCCAGGTGAGCACGCCATGCTCTGGGATCAGCCAGCCTGGTTGGGAGCAAACAAACAACCCATCTCTTAAAAAAGTACCTCCAAACACCTCCCTAGAGCGTGGCAGGTGAAAGGTGCCGCCTCAGTGTGGTTCAGACTCTGGAAACTAAAGGTGTTTGGGGACTCTTGTGATGTTTGGGACAGAGATAGAGGGAAGACTGCTTACTTGCTCCCTTGAAAGCAGTGAGCTGCAGACACAAGCCATTCTTTCGATATCACTGATGCTCCACAGTAAGCAGCTCCCACAAAATGGAGGCTGGCCTGCCAGGGCCATTCACCTTCCTCAGTGTTCATACCACCTACAATCCGAGAGATGAGATTGCTGTTCTTGCTGCTGCCACAATCTGCAAAGGATATTTTATATTTTAATTTCCATCCCCAGTGTTTGCCTTTAATAAGAGTTCTTCCTGCTCAGGACATGAAAGAATCTTGCACTTTGGAATGTTTTGAAATCTATTTCCTTGCTCTGCTCTAATCAGAAAACTTCTTTATTTGGCTAGTCTATTCCTGAAACAAGAGGTAAACTCCATAAAAAAAGGCACTGGCCTGGGAAATTTATTAAGTTTCTTTTCTAGCTTTGCTGCAGGAATTGGCCTCTAAATATTTCTTGTGTCAGAAATGTCAAAGGATCCATTGATTTAATAAGCATCAAAATTAATATATAAAAATAGACAATCCCTCATCTCTTTTTAATACAATCATCCCTGAACTGAAAGGAGTCTACTGGGAAGGAAGTTCAGCATCATCAGGACACTTATTTCTTGCCAAAACAGTGGGAATGATACAAGAAAAGTGTTTATAGGAACAGCCACATATGTGTAATTTGGTAATTTATTACTTCAGAAACCAGGTGGTCCAATCATTAATTTGCATGGAAGCAACTGAAAGTCTGAAAAAGTAGTCATCGTTCAGCGCAAAAAGCTGCACTCTATACTGAAGAGCAAAAGATGAAAACACCTCTGTAGGGCCTTGTGCCCATCCCCAGTACATGCACTTAAAGCTTCTGCTCAGAAGTTTTAGTCCCACACTCTGACACACTGGTGTTAATACTTCTGGGCACTATCCAGCAGTCAGCCAAAGAGTCAAAAGCAGCATTAATGTTTCCAAACACAAATAGGCATACAGCCAATCTTTTAAGATGTCCCACTGGATGCAAGGCAAGTGCTGGCAGATTTGACATACAGGCAGCATGCCAGAAACAGCTGAAGGCCAAACAAAATACCTGAAAATATTCAGTTGAAGCAACTAATCCTAACCCCACTTTTATTGCTACTGCAGTAACAGCAAAACAAACTGAAAAGCTTGTATAGAGTTTACTTTAGGAAGATTTAAGGTTCGAATCCAGCTTGATACTATGAAATATTGGGGTCTTCATTGTCCAGAAGAGACAGAGAAGTGAAAACTTCATGGTTTTTTATCTCATTGCAGCTGCATCACTCCTGAAGTCCAAATACAGTCTGACTCCAACAGAAGTACCTTACACTGCTGCAGATGACAAAAATGCTGCCTTACTAGCTAGCCAAGTTCAGTCTGCAATTAACCCTGCTTCCCTGCTCCTTAACATAGCTACAAGAAGCATTATAGCTGACTAAGACTCCCCATAACAGTAAGCTAACTCTCCTGCAAGAACTAAGGAAATTCTGCAACCAGACCTGAAGTAAACTGATAGCTGATCATTACTGCACTGTCACTAAGAGCATGCAATAAAAACTCAATACTTGTTGCATAACTTGTACCCACTCCAAAACAGGAAGGTATGAATGGCTTTATTGTGTAAAAGTTCAAAAAGACGAACATATGAGAGGGACTTACTGCAGCTGCTTTCATCACTTCCATCAATACAGTCCACAGTCCCATCACACTTTGCATTTTGTTTCCTAATGCAAATGTTATTCTTGCACTTAAATGTGTGTTTGGTGCAAGGAATACCTGAAATAGTTATGGGGGAAAAAATCAAACTCTTGGCTCAACTTAACATGTGAAGACATGCCTGCCCAGGTAAAAGATTCACACACGTATTAAGAGACAGGAGGAAACATAGCAAAAGACCACTTTGACTGGGTTGGTTTAAACCAGTCTCTAAGTAGAATAAACTATTCAAGTAAGACCACATCTATACTAAGGATTCCATCAAGTTGGCTGAGTCTGAGCAAAAATTTCCTCCCATCCTTTCCCACAGCACTAAAGAACATGAATATATTAACAAAAACTTAGCTGCAGAGCAAGTGTTAGGCTTGAAAGAGAAAACATCCAGTACTCTGGAAAGAAGCCCTCCTTTATATTTCAGTATTAAATATGAAATGAAAGATCATAGTGAAAGCAGTGTAACTATTCAGTTAAACTGCATCCCCAGCCTTGGCATTTTCCTATTTCCCTGTGGCTTGCAATAAATGAGACCACTCAAACCCAATCTATTTTTCTTGTCAACACACAGAAGTATCCTGCAACCATTTACACAGACTATGTAGTCAAGCAGGTCAAAAACCATTAAACAATAAAACATTAACTTTTAAAAAGTTACTTGCACCACTTCCCAGTTGTTCTCCCTTTCATATGTCTTGGTATCCATTTATTCTAAGAAGTTAAAGAAAAGGCTGACTCAGAACTTTCATGGGCCTAATACTAAATTTATAGCTTCCATCACATTTTAAACACATTAACCTCATAACCCTGAGAGCTGCTCCAGGGAAACTATTATTTTTATAGTTATATTACAGATGGTAAAACAGATCCAGGAAATAATTTGCACAGATTATGTTTTAAAGGGATAAAATCTCAGATTCAAGGTTTAAATCCCTAGACACCCACCCTGCACCCAGAGTACTTAAGTCTTCTGCCAGTATTTTGCTAAAAGAGATGTTCATGACCTTATTAAAAAGAAACAGTTTAAAATCAATAATGGCTTATTTATAAGCATATCAAAAAATTGAAGAGAATTCTATAGCCTGAGTTAAATCTGACAGCGCCTCTTAGCTCTTTGAATATGGCATCCGATGTTCAAGTCAGGATTGGATAGATGATAGAAGAGAGAAAAAAATTAATCAAGAGAGTAGCCTTACTGTGGGTGCAGTTCTGCTCATCTTTCCCGTTCTCACAATCACTTACTCCATTGCAGGCAAGCAGGGTATCCTGTATTGCGAAGCTGGAGTTACAGTTCCACTCGGGGACAACTTTAAAAACATAAGTCAAATTAGCTACAGAAACATGCTCGTAACGCTAATACAACCCTTCTGGCTATGCCTGGGTAGCACTTTTACAGCTTCACTGGGTGGTACAAGGACGAGTGTACCATCCAGTACAAATGGAGAAA
>JAOXJM010000001.1:95022737-95056500 GCA_026413425.1 Tringa solitaria | reverse complement strand
TGTACAATCCAGTACAAATGGAGAAAATAAATGACAAGGGAGTTCAGTGACGTAACCCAGTTCATACATTGCCCTAAGTGGAGTGGCCCAAGTCCTAACCCTCTTTCACCATGGACATTTATTATCACCCTCACCTACTCTATGCACCACAATGTTGCCATTCTCCCGTGAGAATAAAATAACTCATCTCAAATTAGAACAGAAGATTATAATTACCAGCGTTTATCACCTGAGGAAAAACTGAAATATTACAGCTGTCCTTGCACATCTAACTTTCTTCCTTGTGCTTTCCTGTGCCTTACCTTCTCCATTCTTAGTTTTGTCCCTCACTGATTAACTATGAATTAAGCATTCAGGAGACTGGCTGATAAAAAGAGAGCCCGAAACTGCTTTCTGCCCGCCCCCCCAAAAAATTCACCTTGTTTCAGCTGCCTTCTAAGGCTAGAGAACACTTTCATTGAGTTTTACAGTCAAGATCTCTAATAAGTGAATACAAACCACAAAAGAGTTCATCGCTTTCATCAAAGCAGTTGTTTATCCCATCACAGCGCTCCATCTGCTGAATACATAAGCCGGTAGAACACTTGAAATGTCCAGGTGGACATGCTGGAGGTAAAAAAGAAACAATGTAAAAGTTTCCTGTTCCCAAATATTGCCGGCTCATTTCAATTTACAATCACTAAGCTGTTTCAAGGAATCATAGAGTTGACCTAAATTTAATAGTCTGTATGTGTTGCCGGCACTTAAATTGAGTTCAGATGTTGAAAAATGGGATTTTAGAAGGAAAAAAATCTCTAAAGTTCAGCTGTTACTGCAATATGTACTGCAGGCTCTACACTAGGACTGGACCAAATCAGCCAGTGTTTTATGGCACAACATAACATAGCTTCAAATGCCATCTACTTTTAAAGGACAGTCTCACTTCCAACAAACAAATAGTAACCGGTATTGAGGTGGCTCAACAATTACATAAATATTTGCCTTTTAAAATAAAATCATGAAGTTACTATCTTTTTACATACTTCACGTATATGCAATGCATAAAATTGCTCTCATGTGACAATTAACTATGACTAGAAACTGTTGCTTCTATACTACTTTAACAACATAAATATAATAAGATCAATACAAGGGGAAAAGTAAGAGTAAACAGTTGTCTGTTTCAGAACTTGAAAAAACTCACAGTTGGTAAACTTACCAACTTTTTGAGATGTTTTTGAGCTCAGATTTCTACTTGCACATAAAGTATTTAAATTGATGGAAACACTGGAATAAACAATTAGTTATTTGGTACTCTCTGTTCATTATCTAGAAGTCTTTGTAGTACCAGAAGCACTGCAAACAAAACCTTGAGGATGAAAACAAACAGGAAGAGCAGACTTTGATTGACTGCACTGTGGCCATAGCCAGGAAGCTTTAAGGACTGTGCAGAAGACAGCAGACTGTGCGTACAGGAAACCAGAGCGTGCTGCACGTGCCCACACACATTAGCTGCATAGCCTTGATGAGCTAAAAAAGGCTTTTAGATTACTAGTCACCTGACTTCGTAAGATTGGAAAATAAAAATCATTAAAAAAAAACAAAACCAAAACAAAAAACCCAACAGAGAATTTCCTGCGTAAACCTAATTAAGTGCTACTGGACATTAAAAAAAAATGCTGCTTCACACATCTGAAAATCAAAGATGGGTCAAAGAAAATAAAATCCATCTTACGCTCGCTGATGTTATAGCTGCCATACTCCACCAGAAGTGGTTTCTCTGACACCTTCGAACTGCACTGAAGCTCAATGTTGACAGCAGAACTTGCAATGTGGAAGACCGTTTGGTGATCAACATAGTAACCGCAGTACCTAAAAGTGTTCAGTGGAGTTCTAGAGCAGCCTTCATATCAAAATTGCCTTGCATACTTTTTAAATGACAACATAGTTGAAATTCATCAATACCATCAGCTGCCATACTTTAATTAAGAACCAAAATCTGAACCAGTACCTGAATTCCCCAAAATGCCGGTTATAATCCTTCATGACCACAAATACGCAAGCAGAATATTTTGCCAGAAATTCTAGAGGAACGGAGATTTAATGAAGAAACTTATCATGACAAACATAGGGACTTTTGTCACCACTTCTGATATCCGTTTTCAAAAGATTTGGATTTTTGGGAAGACTTAAGTAAGTTTGGTGGGAGGGGAAATGTCAGCACAATGGAGAGCAAATTTAACTGTCCTGATTTTGAGGATTTCCCCTAAAGAAGAGAGCACAAGGTTTTGGAATAAAATTGGTCCAACTACTTCGGAGGTAGAGCGGAATAGATTTAGGGAAACTGAAAATATTTCTAATGGTCACCTGGCCTTCATCCACCATTAACCTTTTGGAATTTTTGCTTTGAAAGCCATGTCTTCAAGTAACTAGGCTAGATGGAAAAAAATCCCTTGGGTGCGCATCTACTTTAAACTGCCGTTTTGGCAAAGACTTCCTTGGATTTCTGCCTGGATGTCACTTAACTCAGAGAAATGTAAATGCTCCCTGATGCCAGGAAACATTTATCACAACCATTGCTAATGCATTTCTATTGCCTCTTTCATCAAAGATACCAAAGATGTTGTAACTGGCATCTAGATGTTACTCTAGTTGGAGAGGAAAAAAAAAAAACACACAAACCCAAACAAACAAAACAAAAAAAAACCAAAAACACCACAAAGAAGGAAACAAGAAACAAACCACCCCCCACCTGAAACACCCCAACAGCTCTAACGGGGAGAGGTTGCTGGATGGTGCTTTAAATAATGGAGGCAGTTTTAAATGTAGTAAAAGAGTGAACACTGACAGTACAGATTGTTCTAGAAGCAAAAATAAGGACCCTCTCCTCTGTTCCACTAGAGTGTCCCCAAAAAACAGCACCTATGAGCAAAAACATCTGGCTTTAAGACTCCTGTCAGGAAAAGTACTTATCAGCCTAAATAGATTTAAGAACGGAAGAAGCTGTATTGATTCTTAACACACTTGGAGTGGGAAATCAGACACTGCAGTTAGAATGAACTCGAAGAACATGAAAATGGATTACTGTATTGCTAAATGGACTATTGGACTGTTATCCAGAGGTAAATATTTCCCTTATGTTGACAATGCTAGGCATTGCATCAGGACTGCTCTTCATGTCAGAGAACGCAGGGAAATTAGGCAGTGATTTCCACATGGAGAGATGTTGCCTGGTGTCCTGTGCAATCCACTGAAGAATGCCATAGGAATGGCGATGCTCATTCATATGTTTCCATACACACTTTGTTTCACCTTCTGAAAATGAAACATCCTTTCAATAGATCTAGGAGATTTTGTTCCAGCAAAGTTGAAAATAAACGTACAAAAAAATTTAAAAAATAGGCTGCTCTTATACATCCTGAAAACAGATGTAAAGAAGAGTTAATTTAAGAGCTTTCTACTATAGAAAAGTTAATTAGGGAACAAAAAACTCCATTAAAAAAACCCCGAAAAAAAAAATATATCAGGGCCGTGTGAAGACTTCTTGCTACAGGAAGTCTTATTCTCTCTCATTTTAATGTCTCTGTCAATGTTCCCAATCTAAAACATCCTACCAAAGTGCATAGCAAAATGCCACCTAACCATCTGATTCTGATCAATTAGCCCACAGAAATTTTCTACATTTCTCCTTCTGTCAATGACTTAGACAACTTCTCTCCAACAAACCTCAGCACCGTTTAAAAAAAAATAAAATAAAAAATGCAGGCTGCATTGACCACTTTTCAGCCACATAAAATAACCTCATCTCACCAGAAGTAGAGGAAACTCCTGCCCATCTGTGGAAGAGATGATACAGCTACATCAAGGAAGCTTTCTCCTGTACACAGTGAGAAATGCCATATGTTCGTGGGATTTGTAAGAGAGCTACAGATCCTTGGGAGTCTTTTAGTGGTGCTTTACTAGCCATTTCTCCAGGTTCGGGGCAAATGGATGTTGCAAGGCACCATCTGTAACTCCGTGCCATCGCTGCAGAGAGAAACTAATTAAGAGGGTCCTGTCCCATATGCTGAAGCGGGGAATGGGATACCTTTTCAGGGGATGAGTAGATACAAGCATCATGTAGCAGAGACAATGGGATGTTACATGAACAAATTTAAGAAAAACAAAACACTAGTAACTTCTTTGTTCACACTAATGTCTAATGGTCTGCTCACAGGGACTTGGTATTTCTGCCTACGAGAATTTCAGCAAAAGCAGTTCATCAGCTGTAATTCCTCTGACTAGTCAGATGAGCATTTGCATGTCCACTGAAAGAAAGACAATGCGTGGTTGCATTCAGTTTCTCTGGTTAGATAAATTTGTCCCTAGAGGTACAAGGCAACTTTATCTACACCATCTTCATGGTAGCAGTCTTTATTAATCATGTCTCCTGAAGCTTCTTAACTCTTCTTACCTAAGATATCAAAATATACACTCTATAAGCTGTAAATGCAGGAAGCTGAAAAGGTGGGGTGTGTCCCTCCCCCATTTCATTAACCATTGAAATTGTGGGTGGAAATAACCAAATATCAAAGTGTTTCATGCTTTAAATCCTATTTTTTCCCATGGAAAGTAGGCATAGAACAGGAGATCATAGAGGTTGAAAAGCCTTATTTTCAGTGAAAAAAATCACTCTCAAAGGAAAGCTTGTCTTAGTCTACTTATATCATCCATAACTTGCAACAGAAATCAGGAGCATATATCCTTGTGTAGTACTTCAAAAGGAACCTCGAGGGCATTTCTAAGGGTCATACACAGACATTTGATTCTGTGGAATGTATAATTGGTAGTCTTATTGAAAAGCTGTACTTTCATACAGACAATCCTTGCAATATGAACCCATCATTGTTTTTTTCTCCAGATTTTGCTCTTATTTGATTCATATCTCAGACATCCCTAATACCTCAAATCTTTCCAATTGCATCATAAAATGAACACCAAAAAAAAAAAACCAACAATAAAACACACCAAATGTTGTCTGTTTTGATTGGTGTTTTATGTGCCCGTCTAGTCCAGCAACTAATTCTCATCAAGGCACAATCTTAGGAGCTTTAGACAAACTTGTTATAGAGAGTTTTCTCTACGTAAGTAAACCATGGTATCAAAGAATAGAGAAAGTTATTTCTCCCCTCTGTAATTCTTTCAGTTATGCTATTAAAGGCCTGACTGACTTCGCTTAGTTTCGCTAGTGAGTTGAGAAATTCAGTTTCAATTCTGATGTTCCTGAGGTTTCCATTTGAACAAATTTTTTAAAAAAATAAATTAAAATACCAACATCCTAAACGTAACCTTGCTTCATCATCCAGTGACTGAAAGAACTGGGGAAAAAATGGGTGGCCAATGTGTACGGTAAAGCTACAGTAATTTAATAATAATCATAATAAAAAAGCAGTATTTTAATAAAAACCACTTAAGAAATACAGTGTACCTCGGCAGCCACTCTGTGAGGTTTCTCTTTCCAGCCAGTGACTGGAATGCGGAAGCAGTTACTCTTCTATTCCCAATAATCTCATTGTAATGGTTTTCACTGAGAAGTTAATTAGGTTTGGTGTCTTTGTGAGAATCATAGAATTAAGTTACACTTAAAAAGGTTTTTAAAGCCCTTGTTCAGCAATCCCAGAAAACCCAGAATTATTTCAGTGTTCACAGGACATTCATCTTCATCCACTCTTCCCATTTCTTTCTCTCCGAAGAGTAGCAAGGGACTTTATTTTCGTCTTTCTGGTATGTTCTAATAGAATTTATAAGTACAAAATATAACACACATGTTTTTGTGTGTGTTTTATGAAGATTCAGTTACACCATCAGCCAAAGTGAAAATTGAAGAGACACCAGTGAGGTACCTCTGTCTTTGTGGAAAGCCTCTGATTAAGCTGCAGTAGTAACTGGAAGGTTTATTTTGGTAATGTTAGTTTAATAACCCATGCAGAAGTACTTACATGTGTTCATTAATTTTCCACCATCCTCGCTCACAGCCTTTAATATTCTTCTCACTGATGGTATAGTTATGAAACTTCAGAGCTATACCGAGGCCCTTCTGTGGAGTCTGTTGGGAGGAAGAAAGACAGTACAAGCAGTCTTCTTTTTCCTTTTGTGTACATAGTACACGAAAATCTTTAGACTTATTTCAGCAATTACAGTGCTTGGCAATGCCACGCTCTGGGAGCCGTGCTGGCTTTGCCAGCCCAACAGCCAGCACTGGAGACACCTGCCAGCTATTCAGTCCTGAGTGAAAGCAAATGCTGGCAAAACCCCACCACAGCTGCAGGATTTCTTCTCCTCTAGCCAACAGTCCTTTCATCTTCAAAAGGCCACTGGACATACACAGAAAGCAGCTTTTGTATCAAGATCAAAGCACTCAAACACATCCAAATTTACTTGTGTAGGGACACGCAGCCCCAGCAGATTGTTAGCTAAGACACTGAATACCTGTGTCACCTTTGCAATGTTAAGAGTTATTTCTACCACAATATTGTAGCCTTCTGCTAGCACCTACTCAGCCAAGCATTCTTTAGCATTTTACAAATGATTTTTAAGACCAGAAGTATCATGAGGGTTCATAATTAATTAGAACTTCCTTTATTAAAAGGAACAGAACCCTTTTGGAAGACAAGGCAATGTGCCTCTAAAAAAAGTGCTGCTTTGGAACTAGAATCCAGAAATGGAGGTATTTCTCCGTCTCTCTTACAGAAAATGTGATTTGGGACACAAGGGAAGTGTCGGCACTGATCTACTGGCAAATTAAACTGTTTTGAGAAATAAGTCTTGAGGGTTGCCCATATTAAGTGTCCGTAAACTTTTCTCTCAGAAATCCAGTATGAATTTAATGAATTAAAGTTTTGCAAAAAAAGTAAATGCCTTAGTTTTCTAGAAGAGGATGAGGCTGTAGGTCATAGCTAGCTAGACTCCATTCAGATTGGTGTGATTCCATGTGGGCAACCAGTAGCTTAACCCAACATGAGTGGCATGAGCAGGAGGATGGGTAACCAGTGGATTGCATTGTATCCATTACCAGATCCTTTAGAGTGGAAAACACTAAGGGCAAACCATAAATCAAAGATCATATTTTAGCAGCATCAGTAGAAAAATGTCATCAGACAAGGCATGAAAAAACTGTTTTAAACAGATATAAACTTTTGGTCATTTGCTTTCAGGAAAGTACCTGAAAAGATGCGGAAAAAGGATACCAAGAAAAAACAGTCTGTGGGATTGTGCTGATAGGACAGAACACCTCAGAAGACAAAAATTCAATTTATTAAGCATAACACTGAGACGGAGAAGAGATATCAAAGAAGCAGCAGTACTAATTAGGTTGGAGGACTTCTTTGTATGTACTTTTTTTCCAAATTTTTAGGGGTGGGAAGAGGGGAATTAAAACCAGTAAAGTCTTACATTCTGTGTTGTGAAGCAATTCTGCAGGCTAAACATCAAAACTTATCTCAGCTCTTCACCTTTATAACAGGACACCTTAGGAACTATGTTCTCTTCATTAAGAATCAGTGCACAGAAAGGAAAAAAAAAAAGAAAAGGAAAAAACCCAACACAAACTGAGCACAGCCAGGTATGTCTTTTCTATAAACTGCCACACCTGTAAGGATGCAGGTTGCTCCCTACACAATTGTTCCTGCTATGCTTGTGTGTTTTGAGCACAGAACCTGTAGCAGTGCCTAAGAGAGAACGAAATCCGCGTTACCTGGAAGTTCCACACACAAAGACATTTTGGAGGATAATAGCTTGGATAATAGGGACTTGTGATTCTCCCTTCATAGCCAATTTTCTCTTTTGTCACTATCGCTTTTCCACACCCTAGGGAAAAAAAATAGCAAACAAAGTTGGTAAACCTCAATGTATTTCCAGCAAAGCTATTCAGTGGGCTAAGCATCCAAATTTATCAGAATTCTCCTGCTGCAAAACAGGGCAGCTTAGGAATTGTATTTATCTGTGTTCAAGCTGTAAAAAGATGCCCCTCCCAGGGATGTAGACAGACAGACAAGGGATGTAAAAAACTAAGATTACTTGCTGGGCTCGGCAGGATGAAACATTGTGAAGCCAAAATTTCCTTTTATGACTGTTCAATGGATTTAGAGAATTCATTAAAATCAAAACACACACACCCCTGCCCCCCCAAAAAACCAACAAAGAAAGCCCAGCCCTGAATTTAAACTAATGAAACATACAAAAATAACAGCCCTGAGCTTAAAGTTACTTATGGTGGAGAATTTATCACATGCTTTTTGATAGTATTTTTATGCTTAACTACTCTCAACATGGAAAGTATGCAGCATCTTTTTGAGCAGCTTGAATTTCTTTGCATGGGATAGTGTTAGATTTTCCTGCTTGCTCTACTAGCCTGATGTTCCTTCAACTATTTGTGGTTATTGTCTAATCACTTCTTAAAGCAATAGAAGACAGATTATCGACTTGACACACAAACATAACTGATTCTTTCATGTTAATGAGGAGGCAGGATCCAACAAAAACGCAGACAAAGCAACTGAAGTTTTATTTTCTGGAAGTAGATTTTAGTGCTGAACTCCTTCTACCGTTAACATCACCACTGAGTCCCAAACCAGGGGAGAGGTCAGAGCAGTGCTACACCTGGAATAATAACTCCATCTACTGGCACATTGCAGTCCTGACCAACTGAATACAGTCGGTACTGGTTTCAGTCTTCTCCCTTCATATTTCACTTAAGGACAGCTAATCTGCACAGATTAAATGAATCAAGAGGAAGGCAGATGCTCAGTAATGCAGAGGAGATGAAAGAGAGAGACAGACATCTAGAAAAAAAGATTCAGGAGTCATTTGTCCGTAGTCAATACATGACAGCCACTTAGAGATCTTAGACAGAAACAATACAATAAACACATTTCCAAACACAAACCAAACCTACTTTCTTGTGTAATGACCTCAAAATAGCCATGGAATTCCTTCTGTTCCTTTATTTGTGCTGCCTTAAACATTACCAACATGAGATTATTTGTGGACACAAGTGACACCCAGGAATCGACTGGTTCACAAGCTCTGCGGAGGAAGACAGGAGAGTATATATATAAACAATCATTTAAAAAAGAAAAAAAAAAGTGTTGCACTCACTCTGTGCATAGATTTTTCCACTGGGGCAGAGCTTAGCTGCTTCAAACCTGGTAAAAACTCCATGCGCTTAAACACAAAATTACCTGTTACAAGGCCAGTTAGAAACTCAGTATTGGAAAATCACTTCTTATAGAAAAGAAAGAAATTGCAAACATGAAAAGGAATATGGAATGGTTAGCCATAGGAGATAGTACTTTCAGCCTTCACTCAAAGCAAAAATGAATGAAGCCAACAGAACAGAAAGGCCTGTAGAAAGAGAAAATTACTTTTATTAGACCAACAGATTTAGGTTGGGTTTGGGGAGTGGGAAAGACAAGCAAGATATTCTTCGACTCAGAAATGAAGAACCTGAGCCAATTAACTGGTCCCATTATAAAATAAAAATGTAAAAATGTTACTTTTCATGTACATTGCCTAGCAGATATCCTCAGACATCTACACAGTCTAACAAGTAAGTGAACACCATCTGCTGTTCTATAGACAAGTCAGAGAGTGATTCAGATTACCAGAGGATAGCTCTTGAAGAGGATTGAAAAGCCAATGCTCCTTTTTGAGGCTTATACACACACTGACAGGCCAGAGAAAAGGATTTCAGGGGTCAAAACACTGAGTTCTTCGTCTACTCGATGGAGATGCTGTCTTTACCTTTTGGTACGACAGGCCCCTATAGAACTAGCTACCAAGAATTTAAAACAAAAAAATCCCCAAACAAGCCTACTGGATCATTCAAGAGAGGAGAAAAAAAAAAAGAAGAATTTTTAAAAAATCCGCATCTTTCAATGCATCAGAGCTTCAATTCTAGGTTTTAGTAACACTCTAAACTACTCAAATAGAGCAGCTTAAAAAAAGTACTGATGAGTGGCAGTAAGCGTCCAAGGAACCACAAGACTTAGTTTTTTGAACTTCAGTCTTCATATGAAGAGCACTAAACTTCATATGGAAGAAGAGTTTGCTTAGGGGAGGAAATTCTGACATTTTCTTTTAGTTAGTATCTGTTTCATGATAAGAAACAGAAAATTCCGCCCAGTAATGAATGAATTTCTCATAGTTCTGCAGTCAGGCGACTAGGCACTACAGTTGAAGAGTGAAGAGGAATTTAAAGAATATTTAACTGTTTCTTTTATTAGCAAGATCAACTTTTCCACTTTCGTTAAAAAAAATAATAATAATTTTGCCAGGTGGTGTGTGCATAACACATGAAGATTAGAGTATTTTTAACAAAACAAACCAAAACCGACCAAAGATGCAGTCGACAAATCTACAGGGAAAAAAAAAAAATCCAAACCCAAATGATTGTCACTGAATTTTCAATGAAAATTTATACTCACCGGTACAGTATCTTATGTTTGATTGGCATCAGAGAGTCATAAACGGTTAGCGAGTCAGTGATGCAGTTATCTGCTTCGATCTGAAGGGACACTATTGAAAGACGAATAAGATGGCCGACTGATGCAATCAGCTTAAAATAGCAGATCGTTCCCCCTGAGGTAGCATGGATATCCAGAGGAAAGTGCTCGTGTAGGCGATCAGCATACAGATCATACATACAGTTTGTTCCTGTGGAAATGTCACATTTTCAACACTGGACCCTCATTACAAAACCATTAATTCCTCATGGAGTACAAGAAAAATTAATCCTAAAACCAGATTTAAACTAAAGCAACTAATGAAAACATAGCTAAACATGAAAACAAAGTTGTCTATGCCACTCTTTGTTTGCAACTTAGTTATAAGTCAGCGGTCAAGGAAAAATCTGTTCATAAAACTACAGATCACAGCAAACAGTGCTGTAAGTCCTTGTAGGGTGTTTGCACAAAAGGACTAACATTTTGTACAACAGGTATTCACAGTTAACAAAGATCTGTGGATCTCCCAAAGGATCAAATAATTGTTCACTGGGAAATGTTCAAAGCAGAAACCAACTGATATTAGTTTTATTTTATTTATTATAAATATCCTAAGACAAAAATCAAGCTACATTTTTGTATTGCTCTGATTTTTTTAGATTATTGTTCAAAGATCAGACTTCTCAATGTTTTATCATAAATTGAGCTGTAAGTGCTACCAATAAATTAAGATTCATCATTTCATTCATGTAGAAGGGATGCTAGGACCTTTCTTGTTCAACACCTTGCTCAAAGCAGGGTCAAAATTAATTTAGACCAGGAGTTTGCCCTGTCAATTCTTGAAAGCATTTATACCATTAGAAGTCACTGTTAGAAATGCAATTACCATGAAATGTAAATGATACAGCCAAGCCTACAGAACACTTTTATTAAAATAAAAAAAAAAGCTGTGTCAGATAAGAATCACCAGAGAACTAACATGCTTGCATCCAATTTTCTAATTAACTTGAAACAATTGTTGCTTTCAAGTCAAACATACTGAGGTCTTTATTTAAATTCAATATTGCAGCTCCCATTCAGCAAAAAGCTTAAGGATTTTTTTGTTTGGTCATATCTAAAGCTCTTAAAATAGTTTTTTTGAAAGGTGAGAAGGAGGAAAATGCAAATTAGGGAGAATAAAATCCAAAGTAAATATTTGCATTAATTTCTGCCTATTAAAAAGACAAGTCTCTGAAACAGTTACTACTGTGGAACACCAATTAGAGCATTGTGAAAGTTCACTATCAATTATTGCCTCAAATTAAATTTTGGCCCTTTAACCGGCAGTTAATCAAGACAGGAAGCGGCAGGCTTTGTCTGACTTCCACTTCTAATTTACAATCTTGAAACTCATGCTATGAATGTTCGCAAACAATATGCAAGGGTCACATACCGTTCAACTGAATTACAGTTACAACTATTTAAAGCTTTGGTTGAGCCATTGTTCTTCCTTCTTCCTTATTGTTCTTATCTCTTCCCAATAGCATTCTTTTTATAATAGTTATTTGTGCTTATTTACTCACCCCTTAACAAAGCCAGCTTTCACCATGATCTTTAGAATTATATGACTACCATTATTTCTACTGAGTAGTTGATTATGTGACTAGCTTACTGCTGGTGTGGAGCATGGTGCAGAGAATTCAGAGCTAGCTCCGGAACTAAAAGTAATGCAAGTATACCAGCTTGAAACCAAAGCTGGATACAGTCTTTACTCAAACAGACTCTTCATAGCCAGATACCATGGCAATGGAAGTCCCCTGCAACTTGCATACCAGCAGTGCACTTCTCATTAATACTAGTTGCCACCTGTGGATGACTACACTGTAAATCTCTGAAAGATGTTGAGAATATGGCACGTCAACCTTCTCCCTTTGTGTGAAAGGTACCATCTAACTCCTCAAAAAGCCTTAGCATCTACATTTGTGTTGCACTTTTCTCAGTATTTTCTTCTCTTCTAGGGACTGCACTCTGGAATAAGTTGAAACACAAGGTCTGACTGTACTAATTCCTCTGCCCTGGAGCACTGAACTGGGAGTTGCAATTACTATGCAAGTAAGCACCAATACACAAAATTCTTTTATATAATTAAGATGCATGTAAGGAGATGTCATGAAGGTCAATATCGCTATGCTTTGCATTTTAAGTCAGGAAAGGTTTTGAGCAAATGAATGTTGTAGCATTCAATTGACTTGAATTTTGAGAAATTATGGGTTGATATCAATCTTGGCATTTGAAATCACGGCCCAAGGTTTGTGACCCAAAGTCCACCTGTGGACAGCAGTACTTGGCTGCGCTGGCAAAGTAATTGCTGAATTTTGAGAAAGGACGCAAGCTAAAACCTTGCAAGATAATAGAAGCAGAAATCACAGATAGAAATGTAATTGTTGAAATAGTACAAATTAATGTCTCAGAAAAGACAAATACAGACATGGAAAGGTATAAAACCCTTGAAAAAATGAAAAGGGTGCAGCTTCACAAGATAAAAAGTAAGCCTGTATCAAGGAACAAGAGAGGTCAACACATCCCTACGTGATCGACAGCTTCTGGCCCAACAGAGACTTATCAAGTGTCTGTCTGCGTCAAAGATGATCAGCAAACTATTGCTTAGCCTAGTAGAGTATTTTTTCTAGGTATCTATTCCACATACTAGTGAACATAGATATACTGTACTTTCAAACTGCTTGTAAAGTCTCTGCACACCGCCAGAGAACCCTGTTGGGGCGTTTATGACATGAAAACAAGCAGTTACATAAGTAGTGTCTCCCCCAAACCTGTCAAAACTCAACTGCTTAAACTAGTTTCTGTTAGGGAATTCATTCAAAAGAAGAACTCATCATTAACCTTGAAGAACAGGAAGCAAAGGAGAATAAAGGATGAAGAAAAGCATTGTTATTGTTTGTCTCAAAAGCCAATAAATAGATTTAAATTCAATACTGCCCAGTCTGGAAAACCTTTTATCTTCCCTTCAACACAGAGTGAATAGCAAACAACTAACTGACAGAGTTTATTTCCTACTATGCCACCAGGTAAAATACAACAGACTAAAGGCAAGTAGTTTCTGTATTTGTCACATGCAAGACTCCTGGCCACTCATATAGCAGCTCAGGACATAAATGGCAAGGCTGAATTTAACTTTTTTAAATTAACACAGAACAGTATATTTGAGTCTAAGGCATGACCTAAAAGCTTTGTTCTCTACCTCTTCTCTGCCAGCAAGCTGTCAAAATGGTGAATTACCTGTTCCTGTTGTTGACCAATAATCTGAACGAAGACCTGCTGCACAGAAAGAGAGTTGTATGAGTATACTCTTGCCCAAAATCCAGAATTCAGGGTTTAATTCAGTCACACTTCTTTAATCAAAATACTAAACACACTGGAAAAAACAGTTATCTCAACAAGGGAGGCTGCCCAAGCCCCCTTCATTTCTGCAAATTCTGCAAGCACCTTTGAAGGTATCATGTCCTTAATCATCTTAATGCCTGGGGAAAGAAAAACCTGAATGTCAATTAAGCAGTCAAATTTAATTGAAGGACTGAAACAGAGACACCCAGGAGGTCATTTTCCTACCCTTGGACACAATCTTTTTCAGCTTTCAGTTGCCAGACATGTTGAATGAAGTTTGTTCTGTCTTTCATTCACAGAGCTGAAAATCATGCAACATTTTGTAGCTCTTTACGTTGAACAGATACTTGAATCCTACATTACTAAATTCTTCCTCATGCAGGAATGGCCCAGGAGTTGTTTAATGATTGGGTAGCTTTATAATCCATGTTTTAATCTTTAATAAATGAGTGACAAGAATCTCATTTTTAATGGCGGGTCTAAAGTTTGATCTATGTAGAAACCTTAACCCTTCACCTTTTGATACTTCTAAAAATCACAGAGGAACACAAATCTGAGCTAGTTAACAAGGTGTCAGGCTTAGCTCCTGAATTTGAACATAAGCACTCCAAGTAAAGGAAATTTTGAAGTTAGTGTTCACATGGATACTTTCTACCTTGATTTGACCTCAAAACTGGTTTTGATTTTCCTTTTCCCTGCGATAATAATTTTAGTATTAGAAGCTAATAGGAGCTAATTAGAAACTGGATAAAGTTTTTGCTTTATTTATAGAGTTTTTTACTCCAAGATAAAAAAATTGGCTTAACAAAGTGTTTCCTCAAGGATGTGGGTATGTGCTAATACTAACCACTTAGTACAATGGAGTCCATGTCGACTGCAAGACCCTGAAGACTTCCCACTGAGGTCCGGTTAATGATACTTGTGTGAATGGAATCCTTTAAAATGGCAGCCACACAATCCTCACACAGCACTTGGCCTTTCGCCTGTGGTACCACAAATACGATCCAGAAATGAATAAGGAGGCCACCCTTGTTGTTGTTACTGAAACAAAAAGGTCCTACAGTTTATCATCATGTTGAAAGCTTCCTGAAGGCTAGACTCTCAACACAAGCTTCTGAAGTACAAATTGAGAAGAGTATGGCTCACTTCCATCTTGCCTTGTTGCTTTGACATACTAAATGTATTTTCTCTCCTAAAAAATATATTTTAAAAAATAAAGCCCAAAATGCCAAAAAGCACTCCTCACCCTTAGTTGGGGATCTTCACTAGGCTGACTTCCTGACGGCTCCTGACTTTTGAGACCAGTGGAAATCATCATATCTACTTGAATCAGAGCTAGATTATCTCCTAAAGATCATTGGATTGGAACAGCTAATCCTCTAGCATTAATTCCATACATAATACCAGAGTAAATATATTTTACTGCAGTATAGGGATTTCCCCCCTCTTCTGTTGATAAGAAAAGGTTTTATACCAATAATGTTACTTATAAAATACATGCAACTTGGTCAATAATACAGAGTTGTGCTCTAACAGCATGTTTAAGTGGTTAAACTTCTGTGTAAGCTATCAGCCAAAGCATCAACAAACCTCTTTAGGGACACTACTTCTGTTTACTTTAGGTTATACTCCTGGCAGACAGGAACTGCTTATATGACTTCTTTTTGCCCTTTGCTACTTTTGTGAAATGAATTGGTACAGGTTACAAATGTATTTTGCTATTGGGACAAGTGCATAGCAAAGAGATTTAAATCATAACCACTGACAACAGGTTTCTCTTGTGGACTCGTTACATTATATACTACGCAGCAGAAATACAATGACATTAATCACTGTTTTACCTGACTTCTGAAACTGTGGACTGCTTATAAAATTTGGAGAAAGAGGAGGTTGTGTAGACCAAGTTCATCTGAAAGAGAAAGTATAAAGCCAATGAAGAATTAGCATTTCTGAAAATCAGCCATACCTAGAGATGCTATATGCCTAGGGTTTCCTAGGAAGATCCTCTTTTCCACCAAGGAGATGCATTCTGCACACATTTCCAGACACACAGCAGTGAAGCCAGGCAGAGCAGCAGACATGAACAGACCAGCTCTCCAGTGCTCCCATAACAACTCCAATATTCCCAGGAAGCAGCAAATCTTTCACCCATGGCCAGCTGACGTGTAAAGCAATGCTTTTTCCCAATAAGTGAGTTTTGAAAAGAGTGCGCATTCTTTGCCCAGCAAATCCCAAACACAGAGGGCTTCCCTTTCCTGATGCTGAAACTTAGGACTAATCTTTAGGACATAAGCACATACTCATAACATTTTGTGTGTTGGTACCAAGGTGTGGTTAACAGCACGTCAGAGCATTTTCCACAGAAGGGGCCTCTGGAGAGCTTCTCGCCCAACCCCTCTGCTCCAAGCAGAATCCACTACACCACATGGCTCAGGGCCACTTCCAGTTGAATATCACCAAGAATGGAGACTCCACAACCTCTCTGCACAACCTGCTCCAGTGCTCAATCACCTTCACAGTTTAACTTTTTTTCCTAATATTTATGTGGAATTTTCTTGCATTTCAATTCAGTTTGTTCCAATTCAGTTGCAATTCAATTCACTAACGGCTTAGTATTAACATATTTCTTTGCAATACACACTGTAATATATGTGGAGATGGAAAAAACTCTGCTCATTTCACGCTGTGAGACTGTCTTTGGGAAAGGCAGGCTCTCAATTCCACCAGTTTTTTGTATGTGTGTGATGATACCAGCGTGACAATAGCCTTCATTCCTCTTGTTCGAAGAGGCACATTTCTAAAGCCACAAGGTGGCATGTACCTCAAGCTGTTCAGACTTTATCGTGCTGCTTAATGGTTAAAATTAATGTCCAAGGGACTGTAACACGGACTATTTTGAAGCAAAGGCTGTAAATATCCCATTAATATTAGTCCCTAACTTATAGTGTTTGACACAGGAAGTTTGAACAATTATTTTTAGGGCCTAAATAAAACGGACGGAGCTCAATCTCTCTCCAGATTAGACTACAAGGGATTTTATATGTTACTGCTTCTACTGAAGGGGAAAGGAGCCTATCTTGAGAGGTTCTTCCACTACCACTCTAGGGGTCTCTGGGCCAGGAGCTATGAACAAAAGGGTTTCAAAGAGAAAAAAAACCAAACCAAAACAAAACCCAAATCCCCCACATCCCTACTAGCAATTTTAGTCAAGTCATGTCACCAAGAAATGCAATTTCAGCAATGTAAAATCTGTTGGTGAGTTCAGACAGTTTACATACAGAAAAATAATTTCCAAGTTACTTTCAAGTAGGAGGTGGAGACACTGGCAGTTCACACTTGCTGTCTGTCACGTCCCTCCACTGTGTGTGACAACAGCAGGATGCTCTGGGACAAGAGGAAGACATGGGACTCACAGCAGGTTAGAGCTGCTCCATGGAGAGTGGGGAAAAGACACTTCTTGTGTTTGTTGTCTGTTACCCCTGCCTGAAAGCTCTTCAGTCATTAAGGTGCAGGACTAGGAAAGCTAGACTATCTGCTTTCGAGTATTGTGATCCAGCTTTTAGGAGGAGGGAAAAAGGTAGAGCTGGAAAACAGGGACATAAGTTTATAGTATAAGATGAAAAAAACCTTAGCAATTACTCAAAAATCCCTTGGTTCTATCTGACACCATTTGTTTGTTCATTGGTTTAGTAGTTTTCTTACTATCACTTCAATCCTTATGTGGACAGCACTGCATTTTTTGGCATTAATGTCTTTTTACTCCCCACACCAAATGCCTTTAATGTCAAATTCACTCTTAAGCAAGATTCCCACACCTCTCTTCCCACATTAGAGCAGCCTTAACTGCCTACAAAAGAGCGCTATTTCTGCTTTGACTGATGCAAGGTGTTTGGGAAGAATAATGGTCTTTAGAATACCTGGCATCAGAAGGAAATGTAAATGTGCTTGAGAGCTCTAAGGTAATTATAGATGCTCTAAGGCAGAAGACTGGCAGCAGACATCAATTTAAATGCAAAAGACTTCATTGGTGTAGTGTCACAAAAGTGGCAATTAAGCAGGGTTTGTGTAGAGTTCTATTCATAGACTGGTTTGCTGGGGGGTGGGGGAGAAATAGGAAAAATTTAAATGTAAAAGAATGTAAAATGGAAATGCAAAGTCAAACAGGCCTTTTCAAAACTCAGGAACTGAGTGCTTTAGCTTGTTAATCACTAACTATCTCAGTTCCAGATAGCCACCCTTTGTATGCAGTCTTCCAGGGGGCAGGAGGCAGCAGACCACCACAACAGACCCAATAGCACCTGAAAGTTGCACCTCTTGTTCACAGCTCTGATTTTTTTACTTAGCCAAGCAGCCCACTCATCTTACCACATGCTGCACATTCTGGGCCACAGAGAGGAATTCTTTCGACTCCTTCTGCCTATATTCTGGGAGAAACTCTATGTTGGCAACACGAAACAGTCCAACAAAATACAATGCATCTTTGTTTTCTGCCTGAACTGCAAGAAACAAAGACGACAGTTAGCCTCCAACTTTTTTATATTTAATAACAATGAGATTTTTTTCTGATTAACTTCTAAACCGAATCAATCTATTCAGCCTTACAGTGGAAAGGACTACCAAATGAACACTGCTTTCACAGCCAAACTGTTCTAGATGAGTACCACAGTATGAAGGTTAATTGAGCACCAGTTCTACACACACAAGATAAGATGCCACCATATAAATGAACCAGCATAACAAAGGCAATATCAACATCCAGTTTCTGGAGCACCCCTAAAGAATCTAAGGCAATATTAGCAATGAGGGTTTAAACAGGAGAACATAGCTTCTACTGCCTACTTAGACGCATCAAGAAAGAAGAAAACAATCCACAGAAGTGATAATTTCCTGATCTGTCCAGTGTTTTTACAGGTCTTAAAATAAATACTTGTCTTCTATATTTTATTCCCCTTGAATTTACAAAGATGCCCAAAAGTCTTTCAGGACCCGTTTAATTAAGTTTCTTGTTTATTCTAAGAATAGCCTTCATAAGTGAGATCCTAAACCCAACTGAAAGTGCTACTGGGGATAGTGATGTGTGAAATTGTCATGAGTTTTCAGCAACGCACCAATGAAGAGCCATAGTAATGTCCAGGTTACAACTCCTAAAATGAATAGAATGAGGGTAAAGAGAATTATTTTGTTTTGAAAATTCCACAGCAACTTATCCTTTTTCTTCAATTTGTCATGTTTTTTCCTTGCCAGAATCCTCTTTGCCAACTTATCTTCTGCAGTTACCATTTGGACTGAGATGTTGGCTACCTAAAATAAGGTGAAAGACAACAAAAAATGAGGAACATTTCTAACAGCAATTGACTGATCAACAACTAGAACAGATTCCCACACATATTTATCTGTTACTGGATATACACAACTATAATTAACTTAGCAGTTTAAAACTCCAGTCAAAGTAAGGTCCTTTTCGTCCAGACACTTGCCGATATAACACAGAGTCAGTCCCTGTTGCATAAGGGTGTAAAACCACAACGTATCCTAGGATAAGAGCTCACCATGCAACCGCTACTCAGCAATAACCATCTGAATGAATGCTAATATCCTTGTGCATCCCTCATTAGTGTAAATTAGCCCTTTAGTCCAAAGGGTAGATAATGCTGAATTACTTTGCACTATCTGCAGCTGAGATGCATATGCAGACAAGTACTGCATAACAGCAGCTTTTCACCAGCAGCTTGGTAACATAACCTAGCAAGGTGTTTCATGACCCTAGTAGTTGTTATGTTTATGCAAGTCTGATGAGAAGCAAACACACATTCAGTCATTCATTCTCTTTGCATGAACTAGGAGGGAGGTGCTAGCATGATATTCAAATAGTCAATCCTTTTTCCAATACTATAGCTTCTCCTTTCCCTGCTAAAAAACTAAGAGACAGGCATATGCACACTACCATTGCTTCCTCCCAGCCCATTGTCAAAATGTCACTGCTGTTCAGAAAAAAAGCCATTTTCTTCTCAGACCAGAACTATCCCAATACAAGTGGGCTCAACCCCTTCATTCTTCAGAAAAAAAAGTCTCCACTTCCTTTCAGGAGGAGGAGCAGTGAGTACAGACATCCTCCTCCTGCATGTCCAGCTCCCTTTGAGAAGTTTCGTCCAGTAGACAGGAGGATATAGCACAGGACTTGTTGGGATGGGACCTGGACAAAGTCATCAACTGGATACGCAGCCCCTTGATGGTTTATTTTGAACTACAGTCCCAGATTTTCCAAAGCTAGATTCGAAATACCTCCTGACCATCTTATCTAGGTACAAAAAGACTACTATGTGACCATTTCTACATTTACAGGAACAGTTTCTACTTCCTATAAGTATCTTACCTAGCTACAGTTTGGTCTGTTCTAAAAAAAAAAATATCTGTTTGTACCAGACATTCCCCTAGGCATTTTCCTCTGCAGAAGATATCACATTTAAGCACACAAATAATGTCTATCAGTTGCTGCAGGCAGAAGAAGAGCTTCCCGGGGAAATCTCTGGGACTTCATAAAATTCCCACTTGGAGACCTCCTGTGACAGTCAAACACTTGGTTGTGAGATGTGCAAGAGGTTCAATCACCTTTCCTCAAAGCAATTTATTGTCTCATCTATGCAGAAGTTAGCTAGTGACTTCCTGGACCACTCAGGGGATTAATGACCAAGTGCACTGGGTATGATGAACACAGGCATCACATAGCTGGATATGATGAACACAGCTGTGACACTCAGCTGCACCAAAACCAGAACTATAAAAACCTTGAATTTCCTCCTTATATCTCAACTATCACATAAGTTACATAATAGTGCCACAACAATAAGGAAAAGTCTGGGAAAATATTCTAAAAACATATTGATGCTAGTGAGAGGGAAGCTCTCAAGAGGCTGCCTTAGGAAGTTATGGGTTATCCATGACCTTCAGTTGAGGATGTTCAAAGATGAAAAGAAAAATGACTAATAAGTAATGATGAGTAGAGCAATAAAATCTGGTAGCACACTTTACAATTTCCTTAAGCAAAATGTGGAAGAACTGAACTGGAAGATTTCAGACTTGTATCTTCTACCTACATAATTAACTGCATTTGTTTTGCATGTTCTCAAGAAAAACTCAATTTGCCTGTCTTCTAAATTTTTTTAAAACTTTTTGAATATAAATCTGTTTAAAGTTCTCCTCTGTCATATAAAGTTCCCTTATACACCCAGGTATTCAATAGGACAGCTTGAGACAGCTGAATGAAAGCTCAGTTCTGACATCTGAAATCTGGGGCACTTACATCAAGGTTCCCCCAAGAATATTTTCTATTTAAGTTTTCAAATGTCATTTGTTTTTGTAACTGTAGACCTAACCAGAGAGATTCATTCTTAAAAATTGGATACAAATTCCTGTCAAGGATTGTTAAAAACTTCTCGAGATTGACATCACTGGACTATAAGTATGCACTTGAAACTGCTAATGCCTTCTTTGCATCTACTACAATTCTATGTTATTTTTTAAAATGCACTTCATGTATCAAGGCTTGCATGGCAAAGTTCTCTATTACACAGGATTCATAAGAATACAGAATGCCATGTTCTACATTTTAAATATTTCCTTAGGTTATATTAGCTTATATAAATACTTTATAGCAAGAAAAAAAAAAAGGCAAAGTTAAGTTATAAGTCTCCTAATTCTTAATTCAGCTTTCCTCTCTACTACAATGTAGTTCTTATGCTCTAGAATTGGTTTCCAGCTAAAACTGCAATTTGACTATCACCACACACTGAATTATTTAATTGCTTCTTTGTCATGAGTTAATGCTTGTGCAATAGTCCCCTTCTGTATGTTCTTAGGGAAAAGCAAAACACTTTACCTACTTTAATGTTGCCTTTCTTGCCTAGAAATTGGTTTCTTTTTGGAAAAACATGCTGCTATGACACCAATATAAGCTTTTCCTATTGTCACACCGACATTCTCATTATTTCACTTGTCTGAAAACACATGTTACAAGCAATCTGAAGATATACAAACATATGTTGGCATTTTCAGATTGAGTTATAAAACCAAAAGTTATAACAAATCTAACTGGGATGTTAGGTTTAATATTTGAGAATTAGAACATAAGAGATCTAATAGTGTCAAGAAGGGTATAAAATCAAGAATGCTTAAGTCACCTACTTACACTTAGTTCTTCTTCAGGTTTAGCTGCTGGGGGATCATTTTTTTCATCCATTCCAGCAGAATTAATTTTATTGCTCATCCCAGCTGAAAAAGAACCTTGCACCTTTTCTCAGGCACCACTTCTACTTCTGAAGCTGAAAACAGCTAAAAGCAATGTCCAGGACCAAGAGAGGGATCAATTTACTTTGATGAGTTTCCAATTGTAATCTCATCTGCCCTGTTGCTCTTTTGTGAACATTAGAAGGATACTATCAAGTAACTTTAGACATGAAAGTTGGACTCAATAAATAGACTTTTGATTGTATTTTTAAGCTCAAATAGACTCCAACTTGTTAAAAAAAATCACAGTGCTAAAATCTATACATCATTAAAACTTCACAAAATTAGTTGCCATAAAGAACAAAAGTAGCAAGTAAAACGTAAACCTGAAAGCAAGACCATGCAACTAAAAGAAAGAAAATTAGTGTAAGCACCTTGAGTCAGAGTGCTGAAAATAGCAGATAACCAGTGCAAAACAAGAAGAGCATTTTTACTCTTTTCTAGAGTGGTGTAACATGCCTTTTGAACACTCAAATTTAGTTATTTTATTGTAACTGAGAAATAAACTGTTCCAGGCAACACATTTTGATTATTAAAATAGATCAGGCTACACACCGAGAATCCTCTTTGTAATCAGATGCAGGAAGTCACTTGTACCATAACAGTTCCATCCTATTTTCTTTGATAATTAAATATTTATAGAGGATGTAAACCAGTACTTTCCTCAATGGATGCTAACTATAGAGCTGTCTTTACTTTTAAGTGATTAACAATCTCAATACCTTCCTTGGGTCAACTGCAGAAATGGCACTGAAATTCAGAACTGGAGAAACGCCAACTTCTTATTATAAAAAAATTACACATTTATAAAGAATTTTTAATTTATATTTGAATATATAAAACATTGACTAATAATCATAAAAGGTTTAGCAATACAGTAGTGGAGAGGAATAGAACAGAAAAGATGTAGCCAGACCTTGTAACAGGCAAGCTCCAGGTGTGATCTATGCTCCATTGGTGTAACCAACAATAGATGACTGCAACTACAAGGCAAAAAATCCTACAGTTAGATAATATACTTGTAAACTAAGATATATCATGCCTGTGTGCTAGTCTTTGGCTTCTGCCCTGAAGCACAAGATTTATGTCCTCAGTCATTATTATTCATTTGAGAACTGCAATGTATTTTATATAAAGAGATACTTTAAGGTTTGGGCCTTGTTAATGTTTTAGCAGCATAGGAAAATCTATTCATTTAATCCATATTACCATATATAACTGCTTCCAACTTCCTTTTTTTTTTTTTTTTTAATAATTACACTTAATTTTTGGAGGACTGCTGTGGCCTCTTAAATTGTTCATTTAACCCCCAAAAGCCTTCTACTGTGCACAGGGAGTTAATGTGATACAAATGTGATCTCAGAAGCTGGTCCAGAGATTAAAAGAGTATTGTACGTAAAAATACTTTTCCTCTGTCAGTATCAGCCTTTTGCATGTTTATTCAGTAAGTCCTTTATGCTCTGAGAAAGCACAGTTATCCTCTGCAGATTTCACTTTTTTTCAGCTATTTATTTTCACATATTTTTCTCCTGAGACGACAAAAATAACTATAGTGTTTGTTATTGAAGTAGCAAATAGAGTCAATCAAAAGGTGTAGTACTAAATGTGCTCTTTAAAATGGGTAAAAAAATTATATGCCATTTTCTCTGGATTACATAGAAAGGCTGAGATGGAAGTTATTTTCATCCCTTCAATGAAATAAATGACGTTATTATGCACCTTACACTTATCTAAGGTGTATATGGGCCACTGGTATGAAATAAATAAATGAAGCAAAAAATAAAATGATGGAGAAGGATGAGGTCCTCCAGGTTCCGGAGTAGAGATCCATGTGCTGCAGGCCATTGAGGAGACCATGCTGGAGCAGATGGGTATTCCTGAAGGACTGTGGTCCCTGGGAAGCCCAGGCTGGAGCAGAAGAAGAGAGTGAGAAAGAAGGAGCAGCAGAGAGAAACCATGGTATACTGACCATAACACCCCATCCCCACTGGGCAACTCAGGGTTTGAGGAGTGGAGGCGGACAGGCAAGTAGAGGAGTTGCGAGTGCAGAAATGAAGTTGAGCCTGGGAAAGACGGGAGGAACAGTGTTGTTTCAATGTTTGCCTTTTTGTTTCCCACTACCCAAGTTAGCAGTTACATTTTTATTTTAATTGGCAATAAATTAAGTCAATTTTCCCAAGTTGAGTCTGTTATGCCTGTGGCAGTAATAGGCAAGTAACGGCTCTGTCTTTATCCCAACCCATTATTTTTTTGTCCTTCTTGTTCTTCCTGTTTTCTCCCGCCATCCTGCTGGGGAGGAGAGGGAGGGATGGAGTGGCTGGGTGGGATCTTGGCTGATAGCCACAGCTAACCCACAGCAACGTTACAGTACCTGGTTTTTACTTCCCCCTCTCCTCCTTTTAAAAGGCAAAATTAAGGTTTGAGGGTTTTTTCAAAATAAGTGCATTCTGTTTCCAAATAAAGCTAAGAATAAGGAGGTTGGCAAACTGAAATAAGACATGAAACACATTAGAAATAAAATAATCTTATGAAAATGAGCACTGCTGTTTCCTTCTGTTTCATTAATTGCATGTTCCCTGTATAAAAAAAAAAAAAGTCTCAAGATTAAAAAAATCCAAAGCCAATGCAAACCGTAGGTTTACTCTCAGGTTCCCCTGATGGATACCAGTGATTCCAGGTCAGCTTGAAAAGTTCATATGAGCCAATTATTCAGTTTCTGAGCTTTGTGAAAAAAATGTACTTTCACATAGGCCCATCTGGAATGGCTCTGAGCCACCACTTGGGGTGCATGAACATTAGCATTAAACAACTTAATTTTATCTCCTGCAAGTAACGTATATCAAAATGTGCCTATTATCTCTTTCTGACCCAGATCAGCATAACACCTATACTGATTGGTTTAAGAAGCATCCTGTTTTCTTGCCCTTGTCACAGCTCACAGACCAGTCCCAACTCCTTATGCTTTTTTTTTTACTATGAAAAAACCCCACTGTCAGAAATCACAGACTTCTCAGTTTATTCACACAATGATTAGCACTCTTGGTTTTACTTGCATCGTTCTCTCGTAGGGCTGCGGTTTCCTCATGCGTATAGGTTTGGCAGCCTGATGATTTTCTGTTCCTTGTCTCTCCAAGACTGAGAGGTTGACCCAACCAAGGGCAGCCTGTTAGTCTAATCTGTGACACCCCCTGCCAGCCCACTGAGTCCCTGATTAATGGAAAGGCTGGAGCAGATCTATGCGACAGCCTCGAGTCACAGCTGGGATGTCTGCCGATAGACAACACGGGGGAAGCCAGAGTACCAGTGATCCAGTTCTCTACGAGAAAAAGCTTGTCTTGTACTGCACAAACCTTGTGCTAAGGTAGCAGAGAGGCAGTGTTCATCTCACCTGTCTCAGACTGTCTAGAAGTCAGGCAATATAAATCCATGTTTGTTTTCTAGGCTCAGTCTATACTCCATGGTGACAGAAAAGCATTCAAGACAGAGGACATGTTCACCACTGAGTACAGATAGAAAAAAAAAAAAAGGCAATAATCTTAGATTTGAATAAACCTATCATCTACAAAACCCCCTCTGTATAATAGAAGTCTTTCTCTCCTGAGCAAAGCTGCCTTCATGTCAGTTCAGATGCAGTTTTTCTTGCTCCTTTAACTGATAGGAGCCTGGATCCAGCTTCCCAGCATCATCCCACTAACACATCAGGGCACTCTAGAGAACTAACCTCAGCACGTCCTTTTTTTCTAAACTGAATGTCAAAAGTGACAGTTTGCTTTTATTTCAGGATTTCCCTTTACCAAGCAGCAATGTCTAACAAGCTGCACAAAAATGTGGGAGGAAGAAGAGATCATACACAATGGATTCAGTTAATTCTACTGAAACCTGGGTTTGGTACCTGCAAGAATTCTCTCGCGTATTGCTCGCATCTGTTTTTCTTTAATCAAAACTCAGGCAAAATACAGACCTGTAAAAGCTAAACAGGAGTTTAAACTATGACTTATGATAATATTTGACAAGGCATTCATAAAGATTCTTAAGTCAATTTTCATCAGAACTGACACTAACATTGTAAAATTGCACATCTTGTCCCTTGACTAATTTCTACAAATTATAGCCAATATTACTTCCAAAAGAAGAAAAGGTTTTGGCTGTCCTTCCTAATAATATAGTATAATTTGTAATTCAGCTTCAGTTTGAACCTGGAGAAGGTCAAATACCTATACCTTCCATAAGCATGTACTAATAATAACTGATACAGTACTAATAGTCTGCAGAGATCTGCATACACACAGGCAAGTCATTGACATTGTGGATATATCTCCTCCATCACAGGAGACAGAACCAGCACAGAATAGCTGTTTCTTTACATTTTTTTGACGTTGAAATTGTGAGCAAGTTGTAATCAGGCTTTTACAAGAGCATGGAAGTGAGTGGCAACTGATTACTAAATCCTAAATTACTAATAATGGACAACTAACTTATGTTTTAGTATCAACTTTGAACCTCCTTCTCCTTCCCCATTGAATGAATACCATGCTGCTTGCCTTCGAGATCTTTGTCATCTACAGATGTAGCTTCAAATCACAGGGCTTGTGTTATTTTTTTTTTTTTCATCTCCTTGAGCTCTTAATTTCTGATTCCTGACAATGCTTGATTATGCACTAGGGGCCTCCCATGTCACGAAAGTTTCCAACAGACAAAATCATCTTGGAAATTGCAGGCAATTGAGCTGTCTTCAAAGATCCAGACAAGACACATAACTGCCACTGACAGAGCGTGTCATCTGAAATTAAGCAGCTGACCACCTTGCAAAGCAGCCTCCCTGAGCACTAATAGAGCTATTTCGCCTCGCCTATGTGGACTGAGAACAGCTCAGTTATTTGTATCCCCATCAATTTAAATTGAAACAAAAAGGCTAAGCGAGCACATCTTTTGGGCACAGCGTCCATTTATCAGTCTGTGGCATTTTAAGGACAGACAAGCCCCGCCGTTCCACCAGTTAATGGTCTCGCACCACTCGCCTCTTATTGGGGCCACTAGCTAATTTTGCTCTCAATTTCTTTCTTGCTTATATGAAACTAGACAGCTATGTATGGCAGGCAGCAAGTAATATTGATACTGAGTACAAAAATCATACTACTAGACTGAATATCACTTGTTAGGAGAATCACAGCATTAGGGAAACCGCTGCATTTCAAATAAAATAAATAAAGGTAGAGTTTCCACAATAACGAGGTTGACCCAGTTGAGCTAGCACTGAAGTCAATGGTAACACCCTCTGCAGGATTCAGGTCACGGCAGCGTGTCAGCCAAGCACAAGTGATGTTTGTGGCTTTCCAGGTGACGAGATGTGCTGATGTGCAAACTCCCATCTATCAGAGTGCTCGGTCACCTGCGCTTGGGTAGGTCAAGCCCGAGCAGAGTTTGACAAGCCAAGTCAAAGCACTTACTGGCGAATGTGTCTGTTCTCTTCCCAGCAAATCACACTTCAGTTGATGTGGTCGTGTTGAAAGTGAATAAAGACGAAATTTGGTAAGTTCCTGCTTCAGCTTATAAGCATTGCTGTCCAAAAGCATTGGTCCATGAGGCTAAGGCACCCAGAAGCTGTTAAGATTAATGGTACCCCATTCTTTATCATCAAATCCTATGCGCTACATTGAAGGCAAAGAGGAAAACACCTCCCTTCCCACACTTTCATAGCAGTCAGTTGCCATAATGGATGCCCAGCTGAAACAAGATTTGTTTAGTGCAAGTAAATCAAAGATCTCTCACTCAAGTACACAGAACTGCAGCGTCTCCCCCAGGAAACATTGTGACCAAGGCCTTCACAAGCCTCATGCCAGTATAGCGTCAGTGTTTGCCACAAATAAGCTTCCCTATAAAATGCTGACTTGCCTTTCCACAGTTGCATTTGCCTTGCAATTAAGCACAGAACATCTTTGATACCCTAGAAGAAAACCAGGACTGGAAGTTTAACTCCTTGTCTTCCCTCCTCAGTCTTTCAAAAACCTACCCAGGCCCCTTCCTTTCAGTCTTGGCCTTTCATTTCATTTCTATTTCTCTGATCATCTTCTAAATAGGGGGACAGAACCAAAAAGCCTGGAAGAAAACAAAAACAAACAAACAAAACCCCCCAAACCCTGGAGGTTTTTCTGGCTTCATTACTTCCACCTGAAAGATTTCAGCAGGGCATTCAGGCCACCTGTGCTTGTTTTACCCCTGTTCTATCAGGTCTGAATCCTGTGGTGTTATCACCCAGGCAGTGACAGACTACAGCAAGCACAAACAACTTTATTAAGGAGCAGAACAGATTTTTTAATTCATTTTTTTTTAAAGTAACTTGAATTAACCTACCACCAGTTAGATTATTTGCGCTTCCAAGAACTAAACAAGCTGTTTCACTCAGTCTGGTGAATTTGGGATTTCAGTTTCATTGTTCAGGGGTTATAGAGCAGGTGAGCATTCCACCCCTAAAAGTGACTGTCATCCCTCGGCCACAAAGAGTTTTGATAAGTAGAGTACCTAAAAGACCTATAGAGATTAATTCGAGGACGGAAAAAACATTCTCGACAAGGAGGGACACCAGGAAGTTGGTCCAGTTAATTCAACAAGGAAAAGTTTAAACAAAAGTATTTTTAGTGTTTGAATTACATAGCTCTGTTCTTGACAGGCTCCTCACCGAGACAAAGACAATTGTAAGAGCCAGCAGATGCAGGGCAGTACAACTAGCTAATTTACAAACAAAATCAAAATAAAAACCACGTACAAGCACAGAAATGCCAGTTGAGATGAATCACTAGTGAAGGCTGTTAAACATGAATACAACTGACCAAGAATTACACTGAATCCTGTTCACCAAATTGCATGGTCCCCTGTTCAAACATCATTTCAGAAATGCTCCTGAGGTTCTAGCTAAGTCCTCACAGTCCCCTCTGACGTTGACATCTTTAAGTACTTTGCAGGCAACTGCTCTATCTCAGCTGCAGGGACACTAATCTTCATTAGGTACTGATCATCAGCTTGAGTATCTGCTCATGCCATTGGGCTGTGTGTAGTGAAATATCAGGTAGAAGTTAAGAGGATCCAGACTGATGGAAGCAAAAAATGAAAGTCTAAATACAAAACTTGTTACTGTGATCCACATCAGTTGCATTTGTTTCTCCCTCCTGCTTCTAGATTCTGCATTATAGACACTGCTGTTTGCATGTTGTTTAGAGCAGTAGGACTTCAAAGGGCTGGATGGGGTCATGATCTGCATACGGCAGTGTCCTTATGCGCTCACTGACACATAACGAAATTGCAAGAACTAAAGAGCTATTAACAAGAGGGAGCTACAGCTCTGTCCACCCCATTTGCAATGTCACCAAGGGGGCCTGTCCAAAAGAACTATTACAATGGTTTGAACTAAAGCTGAGGGGCTTCTGTTTTGTCTTTACCTTTTGTGTCTGCTGTGTAGAAGTTCAGCAGGGTGAAGCACCCTTTCTAGCCCTTGGGTCTCCATACAGATTCAACTCAAAGAGCTTGTGAGCCTACTTCCAGCACTGTCACGTTAGCCAGCTCCATCACTCAACATCTCACAGCAACAGCTCTTGAACAAGCTCTGGGGACAAAAGCTTTGTCTGGGATTTAAATACCATATTTTTCCACAAGCAGGCCCTACTCCACATTAGTTCAAATAAATAGTTCTATGTCAGCAGATTCAACCCTCTCACTGTTAGAGCCAATCACCTCACGAACGATAGAACGAAGCCAATCAAGATCATTGGTGAAATCAGTTTCCAAAACCAGGGAAGCCACCTGAGATTTAAGGATAAGACATGATGCACAGGGTAAGATCCTCACACTAAATCCTTTGTGTGCAGTAACATCAGAATGGTCCAAAACTCTGTGCTTCCTCCATGTAACAGAGCAAAGCTGAACATCTGAGTGCCACGACCTTCAGACACAGGGAGCTCCCTACATCCACTTCCATGTTGGCCAGTCATCTTCCCACCTTTAGCAGGCCCCGAATTGTAGTGGATTTATTTTAACAGGCGAGATGGTCTTTCATGGTGTTTTGCTAAGTCAAAGGGAGGCAAGAGCTAATTTAGGGTCATCCGAGATGCTGGCAGGGATACCTTCCTAACAGCTTTTACTGTCTTGGCCACATAGCAATACAAACAGGACAAAAAATGCCTGCATTTTCACATGGACAGCCTGGATCCCTCCTCGCATAGCTTAGGATCTCATGCAGCCTCATGGTGTCTTGACTCTCAATCCTGCAAGAGACATGCAGAGCTGTAAATATTTCTCCACCAGCAGCATTACCAGGGGGCAGCCGTAACCACACTGCTACCCTTACACGCTCACGCTGAGCCCATCGCATTTTGGGATCCTGTTCCAGAGACCAAATGTCTGAACTTGTCTTGGCCAGATCACTTCTCAAACTTTTCTTTAATAACATTTTTAAGAATAGAAGATTTAGACTCCGATTTCCCTTTATTTTAGGGGGAAGCAGGGAGGGGTAGGCAGGGAGATTCTGTATGTAGAACATGATTCCTATTGTTTAAATTGGTTACAGAAATTCTGTATTTCAACCGTTCTTCCTAATACATTGCGTTTTCAGGGCAGCCCTCCTCATGATGACTTTAAAGGTCTCCCAGATACCGCGATAAGTCTCAGAAGGGTTTTGCATTTGTAATGAATCTCAAGGGAGGAAACATGATTCATCCTGTAAAACGCCAAGCAAATGGCAATAGCCACAGCCTTTATCTCAAAGTGTAGTTACAAATTCCCAGCTCATAAGTAATGTTCCATAAAGAGCTATTTTTGGAATTAATTTTCCTCACTCCAAGGATCAAAACAGTTTCTTTAAAAAAACCCTTTCTTTTGGAGGTCCTGGTTTCCTTTTGATGGTTACACACTCATCCGTCTCAGAATAAAAAGACTTCAACAGGAACACTGTCTTTCAGTTATTCAGATCAGGACATGGAAACAGCTTATCCCGGTGCAGCAGCTTTGCCTGTGCAGAGGTGAGGTTTTGGAAAGAACATTTGCGTTTTGCTGCGCATTCAGTCTTATTTTTAGACAGCCAAGTAAACAAGCAAATGCCAGTTCTCTTTAGGCAACGTACATTACCGGTCTCCGCTATGAACAACTTCCCACTAATGTGAATAAAGATCCGCCTTCCCTTGTTCCCAGCCAAGATGACAGAACTTTCACCCTCACTTGCTATATATAGGTTTTAAATTAGAAACATTAACCGAGAATATACAAATGTTGACCAAAGGGACAACTAAAACTTGAGACCCCTGGTGACCTGTGGTGACAGAAGGAGTGGTATTGATGACTCTAAGTCTGACTGGGTTATGTTTCCATTTGTAGAGGTCATTCATCTCTTTCTCCTCCCAAAAGATGGGGATCTTCCTTTTTCTAACAGAGCAGCTAGTCCCAACCCGCCCCCCCCTCCCCCCAGGAATCTCTTCCATTCTAGTCTATTTTTTTTCCTGAAAACACCTTTTATTCTGTCCATCTTGCCCTTTATTTCATAGGTTATTTCAAGCTGTTACTCTAGCTATTCTTCTAATTCATTTACTTTCTAATTTGCCTTTTTTTCCTGAAGACCCACCACGTGTATGGAACAGGCAAGTCAGTGGCAGTTCAAAAAAGTTTGCTTTTAGTTTTTCTTCTCTATCAGACCATATTTTCCCCTCATCCCTCTTTTCAGATTTAAGTAAGGAGTCCAGGAATCAAAAAAACTCCTTTGTTTTCTCTGCCCTTTATGGGGCACTGCATGCATCATCCCCCACTTAGGCCAGTCATGACTGCAGAGGTTCAGCCCCGTGCAGACTCTGCTGTCCAGTCAGTGCCCCAGTTTGGGGCTCACATCTCACCACCACGACACTGCAAGAAAGAAATCCAGCTGTTCCCATCCTCCATTTTCCGATTCCAGTGCTCTAAAAGTATCATCGCAAGGGAAGGTTTTGAAGTTTAAAGCACGCTAACTGTTCTCAGCTGGCCTTAATCACGCTTGTTATACCCATAGTGCAGATTAATCTTACAATGTCATTTTAAGAAGATCATCCTAAACAAAAAGCTAAGTCACTCCTTTCGTTTCAAAATTATTTCAAAGATAACATTTTCTGAAATTCATTGTCTTCAAAACTAAAGATTAATTCTAGATGCACGCTAAGGTTTATGATTCATCCCATTATAGCTAATACACAGCCTCTTAAAGAAAACAATGTTCAGAACTGAAACCTCTTTCCTCCATAGCTCCTGCTTTTGGAGGAGACAGCGTTTATACTTAGTTGAAGGGCATGAGCATCATCGCTCCTTCAGTTAAGTGCTCCCTGGGCCCATTTATCTCCAGCTAATAATCCAATTTGCCTGGATGTACTTGACTCCAATGGGAGTGCAATTCACAGAGCAACTGCAGAAGGTAGCTCTTAAGGGACTCATCATATTACACAGAGACAGACATTTTAAATACAGAACATATTCTGCCACAGCAAGGTTCGCTCACGCAGCCTACTTCAGTGACATGGCAGTACTACAGCTTGCTTTTATTTCACCACTCCCACTTCAAAAGCAAAGAGCACAAAAACTGTTTAATCATTCATAGATTCATTTTACAGAATACAGAGACTGCTGAATCTGGCTGTAAACAATAATTTTGCTTTTGATCCTCATCCTACACCAAGTATATAAAAAGAAAGAGAAAAAAAACAGAGAAGCAATAGGAAAAAAGAAAAACAGCCAATGACTACAAATGGCTAGCTTTTTTTTTTTTTTTTTTTACTTTGACTCAACTGGTTGCAGGCATTTCATATCCAGAAGACATAGAAACCTACCACAGCAATCACCTTCATGTAATGGTTCTCTTTTCTCTCCTGAAAGATTATGGCAATAGCTTGACTTATTAACACACACACAAAAAAATAATTTCTGTTCCAGCCGTTGTATTCTGCACCTCATAAAACAGCTTGGGTTTTGGTAATGCTTCTGGGGAAAGGATTTCCATAACTAAACATTTCATATCAGGAAAAGAAAATAACTTTTACTTTTAAGCAAGACCTCTGGGGCTAAATAAATTTCTTACAAAACACACACTATGATTTCAGCAGGTCTCTTTGTGAGATCCCGGTGGAAACAGTTTTTAATTACACTAAGAAATCCTAAAGAGTAGATCCCCATACAAATGGTAGAGAATTAAACCGAGCACCCAGGAGTCTGAAAAATAATTCCCAGGACTTAGGAACCGCAGGTCCATTCCTTAAAACTCACTACACTGACCTTCACAGCGGCAGTCAGCAGGGATGAGCTGCCAGCCTTTCCCAAGGGAGCAGCTGTCCTGTGCCCCCAGCAGCTCCCGCAAGCCCCACGTGCGCTCAGGACCCAAATGCCTCCACGCAGCCACACTCCCACGCAGCTCACTTTCAGCTGTGGGCCGCCCTGCCCCTGGTTAATAACGGCTCCATCAACATCCAGCAATAAAACGCGCTTAACAACAAGCAGCCAAGAAGGATTAATTGCTGCTTTGCTACAGTCCCAGCAGCTCCTGCCCGTGCTGAGCCACTGCAGGGACACTGCCTCAGAGAGGAAGTTGCAGAATCTCCATGGTTGGAAGGGACCTCTGAGATCATCCAGTCCAACCACATTAA
>JAOXJM010000001.1:95010157-95022637 GCA_026413425.1 Tringa solitaria | reverse complement strand
ACCACTCTCTCAGTAAAGTAATTCTTCCTTATATCTAATCTAAACCTCCCCTGTCACAACTTTAGACCATTAAGTTCCCACAAGAGGAAAGCAAAGTACATTTCAGCTTACAAACATGAGTCTGACTCTTGTTTACCCCACCTTATCTTTCTTCAGGCAAGGCCTAAACCTCCCGCTGCAGTTCCTTAATGCAATCTAGCAACAAAATCCACCTGGCTACAGCTCAAAATCTTGCTCTTCAGCAGCTTCAGCAAACTTTCTCCAGCTACTTGTTGTGTGTGGACCCAGCTGTAGCCCATCTTCCCAAATACCTTTCTAAAGTAGGGGGAATCCAAGAAACGCTGCTTTGATTTACTACCACCACCACCAGAACTGTGTAGCAGTGTTTGATTCTTCTGAACTCCTGATACTTCGGATTCTTCTCATGGCAGATCAGGGAAAATTGTCAGGAGATAATTGATCAGGAGACGATGATGGCTCCTGGCACATGCAGAGATTCCCTTGATACCCCACTTAGGCTTTCCAAAATGCTACCTGAAGTATTGATTTTTCTTCCTTGCATCAAAAGCTTTTCTATTCACTTGGAAAACAAATGTTGCCATTCTACCCAAGCACTTTAAAGTCAGACCTGCATTTATGTGACTGTTTTCCGGCAAGATGTGGAAGTGGTTTTTGTCCCGCCTTTTACCAAGGGCCAAATCCAGGCCTGGTGCTCAGGAGCTCTGGGGGTGATAAGGCATATCCATGGGGGGAGGCACTCCAGCATCTTTAAAAACCTGGGGAAAACAACATCTCTTGGGTTGCGTGTTGGAAGGAGCTGGGAGCAGCAGAGCTACCCTCCCATCTACATTATGTGTGGGAGCTAATACAAAAAAACTTAGTATGACATGTTGACTCATAACAACATTTATGCAAAGCCTGCTCCTAAAAACAATCCCTGCTCATTTTTGTCCTTTTCTTTTTCTGTCTCTTAATGAGAAACGAAACAGTGCATTTAACCGATTTTTTTTGTGCAAACACAAAAGCTTTCATCTGCCTCACACCTTTATTGACATGATGACAACGCGTATCCTTTCTTAAAATCCAGTTTGGAAAGACGTGGCAGTCATCAGTGTGTCTCAGACACGCCGTGCTGCTTCCAGCCTCCTCAAGCCACGTGCCTGGGGGTGCAGCTGCCTCCCCCCTCGCCACCCAGATCCTCAGACCAGAGCCAGAGCCTGCTCCTCTGTTTCTGGACGTGGTTTCTCCTCAACCTAGACATGAGTATTACTCCTGCTGCCTGGTCTGCAGAGCGCTGGATCACTAGAGCATAGGATTTATTCCCGCTCAATAGCAGAGTAACGTTGCTACCAAAGTGAGCCACTTAACAGAAATGTCATTAGGGAGAAAGGTCGCCTCCCTAATTTCCTCTGTAAATCTAATAGGACTAGAGACAAACGTATTTCTGCATCTGAGAAATGGCATTATAACTTTACTTGAATGTCACAGCATCTTGCACTGTGCTGTCACATGAACACTGCAAGATGAGAGCAGAGAAATTTCCTTCCAGCCCAGGCTGTGATTTTCCCCCTATAATAATAGTTAATACCTTTTTTTTTTCATCCCCCTCCTCCCATTTTACCTCATGTTTTTGTATTGCTTGAGCTTAGTCACAAAACTGTGATGTTTTTATTTTGGAAATTCAGGTGGGAAGAACAGCCTCCACGAATTTTAAACAGGTAAATCTGTTTGTTAGAGAGGGGAGAGGTGGTCGCCTGCACGTGTTTTCCTAGCAGTTGCTTGTGCTGTCTTTGTGCCCGTGTCACTTGCCTTTTCTGCGGGACAGCAAGCCCCACAGAGAGGGAAAACACGCGTTTCCAGTCAAGAGCACACTGTGCCCAAAACATGTGCTGACAAAAATCCCTGTTCCTCTCCCTGTCTCTTTGGGGATTGCCTTTAAATTTAGGGTGTCTCAGATTGTTTGCCGTAGTAGCTTATGTGTGCACTAAAAAATCAGCTTTTATGTTTCTTTTTATGTTTACAGAAGACAAAAAGCCGGAGGGGGGGTGTCTGTGAATACACACTCACCTGCTGCTTTCACCTCCCTCCCTGGCTCAGGAACTACCATGGCAGTCACAGATGGGGCTTGGAGTCAATGGCTGAATTTCTTTCACCTGAAGGTGCACACTTCCCTTCTGAACGTACTTAAAACTTATTTCTAGTTAGGAGACATCACCACATCAGTGATCCTGTTAATGCCTGAGCTATTCAAGCCATCGCTGTCAACTGAGCGTTGACAAATCCGGACAATGCAGCCAGAGCCAAACGCCATCGATTACAGACACAGAAATGAACCCCCGACATCCCGAGTCCTCACCCTTCCTCCCCGGGGGCTCTGCTTTGGCCCAAGCAGTCAGTAAAAGAAGGCAGCTCGGTCTGCGTGTGCCGTGGCTGGAGTGTGACCAGCCCACACGGGGCAGGTCGCGGGTGGTGGGGAAGGGTTGGCCGATACCCATTGCTGCAGCAGCACCTTCTCCTTGCTCCCCTGCGGAGCCTGGGGGATGCTGTCAGAAGAAGCTGCAAAGTGATGCTATGGACAATTTTGCTGATGAGGGAAGCCACTTCATGCCTTTCACCTTCATTTGCTTTTATATGAAACATGTCCTATTATGTTAGCCTAATAGTCCTCAAGCTCCAGCTTAATTGAACTGGCTGAACTTAATATTGACTTTCTGTTCAGTGTATTTTCTTTTTGCCCTCCTTATAAATGGGGATAAACTTGGATTTCACACTCATGTATGTGGTTCTTCCTCACTCATGCACCTATTAAGCATCCTTTCAGAAGGCCATTAGATGCCACCTTAATGTTAAAAAGAAATTATTGAGCAATTGTCCATAATGAGATCATGGTCTCAAAACCTTCATGAAGGCAGATAAATGTCATTTACATTTCTACAAGTATGGCAAACACAAGGGCAGCAATGTTTAAGGTGTTCCTGGTCCAACCTGCTATGATGGGGCTTTCTCGGGTACAGTTGCTGAGGGAGAGGATATTTAAAGCACTTTCTCACAAAAATATTTTATTTTGATTTTAAGGTGGCATAGCTGGCCAAGTTACAGTCAGACTTCAAAAAGGATTATAGGCGGCATGTGGTGGGGTCTTATCTTAGCTCATACTTGCTGTTGAAGTGAGTCCACAGCCATAAGTGAGCTGTTGATCATCACCCGCAGAGGGAACCAACCCTCTTCGAAGCATTAGAGAGCCCAACAGCTAGAAGAGGAACCACACGCACACCCCCTCCTCCCAAGCACACACTTAATCCATACCCTTCAGGATGTGTTCAAACCTCCCCTGTGTCTCTATTCTAATGTGTATCAAGGCTTTTAGGAGTAGAAGGTTGTCATAGAAATTAATCAGGCTTCTGGGAGACCTACATAAGTGGTTTTGACAGTAGAAACAAACTGACAATGGTTTATCGTTAATAAAAGTGATAATATTTCCTGTTAACTTGGTTGCTAAACTAGCCTGATACTACATTAATTTACTTCTTAGCTTAAGATGTTTGTAAACTTGGTAGTAAGGATGTTTCAATAGGATGACATTAGTAGGGCAGAATGTCTTAATATTTAATTAATAATAACTTTAGTATTTCTATATCCATCATATGGGAACATGGAAGGCTATGGTTAACCCACCAGAATAAAGTATACTTTGCAGCATCTTCTTCCAGCTATTAACAGCTAGATTAATTTGACAGTTTAAGGAATGGAAAAGAATGTTGTGAGCTTGGGGAGTGGTTATCAAAGATAAAATCCTGGGGATTAACCTTTCGGTTGTTGTTCCCACACTAACTAGGTCCTGTGTCTGCAGCTACAGGGTACAGATTTTCCTTCCTGGAGCACTTAGCTGTTGTTGACAATACAGTTTGTTAAAATTATCGTGTTGGGTTTGTTGGGGTTTTTTTGGTTGTTCGAGCACACAATGTTTTCTATAACTTCAATGAGGCTGTTAGAATGCCAAACCTAATGAAAGCACATTTAGTTAGGGAATAAAGCTTTGATGAAAGAGCATTTAACTGGAGCATGGCATTTCTTCTGCTGGGATGTGCCCTGTTGCAACAACGGCAATGCTGATGGAGAAGGAAGGGCAGGGACCACAGAAAGCAGCTGGGCTCAAGCACTCTCTCTAAGGAGCCTCTTTTTTCGCTGCTGGAGGCAGAGCACTGGCCTGGATGGACCACTGCTCTGACCAGCAAGTCTCTCTGTTCTTCTGAGTCAGCCACAGTAATGGCTAGGACCTGCATTTGCCCAGGTCCCCTCTGCTGGCTGCAAGGTCCGGGAGAAAATTTGACTGAGAAGAGGGGCAGGTGGGATCAGGGGTAGAGCAAGTAAGGAACGTGCCCTAGGAACGCAACTGGCACGTGTCACTTAAAACTGGTGTTTCGCAAGAAAAAGCCACGCAGAACGGCAATTCTGCAGCCAGACTGAGGGCGTAGATGCAGGGCACCAAGCTCAGGTTTGGTTCCTGCAGGCTGTGTGCCCTGGGTGGGTGGTGTGGGGCAGAGGGGTCAGGCTGTGACCTCTCCGATTCTCTTACCTGCAAGGCTGTTCTTCCAGCTTCCCTCATCCAGCTGTTTTGTCTGCTGTGGCAGATGGGGAAGATGGTTGCTGTTCACATGCTGTTCAATGCTTTGCACTGAGCTAATGCCCCACCACAGCTGAAAGGTGAGCTCCTACCCCAGACGCACCATTTAGAGCGGTCATCTAATCCTGTACTGAGCTAATTCACCTAAGTAACAGAAAAATAGCCCTAAACTAGTAGTAAACACCCCCAAAAAAAGTGCTTGACAAAGGAACAGTGGAGGAGGTGAGATATCCTGCCATGTGTAAGAGGAGGTACAAGTGGGGTTAGGACCTTTTCGGTGGCAGCTGCTATAGAATCCCTCAACCCTGACCTTGTAACCTGACCTTTCCATCACTCCTGGCTTGCTGTGCTCCTCAGCGCTTCAGCAAAGCTTGACTGAAGTGGGGAGGTGTTATTCCCACCCTTCTCCTGACAGGAAGGACAGACGTTCATCTGAGCTCGGGGAGCCATCCCTTCAGTTTACTCCATGGTAGCAACTTCTGAAGCCACATCAATCTGTGTGTTGCCGGCTCCAGCGCTACTTAGTGGACAACTAGATGCCACTGTGTGTCACTAGGTTCAGACTCAGACAGAAGTAACCCCTACCTATGCGTGTAGGCACTCAGACAGCTGTCAGAACAGATTACCCTTCATTTGTTACCTGCCCAGATATTATGTTTTCAGGCCTTCTCAGAAGTCTGTCATGAATTAAAAGAAAAAGCCCATAGAGTTCAATTATTGTGTTTCATGTAATTTATTTTTTTTTTTGACATCCAAGGCCAAGTTAAGTTCTACTTGGGCTCTGGCATCTCTAATCTTCCCTACGTAGCCTTGCAAACCTTTGTAATCATCCTGAGTGGCCTGCTCCTTCCTCCAAAGGCCATAAACCCTCTTTTTTTCCCTGAGTTGTGACAATATCTCTTTGTTCAGCCAGGCAGGTCTTTACAGCACACAGGGACGGCCTGCTCCTGCGCTTTTTAAGATTTCCTCCTTGAAAAACCTCCAGCCTTCCTGGACTCCCTTGCCCTTCAGGGCTGCCTCCCAAGGGATTCTGTCAAGCAGGCTCTTGAAAAGACCAAAGTCTGCCCTCTGGAATTCCATGATGGCAGTCATAGAATCATAGAAACATAGAGTGGTTGGAGTTGGAAGGGACCTTAGAGATCATCAAGTTCCAACCCCCTGCCATGGGCAGGGACACCTCCCACCAGACCAGGTTGCTCAAAGCCCCATCCAGCCTTCTGGATCTGCTGCACAGGACAAGGTTTGGAGCTTCCTTGCCACAGTCCTGCTGGCTCCCCTCCTTCCTTCCCTGAGAATTGGGAACTCTATCGTTTCATGGTCACTGTGCCCAAGACGGCCTCCAACCATCACACCCTCCACAAGTCCTTCTCTATTCACAAACAGCAGATCCAGCAGTGCTCCCTCCCTAGTCGGCTCCCTCACCAGCTGTGTCAGGAAGTTATCCCCAACACTCTCCCGGCACCTTCTAGACTGTTCCCTCTCAGCTGTATTGTGTACCCAGCTGATATCTGGTAGGTTGAAGTCTCCCACCAGGACAAGGGCAAGCGATCTTGAGACCTCTCCGAGCTGCTTATAGAATATGTCATCTACCTCTACATCCTGGCTGGGTTGTCTGTAACAGACTCCAACCATGGTATCAGCCTTGCTGGCCCTCCCCCTGATTCTTACCCCTAGGCAACTCATAGTTTCCACTCCTATTTGTCCTTCAGGAAGAAGTGACTGGGGTTTGTGAGTGAAGCCTGCAGAGATAGTTAACAACAGGAAGAAAACCCCGCAGAGAAAATAGCATGTATGTGCCAAGTGTATGTGCCACGCTGCCATGAGGCAACCTGTGCTGACTGGCTGGTGAACCTGCTCTGGTAAGCTTCTGTGGCCAGGTGACTGTGCAAGCAAGCAGCTTTTCTATGAACTCTCCAACAGACAGTCACAAAACGAACTCCCAGCCACACTGACAGCCCATCACAGGTGAGCTTAACAGATTATTTGAATTTGACCTACGGGCATTTTCCAGGTCAGAAGCATTCTGGCACCCTTCTTCTATTTCTTCCTTTGCATTTAAAACACGCCTTGTTTTAGAATCATAGAATGGTTTGGATTGGAAGGGACCTTAAAGATCATCTAGTTCCAACCCCCCTGCCCTGGGCAGGGACACCTCCCACTAGACCAGGTTGCTCAAGGCCCAAAGCTCAAAGTTTTGGTCCCACTAGACCAGGTTGCTCCAAGTTTTGCAGCATTTTGTTTGATGTAATATCAACTATGACAAGCTATAGCCTGGTCTCACCTCTGTCTGACAGATTGTCCTTTCATGGTGACGAATTCCCTGAGTCTGCTGCTGGATGCACTGGGTTTGGCTGGGATGGAGTTAACTTTCTCCCCAGCAGCCCTTGGGGTGTTGTGGTTTGGATTTGTGCCTAAAGGGGTGTTGGTAACACACCCGTGTGGTGGCTGTTGCTAAACCTGTCTGCAGAGTGTCAAGGCCTTCTCCCTTCCTCCTTCTGCCCCCACAGCTGGGGGTGGGCAAGAAGCTGGGAGGGCACACAGCTGGATCAACTGACTCCAATTGACCAAAGGGATATCCCATATATAAGGTGTCATGGTCAGCAACAACAGCTCAGGGGAAAGGAGGAGGAAGGGGGGGATGTCTGTGGTAACAACTAACCACCACACGTGCCGAGGCCCTGCTTTCCAGGGAATGTCTAATGTCTGCCTGCCAATGGGAAGCAGCAAATGCCAATGGGAAGCAGCAAATTAATTCCTTATTTTGCTTTGTTTTCACACACAGCTCTTGCTTTCCCTATTAAACTGGTTTTATCTCAACCCACAAGTTTGCCAGCTGCAGTCAACCCAGAACACTAGGTTCAAGGGAAATCTGAGGTAATTTGGGTGGGACTCCATGAATCAGACTCAGTGGGTAATACATCTTCTTTTTAGGAAAATACAGTGGGTGTGCCTTTAGACAAACACTAAATTGAACGTGTAACAGACTGTAAACATTATAGTGAGGAGTCACTCAGAGAGTGCTCTGGGTTAGAGATGAGGCAGATCGACTGTTCAAAACATGTAATTCCTCAGCACTGTACCACGGGGTCATTGGTTTTAATTACTTTTACCTCTGTTAAATAACGAGTCTAAAAGGTGTCTTTATTTTGCCTTTATTCTTAGGTCAAATAATATCATCACTGAATTGAAGAACGAGGTTACTGGTTGAAATACAAGTGCCGTGTGAGACAAATATGGAAGATAACACTTTGCAAATAAATTAATACAGAATAATTGTCGTTGCATAGTTCAGAAGTGAAAAGTAGGAGGCAGCAGTGCGCACGTGCTGTGAACTGACACACACCACCACGAAAACCCGAGTTCCTATATGAACTCTTGCAGCTGCAAATAAAACAAACCAAACCAAAAATATCCCAAACCTTAGAGAGAGCTAACTATTAAAAACCAGGCAGAAAGGGAACTAATGAGCTTTTTTTTTTTTCTTTTTCTTTTTTTTTTTAACAGACCATGCTGCAGAAGGAGTGTTTTCTCCACAGACAGAGATGCTTTTAGATAATCTGCCTTGGCATCCCATAGCCTGTCATACCCGACTGTGATGCTCCTTTGTTGCTGCCCATCTGAAGGCCTATTACGTTCTGTCCCTGACGAAGCTGCTCTTCTGAAAATCCTCGTCGATTCTGCTGGGCTTTCCTGTCCAGATGCACACAAAAAAGCAACACACACATATACCGTCACTCTTCATATCCCCAGAGGATCAGGAAAAGCAATCTGAAATGGGTTCATGTTAACAGATGTGTCCCCCGTAATTCAATATTTCATTTGCACCATCCCATGGGCTGGACAGCACTGGCTGTGCTAATAGTTTTTCTGCAGTTAGAGGTAATGCTCCAGTCAAATCTGCAACACTTGGGACTTTCACCGTAGCACTTATTCCAGAACCCCAAGGGACTTTCCCAGAAGCTATGACAGGTAAAATATTTATGTAGTGCTGTATATAACAGGCATGATAGGATAGGTCTTCAGCCCTATAGCCCTTAAAAGTCGTAGTCCACGGAATCCGATCAATGAGAAACTTACCTGAGCTGTGGATACAATACAAGTTGATACCCATCTAGAGCAACAGTACAAATTGGTATAATTTAAGTCAGAGGAGTAAATAAGAGCTGGATGTACCCAGAGAAACAACGGGACAGAGAAGTGACTTGCTCATTTTCGCAGAGTGGATGAGGGTTGCCTGCAGGATAGAACAATTGCTCCCTTGCCATTTCCAGATCTCTCTCCTCTAAGCAACACACTTTGCCCTTTGCACCTGTGTCTTAACTGTACGACAGTCCTTCTCTCAAAACATACTGACCACTTTTGTTCACTGTCCTTGGTCTCAAAAGCTTTTAGATCAATGAATCTTTGTTGGAGTTTAAAAGGAGGCTCTCTCCCCTGAAAATAATACCAAGGGCAAAAATGGCAGTTAAGAAGCAGCATGAAAGTTTGTACTCTGCTGCCTTGTGAGAAACTTAGAAATCATCTTAGATTAATCTTTCATTTACACAAGGTGGGGAAAACAAGTCTTTTTACAAGGGAGAAGAATCAGTCTGTTGCTGCCAAGTAAGCCGTAAGAATTGGCAGAGCCCCAGACTGAGGGAGGCTTTCAATCAAGCACTCTACTCCCACCCAGGTACAACCCTTCTCCCTTCGGTGTCTGTTTGTCCTGGAATCAGGTTACCCTGCAATATCGCATCATCGAGTTACAAGTCCCCTTTTCTCCCCACCCCACCACTAGATGAGAACGCTAGATTAGGTGCCTGCTGTGATTGGAAACCATCGACACGATCCTCTCTGTGAGGGTCTGATCCTCTACTGTGCTGAGCACCCCAGCTCGAGTCCAAAAGATCACTTGCTTTGCCAGGCTCAGGGTGCTCAGGACACCACAGAACTGCCCGTGTCTGCCTGAAAGCCCAGCAAACCCGAAAGGTCCAGAGAAAACCGGTACTGACCTGTCATTTTTCAGCATGGGTCTCCAGTGCTGATGTATAGGCTAAGAAGAGGCCCTATGGAAGCCCATCACAGGCTCTCAGATCCCACAGCTCTTGCCAGAAAGCATGCTGGTTTGGATGGAGGCACACAGAACTTTGGGCGCCTCAGAAAATAACCCCCTCTCACTGCTGCTTAATTTCTTTTCCAGAATCCTTACACAGGCACCAAACTACTGCCAGGATCTCCAAGAGAGGATGTTTTTAGAACTACTCCTATTACATAACCGAATCTCAGGTTCACTGTGTCTGCCTTCATTTTAATTAAAATCCCAGGAACACATTCTATTATTTTTCTCTCTTTCTTCCTAGAATTTTCAGCTGTGTTGTGGAGTAATTCCACAGAAAGTTGAAAAGGTAACTCCAAACAGGAAAAAAAAATGAGAACCGCAGAGAAGAAATAAAAAGAGAGACCAAAGGGAAGTCTGGATACGCTAATAGAAGTTGATTACATAAACAGTTTGGATCATATAGTGTTACGTTACCTTCACAAGCACCGCATTTAGCATATGATGGTCTTACAGATAAAACATGTACTTACGATTTACTTTTATGTTAATTGAAATGGCCTTAACTGAGACTGTAGAAAAATTGGTGAAGGCGTCTATTCCCGTCAGTGTCTCACCCTATTTCAAGTTCTGTTTGGCCTCTCTGCCACTGCCTGGCATCACCCTTATTGCAAACTGAGCCCACCACACAGACCTGTTAAATTCTCATGCCAGCTTTGCAGCAGGGCTTGTGGCTGCCAAACCACAAGATAACAAACAGCCATGGGTCCATGAACCTCACTGAGGCGCGCAAGGAAGGCCTGGCAAGGGAAAGTTAAACCGGCTCAGCTTGTGTGGGGGTATCTTAATCACCGTAGATCCCTGCATGGATACCCTCGTTCCATTTAATCTAGACTTCTTTCAATTTAACTTAAGGCGATTAAGAATCATCCTGAAAGCCCTGACTCATGACTAAACACTCGGTGGCGGTGAGGGGGCTTGATCTGCCTGAAGGGATGGGTAAGCTACTCAGAAAACAGCTCCTGATCTGCCATATGTTATTTCCTTATAGAAATAGCATCAGTTTTCCCTAAAGCAATGGCTATAAAATGCTACTTTAGGGGCTGCAATAGATATGGATTGGTTATCCAAGCAGCACGGGCAGGACAGACAGCTCAGGGAGAAGGGAGGTGATCACATCTTCATTTGTGCCAATGAAAACTGTTCCCACCTATCATTGAGAGTCCAGATGAAAATTAATTTTTCCACGTAGGACTTTGTTTTAGTTACATAAAACAAATAAGCCTGTCTGGGTCATAGTGATTTCATGTCTGGTTTATATTAAAGCCTGTAACTGGATTTGAATTTTAAACCCAATTATATTCAGTAAATACAAATCTCTTTGTGGACTGTATTAAGTTAAACTGATTTCATATAAAGAATGCGTCGGAGTTTGCACTCATTCACCTAAAATTCAAGACTCCCTTAGCCTCAGTTAAACCAGCTCAAGGTTTAAGGAAAACTAAATGAAGCTTGCTTTGCTTTTGCTGAGCCTCACCTAGACATCAGAAAATTCTAGGAAACCAAAGACAAGCAGCCAGCACTCTTTTTGCTAACGTCTCAGACATTTCAGCACAAGAAATACTCTTGGACTCCTGGATGGCAGAATCTCATGTCAATAATATGCCTGTGGGGCAGGTGGGATAACTGTGGGAGGATTTCCTTTTCTTCCTGTACCCGCTTCTCGGAGCCCCTAGCCAAAACAAATGGAATTTTAGAGCAAATATACAGCTTTGCCAAGGCAGATAATTCTTTACAGATAAGTGGTGCTCCCCAAGAAAAAAAGATGTCTAGGAAATGAAATAATTTTTTGTTTGATTAAACGGAAACGGGCTTCCTGCCTTCTCTTTTGCCTGGTAAAGGGGTCACTTTATGAGGGTTTGCTGACATCTATGACAGCCTTGTCTTCATTAGTCTTTCTGCCTGTTATCTGATGTGAGGCAAAAGTACCCCTTTCCTACCGGTTACTCTTATGACACACATATCCGCATGGCTGCTGCCATTTCTGTTCCCTTTTCTTCATAAATGGATATAGAGGATTAGCTGGAGCTGCTAAACAGGTGAATGTCATCAAAACTGGTGCCTGAAATTCCTAAGTATTGTTGCTATTCTTCCAAGGAGTAAAAGTCAGGGATAACGTCAGTGGACAAGAAAATTATGTCTCTTCTTCATCGATCACGCAGCAAGAGGGATATGCTACGAAGGTGCCTGGAGCAGGGTGCTGCATTCCTACCTGTGAGCGCTACCAAAAGCCAGCCATCTGGTAAGGTCCCCTCACGTGCACACCAACAAAGCCTGTAACAGCTTTGTTTGAAAGGGGTGCTTCCGGGAAGAAAACAGAGCTGGAGCCATGGGCGACGCACTCCTTCATCCTGGTACCAGCAGTGCTGTTGCAGCTCCAGGGCAGAAGGGACACGTAAGGTGTGGTGAGGGGGGCTACATGAGAAAAGGCAGCAGCGTAGCTGTGCTACACAGCTCCCACAGAACTCCTCTCCAGCAGCCCTGGTGTAACTGGCTGACAGGTTATGGTAAGTTGTGGACTTAGCAGTGACGATGATAAAGTTGGGAACCAGTGAAGGTTAGAAAATGTTGCTGCCTGGCTGGTCTTTGCTTCCCTCCTCTAGATTCCTAAGAGAAAATTTCTCAATTACAAGGAAATTCTGGAAAGATTCTTACTTTCCCTTCCCTTTAAATTTCCTTAAAGCCTAAAGGCACAGATCATCCTGAGTGCCATTATGCAGCACATGAAGGACACCCAGGTGATGAGGCCCAGCCAGCATGG
>JAOXJM010000001.1:94966747-95010057 GCA_026413425.1 Tringa solitaria | reverse complement strand
TCTCAGAGGTCCCTTCCAACCACCACAATTCTGTGATTCTGTGATTCTGTGATATAATATTATCAGTTTCCTTGGGAAGACAGGTCTGGGAAGCCGTGCTTTGGATTTTACCTGTGAAACCAGGATGGATCCCCTTTGTAGCAGCCGTCGTCCTTGGTGACTGCCAAACTGCCCAGAGCCATTAAGGTTCTCTGCACTGCTGCCATGTCCTTCCCTAGAAAGCCAGACAGTGAAATCAATATAAGAAGTCCTTGCACAACAAATACACTGATAAACACTTTTATCCAACACATTAACTCAGCTCCCCTCAAAAAGCACATTAACAGCATTATAAATGCTATTTTACAGTTGCTGAATAAAGGTACTAACATGCAAGAGCTTATTAAAAGTCATCAAACGGAGAGCATTAAAGCAAAACTTAACAATTCAGATATTTCCAGGTTGCCAGGCCTCTGGCTATTTCAGTGCATTTCCCTATACTATTTAAGTCCTTCTAGATAATCCTTTTGGCAAAATTTTCTCCTAAGAAGAGATCATTTTGGTGTACAAAGAACGGTATTATACTCAGTAAAACATGGCTGAAGTAGAACAATGTAGTAAATAACTGCTGTGTCTCAGTTTCTTCACTTGCAAACTGGTAAGACTGATCCCGCCATTTAACCCCTGGTATTTACAGCCAGTCCCTGTGCTAACAGAGCCTATGGCAATCCTGGAGAGCTCCTGTGCAGATAACTCATATTAGCCCTTCCCAATTTAACCATCAAATCCCCTCCAAAACACTCCAGTGAATTAAAAAAAAAAAAAGGACGCAGACATTTTTAAAAAACTAAGATAACTTTTTTTTTTCAGTTCTTCCCTTATTTGTCATTTGGTGTAAAAAGGGCCCATAAAGACATCAGAGTCAGATAGACTCTAAGTCATTACCCAATCCAGACATGATAATTTGGGGAAAACTTCCTAGCAAAAATGAGTTGCAGCACGTATTTCCAATCGTGTGAGGTGGTAAGTTATTGAAAACCTGTCTTTTGCCTCTCCCTTGTTCTGAAATCCTTCCATAAGTGTTTCTGTGACTCCCTTCCCTTTCTTTCTGTTCCAGTGCTTCCTCTTTCTTAAAACAGTTTATCTGATTTTGACTACAAGTTCTTCACACGGGAAGATAAGCAACTCATAATCCCATGAGATACTAGAGACGTGACGGTAACAGGTTTCAGAAATACCTCCAGTAGACCAGCGTTAATGAAAGTGGCTGTAAACCAGCTGGAGGGTAGAGGGAAGTGAGCATTGCACACTCTGTGTTTATGCCGTGCATCACCCCAATTATAGCCAGATGCAGTTCAGGGCTTCGCTTCATACAAAACTAAACGCGTAACGCACTGGGCTGAGGTGACGAAGACACCCCAAAGCTGAAAACATCTAGCAGCTTCCCACTGTGGCTGTCGTACAGCCTATCCAAGTTTAGAGCAATCCTATCTGCAGGGGAACCGTTTGCTCAGAAAATAAATTGTCAGCCATCCAGAACCCTCATTTTACTGTATTTGCTAAAGGAAACTGCATCAGACGGGGTCCCGGCTTAAGAGGGCAGCTGAAGAGGCGACATCTCGCCCACGTACACAGGGGCACATGGAAGAGTGCGAGGCAGAGACACCCAGAGCTCCCCGAAGCAGCAGATGTACCATATGCTGTAACAGATGCCACACACAACGTCCTTGGGATGCCTCCCATACAACGAGGAGCGTGGTGACTGACTGGGGTGAAGAGGGATGAGAAGAAGGATTTAAAAGTGAATGAGCTGAATAATGACGGCAAGCGTAGAAAAAAAAAAAAAAGAAAGAAAAAGAAACAAAAGACGGGTAGCAAAATATGATGATCAGCCTCCTGGAGCCATCTGGCAGCCCCCCCACGCTCCGCACTCAGCTCTGCTTTATTTGTCAGTGGTGAGTGGGAGACGCCGCAGAGGAACAACAGACCGAGTGGGAGCCGAGCGCCACGTGACAAAACAAAGCCACGGTCACAGCTCCAATTTCCAGAGCCTCCTTGTTGCCCATGAGGGGTGCTACGGGTGAGAGAAGACTCCAAATCCATGTGGGTCTTGTGATGTTTGCCCTCTTCCAGCAAAGGATACAAGGGGCTTGACGGTCAGCATAAAAAGGGCTGTGAAAATTTTTAAATTTCCACTGAGAAAGTCACCTAAGACTGCAGCCACCTGACCGAAGGGATAATCTGCATCCTCCGAAGCCTGGCTTCACTCTGGCACTGCAGAAAAATTGCGGTCAGTGCCTTCCCCCAGCCCCAGTACTTGCTCACTGACAGCCACGGGGGCCGCCTGCCCGGCCCCCAGCCTCAGCCTCCCTGAATCGTGCTGCAGGGACCCACACCCATGACATTTCTTCTGCATCTTCGGTGTCCTCTGCAGCATGCTTCGAATAGCACAGTGTCACAGAGGATCTACCTCGGCATTGCCTGTACAAGGAGAAAGGTGATTTTTAATGGTAAGCCTTTCTCTTTGGGAAACCTGGCCAGAGGGCCTTTTTCTCCAGGTTCAGAAAGAAGGAGGTTCAAACCCAAAAACTCTGCACAATATTCCTGAAATGCTCTTTTGTGAAGGCTTAACAAGCAACCCAGAGGTACAGCTGCCTCTTGCCCGCCTGGAAACGTACCGGGGAGGGATCTGTAAAAAAACGTGAATATAATATCCTGGGCATGGATTAGGGAAAGTTGCTCAGGGCAGTACGTTTAAGAAAGGACTGAAAAGAGGTGATACTTCTCCTGGACCAAGAAGTTGCAGAGATGAGGAAAAGTACACTAGATGGACTGAGTGAGTTTGAAACAGCCAACAGCAGACTGCATCCTAAAACATTTTCAGTACTCCTTACTAAGAATTTCAAAGCAAAAGCTCTTAGAAAACAATTAGTGCCAGAGAAAAGCTGTTTTTCAGTCAGACATGCTTTTCTTTTCCTATAAACATATATTGACAGCTCCTCTCTTTCTAAAGAGGTTATGGCCTGAAGTGTTAGGAGTGCTGTAATTATGAAATAGTGAAAAAGAGACTGTCCTTCCTGTCCAGCTAATGCATCCAGGTTCAGACGATGCAGCCCTGAAGCAATACAGATGCCAGAGGTCAGAGTTATGGTTAGACACAAAAAGCCTGTAGTGACTCACTGCTGGGGAGACACACTGTTCCATCTCAGCACTGAAGTGAGCAGCAGGAGGGACGAAAAGGGAGTGGGAAAGCGAGGAGACACCGGCTAGTTTTGCGAAGTCCTAAAATAATAGCAGAGAACAGTCTTGCATATCTTCCTCCTAGGTTGCAAGTTGTGTTTTGACTTCCTGTTCTCTGGAAGATACTAGCTTTTTTCCTTACATCTGTTGAGAAAAGGTGATGCGTGAAAGGAAGAGAAATGAGGAGAGAGCCACCATCATTAGGAGCTTTTTGTCTCTGAAGCAAGTCCTTTTCATCGTAAGGATCAATGTACCATAGTTTGATTTGCATGGTGTGAAGCCATTATGAGATGCAAAAGACTGCAAAGAACAGCATCTGAAATGAGCTATTATCGTCCCTTACAAGATAGATGGAGCTCCTCTTTCAGCAGCCTTCTAGACTGAGGAGGGGGGTGGGGAGGGCATTCAGGGAAGTGAAAATCCCTTCATTTAATGGTAGCTTACATGAAACACTAAAGACTGAACTGGAAGAAACAAACCTGTCCAAAGATAGGATTTGTCAAGCAAATCTGGCACCCTGGGAACATTACAGATCCCAGTACGTCCCGCTGGCAGTGTATCCTTCCTTTCTAGCCCATCTGCAAAGAGCCTCCTAGTCTTTCATTCCTCGAGCTGTCCTTCAGGGGAGTGATCCCTGAAGGGGATATCCCTTCATATCCCAACAGCCTGTGAAAACAGACCCCACTTTTTTCTCTCCATGTGTGTTCCTACACAGGGTATATGACCAGCTTTCTCAATGGATCGTTTTCATCTTTTCACTGTTTCACTCTCATGGCAGATTTTTGACCCTTTCACTACCTTACAGCTGTCCTTGTTCGAGCCCTCATCACTTTGTCCAGAGAGATGCAGGATATACAGTGTATTTGGTTAGAGCACCAGCAAGAGGTGCATCACCACAGCAGAGGGCATGGGCAAAACCAGCCATACAAATGCATAAATGACTCAGCTCAGCAGGAACTAGAACACACAGTTTCCACTTCAAGCATGGGATGGAGACAGCCTTCACCTGGGCAACTGCAAAACCAAAGGGGCACTCTGAATTTTTTTTGCTGTTGCCATAGTGACCTCTCCTAAAAGACTTTATGCTTAGAGAGAGATGCTCAGCTAACACAGTGATAGCAGTGAATTTTGCTTCTTGCTAGTCAGAAATGAGCCCTCATAAGCTTCACAGAGGCATATATGCTCCTGGAAATGCATTTTATAGCTCTAATTTAAGCTTTGCTTATAATTTGAAAATGGCAGTAAAACCTTGTCATCGGAAAATAAGGGGTTTCCATATTTGCTACTAGAAGCTATTTACTTGGAAATAATTAGCACAGAGAACATTTTTTACGAGGTCTGAGGATTTCTATCAGAGTGATTGGGCTTTTGGATAACACATGAGCTCAGAGAGGCTCCGTTATGTCCTCAGGGCAGTATAAAACCCTCAGAAGAGATAATGCACCACCGGAAGAACATGGTAATGAGGTAAGGCAAACAGAAACAAAAGATAATTACATTAGAGAATATGTCTTAGACAAAATGCACCATCGCAACACATCAAAGCAAACTAAAATGAAGACTGCAAGCTGACTTCCAGTTTATTATTTTTACCTTCCCATAAATCCACTGTCTGGAAAATATCTGTTGTTCTTACTCCGTAGATTTCAGCAGCTTTTAAGAACTGAGAAATTTGTTCCATCTGCTTGAAAGCCATTTTTGATTCAGAGATCTTTGCAATGGGCTCGTTTCCCTTTGGATGTAAACTGTTTATTAACTTGCATAACAGCTGAGAGATAAATACAGAAACAAAATTAGAAAGCAGTCATCAAACTAGAAGGCAATTTCTGCACGTGAAATGATGCTGCAAAATGCTTTTGACCTGGCCGGTTTCTGTCAGGGATATAATTTCTTCAATTAAAAACAAAGTAGTGAGTTGATAATAATCAAAGTGTATTAGAAATGCTTTAAAGCTTTCATTAACTGATGGCAATAGCCTGAGCATATAAATCCTAATCTGCTAGAAACAACAAAGCAATCACTGGTAAAGGTTACATAACAACTGACAGAGAAGAAACCACATGCCCGAGCCAAAAAAATAAGCAATGTCAATTGAAATATTGTTAAAGTCACTTTGGCAGAGATTCAACGATTAGCGTATTCTTACAGCCCACTGCAAACAGCAGCATCTGCCTGTTGTTCAATAAACCAATGGAATACAATGTTTTAGCTACAGAATTATTCCCAAGAAGAAAACAGTTATGACATAATCCAATCCTTCAAATTTCCTATATCTCTTCACCTTTCCCTGTCAACACTGATTATTTCTTAAAGAGAAGAGTATACATCTGATTTTAGAACAGATCTCATTTAACTGTATGAGAAGAGGTGCTGAAGGAATGAGTCATACTCATATATAACATGCATGAATCATAAGAATCATAAGTACTGTACTAATCTCAGTGCACTAGTAGAATAATTATCTTCTGAGATAAAGATTCCCAGTCAAAAAGAAATAAATCAGATAATAAGACATATATTTCTGCATTGGCAATGAGCTCTGACCAGTTTAGCTAGATGAAGACAGAAAAGAAGGACACTGTACATATAACAACATGCAAGTATGTAATTGGACAAAACACTTACTGTTCCATCCATCAGCCAGGTTTGAAAATGCTGCCTTCCAGGAGGAGGGTGCTCTATCTGTTCTCCACACTGTACAATAATCCAGTTCACCAGCCTAGACTCTAATTCCGGGTCATATTTCTGTTCAATCTTTTCCTGAACTTCTCGGCTTAAGCCATAGCTTGGTCCTCTGTTAGCCATCTCTGGAACCGAAGGAGAACTTACTTAGTGGGTAGAGTTCTGATCTGCAGCTTTGAAGTACGCACCGGAAAATTAAAGAATAAAAGGGTGAGCAGCCTGCCCTATACGTTAGACAGTTGAACAGATGTTCATCAACACTGAAAGTAACTGTATGGCACCGGTTATAGCTGTTCTGCAGAACAGGGGAGGGATCAACGAGGGAATATCCTTTTCCAAAAGCACAAATCAGCTACAACATTTTTATAAAAAAAAAAAAAAAGGAAGGAAAAAACAGCAGCCCCCCCTGCCCAACCACAAAAACAGAAGAAGAAAGACAAGATTTAAAACAGAGCAGGTTTTAAAGAGAGGCTTCTGCTACGTTTACAGAGAATACAATAGAGTTCTCAGATCAATGTTAAAGCTGCCTGCAAATCCAAAAGCACTTTAAAATTGCCTACCTAATACTTGCTAATAAGAAGGCGGCTGTACATGGGAGCTCAAGCAATCTGATTAAAGGTGCAGTCAGGGTCTTCCTCAGCAGAGATGCAGGGATGGATATCCAAAGCTCAGCAAATAGAAAAGCGTTGATGAATTTAGGAGACGAAGGCTGGCACAATGCCCTGCTGCTGCTGCAGCATCGTGGTTTGAAGAACAGTGTATTGATTTGATTTTCCTCACATATGAGGAGGGTCAAAGCAGGGGCGTTGCTAAGAGCCATTAAAGAGGCCTGCCTCCTCAGTGGCAGCCTGGGGATCCTGTTTATCTCGCCCATCTGCAGCCTGTTTTCATGCCTGTTTCCTCAGCCTTGTGCTGTTCACCCTACAGGCTCAGTTTTACTCCACCTAGGCTGCATCAGCCCAAGCAGCACCAAGCATCCCGGTGCCAGATACTTAGAAATACAAACAGAGGGACTTCACCAGACTCTGTTAAATGAAGGTAACAGAAATTACTACACATCTCGTTTATTTTTAATCACAAAGCTGAAGTAAAACCTTTTTCTCCCTTCTGCATCACAACACTAACAGGCTGGCAGTATGAAAACTAATTTCTCATTGTTCAAGTGTGGATAAAAAGTTTCAACAAGGGAACAACAGGATGAAAAGTCAAGGAAGAGAAGGAAGGTAGCAGAATATTATTATCACCCTAACATCAGTATATATTAAGCTATCAAATAGGGTACTAGTGTCCCAAGAAAACAACTTGAACAACTAGAACCAAGGAGAAATCACTGAAAACTAGCAAACCTAGCATAAAACACAAGGATCGTATTTTCTGCTGGTATGAGTCAGCATAACCCCAGTGATAGCAAGGCAGCTATGCCCATGTACGGTAGCTTAAATTTTGCTTATACCACTGCAGTGGTGGGAGAGGAGAGAAGGAGCATTGAGACAAGAGACTCTTCCTCCGGTCTCATTTGTACAGATTTGTCCTTTATTAAATGAAGTGATTTTGCTCCTCCCTGAGTTGCATCAGACTTTGTCAAACATCTTTCATCCATCCTGTATTATCTAACCTGCTATGAAATAGTTCCCTTTTGGCACATGATTCATATGAAAGGAGGCTGATAAACCTGAGGTGGATACGCAACCACCTTTGCCAATAAAAGTACTCCTGCTGCATTTATAAAGAATAAAAAAAGGGGGAAAGGAATACAGCTCCTTGTATATCTACCTCATAATGGCTTCTTCGTCCACTACTTTCTCCTTTTAAGACCATGAATTCTCAGATTTATATAACTTTGGATGCTGCTGGGCTTGAGGAGACTCAAGAGATGAAAAATTTAACAGATGACCCAATTCATTGTTGTCCTCCACAGGCAATTCATTTAGTCCTTTCTCTTCACTGCACTGGTAGTTTTAAAACCCTATGAAACATTTGCTTACATAACTCAGAGCATGCTACGTGACAGGGCCACCACTTGAGCACTTTCCATCCCAGCGAACACATCCCATCCCATAGCAAATGCGCAGGAACCAAGACTGCAGACCAAGAGAGACTGGAGATCAGAGGAGGAGTAAACTGCAGCTGCAACAGCAGAAGGCAGGACTTGAATTTGACGTCCTTTCCATTCAAGCAACTGTAAAGGGCCAGTCCTTACGCTCTTTGGCCGGTGCAATGAAGAATAAGAAGTTTTATTTTGCACTTTTGTGTCTTTTTGCATTCCTCTGTTTAGAAGGGAGATACCTAGGTTGCTTGGCTGTTTCTGGTCACAGCAGGATGTTCAGTGCTCACTAGCAATGAGATTTCATGAAAGCCACCTACCTTTGCATCAGCCTGTGACCCCATTTCAGGGGCAGGGATGAGTAATTTAACTCTCCTAAGCTGCAGAGCAGAGGTCTCCCCCTTCACAGATGCTGGATATGCAACCCATTCTCGAGGGACTGGTCCATACTGTGAAAGCTGAAAAGCAAGCTTGTCCATCAATATCAATTTTTAATAAGGATTTGAAAACCAGGAAAGCTGCAGAGGATTGGAAAAATGCCAGCCTCTCCCCTTCCCCCCCCCCCCCTCAATATTTCCGAAGTATGATTAATCAAATCATAAGCCTGCTTCTGTGCCATCAATCTTGGGAAAAACAATGGGATGAATTTATTTTGTTTAAGCAATAGTGTTGATGCAATGTACTAAAAGCTCTATAGCACATTAGCATAGGCTACCTGCACGGAATGTTGATTAGGGAACCCAACTGACTCCAGAAGAACATGACACGTTGAAGAGATTAAAGCTGGCTAACTAGTAGGTCCTATAATATGATTCTACCTGAAAAATCATTAATGATTGCATATGTTTTTATTCAGTTTGTACAGAATGTGTTCCCAGGCCCGAGCTATTCAATATGTTATTAGGAGTCACCAAAAAAAGCCCAGACTCCTAAGAAGATCCAACCTCATGCAAGCTGTGATGAGTAAACCACAAAGATAAAGAAAACTCCTTGAAAACCTGGAAGCAGAGAAAAATGTGTCTCATTGCATCCAAAGTCTAGCCATCTTCAGAAAAGTGCTTTTCAGAACATAGCACTCTGTCATATGAAAAAGCAGATGTTAAAAAAAAATAATGCAGAGGGTGATGAAAGATAAGCAAGTGGGCACAGATGCTGGCTAAGACACTGTGACCAAAGGGCTTGGCTGAATAAAACGTGGGAGGTGCAACAGCAATGGGAATATCATACTGAGTTCTGACAGTCACTCTTCAGAAAAAAGTGGTGAAAGAATGAAGTAAATTAAAATAGTCACTCCAGTAAGCACAGGGTTGAAAATTAGAGCCTTTACAGTAATCACCTCAGAAGGATTATCTGTTTAGCTCACCAAAACCAGAAGTTAAAAAAGGGCAGCACATGTGGCTACAAAGCAAAGAACTGAAGGAACTCCAGTTCCTTCTATTGGACACAGGCATACTAAAGCCTGAGGCTAGATACGTGATGTGGAAGAAAGGGGCAGATTTTCAGCAGCAAAGGTACTACCATTAGAACACTTCACCTTGATTTTGTGCTCTTAATTTTTCTTGGTAACACAAGATTGGAACTTATGACTAAAACCAAGAAATACTACAAGTAGGATTTCATGCCTGTAAGCTCTATGGCTCATCTTATGCTTTCAGGTAATCACAGTATAACCCTATAAATTTAAAAAATCTTTGTAAATCTATAAACAAATGCTGCCAACAACAAAACTAACATTAATTAGCTCACTACCCACATTTAGATTCAGGGTAACTTGATAGCTTTCCAATATCTTCCACTGGAATACAGAGGGAAAAGCAAAACTTATTTCAGCCATCTCAAAGCATTATCTTTCAAAGTACACTGGGTCAATTGCCATCAGACAAAGCTATTCAGCAATTAGAATACCTGGGAAGCCCGGGCTCCATTTCCCAGGTCTGTCACTGTGCCATAATGGACATTTCATAATAAAATTTAAAAAAGAAAATAAAAAATCAGGAAGTTTTCCAAAGCTGTAAAACAGCTTACAGCACCTCCCTTTACAAGGAAACTCCTGAAGGGCTGCTGAAAGACACTCCCTGCATATATGCCTGTGTCATGATGTCACGCTTTCTAGAGTTGCAGAGAGGATGCTGAGGCTCAATACAAGCACAGGGCCTTTTTCAGGGAGCTGCAAGATATAAAGATACATAAGATACAGGGAGATGTTCTGCACAAGAGAACTACTCAGACTAGGGGTGGGGAAAAGAAGCTATTGGAATACTGGCATCTTTTTAATGGTGCAAACTGGGTGGCAGAGCTATCAGAACAGGGGAACAACGCTAATTTTACAAATTCTAACTTCCTCATTAATTTGAAACCTAAAATCTAGACAGCCTAGAAAACATAAAGTGCTAATTTAAGCATCTTGTCTTTCACCTGCAAAGGGGGTTCTTTGCAAGCTCTGAAGATGTTAAGCCCCAAGCAAATGCATAGTTTGAACACCTTGAATTTGGGATTAAAAGCAAAGTAATTCAGGAAGGAAGGACCTTCCTATTTGTGGAACAGAACAGAATGCAGTGACACTCTGATCTGCAGAACAAGGCAGCTCCTGAGGGTGCCATGACCAGAAGTGATTCTGGGATTCATAAGTCATTGACCACATCTCAGGCAGCTTGCCAGCAGAAACAGTTACCACTTACCCATGGAAATCAACTCCTGTAGATACAATTGACAGCATTCCCAATACTCAAGGTGACCTTGGAGGTAAACTGTGCATTTTAATTCTCAGGATCTTTTAGTCTTGTGCTGGAGTGACAGACTCCTTGAAAGAAAACCAACACATTTCATCACATCAATTTATTATTTCTCCTCAACAAAACCAACACCTTCTGAGAACTACACTGGGTTGAAAATGATGCTTTGCAATACACGTTTACCAGAACAGAAAAGTAATAGCATCTTTATTTCACTATAACATAGTGAACAAAACAGACAGCAAGATTTACAAGCAAACAAACATGATCAAATCCCCTAACTAAATAAATGCTGCTTCTTATGAGCAGGGATTTAGCTTTGCTTTCAGGTGATTTCTCAGGAGTTATTGTCCTAAAGACTAGCACACTCTGGCACACCTTCTGCCAGCCAGCCACATTCAGCACAGAAGCAAAGGAGAGGATTCTCATAAGGCCCGGATCTGATCCCAGGCAGCCTGTGTCCTTCAGGGATTGCTTTTCCAGGACCAAACTCTGGGCAGGCCATTTACATCACTCCAACCTTTAAGCGTGCTACTGTTCAGCATACCTTTGCCACAGATATGTGCACCTGCTGCCACCCTGACAAGCAGCAGTGACCTTCTCATGTTGCCCCGTGGGAGGCAAGTGGACAACAGGGTGCAGGTCAGAAGGCCCAAAAAGGACACAAGCTTTCACGTGCTAGCCTAAAAACATTTTAAATTTGTATTTTAGTTTCAGAACCAAGTGACTGGAAGTTTTAGCAGCTGTCATTTGCTTTTCATTCCAAATATAAACGCAGAGCTAGGAGAAGGTCCTTGCCAAACACAAGACACTGTAACAGGCTGAGAATGCGTCTATTTCTCACCCGTGAGCAGATAACTACAATTACTGTGTCATATGGAGGAAGCCTGTTTCTCTTTAATGGAATAGAAGCATTGGACCATATAACATACATATGCAAGACTTGAACGAGAAATACAGGGTCAAGCCTGCAACTAGACTGCAATAGGTCCTGTAATTTAGATTTATGCATAACATGACCAAGGCTGTAACTAACATTCTTCTGTTTTAAGCAAATATACATTGAAGAGAGATAAGGTCCTACAGTCATAAAGTAAATCTGAGCTATATAAACTGACCTACGAGCAGTAAATCTGTGAGCAGCAAATTTTTCATCCTTTATCTCTGTCTCTTCTTCCCAACCATTATAGTAATCTCTTCCCCTAGAAAACACCTGCCAGGAGAAAAGCAACATGCACAGTGACAATAAAACCACATATGTTTCAAGCTGCCTGCTATTAAACAAAATAGCTGAGTTCCCTCTGCCTTTCCTGTCCCTGCTGGGCTTAAGAGCAGAAGAGCGAGAGCACGCACTGATTTTTGGTATTTCTGTATGCAATCCTTACAGACTGGTTGAATTTTCACCAAGCTTTAGTGAAATTCTGCATTCCCACACATCTGACTAAATTCGTACATCAGCCCAAAGCAGAAACTGCTGATCTTAGAGACAGGTGAAACACATAATCCTCTTCTATTTCCAGAAAAGCCTTTAACATAATTTTTTAGCACTTAAAAAAAAAATAATCTGAAAGGGTAAGGTAGGCCTCTCTATAACAGCACAGCTGAGTAACTTAAAAATGAAGGAAATTAAATTTTACTAGTCCCTAGGATGAGATTTGCCCGCCCAGTCCCTCCCCACCCTCCTGCCCCCCCGGCTGAAGGAAGGGCCCAGAGCAAGGTAAAATAACAAGCACTGACCTAATGTACCTAATGACCAAGGCACTGGTTCAGAAAATGTAACTCTGTATTGCAGTACAACTAGAGCACTGAAAACATTTGAGCAGCTGCAGTCGCAAAACTGCTTGAAAGTTTCTCTCTAAGCACGTTTTAATTTGATATGAAAAGTATGGTACCATAAATCTCTTAGCCCCATTGAATAACAGCACGTCCAAGAGAGCATGTAATCAAAATTAACATAAAAATGAAACAGCAGGAGGCACTTCTTCTAAGACCTATCCAGCTAGGGTCTTTTGTGAACACGGCTTTGTTTGTATTTAGCACTGATGTAAGAGAAAGTAAGTTATGTAAACTGAAACTACATTAAATACTTAATACCATTTACCTGAAAAAAAAAAAAAAAAAGAAAAGCTGGAGTGTGTAATACAAAGCCAAGCAACAGAGGAGACAGAACAAGTAGAATACTTGACAAGATAAAAATACATGTATACAAAACTGCACTAGTACAGCTCAACACACACAGAATAAGAGCACTTGTTTATTAGGAAACGAATAAGCTTTAGAGACTCTTTCAACACATACTAGTCTATTGCAGAGTTTAATCCCAAACACAGGAAAGCGTGCCTCACCATTTTCTTCCTTTATAGAAGGCGGAATTGTTTGTTTCACAAGTCTCAAGCAGTTTGATTTTGCAACAGATCTGAAATGAAAATGTTGGTAAGGACCAGGTACAGTTAAGCTCAGTTGGTAACACTATTGTTTCTTCTAATGAAAACTGTTACCTGCTTCTTGGGTTTTATATGCTAATCAAGCTTCCTGCATAGCTAGAAAAGCTTTTTGTTATTTACTCATGAAACCTGAATGACTATAACTCCTCAGCAGGAGTTAATGTTATGTAGTTTAAGCGTTACATAGAAGATAAATACCTCGAAGTGCTTACTCAAGTAGTACTGTTTGATCAAAATCAACACCAAGAAGCAGTTGAGTTGCTCCATTTTGTGTCCAGAGCTTCCTTGTACTGACATCCGTGTCAGCCCCAACATGTCTGTGCTACACTCAGTGACAGATGAGCCCAGAAGTCATTTTCAGACCTGCCAAAAGTGAAAGACAATGAGAAGGCTAACAACTTAAGCTAAGAGTGCTACTGAAAATAATTAAGTGTAGATTAAGGTGTTCAGAGAAAACCACCACCCCCTCCAGGCAGCACAAGACAGTTGGTAAATTTGAAAGAGTAAGATGCTGATCATTTTGTGTGAATCAAGCCTACTGGAGAAGAAATCTATGTTATATATTCACAAAACATACTTTGTATTTGGCAGAAAATTAGAAGTCTGTAAAAATGAAAAAAAAAAAAGAGAACATAAGAATTCATTACAAAGGATTTTAAAAATCTGCACCATGCAGAGCTTTCCAAATGTATAATCCTCTAGTTTAATACAGAATTTCTACAGAGAAAAGAAATATTTGTTTTTAAACATGACTAATATTGAAAATAATTTACTATCTAGGCATCTACTGGCAAAGACAAAAGGGAAGCCAGAGGCATTAACTCAGGGGACAAAACATAGTACAGAATAAAATCAGAATGGCACCTTAATATGTGAATATTACATTATTCAAAATTCCTGATAGGTCAAGAGCATGGGTAGGATGGAAATCTCCCCGTTTATCATGTATCCTTTCTTTCATGCATTTAAACATGCCAAGTTGACAGTAATCAAAATGCTGTTAATTTCCAGCATGAACACAAGGAAAATGTTATGCTTGAAATACCAGTGAAAGTACTGTGGCAAAGTTAGAAGAAACTGTACATCTGCATAAGGTCTACCTCAAAGCCATCACCTCATATTTAAGGAATACAGACTGAATTTAGAAAATGTCAAGCGAACAGAGAGAATCTCAAAATCTTATCTGGAATACTGTTTCTATGAAGAAAGTATCATCTCTACATTTATGCTGTATGTAGGAAATTTTGGGTGTACCTGTAATGTAAATGCTCCCACTAATCCCCACTTAGTAACCAGAGAAGGAAAAAAGAAAGAATGACAAAACAAGTGGCACTCAAAAAAACCCCAAACCTCACTAGGCTTAAATTTTAGTCATGCTCTGCTGTGGTTTGAGCAACTGATGCTGCAGTTTTGTATCCCCACAGTTGTGTCAATCCTGTTATGCTGCCTTCTCCCACCTAATGTGATTACAGCAGAATAACGGGGGGGGAAACAAACCCCACCAAAACCCATCACCAAACAAGAAAAAAAAAAACGACCCTGAAAACTACTCACACAGCTGCTCCCCTCACATTTGTTTTCAGCTATCTTGCTCTAAGGCATGGCAACAAAAAGACCTTAGCCATAAAGTATCAATTATTTAGTAAAGGCTAAGGTGAAGCTTTGAATGAATACAATGCAATTCTTTTCAAGAGAAATACATAGCTACAGTTTATGCAAACATATAAAGACTTCTCCCTGACTGAACTGTTACAGTCAAATTGAATGTTTATAGGTACAGCTCCGAATTAAAAAAAAAAAAAAAGCTCAAAACTTTTCAGTTACTGAAATAACTTTAGTAAGTGTGAACAAAAAAGTACATCTATCACAGCTGGCAACTTTGGCCCTTAATTAAAATTAATGACTTCAGAATTACTGCAGTCCACTTTTTTCAACTTTTTCTTCCACTAAGAGACAAAGCAGTCTAAGAGATGTTACAGAAGTGGATTAAAAAAATTGTCACAGGTAAGCTAAGAGCTGAAATGCAGCTTAATCTTCAGGAATGGAAGTGGCTGAGCAATTTGCATAAGTTATATGAACTAATTTTTCTCAAAAGTAAAAAACGACATTCAAGAGGTTTTAAAGCTTAAAAAAAGAAGTGAATTGTATATTCATACAGATAGAAAAAAGTCTACTCCCGAAACAGAGATACTTGGAAACAAGATTTCATGGAATATTGCAATTCCTCAAACAAGTGTCCTGAGCTAGATTAACTGAGTTAGGGAATTGGCACACTTGAACTGAAGTTTGCATCTAAACTAGAGCCATCTTTTTTACTCTTATACTAGAATTCAATTATTATTTTTTTTACTTATTTTTTGCAGTATTCAAACCTAAATAAAACTGTACTTCATAGGAACTCATCTGAAATTCAGGTTTTTGTTTTGTTGTTAGTGTTTTTTAATTAAAAAACACTAAAACAAAAAACCAAAACCATCTCAGCAAAGCTCTATATGATGTACTTCTGCTAACAAGTACTTCTACTGACAATGCTAACACTGAAAAATGACAGACTGTGTAGAAATATCTTACCCCCGGGGGCTTTATTCTTTTAAGGCAGCAATAGTGATTCCATTTACTATTTAAAATAATAAAGCCAGAAACTACTATATACTTTTGACTGATGTTTCATATTAAGGCCAGCCTGAACTAATTCCATCCTCTCACCTAAATTCCTCTCCCTCTTTCAAGTGTAGGAATGGCACCATATGTTTGGACATAAAACAGGTAATAGTCATACTTGCAATTAAATCCATTTACTATCAAATTCTATGGATTTATGTTACAGGAATTATCCAACTACCAAGTTGCGTTTACAAATTTTCAGGTTTGCACTTGTGCACCTCAAATTCCAATCTTTGGAAGACACTGTTCCTAGTAATCTACAGTTCTCAAGTCACAGAAGAGAGGCAGCAATGCCCTGTGGTGCTGTACTCCCCACTTTAAAGAAGTTACTATAAAAGACTCACTGTATTGATCCAGTTTCAGTTTACACAAAGATTATATATTGTTCTCTTAATAGTAGACTCACAAATTAACAATTACAAACAGACAGCCTGGAGGACACAAGCCCTACTGATAAGCATTGATAAATGACCTCTATCTGCACTTTGAGGCCCTGCGTTCCTAGAAGTAAACTTCTTACTTCTGTAGTACCCCAGGCCCACCATCAGGCTGTACCTTCCACTTTTCAATTTTAACAGTACTTGAGACCAATATAATTTATCCGAAATATGTTTATTATGCTTCATGTTATTCGCTATTTCTAGTAACAACTTCAGTATACACTCAAGTTGTATTTTGGCTCGCACAGATGGTTTCAGATATAAGATACAAGAATGTTACAGCAAAAGGGAAATAGTGAAAAAGGTGTCAAAGACGTGGGAAATCAAGGTTTTACTGTACATGCCAATAGTAACGAAAATGAACCAACATTTCAGTACAAAAGTGTAGGAAGCTTGCAAAAAAAAGTTTAAGTGGTGAAGGAGGGGTTTCGAACCCAACAGCAGTGCTCCTTCGCATTTTGGACTCTCTGTGCAAATGCAGCATTAATAAAATACCTGTATTTATGAAACAGAGGTAAGGGAACAGCAGAAAAGCTCAGTTCCTACTGTGATAGTCAGAGGCCTAGCAGCATCTTGTTAAGAACAGGGTTTCAGCTACTCGTGAAAAAGAGTCAGGTATAGAGTTCATGCACTTATGCTACTCTGCAGCTTATGCTACTGTTGCCAGCTTGTCAATTAAATCATCAACGGTATTCACGAGAAGTTTTGTATCCTCCTTCTCACTCATGCGATGTTGGCCAGCTTTGCGGAGGATAACATCCACATCTTCACTCAAAACACGCTCAGCAACTTGCATAGAGATCTGCCAAGGGACATCACTATCCTTCATGCCATGAATAAGTCGTATGGGACATGTTATAGGAATAGGACTATTTAGCACACAGTGATTTTCTGCTTCTCTGATAAAATCGTATGTCACGGAGTAATATCCTTCCTCATTATGCTTTGTTGGAAACTTCCATTCCCCTTTTTCTTCTATTTCTTTTTGTGCCTTTAAAAAAAAAGAGAGCAAAGAATAGACAAGATAGATGTTACACATTCTTCAGAGTGCCTCAACTTATTTCTGTTCTAAATGCAGTACAATTTCCACAGGTATAAAATTTCACTTTGTTAATTTTTATTAGCAGAGAAGGCATATTCGTGTTCACCTTCCAGCATCTGAGAAGACAAAATCCCTACCATGTCACAAAGCTACTCCGCACATCTCTCCTGCAAATTAATCTAGTTAGGAATCACCAATGAAATCAAGTTTCTTAGCCAGAATCTATCAGAAAGAAAAAGATGAAGAGCAACCACAAACATTCAGTCTCTTTGGTTTCAACCAGTTCACTGAACCTCAAACAAGGAGAATCCTAGGAAAAATGAACTTTCCAATGATCAATCTTTTCAACCTTTGCCACAACAGCTGTGTCTAAATACTGCATTTCCAGAATCTTACCTTAGTCTTAAGCGGTAATACTGACACTACGAAATGCCTTAGGAAAATAAAAAAAGATCAGGAAAATATTTTAATTATTCCCAAGTATCAGTTATTTATTGTCATATTTGTCTGTCACACTGTAACACCTGATTTAGTTTCCTTAAGACTGGACATTATCACCACCAAGGAAGCAACTCAGAAAGAAATTTCCCAGCACCTAAATCTTTGTCTTTACAAACACGCTAATCTGAAGAATTCCCTTTCTACACGCACAACCTGCGTTGGACTCATCTCATCCAATGTCATCTCAATTATTTCAGCAGCTACTTCTCCATCCCTGAAAGCACAAGGATCCAATTTGAATGCAAATATAACAAACACTGAAATCTAATGGCTTGCTGAACAGCAGGAATCTGACTTCACGTCCTATATGACACAGTAATATAAACACATTCTAGGTCGTGCTCACACTAACCGCATGCTAGAAGCACAGCATTTTGCAGACTTTTAGATTAATGTAAATTTTCAGCTTACCTCCACCACACAGAAAACTTACCAGAAAACTTGCAGGAAAAGTACAGTTTGAAGAACAGAATTTCTTAAATGCTTGATAGATTTTTAGATTGCACAAAGGCCAACCATAAACATTTACCTCAATGGAAAGCTTCTTAAAAGTTGTTACAAGATGGTCTGCTGCGACAGCTACTCCAACCAGAGCAGCTACTTTATCCGGGCGTGCTATTGCAGCATGAAGCATCAGCCATCCACCCATGCTGGAACCCACCAGAATCTGAAAAAGAGAGAAAATATGAGATTATTTTACAGGAAGCTGCTAATATTTTATTATATATTTTTTAAAATACCCGTTTTCAGTTTGTTTAACTAGTTAAACCTTGGGCATAATCCTGCTGTCCTTACCCAGGCAGAACTGCTGTCACCTCCGGTGGAAATTTTGCCTGAGTAAGCACCACAGGATCTGGCATTTTATTATTCTTTTTGTTTGGCATGGCTGGTTATTGCTGTCTGAGACTGAAACACTGTAAACAAAATGAGAGTTAAAACAATTCAGTATCACATACATACTTTATGTCTCCTTCTTAAAATAAATGCACATGGTAAAGGCTCAGTGCAGTGAAAGAGGTCAAAAACAATTCATAATACAAAATTGTTTTAAACACAACGCTAGGTATTCCCAGATTGCAGAAGATTTCAGGTTTCTCACAGTCATTTCTAAAGTAACTGGAGAAGTCAAATGCTGCTTCTACTGGGGGTTTTTAAAGCTATTTTATCATATAGAGTATCTTAACTTGTAACATTCCTGCATACCTGGGACAGTGACACACCGTTTGATAATAAGGGCTGCACTTCACTGAAACAGCTCCCTGTCCCCCATCAGGTGGAAAGTGCACCATGAGGCTTTCTCAGACTCTCTAGGATCACAGCCCTGCTCTGAGCAGGAGGGTCTAATAAACAATCTCCAGGAGGTCCTCCCAACCCTTGTTTCCGTGATTCTGTGATCTACCTGCTTGCAAAGGAGGTTTTACAAATAAGTCTCCTTGAATGATTCAGCTTGCAAGCGAGCAGATGTCAGTTGTTAAATAGAAGCTACTGTTGACCAGAGCTATTATGGCATATTTTTGATTAATGTTCTACCTCGAAGACAAAAAGCATTCTATATTTAAAAATAAAATATAACCTGTGGTCCATCTGTAAGTTCATCCAGTATAGACAGAACATCTTTTCTCCACTTCCCAATTGTACATTCCTCAAATTTACCACCTGAGCTTCCACATCCTGTATAATCAAATCTGAAAAAGTAAATATCAAAATTAAAGTCATAGTTATATCTACAGCAACACAGAAGCTAACTAAACAGTACTGTTTAATCAAGTTAAGCAGGACAAGATATCACACTGATTATTTTCTTACTTGGTGATGCATATCACCAGCACCAGAAATCTGATGAAAAGAGGTTTAAACAGAAGATACGCAACTAAACGATGCAGCATTCTCTTCTCATTTGATATAACAATATCCAAATTTACCAAGGTATTTCCCTTATAGACAAAAAAACTCAAATACTTTAACTTTAAAAGTATTTTTAAAATGTACAAACTCTCTTTCAAACACTATACCCAAATTTGAAGGCTTATGAAACTCAGCATTCAACCTAGTCTGTCAAAGGAGAGTATCACCAAGGATAGGCATATTCTTCTAAAACCACTAGAAGACACTAACTTAATAAGATTTGGCAGTTAATAAGGATGCTTATAGTGGTAACTTAAAAAATTCGAACTCCAGGTCCTTTCTTTTATGTTTTTGTGCCTTAATGTAACACATAGCACTGGCTAGACTAGAGCAATTTATCAGAGAACTTTCTGAATTACTTTCAGAATACATCTGATTTACCTCAGTCTTGCTACGGATAGAAACACAATGTTTGAAATGGAAGTGTGTGTGAACAGCACAGCACACACTCCAATCCAAATGCCCAAGTTTACCCTTTCCCCAACCCATGATACTAGTTTCATATTCTCAAGAACAATGCTTGGAATGTACCTGATGAAGGCATGACCTAGAGAGTTGCAGAAATCTTCAAGGGCAGTTGCTTTCTGACCATTCATATTTGAATTAAAGCCTGGAAGGAAAATAACCCCTGGATTCCTGCCTTTTAGTTTATGATAAGCAAGATTTGGTCGATCTGGTCGAGTAAGAAAGCTGACTGAAGATTTCAGCCTGCAAACTAATAAAAAGAGCAGTTTAGTACAATCATCATGACAACCTTGGCAGAAATACTAATATTCTATAAAACTAGAATTCAGGAACTATGGGCGTATTTTGTGAAAACAAGATAATTTTTTTCTTCTCTCGAGCCAAAGTATCTCCTGTGTTCTTTAATGACTAACTAATACTGATCAACCCGAAAGGGAAAGCTGATTGTGATTCATTCTCAAATCATGAAATGCCAACCATGTAAGGAGTTCACTCAGCAATTAGCCAAGTATTTGACTGAAGACAAAAGCTAAGATTTCCTATATTTCATTTCTCCTCACGCTTAATACTATCATGAATCTACCTACTCATTTCACATGAAACAGTATGATTTTTCATCTTTGTAGTTTAAAATTTTGGTATTTTCCAGACTGAATTTCAAAATATATAATTTTGGGACTAAAGTACTCTGTCAATGCTAAATTCACAAGTACATGAGATGATAAATTTTTGATTAAAATTAAAACTGAAGGACAAAACTGCATGTGCATCAAAACCACAGATCCACAAGATCTATGAAGGAGATATACAGTGGGGAAGTTCAAAAGTGGGAACTGGGAAAGAATCTTGTGTCTAACTTTTTCAATATGACAAACATAAAACATTAGCATTGTTTAAAGCCAAATGAAATAACCGACATCTAGCCTGTTTCATCGTATCATCAACTGCTACTTCGGCTTAAGTTAAAGATTATTGACAGGAACACTGGGGAAAGTTGGCTCACTATGCCATCTTAACATCAGTCTTTTTCTGAGATATGAAACACAGAAAGTAAAAAACAAAATAAAGCTACATTTTCTGTAAATACAGAGCAGTACAATAAACATCCCATAAGAAACAGAATTGACCATTTTAGAGCTACAATTTTCTTATGCATCTCCAAAGAGGGACAAATATCCCATTACACGGTTTGGTGTGTTCTTGCTGGGAATGTTACATTGGTCCAGTACTCAGACTGTTCTGTTTAAACAGAATGAAATAACACCTTGCAAACCTAAATATTTAAAAAACTAGAGATCATTTAATGCAACTTCTGTCAAAGTGATCTGCAACATATTACATGAGAGAGAAGTTTTCCTGTCAGCATAAACTTAAAATTATTTTAGTCCAAGATAACAAACCAGACACATTTGGAAAGTAAACACCAGGTTGGGCTCTGCTATTGACATTAATAACCATTAAAAAAATGAAGTTGGTTTCAAACAAGGAAAAAAGATTAACAAAGGAAATGCTATCTGATTAATAACTATGCTGAATCTCAACAGCTGCTACAGTATGTAACTTTAGCAGTTAATTGTACTTCTACTGTGGGTGAGGGCAAGTGATTTGTAGAGAGGTGTTATGGACACTTAATCTGTTCTATTATCCCACTCAGCAAGATAATTTGTTAAACTGAAACCTCGGTCAAGGCTTCTAAGACTTTGATACTCTTAATTCTTAGATTAGAAGAAGACTAGCTCTTCGATACTGTAAATCAATAGCAGGGTACAAAAACTATTCAGCCCCAAACAATACATCAGGGCATCACAGTGGTACAATAACTGGATAAACACTGCAAAACCAGGCCATGACAGTATCACACCACCTAAATGTTCTGCAGTGTTCTATGTTTTCTCACCAGCAGAGAGATTACATTCAAGGGGTTTGGGGTTTTGTTTGTTTTTAAACTTGCACGTGCATGAGGAAATGTGGATGCATAACAGATGCAGGATGCAGCTAGTATTCAGCACTTCGTCCTCCAGTTTAACAGAAATTATACCATTTGAACTAGAGATTAAAACTGTTAAATTTTTCCTGAAACAATGGGAGAGTTCTTTATCCTATTCATGCGTTATTATTATTAAGAGGAATAAATGCCACAGTAAAGTTTTATTTACTCAGATGCATCCACATAATGGCTTTTGGTTTATGTGTATCTATATCAGTAAATCAGTCACGCACCTGCCAGTAACAGAGGAGTAACACCAAGAAGTACTAAACTTCATAGGAAAAAAAAAAAAAGGAGGATTTTTCTCCCCCTTAAGCCCTCATAACCATCTCTGAAGTCAGTGGTTTTGCATCCTGGAGCACTCTGGAGGTGCCCTCAAACTGTTTTGACACTTTAAGTGCACGAGCAGCAATCCTAATCTCAATAAGACAAAATGCTAATGAAACCACCCTAGGTAATCCAAAAGCAAGGCTCACTGGAGTCATGCTCTCAGACTTCCTTTAGACAGACAAAACCACTGATAACCGAGCAGGTACCCAGTAATTTCTCCTCCTGATTTCAGTGAAAGGCCTTGGTAAAAGCAGGGAAGCACTGCTGAAGGGTGCAAGGTAGTACTTTGTATTTATAAAAGCAAGTTACAGACAGTAGGAGCTAGCTACAGGAAGAACCACAGGGACCCTTTCCCTGATGCTACGGACTTCTCTTCTATCAGAATCACTACACAATTTTAACTGTATTATGACCAACAGAAACTGTGATTGAGACCAGCACTGCATGTCAAAGCCAAGGAAATCCTTCAACCAACCTTGGGAATTCCCCAGGATTGCAATCTACTCACTGCCAACAGCAAATTAACACAGCTCTGGACTCAACATTGTCCACACCTCATTTCGTGTGGTGTAGTAGTAAGAAGTAGTAAGAAGACCACCAGTTCCGCCAGCAGGAACTCAGTAACCAACAAACACTCAATTATTTTAAACACACAGAGAGAAAAACCATCAACAAAACCCCCACTGTATTCACGTTTTATGCGGATTCAAAACGTGCACCCTCAGTGGCAAGTAAACGTTACTCACTTCTACTTCAAGCAACCTCGGAAGAGGCTCATAACCTCATCAAGAAGAGCAGTTGCCTGTCAAATTTAAGGCAACAAATAACAAGCCACGCAAGCAGAGTCTGGAACAGCAAGAAGGGGCACTATGTGTTCGGGCTGAGGATCACCTCACTCCAAAGCGAGCTTTTGAGGCGCCCGGTGAGGCCTGTCGCGGGCACCTCTCACACCCAAGCCAGCGAACCGGCCCAGTTCCTCCCATTTCCAGCTCCCCAGGAAGCCGCGGCAGCAGGAGGCGCCTCCAGCGAACTACACAGGCGTGAGAGACCGGCTGCTCTTCAGCCACGCACAGGCCTGTGCTGTGCCTGCGCCCTCCCGCCCACAGACACCGCAACACCCGCCGCAGGGCTCGGCGGGGCTTTGGGGGGGGAAGCCTGTCAGAAACCCCCTCCCTCGGAGAGTTTAACATCCCCTTCCCCCTCCAGGGGCCCTGGCCGCTGCCGACCGAGACGGGGCGCGGAACTGAAGGAGGAAGCGCCACCTCCTGCCGCCCGCCCTGTGCTCTGCCGGGAGCCGACACTCCTTCCCACCGCCCGCACGCAGACCCGCCGCAGACGCCTATCCTCTCCCCTCTGACTGACACCCCCTTCTCCCGCCAGCTCTCAGGCTGGCGGCGGGGGAGCGGGCGCCACAGAAGGCCAGCAGCGGCACCCCGGGGCCTTTCCCTTACCCGGGAGCCCCAGGGCCGCCCTCAGCGGCGACAGCGACATCACCACGGCCGAGGCACAACGCCGGCCGCCGCCTCGCACCAACCCCCGCAGCGACGCCGCCGCCATGGCCGCTGCCGCCGCGCGCCTCACACGCCCCTCAGGGCGGGCGGCGGGGCAGGCGCCTCACTGCGCAGGCGCCGGGGCCAGGCGCACGCGCGGGCGGGCGGGGCTGGGAGCGCGCATGCGCCACCGCGCGTGGCGGCCGGAAGGGGGGTGGGAGCAGGAGGCTGGATTTGGTCAGTGTAATTAATGCCTTGTGCTTGCGTGTGAGGGTGGAATTAAAGCTCTGTCAATAAAAGCACTTAATGAGCACAGACAGGCGGAGAGAGTTGGGATTGTTCAGTCTGGAGAAGAGAAGGCTTCAGGGGAGACCTTATGGCGGCCTTCAGGTTACTTAAAGGGGGCTACAGGAGAGGTGGGGAGGGACTCTATGAGGGGGTGTAGCGATAGGACAAGTAATAGCGCTTTTAAACTGAAAGACTGTAGGTTTAGATTAGATATCAGGAAGAAATTTTTCACTATAAGGGTGGCGAGGCACTGGAGCAGGTTGCCCAGGGAAGTTGTGGATGCCCCATTGCTGGATGGGGCTTTGAGCAACCTGCTCTAGTGGAACGTATCCTGGCCCATGGCAGGGGGATTGGAACTAGATGATCTTTAAGGTCCCTTCCAACCCATAGCATTCTATGATTTCCCCAGAAGCAAGTTTATTCTGGAGATGAGAACCGTGAAGGTCTCTGTACCTGAAAAGGCTGGAGAGACCCCATCTGAAAACACCCATACTTCAGGTAGCCTGTAGGCACATGGGAATAAACACTTATAAAGTACACATTTTGTAACATACGTGTAATGTAATGCACATAGAATCATAAAATCATAGAATTGTCTTGATTAGAAGGGACCTTTAAGATCATCTAGTTCAACCATCAACCTAACATTGACAAAAAACATCACTAAATCATATCTCCAATCACTATGTCAACCCGTTTTTTAAATACCGCCAGTGATAGTGACTCAAGCACTTCTCTGGGCAGCCCATTCCAATGCTTAATAACCCTTTCAGTGTAAGTTTTTCCTAATATCCAGTCTAAACCTCCCCTGGTGCAACTTGAGGCCATTTCCTCTTGTCCTATCACCTGTTACTTGGGAGAAGAGACTGAGTCCCACCTCTCTACAACCTTCTTTCAGGTAGTTGTAGAGAGCGATAAGGTCTCCCCTCAGCCTCCTTTTCTCTAGACTGAACAATCCCAGTTCACCCAGCCTCTCCTCATAAGACTTGTTTTCCAGACCCCTTACCAGCTTCATTGCCCTTCTCTGGACACACTCCAGCACCTCAATGTCTCTTTTCTAGTGAGGGGCCCTGAACTGGACACAGTATTCAAGGTAGGGGCCTAACCAATGCCCAGTACAGGGGGATGATCACCTCCCGAGTCCTACTCACCATACTGCTCCCGATACAAGCCAGGATGCTGTTGGCCTTCTTGTCCACCTGGGTACAGTGCTGGCTCATATAATTACCTGTCCCATACAGATGGCCAGAAATGGCATTTCAAAATCCGTCATCCCTCCCTTGGCTACCTCTGCAGCAGTGTAAGCGCTTGGCCATTCCTCAGGTCTTTATGCACTGTACCTTTTATAATACAGGCCACACAGAAAGGAAAAACAAAAACGCTAAGAGAGGTCAATGTTTGCAAAGGTGTTTTCCCAAGCAACCACCAGCCCAGCCCCTGATAGCACCTGTATGTCAAAGGATGCAGCAGCAGGGGTTTTTAAGACACAGCCTACCTGGTCTGCAATTGCCCGAGGTCCTTCAAGGTAAGTGGGTACTTGACTCCCATGGGGGTAAGCTCGGAAGGCTTGCAGACTGACCATAAATGATGATCTTGATGTCCACCACTACAAAACCCACTGCGCTTTGTCAGTGCAAACATGATGACAGCAAACTTAGTGAAAAAGTCATAAAACTGCATAGGGTTCTACAATGAGTTAATGCTTCCTGCAGTTCAAGTCACATCTAAGGAAATATTAGGAAAACTAGGAAAGCCTTGCACTTCAGCAATTCCTGTTTTGCAGTCAAACATTGTCTATATCCAAGGCTGGTGATAAATTTTTCAAACAGGGTCATAAAAAACTGAGAAAGATGTTAATATTATGTATATGCAGTAAACAGACTACACTGTTAGTATCACTGCCACCTGAAAGACTATTTTCCATAGTTCTTTCATAGGGAAACACATGGAATGGTTAGATCAAGCATTACTAAGAAATACAAAATTGCTTGTACACCTGTATATACTATTTAAAAGACAAGCTGAAATGTCTCAAGATGAAGCAGCAAGTGAATATTTAAAACAGGCATATTTTTAAAAATGTTTATTGAAATGCCTTCATTGCATCATGCAGGATACAAAAATCATTATTAGAAAACCTTTATAACCATACTTAGGAGTAAAATCAAGATACATCAGGGAAAAATAATAATTATATAAACCAAAGCAATTTATTTCTTATAGTGTTTTAAGTCATTAGATTACAAGCTGTGATCTGCACAGATGATAACAATTATCTTGCAATAACAGTCCCTTCTTTCATGATTCAAGTCGAAACTGATGTTGTCGTGCTAGAGCAACCATATCACCTGTGTATACCAGAAAAAATTCAACCCGTTCATTACAGATACAGGGTTTTAAAATTATGATAAAAATATTTTGCCAGCATACTTCTATTCTGCTTTCAGTTTTTTATTTGTTCCATCAAAAGAAAAAAAAGAAGGCTAATGCACTTCCTTTTATTACACAAACCACATAAGTTTTGATTACTGAAGTAGAACCTCTTTAAAGTCATATTATATGAGACTTTCTTGAAGTTCAGTTCAATTAAATAATTTATGTTTTTGCAATATTACTGAAGGACTTGAAAGTGATTTTAAAATGGGAGACCACTGCATCCTCAGTATTTTTGTTGTTTTAGGAATCTCAGTCTCTGCTACTTAAAATTTTCAGGGTTTTTTATTCATACGCTGCTTAGCGTAAACTCTTAGAACTTGCCTCTCTCTTTTTATTCTATTTGACAGCATTATTCTGTGCAGATAAGCATTTAAAAAAAAAACCCCAAAAATACCTCTCCAGGGTTGAAAACTTGACTCCAAAGAATTTAGATGGGTATAGATTTTGATGCTGGCTTCAAGGGGACCAGCAGTAGAGAGGTTTCATCACTTGGCACAGAGTAAATTTAGAACCATGCTGGGACCTTACTACATAAGAGGAAATTGCTGTAGGGTCTAGAATCAGCTTATTCTATTCAACGGGGAAGATTAAAAAAAACTCCTTATGAGGAAGTTAATATATGCGTTTCTGTTTCATATCCTTGTGGAAAAATGCATATTTATGAAGCTATCCTTCTCTTTTTTGTTGAGCTCCATAGATGCAGACTTTAAACATACAGTTGGTGTTACTTGGTGTTTGAACACACAGAATATCGTAACAATTTAACTACATTAAAAGTCATGAAGAGTTTTGGCACTGTCCCCTTACAGAAAGTTAGGTACAACTAACAATTTGAAAACATTATGATAAGGGAACTGTATCACTCTTTGGCTCTGTAGTAATAGTTAACTACTAAGGCAAGAACTGTGTGTACCTTAGGGTTGCTGTTTTGTTTATATTTTTATAAAATACTTGACTAAAAGTTTTAAAAAACTCACCTAATGTTCTATAAATGCCAAATGCTGCATATTAAAATATATGCTTATTATACCTTTTTGTTCCATTACTAGAGTTTTTGCATACTGATGAGAACAGATACATTTGTAAACCGTTTAGTGTGAGTTTATGAAGTCATTCTCCGCATAAGAGAATTTGTAGAAAATTATCATTGAATCAAGATGCTGTAATTTAAACTGCCTGGAGCACTATGATTCTCTCAACAGCTTTAGCTCTTTCATTCCTATAAAGATCAACTAAAACAAGTTAACAAGCCCCCCTTTTCAATGCATTTGTAAAACCACCTCATTCTGAGGTTTCAGGTGCACATCATAAGGAGGATATTTCAGAGTATGCATTGGCTTTTCAGATTTCCCTAGATATGGCTAACTTCATATGTTACGTTATTGCAGTATGCCCTATTGCCCCCTTTTATTATAACATGAAGTGGGTGTAGCCTTCTGCGCCTGTAACGATAACGTCCATCCATATCCTCATGGCTTCTGGCGAAGGAGCAACCATGTAGTATATCCGGTCATGTGTCTTAACGCTGAAAGTCAGCAACGGGTTGGGGCTCTAAAATAAAACAGAAAGAAAGGTAACAAAAGAATGAAATGAAATTACTGGCGGAGAAAGATAAGATGCAAAATGCTGTAGCACTGCATCCTAAATTGCAGCAGTGGAAGCAGAGATACGTTTAAAGTGTTTGCATCCAGCATAAACACTTTTTGTGACGTGTTTTCACTGGACTTACACAGCAGTACAGGGCTCCAAATGGTTGTTTCACGCCCAAATAACTAACTACCCCACTCTGTCCAGTGGTCAAAACCACCTCGGCTTTCACAAATCCACCTGCCAAGGATATCTTCAGCTTGTTCACAGCTCATTTAAGTTACAGATGAGAGGCAGGGGGTGCCAAAGCCACTGCTTTCAGTGGTCTCGCCGCTAGGCTAAGGAATTCCTCACAGCAAATCCTTCTTGGCAGGTAGACACTCTTATCATAGAATGATTATTGCTGCTTCCATTAGTGTAAAAAACCAAACCACACCAAAACAGTGCTAGTCCCTGATCTGGCTTCATCTTTCTTTTCCTCTACTCCAGGTTGGGTTTTTTCTTTTTTTTTTTTTTCTTCCCCCCCCCCCCCATAATGTCAGCTCTCCCTTTGACTTTACAGCATTTACCATACTTTGGGGACTGCTCTATGATACTCAGTTAAAACAATAAAAAAGTTTACCTTATATGCATTCTTTAAATGATCATAATAGACTTCTTCGATAGCTTGAAAATATATTACACCTTTTAATTTGGTTTCGTGTTTGTCTGAAACGGAAGAGAGAGAATGACTTGAGAAGTGAAATGAACTGTACTTCAAGAAGCAAAAACTTAGTCTGCATTTCAAAATATCTTCAGCTGATAAATAACTGGATTAACACTTCTGCTTGTGAAATCCCACAGAAATCTCCAACCTTCCTTACTAGTTGGTTGGTTTTCTTGCGAGATGCGTTTCCTACTTTAATATGTTTCTTTTCCACCTGATTTCCAATAAAATAAAGCTTTTGCAATTTCCTTATCTATTTGCAAGTCACTCCCTTCACTGAAGCATCTAAACATTATGGCTGGTATCAGCCAACAGAAGAACAGATGTCTCCAAAATATATCAATCTTCCAATTCCATGAAAGCCAGCCAGACTTCACGTAGCTTGCAGGCTAAGATCTACAGTTTGCCTTAAAAGGAAAACTGTTATGATAGGCAAATTTGAAATACAATTTGATAGCGAAAGCTTTACATTAGAGTATCATCCGTGCTTATACTTGATAAAAAAAATGCTTCTTCCCATTTATAGTAATATCCCTCAGTCTCTAGCTAATATTTATTATTCAAATGTGAGGTTAGCAGGTTGTAGGCCAAGTTTCTATGAGCTCAGACACATGGAAAAGTTTACAGGAAATTAAAAGTTCCTGGGCACCAGCTGCAGCATGATAATTGTCTGTTTGCACTCTCCTACTCTGACACCCAAGGTAAAGCCAAATTAATTAGACGCAGTTTGCCCCTGTTGCCAAAGGGACCTCCCCATTTGCTTCAGAGCGCCCGAGGTAAGAACGCCTGAATGGATGGTTACTCCAGGGAGGCTGTTAACAAGGAGTAGGTTGTTTTCCACGGGTACCATGTTTCTGGTACCAATGTCCAACTGCAGCAAAGCTGAAATACAGGGTGGGAGTATTCTCATTTAAGTTTTGCTATCTACAGTGAAGACACAACTGACAATCTCCCATAAGAGGCGCTGGAAAGAAGCAGATCCTTGAAGGGGGTCAATTCTGAATTATTTTAGACATGTCTTTTCAGGGGAGACCACACACCATCTCTTTCTGATATTAACTTGTGGCCCACCGTTAGCTAGTGAATCATTAGGGCAAGGAGGGTACAGACTGTGAACTTAACATTTTAACAGTCACAACTATAATGTTTCACAAGAAAAAGGAACAGGGCAGATAAGCATCTACAGTACCTTCTGTTTTCCTACAACAGAAGGGAAATTGTTAAATAATCCCAGAGGGTGTTAAGAAGCATCACAACTGCATATAACACCGAAGGGCAAACTTTCTTCCACTCCCAGTATTTTTGTATTAGGAGAATATAATGCCATCTGACCCCAAGTTAGTATCACCCTAACTAAAAATGAACAGTCATTTAGAACATCTGTATCAGTGCCATGAGACATTCTGCTGTAATTTCAAACGCTCACAAAACTCAGCTTACGTCCTGTCGGAAGCTGCAGGCAGCTTCAAAAGCTCCATATGATGGCAAAAAGAAATCCCAGAGACCAAACGATACAGCATTGGGAATCTCCCTGCCCGCCCCCAGGGGACCAGCAGAAGTAGTGAGGTATAAGATGACAACATTATAGCACACATGATACCAAGCTGAACACAATACTATATGAAGTATACTATCCATTCAGTACGAGCAAACAGTGATCCCCTCTCCTTGCAAGCCCCACCTGGGGTCTTGGTTACCAGAGGTAACCCAAGTTACCCAACCCAAGTTGGTTTCAGGTACCCACAAGCTCCCATCCCAACAGTCTGCTGAGTTCCCTGTGTGCTTCAGGTCAGAAAGCGCAGATGCTGCAGTCACTGCACTAAATTGTCAGACTTTAGGACAAGTTCTTCATTCAGTACACTTGCAGAACTAAAACAATATACTGGTATATTCACTTAGAATTCAATTAGTCTGAATTTACATCATCAATATTTACTTTGGAAGTCTACTATATATTTAAAGATGTAGACAGATCCTCACTCATAGAAGCAGCTGCATTTCTGTGCAGCTGCTACAGAATTCTCACAAAACTATGTTTGTTGGCTGTAGTCCTTGAGACATTATGAAAAGTTTTCTTCGGTAATTTGAATTGCATTATGGCAACTGTACTGCACTCAAAACCAAAACTGTTAACTATTAATTTAACTACTTAAAAAAATCAGTTCCAGATGGGAACACTACTGCGTGCTACGGCCCTTGCTAACCAATAAACCAGATGTGAAGAACAAAATAAAAAAATGTTTGTCACATTCTTCATAGTATTACTGCAAACTAATACAAAATATTCAGTGGGTATGTAATGAATGAATGTAATAAATTCAAGTATGTATTTTAAAAAAGATGGACTGAGCAATGCATAAGCCTACCATCAATTTTAAGTTCCTTATGACTTGCTGGAAAGCAGCAATGTCATAAAAGGTAACTGTTTGGGCGGGTTTTCTACTCAATGTTTTGTACTCAATGCTTCTTAGCAATGACCATCCAACATATGCCCCCGTCTGGCCTCTCCCAACAATAAATAGTCAGAACACAAAATGTTTTCCTGGCTTCCTCTGAATCTTCAAAGTCAAACCATGTGTAGATTTGCACGGCAGTTGCAGAGGCATGTATGTTCTTACATTCCAGTCTTCTCTGTTTACCTCAAGATAACAAATTAATGTAATGCTTGTAATGGCTCCAGGTATCATATAACACAACTTAGTGTACAGAAACTTCTTTAGAGTATTGCATGTTGTTAATTTGAAATGCCTTAGACTCTCAAAATGGGGCAAACTCAAAAAGTCTACTCCTGTGCATTTGATTTCCTGAAAGACTTTTCAGCACTGCAGAAGCATTCCATTTAATTTTCACGGTCAATATAATAATTCATATTCTTGTATGAAGGGGGAAAGAAATCATTCTGTCATTGGGGGAAGTATATAATATTTAAAAAAACCCAAACAAACCACTATGTGGAGCCATTATTCTGTGTACTAGGAACCTCATGATCTTCCATTTTTAACTCTTGCCTACCCACATCTCTCCCTTTGTCTGTTATGCCCATTTTTGTCTTACCTGGCATTAGGATTAAACACTAGAGGGAAGGGACTGTATGAGCTCTCGAGGGTATGTGTAAAACGCCCGACAAAATGGAAACGTGAGTTTTACTCAGGACTCCCTACATGTTCACAACTCAGCTGAGGTTGATAGGAAAACCAAAGGGCAAATGTAGCCTAATAGTTACCCTGCAACCTACCTGCATAATAAGTAAAAGTTCTCTTGTTTCTGTCAAAAACAAACCATCGTTTTTTCCACGTTTTAATTTTTCCTCCCATTTTAATTAGAAAGCCTCGGCAGGTCTTCTCTGTGAGGGAGACATGGTAACAGGTCTCTATGTTATGGCCGGCTGTTTCGATGTGACTTCGTAGATCAAAGTCTTCCTTTCTAACGGGCAAATAGCGAGTCAAGGGACGGGCCTATAGTGAAGATAAGAAAATCATATTATTTTTAACAGAGGTCTTCTCCTTCATTTTTTCTGCTGCAAGAACATAATTGTAAACTGCCTAATAGGTTCTAAGAACGAACATAAGAAAAAAAAAAAGAGCTTTTGCTGCAGCCTTTGTTTTTTCAAAAAGAAAAATCCTTAAAACTTGTAGCTTTGCAAAGTGTAGGATAACTTCATAAAAGCGAGAATATAGCATAGGAGTTTCTTGAAATCACCAGTTGATAAACTGCTGAAACAGGGGCCACAGCACAGAAATGCTGCTTTAGAATTAAAACTTTAATTAAATGTAAAGGTGTGTTGCTGCTTTAGGTGAAGTGTAAGAACTTCATTTGCACGATACTAAGCAAACTCTTTATTTCTCTGAGCTAGATACTCACTACACATCTCACTCATTAGTATTTTACCACTACAGGTATTTTCATGCAAAGTATAATAAAAGTCATAAGAACATGCCATTCCAGAAAAAAAATAAATAACAAGAGTGAACTGTAATCCCTAGTTAGTTTCAAAGAAATTGCTGTAAACAAATTTCAGAATTATTTTCTTCTGAACGAATTAAATGTGGTATCTAGTTCACAGTTGGCAGCACGGTACAGAGAGCTGAAGTGCACCCCTCTGCAAGAGACAGCAAAGCAGCACGGGGAAACGCTGCCTCATTCTTGATCGCAGTTCAAGGCTCTAGATGAAGCCCAGATAATGTAAGTTGGGAGAATACGCAGGAGGGTGCAGTGATTTGTGACCTTTGCCAGCTGAGGGAGTGAGCATCCTTGCTTTCTGTGCCCGAAGGGTCTATGCACAGCTTCTCCCCTCATTTTAAACACAGAAGACAAGTCTCCCAGAGCTCCTGGTGCAGTCAAGGCTGGCAGAGGCTACATCGCAGGGCAATTCAGAACAGAAGCTGAATTTTGGTGCTCTGACTGACCTGTGAAAGGAGCATCTCCCTCCTTCCCTTCTCCTTCCCCCCCTCTCCCTCTGCCCTGAGTCCAGTGACCTGGAAAATTTAATCTGCCCCTGCTCCATGCCTAAAGTTAGCCTGTCAAATCCCACCATGAGTCACAAATCAAAGGGACTTTCCCTCATTGCATTCTCAAGAGCCTCCTGGTGCAACGGGAGCTGCGTTGCCTGCAAGAACTCTTAGCACCCTTCTAAAATTATGCAGTCCTGTATGATACAAGCTGGCACCAGCTTTGGCAAGTGCAAAGGTGGAGTTCCTTCCCCTAGTTCATTTCTAAGTGTCAGGAAGTGCTGACAAAAAATAAAAAATTAAGTCTCATGGTCTAAAGGAAAGAAAAAAGCTAAAAAATCATAGTTATTTTTGACAGATATGTTTTGTCTTCCTGCCAATTCAGTCTTCAGCCTCTTTGCCAAGTCTGCCAATTAGCAGTAACTGATAGGGCATCCTATTACCACATAGGAATGCTCCAATTTGGGATAAAGATATAAGCATAGCTTCGGCATTTATGCCATACTTGAGTTGTCATTAAAATTTCTTAGAATAAAAAGAAGGCATTCAAGTAAAGCATGTATAAAATTTAACATTTGGTAATTACATTTTATAGATTAAAAAAAAAAGAATGGATATATTTAACTAGGAAGAGCTTAACATTCCTCTGGGATTGTCCTATTGTTCTGATTTAGCCTAGAAACGCAAGTTATGCAGGGACATTCATAAAAAAAATGTAACAGTAGCTCATGAAATAAAGATTTAGCAACGGTAACACAGATAAAAGCAGAAATATTTTCAAATATGATATAGAATCTTCTGCACTCAGATACATATATGAATATGGAGACATTGTCTTCCGATACTATACTAACAATAACATGACTGCCTAGTCTATTTGTTGTACAATTTGTTGTAGTTCTTATTAGCTGTGGTGGAATAAACAACTAGGCAAGACATCTAAGCCTACAGATGGCTGAAGATACCTCTAGATCCTAACAAGAAGCAAGATGATGTTGGAGGTAACACTGTCTTAATTAAAGAATGTTTCTCATGTTATATAGTCCTAGTAACAGGAAAAATTTAGTGATAGTGTTGTATATTGTTTGTTCTGTGGGTGCTTATTTTTGTCAGAGTTAGGCTGATGGTTGGACAAGATGATCTTGAAGGTCCCTTCCAACCTAGAAGATTCTGTGATTCTGTGAAAAATACTATTTCCTCTCTAGAGTAGATAAGGAGTTGGAAAAGATTCTTCATCTGTTGGGGTTTTTTTTTCAGTCAAATATTTGGAAGTGATGATTCACTTGACAAGATATTTTATGTATCAAATGAAAAAAAAAACCACCAATAGTTCATAAAATTAACACACTCACAAGTTTCTGTTGTTCAGTCTAAAAAAATCCTGTTCTGCCCATACTCAGTAACAAGCCTTACAGGATTAATATTTGCACTGTGGATATAAGATGCTAAATAGATATCTATGATATTATTTAGCTTTAAGTGAATACCCAGACATCTATCTATGGCTCCAAGAGCCCAAACATAATTTTAGTGGCACAGTTACACCTCATAAATAACACATCCATCTCTTCAACTGAAAGCAGTTCTGTTTACCATTGGCAGAAATACACTTAGTCCTTTTGTACATTGAGGGGAAGTCTTGCACTTAAAAACCATTTCTTGTGTCTCACAATGTATCTCACCTGTGCTCTTTGTTTCTCACGTATTTTGACTTCCTTTTCAATTAATTTTTGCCTCTGGCTAGTTTCTTCTTCCAATCTTTTCTCCAGTTGCTCTCTGCGGCGCTTCTCTTCTTCCAGAGCTCGTTTTTTAGCTTCCATCTCCCGTTCCTAAATACCACAGCACATGCAGAACTTTAATTACATGCAAAACTATAGCTGATAATATAGTTTCTAAGCTAGGTCTAGATCCCTTTTTGCCTCTTAAGTAGATAAAAATAAATATCCAGCAAAGTGGACTAAGAATTGGGATCAAAATTGCAAGTATTACCACTTTAGAAAGTAATGTTTTTTTTAAGCAGCTCTCCTAGCAGGTGTAGGAGCAACGCTGACCTAGCTTCTGATGGGGTTTTGCCATCAACTCACCCACTGAAACAGCAGCTATTGCATATGGGCTCAAAGATGTGGTATGAGGGTGAAACCACACCAAACTAAGGGGAGAGAGGTAATTTTTTAAGTGTCTATTTGGTTAAAATTATTTAGGGTCCAACGTTGCACTTAGGAGGATATTATCCAATTAACATCCTCACTCTCAGTTTTATTCATAAAATTATGTTTACCCTGGTCTCAAGCAGCCTAGTCTTTTCTGCATGCGCTTGTTTCAGAAGTCTCTCCATCTCTTCTATTCTTGCAACATTTGAAGTGCTAGCACTGCACAAAAAAAAATAAATCAGAGTTATTTAAAATAATACTTGGTATTTAAAGGCATGTTTTAGAGTTTAACATTAGACAGTTTAAGAATGGAGTTGATACTGTTCTGGTACGGCAGTAGGCACTAACAAAAAAATATGTATAAAGTATATGGTACGCTCTCAGTGTATACATTCCCTATGCAGAGTTGTGAAAAATGAACACTCAAATGCCTAAAAATGTGTCTTATCCATCCCCTGTGATTTGTCGTCTCCTCCCAGATAACAGAATATGGATGGAGGTGGTTACCATGCCCTAAGAGAACACGCTACCAATCCTCAGAGCTGGCATTAGCAGCCATCTGAATATACCGGTGTCTTCCTGGCTGCAGACTGTCTCTGTTTTGTGTCTCACTGAGCTCAGCATCAAAAAGTGCTCATTAAAAATAAGGAGGATTAAGAGGTATGCATAAAGGCCATGCAGTGACAGAGCAGTGTCAGGAAGGATCTACTGGTTAAAGTAACTGGAAGCCAAAGAAACAAGGGTAATCACAAAGAGTGCTGGATCCTGGCCCAGTACAACACAGCTGCCACCTTTGCCTGTCCTTTTTTCTTTCGTTTCTTTTCTCCAACACAACTTCATTTCCTCTCAGTTCAACAGCCATTTCGACTGTGGCATTTCTGTGGCGTGCTCTCCTTTTTATTATTCATCTTAAGCTGTTCAAGAAAAACAGCTGACGTTAAATATTACTGTATTACCGTTAACAACGCCGTTAGACTAAAGCACAACCCGAGGAAATGAAACGGAATCAAATTGTTTAGGGCACAGAGAAACCTGACCTGGGGTTGTACTGAAACCACTATCTGACCCACTCCGGTGGAAGCAGGTGTCAGATGGCAGATCTACTCATCCTACTTAATAGCATCCAGACCAGCAGTGAAAGGACACAGGTAGAATGGAAGTAGTCCAAATACGTGTCCTGGGCTGGGGGGAAGTAAGAAAAACATCCTTACATCCTTTGCTTTCTGAGCACACCTCTGACGGTTACGTCTGTAAGGCCCCAGGATTTCTGTCATAAGCGTGACATTCTTCAGAAGACTTTTCTCTGTCTGGTATTGGGGATATGTTTCACGAGAGGATACAATACAAAAAAAAAAAAACACACCCATACCTCATTTAACTCAAGCTTGCAAGAAAGGTGTAATCCATCTGACATCTAGCTGAGCTCTAAAAGCTTAGTGTCTGAAAAAAAAAGGGGCCACTGACCTCGATGCCTGAGCCAAGTTTGGCCACACTATGTTTAGTTGATGGGCCAAGAGAACCTAGGTCAAATAACTTTAGTAAAAGTAATGAGGCATAAATTGCATTAGGTTTACCCACATAAAACTTGTCAATACTTCAGTTTAGTTAAATTCTTTCATCCTTGATTTGATTATCCCATTCACTGAAATTAATGCATAGAAGATGATCATAAACTCTGAAACCTCAACCACAAAAAAATAAGTTGGTAATGAATCTTGAAACAACTATTGCTTGGCAAGTTGAACGACTGTGGTTCTGTTTCTGCTGTAGTTTGAGGACAGATTTTATGCATTTCCAGCAAAAAAAACAAACAAACAGTGTCTCTCACCTTGTACAATACTACATATGCCTTATATATTTCAAATGTGTCAAAACAAAGCAAGATAAATTGTTTTCCTTTAAAGTCTGATAAGGCCAGAAAAGATTCTCCAACACCATCTAAAAGAATTAATTCATTTTGCTTAAGGGAAGTTTTGTCAAGAAAAATTAACTGCCTGTCTTCCAAGACTTATCAGCAAAATCAGCCCACACTCTTCTTCCCTCACCAATCTTTGCTTTCTGAGAAACGGAAATGTCTGTTGTAATGGGTCCTTTTCTGGTTTTTGGATTGGTTTGGGTTTGTTTTGTTTGGGTTTTTTTATTTTATTCTGGCATTGGCTGGAAGCTGCAGAAGAGCCAGAGGGAGACAGATGAACAAACAGCACCAGTGGAATTCAAAAGCTGTCGAGGCTCCCCAGTCTTCAGCTGGAGATTCCACGAGATGGCCTCCAGGTAGGTAGCTCAGACACACGCCATCTTCCTCCAAAATGGGCAGGTCAGCAAGTCAAAAAGAGACAGATTTCACACCACTGCCATGTTAGATTACTGCAGAATTAAGAGTTTAAGAGAATTCTCAGCCTGTCTCTAACTGTCAGAAACTTGCTGTCTATCTATTTAAAACAAAAATCCTCAAAACCTGACTCCTAATGTTTTTACTTAAAAAAAAATAAATAAAAAAACACAAACAAACAAACAAAAAAACCAACAAACAAAAAACCCACCAGCCAGCAGAATCAGCACCACTGGTATTTTATGAAACACTTAATATTGCAGCGATAAAGAGGAAATCAGTGGGCTGACACCCTGTTACAGGAAACAGATGCTGAATAAAACACAACATGCTAGCCAAAAAAGCTGTCCTTGTGTTCACAAGGGATTCTTAATCCTGTGACAATGTTGTATACTTAATTATCAGCTCCCACTTATGCTTGTGAAACTGTTGGGGCAGGACTGTGAGGAGAAATGAAAGTGCTAACATTAAAACCAGACTGTCAGAAGAAAATTATTTGCACACAATTTTGAGACTCAGCTGGACTTTTCTTTTAACACAGATCATTGATGTTCCCTTTGTCTGAGGAGCGGTGTCTGAGCTGACAGCCTCTGAGGATGAGAAAAGCAGCCAAGGGCTCTAAGACTTTCAAAAATGAAGAGTGTCATATCTTCATTTTTACTGACCCAGAAGAGGGAGGGGAAATGGCAAAAATAGATTGCCAGAGGAGCCCTAATTGCTTCAGCATAAGACTTTAGTGAAGTTAAAGTGCGAGGCTCTAGTAAGTTAACATGCTGGACACGCAGAACAAGTGTACTTCATTGCTGGCAGACGTCTTTGAGAAATTTCCTATCACAGGAAGTCTCTAGTGACCAGGGAAGGAAGCTCAGGTATTACCCACTCTGAAAAGAGCATCAATGACTTCATCGTTTCAGTTCAGGACTGACCCTGACTTCTCTGCAGCCTTCAACATTATCGCCTAGCCTCTTCATATTTTTATTTTCCAACTTTAAACAAACAGGTGAGATGATAGTTTAACCTGATGATGAAGGGTGACACAAATACTAAATGTTCTGGCTGACTAACGATTGTGTATTTTCTTAACCCCTTGGCAGCATTCACATTACCGTAGCATCAACATGTACATACGCTCTTTTTTCATATAACCCTATGACCATTACAACATCAGAAAGAAAGACGATTTACCTGGAAATGTTATCTGGTGAGCATGCTGAGATGCTTGTCTCCATACTGTCAGAGCTGTCTAAGCTCAGTGTATCAAAGGCATGGTCCTTGTAACTGCGATCTGGGTAATGGAAACTATTCAAATACACATTCGATTCGGATGCTGTTCTGCTGTAGAATTCAGGAGACTTCTGCCTTTGGTTTTCACAGATACGTTGATGGTTATACCCTACAGAGTACGGAGGAAACATTTAATTTACACAAAACCTTTTTTGACCTGAACATAACGCATTCGCAGCACAAGCATTTTGAACATCACCTCAGTCTTAACTACACTGTCACCAAAGTACTACAATATTACGGTTAATTTCACAAGTTAATCGTAACTGAAATAAAACCTTTAAATACCTGTTTAATCTATTATGGACACAAATATATGCAGATTAGTATGGCTGATGTTTCAATATATATTCTTGTACATGTATTATGAAAATTTAATTTGAATGAATGAAATTTTCATTTTAAAAAGAAAATTAGGCCTAATCTGTAAAGTAATGCAGCTAAATTCAGGGATCTTGAGGAACTGACGCTGATTAAATTAAAAAAAAAAAAAAAAGGAAAAAAAAACCTCCTGATATTAATGGTCTTGAGTTATTAATTTGCTTGATTTTACTGGATGTGGAATTAATTTTTTTTGTCTGTTCCAGGAACTTCGCCTTCTGGTAACTGCAAGCTGGGCTTTTAGTTTCAGTTGAAATAATATAGGGTACTTGTCACATCATCATGGTTACTGGTGTAGAGGTACTTTCCTGGAGTTTTGAAACTCCAGTTGTGCAGTTCACCCTACATGATTGATGCAGATCCCTATAGCTCAATGACTGTAAGGAAAAATAAGGTTTATGCAACATTTAAGTTCTTTGCGCTGTTATTTTTCCACAAAATCATTCTTTCTGAAAAGCCATCCTTCTTGAACACAGAGAATTTTGTTGGACTACGTCTCCTTTAAAAAATATTTCTTCAGAATTACTTCTATCTCATGTCTCCATTGCTCCTTGTAAATAATGCAGCAGTATTTATTCAGGCTTACAGAGAGGTTGTTGAGCTTGCCTGATGAAGAGGAGAGTATAATCACAGTTGTCGTTTTAACTGCTGAAGTTATTTTACGGTGCCCTTTTAAGGTTTGTTAAATCTATGCGATTACAAATGCAAGTGCACTGCACATCTTTTCCTTCAATCAATGCAGGAAGCGAGACTTTCTCACACCTCTGATACTCAGTCAAGTTGGTAATACCCTCTGCGCATTCCTGACCCAAAATCTGAGCTGGTGGCAGAGCTGGAGATTAGGAAGGGCTGTTAGACTACACAAAAACCTCCCATTCATACAGGAAACCAGCCAGTGACATTCCACATAGTTAAGATAAACAGAAGAGAGGAAAAATGCAGACAAATGTACAAATGCACCAAAGTCCAGATAAAATTTTTTACTAGACACTATTAACACATTGATGTTAGGAAAACATGCTTGAAGTGGAAATGTATTCCTGCCTTATTCTCATTCTCTATCTGCACATACAAGGTTACTGTCTGGTATTTTTTTCCATGCCAGAGTTGGGAGAGTCCCAGTCCAGGGAGCCAACAACTGCAGTTCTACCAAGGAAAGACTACAATATTCTCTGAAAGGTATCTGAAAAGCATGACTCAAGCTGAATCATTAAAGCATATTGTTAAGGAAATCATGCCCTACAAACATTTCCAAGGCAGATAGTTTTCTCTTTCTCCGTACCACATGATGGTTTCTTGCAGACAATTAAAGCTGGTTTCTAAGGAACTAGTAGGACTTTACTTGCCATTTGAAAGAAAACTAAATTTCAATAAAAGTTCAATTGCACCGATTAGTAAAACAGACAAAAGGGACACAAATACACCTCAGCAGTCATAGATAGTAGCATCACACAGCACAGGTGTTACTGATTCACGCGTGCAGTTTGACGGGTTTTTTTCCCGTTATTATGGCAAATGCTGCTATTATTGCAGATAAGCAATTACCTTTCATACTTGAACCTTTGGAATGACTAATTGCTCCTGTGAAATGGTTATCAATTATTCATTATGGAAAGAGAGAAAAAAATAAATTACTAAAAGAACTTTATTCAAATGCATGTTTTTCCACCAAGCCCTTTGCAAAGCCTTGACTACTTAGAAATCTTAATTCCGCATCTTGTATTTCACTGAAAAATAAACCCATCTACAAGGGCATAGAGAAACGTAGCAGTTTTACGAACGCTCTCCTAAAGCGATTTACCAGTTAAATTTATAAAGTCATGCAAAGTTAACTAAACACTGCAAGAAATCTACAGTCGTTAGGTCGCAAAATGAGAGGCATTCACGAAAGAAAGCATAAGGCAATGTTCTCACTGTCTCCTCATGCTGTAAGCAACAGGCGGTTCAGAGCTCAGGATCAGCTGCCTACTGGCACCGAGAAGGCTCACAACCAACCTGCCTCCATTACAGCCCCACTGACACAGCACACAGGCAACATCTATTGCTGAAAGGAATTATTAACTTCTCAGGTGCCCGTTCGCAGAACACACACTTAAAAATATTAGACTCCTTGTAAGATCCAGCACTTCACTAAATGTTTCCCACAAGCCAGGACTTGTATCAGCTTAGCCTTGGCTGATACAAGAGCTAAAATGTTTCTTGTTGTATTCTCTGTAGTAAAGCAGTAGACTTAGCACTGTTAACAGCCACACCATTGAACAGAATATTGCAAATATCCATAAAGCCGTATCATTTAAAAAAATATCCAAAAGAGTTATTGCAGAATCACAAAAAACATATACCACGAAAAATTTACGGTGAGGTCAGAACTACAGGTGAAAATTGTTATTAAAAGTGGCACTATCAAGTATGCTAAAAAATAGTACATCATAAAAAAGATCACGATACAACATTTTCTTTTATTTTCATTCTTTCTTCTTATTTTGAAAGACTGACATTAACATGTCAAGATACATTTTTTGTATGGAAACATGCCAAAGTAGGAAGCCCAAGCCTGTCTACCTTGTCATTGTCACCCACAGATCTGCAAAGATTTCTAAATTTTCTGCTCTACTTGTGTGGCTATGAGCAAAGAAGCAAAAAATCGGGCCTGCAGAAACCTGTAGCTCTGCAGATACTAGCATTAATCAGAAATTTTGTTGTGGCAAGTTATTTGACAGCAGGAAAAAAAGAATTTTTGAAGTGCTATCATTATTTAAGTTTTCCAAGATTTTGGGAACAACTTGACAGTGCTGATGCAATTGCTACTTTTGCCAAAACATGACAATGACAGATACAGCCCGATAAAAGGAAGTTTTCATACCTTTTCTGGCTTTCCCTGAGTGTAAAGGAAAAAAAAAAAGCAAACTGCTTTGAAAAGCTTATAAGATGTGTGTACAGTATACTGTTTTTCTGTAGAACTTAGAAAGAATACAAATAATAATCTTGCTGGTACATAACTTCTCAGTCTCAACAGTTTTGTTTCCAGTGCTGTGTCTGGTCTTACATCCCAACTCCCAGCTAACTGCTCCCTCTTCCCTTCTGGAGTCCATCCTGCAATCAATGGGACTAAATCAGTTAATCCTCCCTCCTCGCTCCTGCCTCTCCTTGTCCGGGCTTCCCGCAGGGGAGCTTCCTGGGGCAAAGGTTCGACCTGTGCAGAGTGAGGTCTCCAGATTGTACCAAATAGCAGCTTCTTCGTTCTTTCTTTTTGCATATGGCTTGTTTACAAAGGCACGTACACAGAAGGTGAGTTTATAAATACAGTCCTTCAAAAATACTTCATGAGTTGCTGCTAAGAAATGGCTTTTTCCACTAATGATATATATCACAATGCATCCTCTTTATAAGTTGCTCTTAACTCAGGCTATGATTACAGACAGTGACTGTTTCTTTCAATAACAATTCTTGAATTCACATGACTGACTAACCACTGTTTTGGTAATCCCACAATAAAGACTATTTAGGACTTCAAAATATTTCCTAAAATATTTCCTACTGGTTCTGACCTAAAATTTATTCCCAGGCATTATTTGTTCCCGCACAAAGACAAAGAGATTGAAATCCATGTTCAAACTTAAGTGGCTGTTCTTAATTTCCCGGGGGTTGGTCTCTTCTCCCAAGTTACAGATGACAGGACAAGGGGTAATGGCTTCAAGTTGCGCCAGGGGAGGTTCAGGTTAGATATTAGGAAATATTTCTTTACTGAAAGGGTTG
>JAOXJM010000001.1:94950089-94961496 GCA_026413425.1 Tringa solitaria | reverse complement strand
AAAGCAGATAGGAAACAAAGAAAGACCAAATTTTATTCACCTGTTTATTAGCCCCCCTCCCCCCCCCCGCCACGTTTAAATAAAATAACTTACCCTGATTCATTTCTTGCCTAACTTTTAAGCTAGTTTAAGCAAACCAAATAACTAACAGAACTGGGAAGAACTTACATAAAGACATACCACTGTTACTCTATAAATTACACTGACATAACAGCTTCCATTTGCAGTGTTTGGAAACTGCTTCTAACTTTTAGGTGTTACCAGGAGACCTGGGTAAGATGCTGTTAGTGTTAGCTCCATAGCCATTACAATTTGTCTTTTTTTTATAAAAAAAAAGCCCACAGGAGGTGACACGCTGAGGAAAGGCACAGACATTGGGGTGTGCTTCTGCCTGTGTAGAGAAGATTTATGCAAGCAATTTGAGATATGATGGCAGAATACAATTACTGCATGTGTTCTTGTGTTAACTGAATAAATGTTACTTAAAAAATAAAATATGGATTCTAATCCATGGTGTATAGGATGCCAAACTGTAAAAAGTCAAATGTCCCCACTCCTTATCCATAGAAAACAAGGCTACACAAAAGGAAGAATAAATTACTGTTGAAACAATATCATAAAAATAAGATAGAAATATGCTTATTTTAAATCAAGATGGTAAGCAGCTTTTAAATTGAGAAGGTGTTGAAGGGGCTATGTCTCTATTACTGTGACATGTCAGTATGTGTACTTTGGAAATTTAGTAAAAGAAGCCACAGATTGCTATTGTATTGCTTCTTTTCAAAAATGCATCATTTTATACTTAGCACTGATCCTAGAAGGCAGGTTGAAAAAACCACCAATGCCATTATCTATGAGCATAATTATCAACATATTTTATCAGTTATTTCAAACAGATACACAGTTCTGGAAAATTATATAAAAACCATTCAGTTTAGACTCATAACCCCAAGGGGTATTCGCCATGGAGCTAAAAAATAAGCAAATGATAAATGACTGGAATAGCTCAGGCCCCTATTACATTAGATTAAATAAATGGTTTCAAGTCAGATTAGGCATCCAAGTAATTTTGTCAATACTGAACTTTTAAACAATATTGATTTTCCTCGGTTATTTAAGTACTGGAATAATCATCCTGCTTCTTTATGTGAGGCTGTGTTACTCTATTGCTATGTGTGCAGGGAGTGGATGTGGGAGGGACTTTGAAGAGGGGCTCAGAAATGTTGGACCACAGACTCAAGGGATACATGAAATTCACTTCCCTGTGCAGGGAGGCTGTTTATGCCCGTGTATCATTTGGTGCCTGATTTTTAAAGGTGCCAGAACAGTCAGAGAGAAATTAAACTGGACTGAGACAAACATAGCATCTGGCAAGGAAGGGCATTTGTTTTTTTAGGACAGAGCCTATGGGGACTCTGAGCATGAAACAGATAACCCAATGCTGTTCCTTCCCTTATTTCCCCTAGAGTAAGGCCTAACTGACTTCGCTGCAGTGAACAGAGCCATATCACTAAATAACCCATTTCACTAAAAAGAGTGTCAGGCTCACTTAATGTAGTTGCATTTTGAAATATCTGTAATTAAGCAAACCATTATGTGGATATGAAGATAAAAAACAGAAATAGCATCCACTCTCTAGTGAGAGAATGAACAGATCCATCTCAAAATGAAAAAAAATGAAGCTTAGACTTGCAGATGTCCTGGTGGGAGGTCAGATGTCCAGATCAGATAGCCACCTAGGACACTGGAAGTCTAAGTGTCTGCAACATGGCTTACAGTGAGGAAGGGTATTCAACCCCACTGGCATGTGCTGGAGGCCACCTGGGTTCACCATGAACTTGAGCCCAAATAAGCAAACCACATTTCCCAGGTGCCAAGAGGACACGTGGTTGCCACGTGGAGGAAGAGCCAAACTTCCTCCATCGTGAGACGTGGCAGACCTTGTTCAGGGCTTTGATACAAGCAGATCTGGCAAGTCCAGTCAGGCCTCTTAAGCAGAAGTTAATGAAGCAGCCACAGATACCTGTCAGTGTATTTTAAATGCTAGATTTTCCGCTTCTCCATTTGTAACTTCATGTTTATCTGCAATTTGCAGATTCATCAAGTCAACTCGAGAAGATAAATATGGTGAGTCAGTGCTAATACCATAGGTGCTGACTGAATCTTTGTAATGGACTGTGGCTTACCTTACACTTGGACCTTGCTCATGGACCTTGAGGCTTAAAGCAGTACCCTCAGAGCTCTGAAGTCTTGACAACTGCAGGTAAGCTCAGGGCCTCATCATGCATTACACAAACTAACTCAACTATTTTCAGCAAGAAAGTATTTGACACCTTTATTCTTTCAAAACAGTTAATACATAGCTCAATAGGTACCTCACAACCACAATAGCTTGAAGTCTTCAATTCAATGCTTTTTAAGAGGATCAAAACGTACACATATTATACTTTCTATAGAGCCTTAGAATAAAAGGGGCCAAGGAGGGAGGCAATGATAAAATCTACAGTGCAAAAATAAGACTGAACTGTATTCATACTTGAACAGAGTTATTCCTGGACCTCATTCTTTTTCACTTCAATGAGGTTTAATTGTCTATTTTGAGAAAATTGGGCACACACCACCACCACCCCCCTCCCCCTACAAATGATCATTTTTCCAGAGCAAGAGATAAAGACGATACCAGCCACATCTGGGAAAATGTCAAGAGAAGCTATTTTTGCTCACTCATGCATTTGGACTTCAATGAATAGCTTTACAAAGTAATTTCATCACATCTCATAAAAAATATATGAATAGAACTTCACTAAATACTAAAGTTATTAAAAGTTACTTATGGTAAAGTAAAAAGCAGTGAGTCTCTTTACCTCTTTTAGACTACTGGGACTGACAGGAAATCCCTTTCCTCCAGAAAGCGTGGAATATTTCTTTTCCAGATTACAGAGATTCTCTTTTTCCTATAAAGACAGACATTTTATGTTAAATACCAACAGACACGTAATGAAAATAAATGCTAGCCATTTTCTTAGGCGTGTAAAGAAACACTCTGAGATGAAAGGCTAGAAATTGTACTGCAGAGCTTCAACTTCGTCCGCTTACAACAGAACTGAACAAAAAATGGAGATACAGAATGAAGAGCTAGTGGAAGATGTTATTTAATAACCACAGCCAAACCAAATAGGTCTTCCTTCAGCGTTTTGAAAATGCTGAATCTGCTTAAGGAACTAAACATGATTTCTCTCACGATTAAAAAGAAAATAGTTGTGAAGCATTCATGCCAGCTTCTTATTAACCAGGCGTTAGCTGATGTTAAGTGGCTCACGTTGTAGCCTAGTATGAGCTATTACAAGCCAAAAATCTGAGCTCTCTGCACACTGTTCCAGCAGCCACACAGAGAGCGCAGGCTGCTAGCCTTAGCACCTGGGTGGGTGCCTCTGGCTGAGTTCTCGAGAAGGGGGGCACCTCTAAAACCCTCTCGATTATCAAATGTCACTAGCGTATTCTCCCAAGAAATTGCAAAAGTTTTCTTTATTTTTAAAGGTTAATGGATACAAAAGATGTGTATTGCATTATTACCTACTTGATAGCTTCTACATAACTGACGCTTCTCTTGTTCTATGTTCTTTTATTCTTTTAAATGAAATGCTTTTTTGTTACACGCTAAAATATTTGAAAGACAATAGATACTTACCCTTTGCAGCATCATTATTAAGTTGTTTTTCTCTTTTACAAAATGATCTTGTTCCCTTTGTGCTTGTTGGACAATATGATTGGCTTGTTTTTTGAGAGCAGAAATCTTTTCCTAATATAAAAAGAAAACAATTTACATGTTTTACTTTCAAAGCACAAGACAACCTCAGCAAGGATCTTATTCATGAGACTTCACTCATTCATATGAGTGAAGCTGTAGGAAAAGAAGTTTTTACAAGACAGTTCACTGCTGTGAAGGAGATCTTTAAGTAAGATTTAGACACAGTAAAGAGACTGTTTATTCCAGAGACAAAACAAAAGAACAACTGCACATATTCTTTGATAGTATGGTGAGTAGCTTTCATATAATGAACAGAACTGATTTAGAGATGCAGCTTCTGATCTCTGAAAAACTGGTATTTAATTGGTTAAGATAGGACTTTTACAACTGGTTTTAAAAATTAAGGTATTTTATTATTCTGGTGTTCTATTATTATTTTAACAAAATCATTTAACATCAACATCAATCATGAGCATAAAGTAACTGTACTTTTGTCCAGAGTGTCCAAATCTCCTTTCTTAAAGAAGAAAAAAACAATGCTTTGGTATTCTTTGTAGCAAATTGAAGAGTATAATTTTCACATGCAAATATACAAACAGGGCATGGAATTTTATTGATTTATTTGCTTTTGGAGAAGCACGTGATTTGATCTATGTGGGATGTTACTGGGCCATCCTCTTTGCTCTCCTGCATAAGCTTTTTCAAAGAGGAAAGTTTTGCATTATTTCTTACTGATGGGCAGGTTGTAGATCAGTTTCATCCCCTTTATGCTCAACAACAAAGAACAAATGAATTGAGTGTTAGTGCTTTTACCTTTCTACTGACAATGCTACGCTGATATTCAGCTACTTCACGCAGGAGCTGTTGGGTCAGATTTTCTTTCTCTTCATCTAACCTGCTTTCGTGTTCAAGCTGCTGAAATTCCAAATCTTCAAAGTGTTTGCTTTCTATGTCCAGTATATCAGCATCCTTAAGGAAAAAAACAACACATAAACAAGAAGAAAAAAGTAATCATGCTCTCACTGACACCAGGGTAGAGATACTTAGAAACTCACACAAAAATTAGCCTAAACTGGTATTTACGTATCTCATGCAACACGTTCAAACAGGAGCTCAAAGTTTTTAATGACCTACTGTCATACTCAGAGAACAAATATGGCTAATAATTATTTTGATGTTCCTTTCTCCATCACTCCTACTGACTCCCCCCAGCTGAGAAAGACGAAGCACCTGCACAATGAGGGAGCTGTTTTGCTGCGTTCAGAGCAAGCAGGAGCCTCCTGGCGCTGAGGACACCCTGGCTGGGCAGATCACTCTGCTGTAGCCTAGCTGTGACACCACCAAAGACAGAACCCATTTGGTGAGGTTGCCTTGTGGCAAATTGGGAGAGCACCCGCTTACCAACCGGACAGGACAGAAAGTATCATCCCAGTAACACTGGAGAACTGCACACTGAATTAACTAATTATGGGAATACACACTCAAATGAAGGAGTCTGAACTGCAGTTAGAATTTCTTCAGGTCTAGCCTACGCACCAGCACTGTTTTTATTGTAGTCAGATAAGACAAAAGATACATGGAGTTGTGTGCCATCAGCGCACTGCCATCACCTCAGCAGCGATGTCCAACCATGCAAGTTGCTCAGCCAGAAGCTCATCATGGACCACCAAATCAGAGATAACAGTGGCTCCCTACGCAAACACACAATTAAGAACTCAAATCATCCACCCTGCCTAGTAGGTCTATCACTTCAGAAAAGGTATCAGCCCACTTTTATGCATTCCCCTGGACCAACATCAGGTTTTGTCAGGAAAAAGAGGTTGAATGCTGCAAAAAGACCCAAGAAATAAGAACACACCTGCCTTCTGCTTAGGAATGACAAGATAAAACTTACGGTGCTTTTCAGCACAAGAACTGAATGCTAATCTTTCTCCTGAAACATCTATGTATTCATAACATGAATCCCTACTTACAAGTTCCAAACTTCCGAAGATAAAGGTGATTTTAATAATTGTGGTATTATTAAATGCTAAGGCTCTCTAAAATAGGCACATTGCACATAACTTAATATGTAAGAAAACCTACATCCTGTAAGCAATTTATCATTTTAGAGAAATGCAAACTTACTCTTTTCCTTATTTCAACCTAAATCAAAGGTTAGTGACCAAGATAAGCAGATAGGTCTATATAAAAGCACCTGAAACCAGCTTCCAATGTGCCGGTGAAGACACAGGATACAGAAGCTAAAGAATCCAAGCTACTATATGAAGTGCCACCATCTTCCCATTATTCTCCACAGATGTGCCTTCCACTTGTAGGAGACAGTGAAGAGACCAAAAGCAAAGATGTGGGCTAAAAATTACAAGGAAGTGGTTATTTACAATACAAAAATGTTTCATTAAAACCAGTCAGCCATCTTCAGCATTGACCTGTGGAAGTCAACACATTCAGGCTATTTCATACCAAATTAATTGGTACTGAAGCGGAAGAGACAGACTTCAGAGAAAACAAATGACAGCCAAAAAGGCAACTGATAGCCAGTTCAGCTCATGAAACACTACATTCTTGGTGAGATGCACTATGGAACAAGAATTTCACCACATTCTGTACCACTGTGTCCACTGGGTAAGAAACATCCATTCCTAATTTGAAACCAAGTTGATTTTCAAATTAAAAAACCTCCAAAGGGTAAGTGGCAGGAGCTTAGCTCTACCAGTGGTTGCGAGCACACTGCAGTGAGATTACCGGCCAGGTAGGTCCATGGGGACTGAGATCCTGGGCACCCTTCGGGAGCAGGGCACAGCAGCAGGGGCACAAAGTTTGGCTCTGAGATGTGCCCACAGAGTCCTCGCCATGACCTTCACAAGGATCCTACTCGGCAGCGCAAGATTTGTTGGAGGATTATTATTCTTGCTGTAGGTAATGGCTTCCCGAACCAAGTAGCAAGTATACTCCCTGCCTTTTATTAAAACAATTGACATCAAAATATTGTAACTTATTATCTCTTAAAAAACATCAGACAATGATTTTGTATTGCACTTCCAAACCATAAATTTCTTTTGTCATCTCCGTTACTTCTCTAATGGCACTGGAGAGATGGGAGAGAACCTGGCCATTATTTCAGGATATGGTGGGAGCTCCATAGGCCTGCAACATCTGCAAAAATTTGGAGAATTTTATCTGAAGAGTAAGGCATTTCCTAGCATTGGACAGTGTCTTGTCCTCTCTGGAGGAATCCAGGCATCCACTCTCATTCTCCTTTTATGCGTATCTTTATAAATTCAGGCACATGAGAACGAACAACCTTTGCCACTGTCATACTAACAGTGAAGGATTAATTAACTTTAAATAAGCCATCAGGATGAACTATGCTTTCCCACAGTGCCTTCCACAATCCCCCATGTTTCACCAGTCTCTGGTGAAGTGTCCCCCCTGCCCAACAGGGACAGTGTATATTCATTTGGGACACCGGGAAGCAGCAACCCCTCAGTAGTCCACGCGCCTACTGCCACCCCCAACCCAAAAGCCATCCCCACCCTGCAGGCAGCTGCTGCCATGAAATGGGCTACCCGCTCCTCTGGACACAAATTACAAAGTTACTTAAGTCCCAAGGATGAAGCAATAAGGAAATTTCACACCGGACCATGTTAGCAGGACCATGTTAACCCGCTGCAGACTCAGGATTTTCATAGAATAGTTTGGGTTGGAAGGGATCTTTAAAGGTCATCTAGTCCAACCTCCCAGCAATGAGCCTTTTTAGCAGGGTCTGTTGCGATAGGACAAGGAGTAATGGTTTAAAACTAAAAGAGGGTAGATTTAGACTAAATATAAGGAAGAAATTTTTTACAATGAGGGTGGTGAAACACTGGAATAGGTTGCCCAGATTGGTGATAGATGCCCCATCCTTGGAAACATTTGAGATCAGGTTGAACGGTGTGCAGAACAATCTGATCTAAGTGAAGATGCCCCAGGTCATTTATCCTGGGCTGGGCTGATTTGGGGGAAAGAAGAGATTTTCTGTATTTTGGGTACAATACTTACATTATTTTCTTAGCTGCTCTCACACTTGATATCTGTTCAAGAGATACTGTGCAATAATTCAGTGATAACTTCCACCGCTTCAACAACAGCAGTCACAGCTAACTTTCACTACAACTGGCCTGGAATAATGCAGTAGGACTAACTGGACATTTAACTGCACCCTCACATTTCAAATTTTGTCCCACTTTCAAATCCAAGACCCCAACTTAGAAGGAACAAAAAAATTAAAAAAAATGTAATCAGAAGCCTCTTGGTGGTCAATAGTGATACCATCCCATAGCAACAAGACTGCAACTTCTTATTAACTTATACCTCCAAGTGCATGACTGCATAGGAAAGGCTTCCTTTCCTTTTAATATGTATGACAGATAACATAATAGTGATTTTATTTTTTTAAGGTTACTTACAAAAATCCTTAAGTGTCTCAAAACCAGCAAACTTCTCTGTTACTACAGAAGAATTTAACATTGTTATTTCCAAAGCTGGACTTTTTTTACTTTTTGCTCCTTGAAAAAACAAAACAGAATTCTGCAAATAAACCAAAATCTAAAGAATATATCCTTTAAAGCAAAAAAACAACCTTTTTACGCACTGCTATTTCAGACCTTATTCCCTATATAAACACTCAAACCGAGGAGTGGGGGGAAGGAGGGAAGTAGTTTGACTTTCAGATGGCCTCTTGAGCTTGCTATACGGGTGCTTTGAAAATTATTTCTGCCACCCCCCCACCCTGCCCTTAAAGCTAGCAAAGCTAGCTATATATGCTGTAGAATGCACTTAATATTAATAAATTCCAAAATCTTTCCCCAGAAAATAACTGTACCTTCACAGACAATATTGTAGCTCTTTCGGTTACAAACAATATGAAATCAAATTGCAATTAGATTTTATGAGAAGATTATTATACCACTGTGCAACCACTGAAAACATAGGAACAAAGCAAGCTATTAGAATAAGAGGTCTATTATTAAAAATTAATTTTTCAAAGCACAGTTCAGGCTAACAGCTATGTACTGAAAAAAGAGAAAAAAAAATAAAAAGAAGTTATCCATTACTTCACTGAGAGCCATTTACAGCAGTGCAAAGGAGGAGTGCACAACACACAACAGGATCAAACGACAGCAACAGGAAAATGCTGCTAAAACGGCTGATCCCACCGACCAAAGTTCAATTCTCATCTTTGTTCACACAGGTAAGGAGTAATGCTCCACCATCCATCTAAACATCACAACAGCTTCCACACCATCCAGCAGGCCTAAGGTGCTCATCACAGGCAAAGTAGCCCAAAGCTTTAAAAGCATCCAACATAAAATGATTTCTAGTTTTAGAACTAGAATCATTCTAAAATGATTTCTAATCTGCCCATTTGCACTCTACTCGTTTGCCACCGTGCACAACATTCCACAAAAAACATAACCCCATTAACAATTATACGTTGCAAATATATTCAGACACTGGGTACTTGGAACAGAGTATGTCACACTTAACTCTAAAAACAAACAAACAAAAAAAAAAATCACAAAAAAAAAGTGCAATCTTGAAACTTGCTACTGACCCTCTTCAGCTGCTGCTGTAATTGTTCCCTCATGGACTCAGGGCAATTATCAAGCTGCGTCTTCTGCTCGGAGTAAAGCTCCTGAAGCCTCTCTAGTTTTTCCCTCTCAGCATCAAGTTTTAATTTTTCCTGAAGCATGAACCAGAAAATAAACACAATTACCTTCAAACCCAAGCAGTTGTTAGTGATTATGACAGTGTGTGGCAAAATGTTAACGAGGAGTTGAAGCACGTAGGTCAAAGACAGAAACCTGTTGTTAGTTGAAATGCAATGGTGGGATGCAAAATGATCAAAACAAAACATTAATCATTTTAGTGCGGTGATTAATTCCTTTTCCCTCGTCACTGTTTTCTGCCCATGCCTGGATGATGCTGTTAAAGCCTACTGCCTAAAAACGTGTCTTGCCTAATGGAAAAAAAATTAGAAAATGAGGAAATGGTAGCCGTGTTAGTGAGGTAACTGATGAAGGAGAGAGAGAAGAGTAGATTTAGAAAGCAAAAGGGATGGAAAATGACTGTAGTCTGGCATTGAGGGGAAAATGGATCTTCCCAGGAGAATGAATTAAATGCCTATGTGCCCCTGTACAGATAAGTACCTTTAGCAAGCAGTGAAAAAGCAGAACAAGACAGAGAGTAACTTGGGCAGGAAATCCTGTTGCAGCAGAAGCACCAAGCTATTTAGCAAATTAATTCATTTGCTTCAGGGTACAGGAACTGTAACCTGTTTGCGGGGATCAGAGGGGACTCCTCCAGCGAGTTCAGCTTTCTTCTCCTTACGCTCGAGCAGCAGTACTCAGCATCCTGCTGCTCACCCTCAAAAGCCTTTAACCTTTAAACCTTTATAATAAAGTACTACATGATTTACTGTGCAGCATTGCTCTGAAGACTGGCTGTAGATCACCTAAAACTACCTTGTAGGCTATTATTTATCTACGGACAAAAGTTGGGGAATGAATAAATCAGAGTGCGAAGAATTTTTCAAAGCCTTTTACTGGCATGTACACTGGTCAACATAGCAGATGCATTTTCTTCAACTGAGAAGTTAATAACTGGAAAAAAAAAACCAAAACCAACAATATGCCTGATACTTGATTAATTGTGCCTGGTGTAAGTCCATGAAGCCCAGTGCTCTGCTACCTTCTAGAGTCACACCGATATAGTTCCCTTTTCCCACTTCTTGTTCTGTAGTTATGCATCTCCTCTCAAATGGTCTCTAAGTCTCCTTTATACTCAAAAATTAGCAGTATCAGCCCCAAAATATCAGCTTTTTTTGGATGCTCCAGGAACAGCTGAATTCTGTCATGGCATCCACTCACTTGTCCTCTTTCCAGTCCCAACTATTATTTCATTTTAAAATTAAGTGCACGGCTCAGCAGGTGCTGCATGGTCAGACACGCTGCAGCACCCTGACAGCACATACCACAGAGAAGAAACTTCTTTTAGTCTACAGGACTTGGCATTCAAACTGTGGGATGGTCTTTCCCCAAAACGTTCTCTTTATTGTTCCTGACAAGGTTCTCAAACCCTCACACATGGCAGATGGACAATAACAAACATGTATTAGCTGCCTGCTTTCTTTATGGTTCTATCTATAAACCTGAGCGGGATCAGGGGCTGGAACTTCATTTTCCCAGTATTTAAAAACAGCAACAGGAAGCATTATCATTCAAGCCCAATGTCAACCAAATTCCCAAGTCTGATATTTTTATTTGCATATGCAACTCATATAATCAGATGAACAAAATGCTGAACACAAAAGATTTTTTTATTATTTTGGATTTAGGCTTGTAAAAATGAGCAGCTGAAGCAACATATTCAATTACCTGGACTTCCTGCACTAACCTCTGTCTGAAAACAGCAGCAGAGCTCAGAAACTGGGGGGATGTAGCACCTGTAAGCTGTACAACGAGGGAGAGGCATCCAGCTCTTGAGAGGTCACCTCTAGACCTCTGTCCCCAAGGAACCCCATTTGCTGAATCACCCCTACTTCCAACATGTAAGGAAATCTGTGAATCATAGAATCTTCTAGGTTGGAAGGGACCTTCAAGATCATCTTGTCCAACC
>JAOXJM010000001.1:94931440-94944896 GCA_026413425.1 Tringa solitaria | reverse complement strand
GTTGGACCAGATGATCTCTATGGTCCCTTCCAACTCTAAAAATTCAGTGAAATTCGGTGAAGCTGTACCTGTCAAATTGTGTTACCAGTGACTTATCAGGGCTGTCCCTGCATCACTGGAAGTTGCAACTGATCTCTTAAATGCTGCTATTCAAATACATAGTTGGTCATCTTTTCCTGTGGACAAAACCACATACGCAGTGCACGGTAGTTAAAAAAAATAAAGAAAGAATGAATTATCAGCTGTGCTCAAGAAGCACAAGCCTGAAGGCAAAGCTAGACCCTCCTCCATACACTAACGCGATTTCCAGCATTGCTGAAAGCACAGGCCATGCCAGACAGCATTCCCATTCCCCAGCTCTGGAAGGAGCTACCCCAGCCAGGACAACAGAGTCCCATCGGCACTTGTACCTGGCAGAGATGCCCCAGAACTACACCGAGTTCTGCAACGGTGCTGAAAGGCCATGTCATCTTCTTTTCAAAACAGCAACCGCTCACAGCTCTTATTTCCAACACCTAAGTAAATCAACACTAATTGCTTCTTCGTTCCTTACAATGTGTGTGGCGGCAAACTCACAAAATCCAGGGAAATGCTTTCCACTCACCCCACGGTGTGCACTACATTATCTCCCCCATCGATTTGTTCATTCTTCCTCTCCCTTAGTTGTGCGTTCAGGTAGGGCTGAGCACAGGACTCAAATGGGATCAGAACCATATAACATACAAACCCGCTGTGCAAAATCCATTCCTGATTTACCAGCAAGGTACTGGGACACGGAGACATCGTACCGTAGCAAAGAGCACGCTGGTCCAGCCCCAAACTGACCTCACAACTCTCCCTTCTGCCTTCAAGTAGGTTTTCCAGTCAATTCTCTACCCTTGCGAGGGCAAGAAACTGTGGCTTTAAAACTGCACAAAAGTTGGCAGAACCTTGTGTCCTCATCTAAATGAACTGTGCCCAGGGCATTAATATAAAATAAAAATCAAGTAGAATGTAGTACAAAAGCTTAGACCTACAGTCTATTTCGAGTACACAACATGGCCCAGTAGTTTATGATGGCTGTAGTTTATGATCTCTCTTTTTAAGAACTTCACAAGTTTTGCAAACAGGTGCATGGGTAAGGATGAAACACAACCAGAGAGGGGTTTCCTGTCAAACAGGTGCTGAGATCAGTGGCAGATTCCGGGAGACGCTGAAGTCACTCCAGAGACAAGTGCCATCATGTAAGACACTAATGCGCCAGCATCACTTCGCGAGTGAAATTAACTTTCCCTCTCTCCTCAAGATGACACTGTGCAGCACACTCTGATGTCACTCCCTTACCCCGAGAGAAATGCAGCCACTGTCCAAGTGATGGAACCTGACAGCTTCTTGCCAGAGGGCACCACCAAAACCAAGACCACTGGTATTATCAGGGGTGAAATATTCAGGTAACTAGAAGAAACTGTGAGCACTGTGGGGACACTGGGATGCTTGTTCTTGGAAGAAACAACACAAAAAGTACCATCAGCAGGGTGGCAACTATGGGCCAAAACCCAAGCCTTAATTCTGTTGAGGAGGTCATATTTCAGCAAGAAGGACCACTTGCTGCCTCCACCCGAGCACCCCTTTTCTGGGGGGAGGGAGGGTGGGTTGGGAACTGTACTACTACAGAGTCAAGATATTGCCCATCTTGTATCAGATCTGCAGGGCTGCAACCTTAAACATACAGACCCACAAACCAAGATTTTAAAAGAACACTGTTTTTTTCAAGTCAGCCAGAAGTTTTTTATTTGTTGACACAATGAGTGCCATCTGTTTTGCTGGCTGACACTACTTTCTCCAGAACACTTCAGCTGTCACTTCATATTTTGCCTGTTTACAGAAGCTTGTCTCCTACTTCTTTTTAAACTTCCACTTTTATGCAACACTTTCAGACATCTTCCAGAAGAAAATTTGCAGGCTCTCTTAAGAGAGTTTATTTCTACAAAGATAAATTCAGTATTAAGTGAGCCATGGCTTTAAGTCTAGAGCAGGCACTCACAGCCAGGGTTTTTGTTTGTTTGTTTAAAAAAGGAACACAAAAGAAAAGACAACTAAAATATTGTAACTGATCTGACTAGTGGCATGCTTCATACTGAAAACAAAATGTTTTGCATGAACTTGCTTTTTAAATAACAAAAGTGCTTTTTCTAGGCTGCTTTTCATGTTTCAGTTCAAAAAATTTAAACTAGACCTGGCACTTTAATTGTCTGACTACTACACACTAATGTTCCATCATATGACTGCAAGGAAATCTAAACAACCTAAAGGTTTTAGAATAGTTTCCATTAGTTTCATTGAACTTTGAGGTTACTAGGGAACAAATACAAAAGGCAAAAGATCTCCTGAATTTCTGGGTATGTTATTTGCTACCACCGAGCAAAACTTCTAGCAGCATCCTTTGGAGGGTATTTGCTCGCACCACCCTGTCTGCCATTATCAACTTTAAACTTGTCTTTATACTAGAAAACAAGTATGAAGCTTGTTCCACGGACAACCTAGAACATGACCACAGGCAACACCGAAAGCTGAAGGATCACTGAGGGGTACATGAAAACAAGAAAAAGAGCAGGCTAGAAAGTCCACAAAAGTTCAAGGTTAAACTGGGTGTGTACTGTCACCCCACAGGGCAGAAAGCTGGAAGCACCGTTCTCCTTCTCAGACACAGGCTTGATGAGTACAGCTGCAAAACAGCGTCCAGGCTCATGACAGGGTAGGCAGAAATCGAAGGCCAAAAGCTCAGAATAAAACAATGGAAGCTGTAAGGCGTGAAATAAATGGGAACTGTGAAAGAGCTAAAAACGTGCAGCTTGTCTAAGCAAAAGCAAATAATGCAGATGACTCTCAGATATTTCTGGAAAGCTTAAAAAAAAAAAAAAAAGAGAGAGGGAGAGACTAGTTAGAGTATTTCCACAAGTGACAGGTTTAAATTATGAGGTAGAGGATGAAATTTAAAAAGGAAACATTACTGTCTGGAAGCCCTGGAAAAACTTCCTGACCTTGAGATATTCTTGGCCGTGGCACATACCCCGTGGAAAAGGGAACTGCCCGCCTGGAGGGGCCAGCAGAGAGCCTGCCGGAGAGAACCGGCACTCCCGGGTCTGAGGGGGAGAGATTCATCTGGCAGGCCCTTTCCATTTCTGAACTTAAAATCTTATTATAGTGCTACCCTATTTTGCAAATATACGGTTATATATACTTGCTGCGTATTTGACAGCAATTAAGTATCTGACTGTACAGGAGAATTAATTAATTGCTTTGACTTAATCCCACAGAGAACACTCTACAGTACTGAACTTGTCAACAGCAAACAAAATAAACCAACATCATCGCTTTTAAATTACATACATATCATTCTTATATATCATTCAATATTAGACAAAGCCATCTTCTGAAAGTACAGCCTTCTTTCATTCTATTCCTTTGCTGATAAAGGATTAATTTTTTTAAATTTTTTTTTAGTTCAAAAGATATAACCTACAATCGAGGACAGTAGAAAAGTTCAATTTATACTGTTCTTTTAAACAACAGATAACTCACATCGAAGCCCTGTATGGGGCTTTAATCAAAAATATCTTCACAGGTCAGGTCTTTTTACTTAAGCATACTATATTTTGCTTGTCAAGCATACCTCGGGAAACGACACTGTTACAGGGAGATGATGGTGAGACAACTATTGTTTTTTCTTCCATATTTATCAAGTAAATTTACTTATAGACAGTACTTCATAAAAAAGCTTCCATCAATATGTTAACCATACAAATGTATTTTGAAGATCAAGGGGAACAGAGAACACAGCTAGCTAAGATAACTCAATTACCTTTGTCTTTTCACCAATAACATTTCTCTCCAGCTCAGCTATTTTTCTGTTTAGATGATCCAATATTTCCTTCTCTTTCAGCAGCTCTGTTGTTTCAGATTTCTGTTCCCCATCCAAAAGGGCACATTCCATATCCAACTAGGAACACAAAACATTTTTCAGAAGCAGTCCAGATTAAGAAAAAAATCTTGATACACATTACTTTCTGGGGGAAGGGGAGTGAGTTGGTGATTATTCACAACAGAGAAACATTTTAAAAATAAAATAAAAAATAAAAATTAAGTTTTACTCCCACAAAAGAAAGTTTAAAAAAGAGATCACAAATCTGAGAAAAAGTAAAACTGCAACATAAAATACTGCAAAATAAAGTCCAAACCAACTTTAGTTTGAAGATTCTTTTTTCCAAAACTTTTTCTTTTCTAACACTTCTCCTCTGTGCTTCCTCCTGTTATGATACTGTACCAGCTCTCTGTGCCCAGGCTCCGTAGGAAACCCTTCTGGAACAGCTGTTTCTTTCCTGCCGCTGATAATTGGAGCAAGCACAACCCAAATGCCTGGCCAGCTTAGTCTGCAACTATGAGATTCCACAAGTCAAGAGGGTGCCAACATACCCCTGCCACTGTAAAGCCAAGGAGGGTTGAAAGGAAGTTGTCTCACTTCCTTTCTCTTTAAACAGTCACAGGAGATACTGCTATAAAACTCCCAAGCGACACAAGGTATTTGGATCAATTGCGTGACCATTCAACAAGCAAGATTATTCTAATTCCACTTAGGAGTATAATGGTTACAGCTGGGAAAGGCTAATCTGAGCATCACATCCACCTCCCTGCTGGGAAAAAATACCCCTCATAGTAGGAGACTGCCAGGTCTATGTTTCTGTGCCTAATTCTTGTGGAAAAAGCACAGAATAGGAAGGCTACGTACATCTGTTGAGTTCCCTATGCACTTGCTGAAGCCATCAGACTTATGCTATGTAGACATACCTAACCAAGCAAGACATATAAAACCGTATTTCATACCTCTCGCGAGGATTCATCCATCTGGTCATTTAAATCTTTGATCTTCTGCTCAAGTTCTTCCAAGTTATTTAGGATTACTATACGCTCCTCCTCCAGTCGACCAAGCTCCTGCCCTCTTTGCTCATCACTTGTGCATTCTGGTATCTGCAGTTGCACATTACAAGAAGTTCATTAGAAAAAAAAAAAAAGAGTTAAACACTGTCCTTCCTTCTCCCTTTCATATTGTGTTCAATTTGAACAAGTACTGTACTGCTGGTTTTGAACCCCTTACGTATTCCATATCTACTATATTGCTAGTTCTATATTTAGAAGGTGTACAAGAGAAACAAACATGATATTTTACTTCCAGGCATTGGAAGTTAATACTGTACTTAACAGTAAATACTATTCATGCTACAGGAATTATTAAAACCTAACCTTTGAGAATACTTTACATGCTGCGCTATTTAGGTTATAAAAAATCTAATTTTTCCCTTATAAAAATAACAGAGATAGATGAAGATGCTTTTTATGTAAATTTCAGCTGTTCATATAATAATAAAAGCCAGGAGGTAGGACAGGACATTTCTGTAGCCAGCCATTAAGAGGGGCAGCTTCTGTAAAATAAGGACAAAAGTTGGCTCTGTCTCCCCCGTTAGCACCGAGGAAGTCGTACCCTTAACACTGCTCTTTTCATTGCCGTTTACTTACTAGATAACTGTGCCAAGAATTAAACAGCATTATTTAGAAAATACGTGTGATCTTACACCAGCAAAGGCCAGATCAAAGAGTTACTGAGTTTCAAACGTATTCTTCACGTTCATCTGACCCCGGGGGCTTGTGATCCAATTACTCTGGTAAGGCTGCTCGCCCATTGTTCCCGGTCAGAATTAGGAGCGGGCTGCGTAAAGCACTGGACCACACAGCCCTGCTCAGCTACTGAATGGCTATTCTGAGAGCGGGCGTTTTATCCTGGGACAAATCTGATCTCGATATTTTAAAACAATGAGCTGTGTTTCATTAACACAGTTGCTTGTTACTGCTTTCCTCAGGGCTTAGCAGAACAGCCTTTACAATGAACGAATGAATGGTATTCCTTGATTAGCATTAGTAATCCTAGCAGGAAAGCCTCTTTTTGTCCGGTATCCCTCTCGGATAATGCTGACATAACATCTTCGATTTCAACTTCCTAATAAGGGTTCAAAATAGGACCTCTGACTTGCACAAAGAAAGCAACAAACGGGAAAGAAATGCAAGACCACGGCAACTTGTAAATGAAATGTCTTACTACCTTTTCAACATGAAAAGACCAAGACATGATAGCATGTTTCTGTTCAACACAATTTCACACCGAAAGACTCAGCAGAGATTTCCAGAGAGATAACCCTTTATAAGATAAAATGTTTTTCTGTCAATTACACTTCTCTCTTCCTCTACACATACTTAACATCTTTATAGTCAATAGAAGTGTTTATGTTGAGTTTAAATACAATTCATGCTAAGCGTATAACCACGCTGAAGCTCACACAGTGTGTAAATAGCAGTAAAATGGAGAGACATAAAGTATTTTGAAGGTGTGAACTTGTTAAACAGGAACCTGCTTTTATGGCTTTGCTTGGTTGTCTTATGCTCTTGGTTCTAACTCCTGAGTATAGTTATTTAACACGCTGCCTGTCACCAGGACTCGCTGCTGTCTGGCACACCAAAGCCTAGGCGCTGCCTCAAGACGATGAAAGGCTCTTGTCCCACCCCAGAGGAGGCTGTTAGTAAGGAAATTGTTAGTAATGCTGCGAGCTCAGTTTTTTTTAAAGGACAGTTCCCCTTCAGTACCAGAACAGCAGGATGAAGCACACAGAAAAGGAACTGCTGCTTATCAAGTGCAGGAGCTGGGTCAGAGCAGCAGGAGGCTGGCTGCCGCCCCGCACCCCACGAGAGGCAACAGCTGATTTGACAAGTGGCTCAGGTCCAATCCTGGGAAAGGAGTCAGGACAGTAAATTCAGCTCAGGCAACTCCTCTTCACCTCCCACGCAACCGTTCTGGTTTGCCCACAAGAAAACATCCTCCTCTTACAGAAGACGGGAGCCCCAGGGTGGGAGAAGACGGCAGAGCTTCTCTTCTCCCCTACATCCCAGCACAGTGCCGAGCAGAGTTCCTGAAAACTTCCTTATTTAAGTAGCTGTAATTGTTCAAGCAAATGCTTCTCCCTCAGAAAATCTTAAAACTCTTTCTGAACTACATCCCTCTGAAAACAAACAAACAAACAAACAAAAAAAAACCAAAAAAACAACTTCCAGTACCAACAGCTTCCACTGAAAATGAAATAATCATTTGCTGGCGGCTAAATTGTATGAGCTCTGTGATTAATTCTCACACCTAAGCCATCCTAACCATTCAAGGCCAGGCTGGATGGGGCTTTGAGCAACCTGGTCTAGTGGGAGGTGTCCCTGCCCATGGCAGGGGCCTTGTAACTAAATGACCTTTAAGGTCCCTTCCAACCTAATCCATTCTATGATCCTGCGATTCTAACCACGGCCCCTGTCAGGACAGCTGACTCCTAGAGGAGGATTTCAAGCTGTCGAACCTAGATCGTCTCTTTCCTCCTACAGAGCATTACCTTTGGTGTGATGCTTAGGTAGGACGATTCGGTGGCATCCTTCAGAAAGCCTGGAGCAGGGAAAGGTGGAGGCTTTGTGCTTTCGTTGAAGTGCTCATCGGCTCTCAACCCTCTGGGGGAGAGGAAAGCAGAAGTGCTGCGACTGTGGTTGCTCAGCTCCGAGAAATCCGAATCGCTGGCAGATGATTTCAACTGGCTTCTGAACCTCGTTTCCAGATTCATCTGGGAGTCTTCAAACACTGAATCCTCATCGGAGAGCTGAAGTTTTTCGAGTTCTTTGTTAATTTTTTGAACATCAGCAACTGTTGTAGCTGCAGAGGGGTCACTGTCAGATTTGGAGTATTCTGCACACAGATTGAGGATTGTCTCCAGACGCTGGCGTTCCTAGTTTAAAAAAAAAGAAAATAGCACTAAGTGTCACATGTGAGCTAAATTAAAGATGAAGTTAAAAAAAAGTTTGCTGGAGGTTTTTTAGGGTTGGTTTTGTTTTTTTTTTTTAGAGTGAAGGATTAAAGTCCTCCAGTTGCACGTATGTCTATAGCACTTAGGAATAATTAACAGATATGCATAAATAAATTATGGGGCAAGATGAAGAATAAAAGTAAACATGGAAGAAGAACTTAAGGAATTAAAAGTACATTTCACAGAAATTAATAGCTACTTAAATAAGATGTCCTAACACTTATTTATCTTTCCAATGTAGAAAATTTTAATATTAATATTGTTTATTCAGGTTGTAACCATACTCCATTTGTATGTACACAGGTCCAGTGAGCTCACTGTATAAATCACTAATTGTTCCACTTCACACTTATGCTATACTCCCACCAAGCTGCAAAGTATCACACAGATTTTCCATGAACTCACTCATTCCTGACTTTTTTTGATTTTCCGTTTTGTTAACTTTGATTGCCTTTTTTGGGAGAAACCCACAGTTTTAGGAGCATTAACAGAAAAACAAGGCATCATACCTAAAATACAATAGATGTCAAATGCACAGTACAATCTTTATTTACCAGTTAACCCAAATTCCCTACGGATTCATACTTGAGAATCTGAATAGCTGTGCCAGTTTGACATGATGTGCTTCAAGTTGCTATAAACACTTAATTCCCAAAGGTATGCATAGCTTCCTGTAACTTCTATGTCAAATGAAATTTTTTTACCTTTTCACTTTTAAGTGGCAATGCTTTTATGTAATTTCACGTTTCTTTAGCTAAAGAAGAAAAATAATGTAAATAAAAATTTGCTTACCATAAGCCTATTGAAAATTCTGCTGGAAAAAAAAGATCACTGTGAGAGTTCCATGCTTGACATTAATAGCTAGACTAATGATCTCACTTCTGATTTCTAGGAAATGCTGCTTATTTTTAGTAGTAGTTAAAAAGAAAGCCAGAAAACCAAAATCCTCAGCCTCCTTCCCAGGAACCACTGCAGACATACTCGCTGTCCAAGCTCTACCTGGCATTACATTTGCAATCAGGATTTAGGAAGCAGCTATTTCTGACAGCCCTAAGACTCTCTACACCCAACAAGTGATAACAAGGATCAGGCAAAGCAGTTCAGACCATGCATTTCCTGCCCTTTCCCTGCAGCAAGCCATGGGAGTTTTATGAAAATTTAACACTAGTTTACAAGCACCCAGGTTTTTTTTATACAGCTACCGAGAGATTACCCGGTTGTACGCACGACACATTCACATCACCCGGCATGACTCGCAGTTAAGAGCTGGAGAACCCATCTGAACCCATCCATTTCCAAGCTCTACCCAACCAAGAGAGCACCATGAGACAGGAGTTTTGCCTTCAGGTAGCTTGTTCCCAGGTTCCCACCGCAAGCTTCCTCTGAGGTCTCCTGCAAGGGCACCGGCAGAGAGGAGCCCTGAAACACCAGAGCCCGGGGCAGGAATTGCTAGCTCGGATTTTCCACGAAATGGGTCCAGCAGATTCTGCAGACGTCCTCCAACCCCAAATGATTGACATAATTATAACTCCCCAAAGCCTTGTTCCCTCCGTGCAACCACTGCCAGACCCTCAGCCTGCTCCCTTACCCCTCCAGCGCCGCTATCCTCCCTCTTACTAAGTCTTTTGGCCACGCAACCCAATTCCTAAAGCGCTGTGCAAGTGCTGGCTGGGATCGCTGGTAATTATGCAGCTCTCCCTGTCGTGACGGCACCGGGCCTGGCCCTCCTAATGGTCTTAGATGGGAAGCACAGCAATCAGGATACCCATCTTTCCCTGCAACAACAGCTATATATCACATTATCCGGTGCCAAGCCTCCATCCCTTCAATAATAATAATAATAGGAAATGGCAAATTTCGAAGCGCAGCTGCTGGTCATCCCAGTCCAAGCACCCAGGTAAGGGGCTCTCACTGCAAGCCTACCATTTACTAAGCAGTCTTAAAAAAAAAAAAAAAAAAAAAAAAAAGGGGGGGGGAGTTTCTTTTCCCCACCCCTCAAGTCTCAGATGCTCAGGACAACTTAAAAATTGCAGGAAAACCTCTGGCAGTCTTTGAAAAATTCCTGATGGACTTTCAGGCACATTACAGAAATACCGATACCTCTCACTTCTATTTTGACATGTGCTGAGAGGCTTAGGGACAGGAAGCTCTGTGGTTATTTTATACGCTCTATTCTCATCAGTTCATCTCGGCCAACTCATTCCAGCTCCAGCACACCTGCATTTAACTGTTTCCAGCATAAATTTCTGAGTCAAGCGGCAAGCTAGGAAAGCACCCCTGCAATGGAAAGTGCAACAAAAGCAGTAGCACATGGAAAATCCAACCAATAATTTTGCAAGAAATACCACACAAGTTATTTGTGAGGCTGAACACAGCAGAGGAAAAAAAAAAAAAACAAAACAAAACAGGTATGTCAAAAGAAGGAAATTGGTTTAAATTTGGCTCTGGTGGGAGGGAGGGGTGTTGAGTCAAGCCGTGTAAGCCTGTCAGTGTATTTCCCCATAAAATGTCCTTTCTAACAGACTAAAACATCTTCATGTATTTTCAGTGGATCTCCTACAATTACACAGGTCTTGTGTGCTTTCTGCCTGAGCAGTTTCAACATTCCTGGCTTCGCAAAGCTAGATACCACCTACGGATGGCTGCAAATTTAGAGGTCCAAGGAGAAGGGTGAGATAAGGAGATAATAACCCTCCTCTGTCATTGATTAAGAATGATATTAGAGACACCCCTGGCACACTGTAAAGCAAAATATTCAAAAATACCAAAGATAAGTATCTCCCACTTTTTTAACAGCGACCACGTCAATGATTCCTGGATTTTTTTCATGTGGTGCATGTGACGTATCTGAATTGTACAAATGCATAGAGGTGACACTGTATCTAGGTATCAAGGCAAGACTTGGTTAATCAGCTGTGGCAAGCAGGAAGCTTTTTAGATAAGTGCCATTAGCAACTGGATAACCCCAGATTTCATTAAAAATACATGTGCAGTCTATCCCTTGTGACGCTAACAAGAATTATGGCTATACCGTGCAGCCAGGGCTCCTTTTGCCTGAAGATGAGGCTTTTTTGGCCTCCAAAGAACAGCATTTTTCTGCTGTTGCTCTTTCAAAACCTCACAGGCAGGCAAACGACCAGCTTCACAGCAAAAGCTTGGAGCAGCAGCTAGTCAAAAAGGACAGGGGTGAAAAGAAGCAGAGAGCCCAGGGAAGAGAGCAGTAGGAACTCCCCAAACTTTCTTTCTTACAAATTCATTCAGTACCCCATGGGTAAGAGGCAGGAGAAAGGTTTCTCTTTCCTTCCTGCATTTCTAAGGAGCTGGGGATTTCACACCTGTCAGATACCAAGAAGCTTATTTCAAAGCTAGACTTTAACTGGGTCTGAGAACAGCTCGCCAACTGTTCATCCCTTTCCCTCCACTTTCCACCAGGTTCTCACTCCAGCCTGGTTTATTTTCTCATTTTCAGTCCTCGCTTTGCTGTAGTTAAGTCTTTTGGCTCTTCAGTTCCCACCAGCAGCACAGAATTCAGAGAAAGCCCCCGTACTTCATGTCCATCACCCACAGGCGATGAGAAGTCAGCCTTTCACAGCAGAGGCACCTCCACGGAGAAACACCGCAGAGAAACCACCTCAGCTCAGAGCAGAGGACCAGGCTGGCACACCTCGTCCTTACCTTCCCACCACAAGCGCAGAAGAAACAGGGGCTAAACCAGAAGAGATGAGTGGTGGCATGGAGTACAGCCAGCCTCCAGGGAGGAACCGAGCAGACGACTTTCTGCAGAACTAGCTCCTGTATCTGCAGGCACGTGGTCGGCTCCTGAGGAAGTGCCACCAGCTTCCAAAATAACAGCTGGCGCTTGTGAATTATCACCTCTCGGCCCCCAGAAGCGCAGGTTTTCAGCAAAGTACTGTGTTTTGTTCAGATCTGGGCCCTTTTGCCCCTGCAGTCCCTACGCAGGCCCCCCCTTTTTCAAATCACACTGAGAAGACTAGAGCTCCAGTGCAGTACTTCTCTTCTGTACAGAACAATAGGTCTCCTGAAACTGATTTCTTCCTGGCTCATATTGTTCATTTGCATAAAACTTAGAGCTGCAAAAATTAAGTACACATAACCCACACTTTGGATTATTAAAGAATCCACAGAAATGTTTTGGAACACAACTGAGACTGAACCTTCCTGAAAATTTACTGAGTCATCAGTATTAGTTATATTCTGTGGGGTGTTTTTATCCTATTATATGGTGCTTGCTCATTTACTACACTAAATTGATATTAAGTAACTATTCTGTAACACTATAGAGACTTTCAAATACTAGTGGTGGGAAGAATTACCTTGATCTAGCCTTCCTCTACTTGGCTGGGGTTCCTGTAAGAGGTAAGTCACTTACACTTTTACATACAGCTCGAGTACTTTATGTTTAAAAGATCTATAAAAAGACACAGTGCCAATATAAATTTATAAAACACATATATGAGGTTTTTCCAGGCTGAAAGGGAGATTTACATAAGCTCTATTAACCATAATTTTAAAGCAGTACCACTTTGAAAATTCCAAAATATTTTCATTTCATTTTCCCCTCACACGAGCACATCTTACTAAATTGTAATGCATCATTGCAAACCAGGGACAAGGCTGTTCTGTATTATTTTCTACTTGCTGAATAAACTTAATGAAATTCAATGCTCTTGTGACTATGAAAAGGTGAACTATGAAATAAGTTTCTTGAATTTTACTATTTCTCTTTTCAGCATCAGTCATGTAAGCTGAAACCTCTCCCAGCACAATTCCTGCATCTAGTAAAACTTCATTAGCAAGCCTATGTTTACAGATCCTTGCAGACAGCTGGACTATGGAAGGTATCATGTAGATGCTGCACATGTAATTTTTAAGCACCTACCACCACCTAGAGGAAATACATCGTACTGCCAAAAAAACAGCAGTAGAAAAAAACAAAAGTTCAGTACTATTGAAATGAGTGGGTATCAAACAAAACAGATGGCCTTAATATCTATCTGACTGTGTTGCCTGTGCTGTTCCACCCCCGACCTCCCCACGGGCTGAAAAGAAAGACTGCTTTTCAGTTCCAACAGCTACCACAGTTGGGCTTTTATCTCAGATAGGAAAAAAAGAGTTAAAATTAAAAAAATAAAAAAAAGGTTCAATAGCTAACTGAATCTCATTCAATATTCTTAGATCACAGTGATATTTTTTTCCTTGTTTATAAGGCTCCTAGGCTATCTTCAGCAATATCTAATGCTGACTTCAACTTGTGTAAAGCTTGTATAAACATGCCTACGCCAAGATGCAATGTCCGGTCAGCTGGGCTGGAAAGGAAATAGAAGCAGATCATGACCCACCACCAGCCCGCTGCCTGTGGAAGCCCCAGGAGTAACCTCGCACCATCCCTGGTGAAGTTCAAACAAGCCAAGAGCAGGGTCCTGCACCTGGGATGCGGCAACCCCAGGCACAAATACAGGTTGGATGGAGAATGGCTGGAGAGCAGCCCTGAGGAGAAGGACTTGGGAGTGCTCATGGAT
>JAOXJM010000001.1:94901793-94913815 GCA_026413425.1 Tringa solitaria | reverse complement strand
GGCAGCCAGCGCCGCCCCGCGCAGGGATGGGGCGTGGGGCAACCCCCCCCCCCGCGGGCGGAATGGTTCGCTCCCCTCAGGCCGGGGTCGCGGCAGCGGGACGGCCGAAGGGGAGAGGGAATGGGGGGGCTGAAGGTGGCCGGGGGGGGGAAAGGGGGATACGCGCCCAGGGAATACCGACAGCGCGGGGTGGGCGGGGGGCTCGGCCAACGATGCATAAATGTGAATGGCATGGCGGTGGCTGCCTGCGAGATTAGCTGGGCAAACAGGGCGGCGCTGGGAGGGCGTGGGCCCCGATTCCGTCGCCTGGGGCTGAGGGGTGCCTTTACCTGCGCCTTCCCTCCTCCTCCTCCTCATCATCATCCCCATCCCCGGGGCAGCCGTGCCGGACGGGGGGCTGCCCTCTGCCCTCACAACCCCCGAGGGGAAGGCCGAGTTGCCCCCCCCCCGTGCCCTGGTGGGGTGTCCCTGCCGCTCGCCCCCAGCCCGGGGGGTCGCCACCCTGCTGCCGCCTGCCAGGAGCCTGCCCGCAACTTGGTCTTACCTGAAAAAAATACACATGTGCACATATGTATGTATTATATACACATACATAGGTGTATTGTATTCATAGATGTATATGTATGTATATATATACACATATATGCGTGTATTATACACATATATACTTGTGTGTATATATTATATGCATGTAATATATATATTATAGGCACATTACATGCATATATGTATATGCGTATACACACACAGGGCCCCAAAAGACCCCATGCACCAGCCAAGGCTGCGGGCAGGTGGGAGCCGTCCCACAGCGGGGAGCGGGGCTGCTGAGCCCACCCGTGCCTGCCTGGCGGTGCTTTCAAGCCAAAGCAAGGGTACAAACCCGCCCCGGCCGGGCAGAGAGTGTTCACCCGAGCAGCACACCCACCACCACCCCCCCCCCGCCCTCCCCTTGGCGAGAGGCTGAGGGGGTGCGGGTCCAGAGCCCTTCGGGGCTCCCCGCTGGGTGACAGAGGCGGCGAGGCTAACTCCCTGGGTGGCAGCTCTTCCCAAAGAGAACAACAAGGGCGAAGAGCCTCCTGGGAGGTGCCCTCCCACCCCTGGGATCAGCGGGTGCTGGGAGCCCCAGGGGCTACGACGAACCTTGGCTTCCCAGGCAGAGTGTCTGCTTGGCAAGGAGAAGGCCAGGGATGAGAGATGCCAGCCGGCATCTGGGGGGGGCTGTGCTCGGGGCAGCGAGCCAGGGTATCCCGCACAGCGACCTTGTTCCGTGCCGCGTGGCCTCCTCGCTCTACCTCTACTCCCCGTTTGTTTTCCCCAGAGAGGAAATTTGGGGATCTCGGCGCCTTCCTGCTGTGCGGGGGGGTCCTGCGGGACACGTGGAAGCTCACGCCATCGCTGACCCTTCCCGTCCGCCCCAAGGGAAGGGGGTTTGTCCTCATCCAGTTCCTGCCTTGCGTGTTCCAGGGGATATTTCACTGGGCTAAAACCGTTGCTTTACCGCAATATAAACTTTGCAATAACTCATTAAAGTCTGGAATCTATATAGTAACACCCACAGTACCAGAGAAAAACCCAGTATTAAAACCCAATATTAAAATAACCCAATATAAAAAAAAACAACCCAATAAAATAAATGGCCTTGGCTGTGCTGGTGTCTACTGTACTTTACGTATAAAAAGACGAGCTTTTGAGACTTATACCCTAATAGGCCAGCACCTAGATGAGCTCTTCCGTTATGACCCCCCAAATGTCCTGGTACTTCATTTACTCCCAGTATCGAACCTTGCTCTTCTGTGTTGTTGTTTATTTTTTCAGTGAACAAGCAAGAAGGAGTGCACAAAGTTAAAAAAATAAAGGCATGTAACAAATGCAGAGTTAAGAACAAGCTCACAGCTGGAAGAGGCGAGAATGACTTTTAACCCTGCCACAACCAGAACCGAAAGCAGCCAGCCTTCCCTTCATCTCACCTGATCTTCCTTTTCAAGTGGGAAAACTGTAAGTCTGCAAAAATCTCCCTAGGGAAAATGATGACTATTAGTAGTCATCACTACTTTGCACTTGTGGATAAGCTGTTACTTTGAAGGACTTTCGATACTCTGCCTGAAATGTTCCTTTAGTTAATTCCTACACACTAGGTGAGGTGGCAGCAAAATTGGATCAGGCAGACAATGTGTTTCCCCTCATACATGTATGCTGGGAAAATTTTATCTGAGTCAGTGTGATCTGTTTCTTGGCAGCAAAGGAGAGAAAAATACGGAATAAAGCTTATTTCTAAAGTAACAAGAGGTACTCAAAACCAGCCATAGCTCGGGCCCTAAAATAGCTTGATAGATTGGAATGTCTAGCAGGCAAGAGTCTGGCAATTTAAAAACAAATTAAAAAAAAATACAGTCTCGGAAATTTATGAGGAGGAAATACTTAAAACTTAGCAAACAAGTGAAACTCCAAAAACTAAAGAGCTAAAAGCTCTTGTTGGAACAAAAGCAACACTAGTACTGTTAAAGAAAGTCAGGAAAAACAGTTTGGAATCTTGCATGAGAGCTACGAGTTGTAGATGGGTTCAACAGTCCACCTAGTTAGCTTTAACTGTTTTCATGGCAGCTGCAAAGCTACATCAACTGTATTGCATGTCATAGAGGCTTTTAAAGTTCTCCACCCCTGAGCATGCAAGCATGCCCAATAAAAGTTTTGTTTCCATGGTAATTCATATAAGTAGAAATCAAATGCTGGAATGTTTGCAAAAAGTATGCTTTAATCAGGATCATTGAAACGTTAATAAAATACTTCAGTGCCGTGCTTCTGTAACAGAGAAGGAGAGATCACTTCAGCTACTTCAGAAGTGAGGTCACCTCTGAGCAGGCACCCTCAATCACAACCTCTGCCTTACCTGGTCCCTCACCTTTACAGATTTTATCCACATCAGGTGTGGACGTGACAGCGTTTCTGTCAAATGAGCCAGAGCCCACAGCTGGGAGTTGGTTCTGACTTTCTGCTGCCTGCAGGTGGAGAGACACCCAGCCTGACAAAGTCGGTTGAGATAAGGCTACCCATTGATGACTGGGTGTAAGTACACCCAGTCTTTTCTTTGGTGGCAAAACTGGTCTGGTTTCTTCCTTTTCCTGCCTTAACTATTCATTTGGGTTCCCAATCTATAGTTTGTGACCTTCTTTGGTGGGCTGACGCAGTTATTTGTGAAAACCAGATCAAGAAAATGATTTGGGTAAAACCTCTTCCTTCCCTGCACCTCCTCCCGCTTCTGAAAAAGGTCCAATAAGGAATTGCATTAGAGCGATTGGTGAGAGGAGGAACACCAGAGATCTGAGGAGCTGTGCTTGAGACCAAGCCTCCGTTTCTTGAACTGGTGCCACCAATACACCGATAGATTATTAAATTGCACTCTTTTTGAAAGAACGTGTCACAACAAATGACGTGGTAAGGATTCAGTGCTTTCCAGCATGTAACCAGAGCATTTTGAACTACTGCCTCAGTGAAGAAACCCAGCTGTTGTTTGCCATTGCGGAATAAAACTACACAGTTATTTATAACTTGAAAATAATAACAATGGTCACAACCAGAACTCCTGGTAAAACAACAAAGCAAGTAGTGATTCTTCTGTTGTAACTTCCTCAGAGACATTTTGAGGCAGTGTAGCAGTCTGGATTCTGGGTACTAAAAGAAACTTGAATTTTAAGACTCACTGGGAATCTCTGCAAAATAAAAAGGCAACTTGGAGCATGACTGCATTCATCAGTACCATTCCGGTGAAAAAAATCACACCCGATAGTTACATTAGTCATCCAAGTTAAAAATCTAAAAATCTGTTAACGCAGCAGACAGTAGAGAGGCATATCAAACAATAGTAACATGATGTAAACTGAAGTTCAACCAGTGGAGTATTCTTGTGACTCGCCCTGAAACTTTCTTAAATCGTCACACCAGAGCTACCAAGAAGAAACTGCTTGGGGAAAATAAGTTACATGAGTAATCAAATCTCATGCTCCAGGGCACAAGTCAATTGCTGGAAGGGTCAAGAAAGGAATTTCCTCACTCTCTTCCTTTGCACAGTTGTACACAATTAACTAGGTTGTAATTGCCAGGCAAGAAAGCAGTTAGGTTTTGCATTCCTCTGAATGGAGCGCTGGCTGCTTTTGCAGCTGAATTCAGAGATTAAGGGACAGGTCTGGTAGGTGGGTTTTGTTGTACTTCTCTGAGGCTTTGCCTGGATTTGCAGCGCAGTTGTGAGGTCTGTTCTTCCTCTGGTGCTGGCTGCCTAGCTCAGAGCACGGCTGCGTCGCAGAACTACCATTGAAGTGAGGACTTGACTAATTCAGACAGTTGATTTTCTGTTAATAATAAGTAGCTACCTTAAAAATGTCTCTATCGATAAGTTGCACAACTCATAATGACTCATTTAATTAGTAGCGATCCTGTAGCCGTAATGGCCTAAAGATATAAACAAGACAAGATTTGTTGGAAAGGTAACTATTTTTATTAAAGCAACTAGACGTTTAGTGCAATAAAAGATCCCACTATTTCTTCTTTTAATAGAACATTTTATTAATCAAAAGGACTTTTGCTAAGGCAGGCCAGACATTACTCTGCTTCAAATCACAAGAGCACTACCTTATTAGCTTGTGTATGGCTATCTGTCTTTGCAGCTGATTAATTGCTTCCCTTTGCCAGAATCAGCATGCTTCTGTGAACGGGGGTGGCGTAGGGCTTAATTACCCAACTCAGATACTACAGCTAAGCTCACTGCAGTGTTACTAAAGTTTTTCTGTACACAACGCATATCATTTTGATATACGGTCTGTGAGCAAACGCGTTGAAAACTGCAAGCACTAGGTCTACAGGCAACACCTGGGTCCACGCTCCTCATGGATGTTAAGTCAGCAGGCAAATGTTGGCGGAAGACATGGTGCAAATGCCATAGCTACACTGGCTTACAATTAATGACAGTCACAGGTTAGGGCAGCAACTCATTTTGTACTCAGTGGTTGGATATAAGGGTATCTTCATCCTATGCCCTGTCTAGGCTTGTCTTTTTCCCAGCAAGCAATAAGGTGATTCATAAGTTCCTAGATGCACCTTAGTTGGAGCCTTATGATTTGCCTCGGATGCCAAGCCAGGCAACTTTTCTGTTCTCCTTTGGTCTCTATTTATCAAATCTGGGTGCAAAAGTCTTTCATATATTTAACAACGTTGTGGATCGTGGCAGTGAGATTGTACTTTCTTTAGTAGGAAACGAGAAGAAATCTTAAAAGCATTTAAGCCACTTGTCCAAGGTCACACAAGAAATTTCAGTGGGAGTAAGGTGTAGAACACAAGAACCCAAGATAGTACTTTAATTTCAGTTAATCTGTGTAAAGACAGATCCCTCTGTGTTGAAATAAATCCTCATTTCGTTTCTTCCTCCTGCAAAAAATATTCTTCCCCTTCAGGTGAAACTCAATTAATTAGTACAGAGTTGAAAGAAGTAAAACAATGCATTTCTACCCAAAGGAAATATGGTTGCCAAAGCGTACTTCATTCTGTTTGGAACTGGCAAATTGGAATTGGCTGGAATTGGCTTTCATAAAGGAAAAAGCTCTGCCTAGTAAAGTTTAGATAAAACATATCCTCACAACTGATTCATGAAGCTTCCTTTGCTGACAAGTTTTTATATGTACATTGAGAAGGGCTGTAGAGGTTTTTTTCTCAGCAGATGGCCGGCAAATGTGGAATTAAGTCCCATTAGCAGCACAAAGGATGACACAGTATCGCTACTACTTTCCTGGCTAATAGGGGCAGACTAAGATGCAGAGTTATATTTTAGCCTCAGTTTTCTGGGATTCTTCTCCAAACAGAGGCAGCATTAAAAGCAACTGAAAAATATAAATTATAACCATTTTCTCCCTACGTAGCCCTACTTAAAACTGCCTTACATACTTAGACAAAATATACAAAACCCAAAGATAAACATCCTGGTGACGCACTAATGCTCAAGGCAAAATCAACCTAAACCAAAACAGCAGTCAAGTGCCAACCCACCATCTAACCTCCCCACTGCATTTGTACCCCCTTCGACCAAAATCCTGAAAAATACAGTGGGGTGGCAGAGAGGGTCACAGAATTGGGGGCATTCAGTGGCTATCAGAAGATGCAGGGGAAGGGGGAAGGTGGCCCAGCGTTTCCCCGCAGGTTTTTTAACTGCTGTGTGCCGGAGGAATCCGGCTCCAGAGGCCCAGGACGGCATCTGTACCAGGAAGGTTGTTGGCGTGCAAGGCACGATATGGCACGTACCCCCCACATATGGCCACTGCCAGATTAATCTGTATCCCCTTCTTCCCTTTTCCCCTTATGTCAGGCCCATTTTGGGTTACCCTGGGCAGTAATGGGGGACCAGCCTACTGGTACTGCTGTTCCCTGGGCACGGCGGTGCCACGAGCTTACTCGAAAGAAAGTAAAGCATTTGGGTACTTGAGACTCAAATACCTGAGACTCAAAGCTCTGCATCTCTCCAGCTGCCCAGCCTGCAGTGGCCAGGGTCCCTGGGCTTTAACCAGAAGCTAGAGCTTTACGGTGCAGCACCTCAGCTAACGAATACGATGGGAAACCGAGAAGCAAACAAACTCAGCTATTAGGGGAATATGAGAAGTTTGGAGAAGCTATTTTACAGGAGCTGGACTGTGTAAAGCCTGCTGATTGATGTGCGTATCCTTGTCTACCTGGCTCACCTGAGAGCATCCGTCTCCATCCTCCAGCGCTGCTCCCAGTGGCTTGGGTTGCCTGTTGGCAAAGAAGCCCTAGACACGCTCTTCAGTCTGGGCTTGCACCACTGTGGCCACGACACCATGCGCTTCCAATGAAATTCCCGCTGACTGATGTAGGATTAGGCCCACAGGAAGCAATAAAATAAGCTTGCTGATCCCAGAGTATCACAGGAAATTAACATATGACAATCTTTAACACGTTGTTTTAATAAATTATAATTTTGTACTGTAGTTTAAAGACCACCGTGAAATCTGAGATAGGAAGCTGGGGGTGGTCTCGCTTCTTTCTCATAATGCCTTGTTTGCACGTTGCATTTCATTATTTTTTTTTTCCCTCCTTCTTTGTACTACTGAAACCCTAAGCAGTCGGGGAGGCATCCCAGCGTTTGTGAGCAACAACCTTCATTTTGGTTGTCAGCTCCCCAGACCGTCCTGTAAACCAGAAACCCATTCTAACCAAGAGGAGAAGTGCACTATCTTAGTGATACACTTTGCTGACAGGACGTAAATTAGATAGCAGTGTGAAATAGGGACACAAAAGTAGCCCTGAAGAGCCAGGCGATTAATGCATAAAGAGAGGCGAGGTCTGAGAGCAGATCCTCATTAGACTTTGGGCACAGTTTATCATTAGCGTGCTTTTTTTAAACCTCAGAAGTTTAACAGGAGAAAAATGTTTCTTTATGCCTCAGATCTCTTCTGTAGTTAACGGAGGTTTCAGGTTCCCCCTCCCCCCTTCATTTCTGGAGAGGCTGCCAAGTTTTCCCAGAGCTAAAAGCAACAACTTTCTGTTAAACGTTACTTCATGCTTCTGGTATTAATCTAATAGGAGGCTGGATGGGGAGGAGGGGGAAGAAGCAATGAAAGCTGATTTCCTGCCATGCAGTGGGAAATCCATAGAAAATTCAGATTCAACGCTAATTTTAACAGCTGGATGACTGCTTTGGCTTTTACTTGCCATAGGAACATGCAACTGCATCATTTTTTTGTTGTTGTTATAAAAATAAAACAGACATCAAGCAAAAGGCAAAATAAAAAGAAGGCTTTCAATTGTAAATACCCTGATTAAACCATCCTATTCAACTATGCTAGAAATATTACCACATTTTGCAAATTGCCTCTCATTTCTGTTAACATTTCTAATAAGAATGTTCATGGAAACAGAAAATATACAAGGAAATCGTCTTGCTAATAAGCACTTCAACAAATATTTACTTGGGAAGTGCTCCAGCAACCACTTTGAAAGGAGTCTTAGTGGGTTTGAGAATCACGCAATTGGGACATTGAAAGCAAACCCCCTGATGGAGGTGAAAAAATCATAGTAATAAGAGCATATTGTGAACACTCAACATATAGGTCAGAAACAAGAGTCCTGTAGCAGTTCATGGCCATATATAACGCTCACTGAAGAATTGTTAGCAGCAGCTCTTTCAAGCATGCAGTGTGTCAGTGGATAACTTTGTTTATTCAGCCTCCATTCTTTAGTAAGTTTTTCATTAGGAAGGACTTGACTATTCTGAGAATAATTGCTGGGAGGGAGGTGGCCACAAGTGTAGCCCTTTATCTTGACTATTAAAAAAAAAATATGTTTTTTTCCTTCTTTCACTCTTTTTGCTCAGCCTTTGTTCCACCTGTTTCTCACACGCCATATGGCTCAAATCACAACATATTGCAGAAGTCGAGATTTTTTTTTTATGTCGATGCAAGGAAAGCTTAATACAGTCCACATGCTGAAATTGAACCCTGTTTTGTAGATAAAGCAGGGCTACAGCTTGTGCGTGCATGCTGTGTGTACCAGGAAGAATCCTTCCCACAGTTTATCTTGGTTATAAAGCTTTACCTGCCCACTGATGCATGTGATCAACAGAGCGACCGTGGCAGCTGGCTTTTATGTCACTAGCTGCAGCCAGTTGTGTTAATAAAGTGTTAATAACCATTTTCATCAGTCCCAGGCTTGCATTAAGCAAACTGGAAGACTCAAAAGACTCTCAGGGGTAGTGATAGCAGAAAAACCCCAGAAGCTAACACCCAAAACATGAAGTAGAAGCTACGCTGTGTGAGCCGGGAGGCTTCTCATGGGGCAGATAAACACAGGGCTGGAACATTTGATAGCTTGAAGTACTGATGGGCAGGAGAGAGGAAAAATAAAAGCTTGAAAACAAATGAGAGAATGAGAAAAGAAGTCGCAGTGAATATCACATTAGAAAGAAGTTTAAAGAGATGGAGCTTCTTAGGGGTGCAGCACTGCTGAAAAAGCAGAGGTCTGAAAAAGAAAACTGTTTCCAGTTTCTTTATTCTGTGTTCATAAAAAACAGGACATTATGCACAGTTTTTAAGTCAACGGGACCATTGCCATCGCTCCCTCTGTACTCCAAAAATTCCAGCTGGTATCATGTTTTCCTTGTAATGGAAACAAGCTGGCAGAGCTTCAAAGACTTGATAACAGCTTATATAGAGAAAGGACAGCGATAGTTAGTTATACTTCAGTATTAAAAATGTTGTTTTCACTTATCTTTTTTTTTTTTTAAAGAGAAGTTGGATAGAATTTGGCAATGCTTAAAATGGTGCCAGCCACTTGTATCTGCTCGCAGCTCAGGAAGAGAATATAAAAATGTAGCTGTACTGGAATTTGTTCAAGAAAGGCTATCTAACAGCTCAACTTTTGTCTAATATGCCATGGTCAGGGGCTATGAGTGCCACAAAATCAATGAGCTCAGTCGGACAGCTTTTGAATGACTGAAAAACTTAAAAGGGATTTTTGAAAAATTAAGATATATGAGTACCCTACTTATTTCTTTATTTCAAGGCACAGAAATCAACCAATTCTGATAAACGTTGTCTTTAGAGCATGAACACACTGAAGAACCTAGGAAACTGAGTGAAAAAGTATCGGGTAAGTGGAAATAAGCCTTTAATTTATAATTTGATATGTCAAAATATAAATTTCAATGGACAAATCCAGTTCAAACAATTCCCTCTCAGTCTTAATGTTGCATCTGTTCTAACTTTTGACCACAGTAGGACTGTAGGTTCAGTTTCAAGGCTGTCCTAACTTTCTGTGTAGTGCTAAATGGCATCTGTACTATGTTAAAGTGATGTGATCCATGCCACTTTTCAGAGTTTTAAGAATTATGCTGGTGGTCACAGTAAGCAGCGGCTGGGTATCTATATAAATAAAGCATTTTTACATCTCTGGAAAAAATGTTTCTCTCTTTAAAAATAGTACAGTCCCTCATTTCTTTTCCTCCTCCTCTCCTTCTTCCCTGATCATATGCAACTGAAGAAACGGCCTTTGTTAGTTTTTCTGGGCTGGCAGGAAGCCCAAAGATCCAGCTGACAAAAACCTCAAGTCAGCAAATCCAATGGGAGGAATGTCCTATTCAGACCCCGCGTTTCACAGTCTCCCTTGTCACGGAGCATCTCAATAGTGCCACACAGAAGAGCCTTGCGTGGCCCTTCCTTACAAGGTGAATCATCCGCGCTCTTATTTCTTGTGCTTAAGTAATTAGCTCTCGTTACCCACCCGTGGCTGCCTAGCATTTGCACGCTGGGCTCTGGGGGAGGCTGATGCGACAGCATCCGTCCAAAATGAAGCTCCCACCAGTGGGTTCAAGGAGCGATTGCAAGGCTCAGTGGAGCAGCTCCTGTCTCTCCCCCACCCCTAAGGTGGCATCCTGTGCTCGGAGGGAGGCAGCTGGAGAGGGCCCTGTTAGCCTAGATAATGTACGGTCAGCAAAAGGTCCCTGAATTAAATGTGCAGCAGCTTGTGCTGCTGTAAAGCTTAGCCTGCTACTGGATTACTGGGTTTGCACCAAAAATTTCTAACTTGAAAGAGTCAAGGACTCCACAGAAGCTGCTGGTTCACGGTGGTCCGTAGTCAGAAAAACAGGCGCTGCAAACAAACGTGAAGGTCTACTTCATACATTGTTGGAGAAGTTGAATTTTGGATTTTATTTTTTTCCCAAAGGAATTCAATGCTTTTTAAGAAAATAAAGAACACAGTAGATAAAGACTTTACCAGGCGGCACAGCAATCTGCACTACAGCTCTGCGGCACGGAAGTGGTTCATCCTGCAACCAGAGCACTTCATATACTGTCAAAATAAGCACTTATTTCTCATGCAGTTTTCTTTCCTGAGCCTTTCCTTAGCCAACACAACAAGCGAACGCTGTTCTTTCTGTTCTTTCTCCTCCCCTTTCCTCAGCGGTCCTTTGGTATTTACCTCCTCTCATTTTGGATTTCCTGTCTGCACCCTAGGGAAAGGATTTTCCTGTGAGAAACAAATGTCACACTGCTGATCTGTTTGGATGCCAATAGACTAAGTCTATCCTCCATGTGAAGCAAAACTCTCATCTACCTGCTATCAGAATAGTACTGCCCTCAGATTTTTTTTTTTTTTCCTCACCTGTTTTATTTGGAACTAGCTTTAGAGAATTTGCTTTCTGGTCCCTAGCAGGGCTGCTATTTCTGTGTTACATTAGGAACGATGCAACTGTTTGGGGCACATGAAGACCTAAACTAGACTAAATCTCAAAATTAAAAACGAACATCAAGCATTTTGAAAACATAGGTAGGGTCCTGTGTAGCACAGGTTTTTGGTTACTGTATGCAATGTTTTGGTCTGAGAGGGGGAGAAAAACAAGTGGTAATACTCTGTATCTCTTCTGCACATGTAGAGAGAGCAGGGCACAACAGCTCTGCCAGAAGCATCCAGATATGGTCATATTAAACATACGCAGCTGTTTCTGAAATTACAGAAGGTGGTTTTTCATGGGGGGGGAAATCTTCCTGGCAATTCACACCTAATTATTGATGGAAGTGAAAGCCACCTGCAGGACACGGGAGGGGAAAAAGCTCTGCCTCTGAGCTGCAAAAGTCCCAGGAGATGTGTCTGCTCAGATGGTTGGGACCCAAAACTTGTTTCACTTCAAACACAGATTACAGGCTTTGCCTTCAGCAATCAAAGGGACCCGTAAACCTTTAGCCTCTGGGCTGGATCACGGCCAAGGCTGCTGAGCCCACAGGCAGGTTGCTGACAGGCTTTGGAAGTGCTTGGGAAGGACTTAGGTGCCACCTCTCTTCTCTGGCTCTGCAGAGGCCAGAAGACACAATACAGTTGTGCTGTAAAGACAGAAAAGTAATTTCTGGAAGATCACCGGGGAATGGGCTGCATAGGGAAGAGTGTGGCCAGTAGGTCAAGGGAAGTCATTCTCCCCCCCTACTCTGCACTGGTGAGGCCACAACTGGAATACTGCATCCAGTTCTGGGCTCCC
>JAOXJM010000001.1:94880468-94901693 GCA_026413425.1 Tringa solitaria | reverse complement strand
GATGATCTCTATGGTCCCTTCCAACTCTAAAAATTCAGTGAAATTCAGTGAAATGTGTTCGCACACATGCATGCTCAAGTACAAGGTGTGCATGCTATATTGAGCATATACGTGCAAAAGTCTGGCTAAAGAATGCTGTAGGATATATTGCTTAGTGCACTTTCATTTAGAGGTCTTCAGGGTGTTTGGTGCTTAGGATATTGAAAATGCTTTAGATCTCATTGCTATCCTCTTGTGGTATGTTATAAGAGATACTAGATCGCCATGATTCCAACAGCCCAACTGTGGCAAACGACAGCCTGTGGCTTTGAATGGGTTGTACTATGTATCTTCAAGCTGTTATAGAGCATTGGGGAGCGTTTTGTGGCTTGTGGTGTACGCAGAATGGGTGATTTGTAGACCTTTTGGGTCTAACCAGTTATTACCCCCCTGCTTGTGAGGCATTGGATTGGGTGACCCTGGTGGCTCATTCCACATACGGTGCGTGGTATCTCACACTGCTCGCCGTTTCATGAGAAATAAATAATTGCCTTCATTTTATTCTCACTTTGAAAGTTGACTAACTAAAACTAAAAACTTCTCTGTTACTTATGAAAGGATTTTTGCATACAAAAGTCCAGAGGCTGAACTCTGGGTAAGGCATTCTGGAAAGCTCAGAAGAGCCAGCATTTGGCCAGTGCATCACCAGAGCGCTAGCTGGTGTTCAGAAGAATGCAGCAGAACTATATGTACAGCCTTGCTTCAGTTTTACCTTAAGCCCATTTGCTTTGCATTTTCTGCAATGTAAGTGTAAGAAGAATCTAAATCTACACTTAGTGATCATTCATGGGACTAATGAAAGTCAGATTCAGACAGTGCTTTAATAAAAGTCAGACTCAGTTGTACGGGAAATCATGTGGAGCCTGCAAACACTTTAAAACCAGAGGAACTATCTGTGGAAGGCACTGTTTGGATGGTATTGGACTTTGTCTCAGTTGCAGCCCAAACTCATAATGTTAGAAATCTCTTCAGGTCATGCTTATACATAGACTGTCGAAAATCCTATTCAAATAAATACATAAGGGACAACCTTTCTATCACAGCCAGACAACGCACTCACATACTAAATCTAGTCAACACATCAAACATCATGCAAAAAAAATATGATTTCTTCTAAGCAATAAGGAAATAATGAAGTAAAGCTTATTCAAGAGAGAAAGTGCATCAGAGACAATGCAGTAATCAGAAAGATGAGTAAAGGTTAACCGTGATCGAGCTGATGCTACAATAAAAAGAAAAAGCAAACCTCCAAACCCAAGTCCTAGTCTCACTTTGCCAAATTCAACTCTGTAGCAAGTAAATATTCCTATGCAGAAAGCTCCAGTAGAATCTACTTAGGCCAGGTGGGCCTGGTTTGTGTTTCATTCTGACCTGGCCTTTCCTTTCTAATTGATGTTCACTTATATTTTCCACGTTGAAATCTGAAGTTGTATTCCCTATAAAAGATTCACTTGCTTAACTACAGCTAGAAGCATCAATACCTGTTGCTTTGCCATTGCAATAATGAGGAGCTCCATCAGAGTCCTACCACGTTCTGAGCTGGTCAATACTTCTGCATCATTCTTTCTGGCAGATGGACAGATGTTGGAACCGGGTACTGCATTTTTCTGATACAAAGTCTTCTAATTTGAGAGCAACTCCTTAAACACAAGTTCTCACATATCAGTGAGAACTTCAGAGCACGTAACACCTTGCTTACATGGAGATCCAGGTGCCTGACTTCTGAAAACTCAGCTTTTATTCAGTCAGGCAGCAATTATTTATTTTGCTGGGACTTTCTTGATGCCTTTTCTGCATGCTGCTTTGATGTCTTTCTGGTTTGTCTTCCACATGAACAATATTTGGCCACCTGCATGTTAACTCAGCCTGTTATCAAACCTTCCACCTACACAACACATTCTTAAACAGCTTCGTACATACCCTCAATTTTTGGGGTGGTGGCTCCTATTGTTTCAGCTATCTGTTCATAAAGCTTAATTGCACTTTGCAGTTGACTCAAATGAAGGGTGGTTGTTACACCCACTACCTTCAGCAAGACCTCATGAGCATCACAAGATGTACATTTTTAGTACCTAGACAAGCCATTGCATTTATGTCCCTCAGAACTACGCAACAGGACAATAACCACTGACAACAAGTTCTCTCAGACACACAAAGGTCTTCCCGTAAAATTTATGGAGCTGCAGACCACTTTCTTCTATCTTCCTGCAGTAAAGAAGCCCTGCACTTAAATGCAGCAGCTCCATTTTCCTTGACAAAGATACTACCCGAGAACTGCAGGAAAACAGCCTGTTCCACTCTTCCTCCTGCCCTTTAAGTCACTCTCCTCTCCCCAGATAATTCCCTTTTCCAAATAAATCTGCCAACAAGCTGTTCTCTTTGCTGCAAGAGCTGGATTTTCCCTTACTGTTGATTCATAACTTTGTGAAACACAGCTCTACACATTTCAAAATTAACCCATATCGTCAGCTAGCCTCAATGGGGTGAGACACAGAGTTGCCAGAATAGCTTGAGGATAAAAAATATGATTTTTTACTTTTCAGTCAAACTGGAATTTTTGGCAATGAATAGAAGTTTATTTCATACTTTGGACGGCCCTTGACAACAGGACACCTGAGTTCAAGTTCTTGCTGTGCTCATGTGAGGCCTGGAGTTAAAAACCTCTGCTCTGAGTTTGGCAGAACTACCATATTAAAGTGGGACGCATCCTGTGTCAGGTCAGTGTCTGATATCACAAAACAGACATTCACAAATTAAATCTTCCTGTTAGCACCCAAAAGCAGACACTAGCACAACTGAGTTCACAAGAAAAACACAAATGTGAAAAAGAGTAACATTTCAAAGAGTTGTCCTTTCACTCCAGCATAGGATAAAAAAATTTCCAGCTCTGCTAAGGAACAAGCATCATGCTCCAGCAGTAACAGAACCGCAGCACTGGTAGCAAAGGAGCTCAGGCAGAAACCTTTAGGCTTCCACTGTTCATATGGTATTTCCAGACTTTTGGATGGTGCTTCAGATGCGAGTCTCCTAGGAACTGACTTGTGCCAACTTGGCACTCCCCAACTTGTTCAGGTTTTTTTACTGCCTTTGCTTCCACGGCAGAGGGCAACGGGTGATGGAATGAGGACTGCTGCCCCTTGTAGAGCTTTCCAAAGCGCAGGACGGTCCTCTGAGCTGTGAGCTCTTCACCCTGGGCCACATGTCCTTGTAGCAAGGCTGATCCCCCACTGCGATCCTGCCCTTTGCAATCCTCTCCTTTAGCAAAGCTTCCGAATGCCCTCATCTAGATGGGGTCAGTTCCCAGGCCAAGGAACAATCCCTGTTTACCTAACACCACCATCCTGGCCTAGAATAGGGATGTCCTTTCTCTGACCCATTTGACACAGGAAATTTATCAGCTTTGGAGCTTTTCCACTTAAAACAGAGAGACTTTCGTGAGCGCCACCTGCCAAGACCTGCTCCACAGAGCACACAAAGGAGCACAGTGTCATGAAAATAAATGAGGCGCTTCCTTGCACAAGCACGGTGGCATTCTTCAGCCTGGCGGTCATGCCCCGGCAGGAACCTCACCTGGCACCTATTTTTGTCAACCGACAGGTCGTAACCTGGAGGCAACACACTGCTGAGAACAGACACAAGCTCTTCACAGGAACAAAGAAAACTGAATGCATGGGCAGGCTTCGGAAATCCCATGGAAGGTTTATCTGACGAGTGATGAGCAAATTGCAAAAGCGTTTAAGTACTTCTGGGAAGTACCAGGTCCCATAACTGCTCCATCCCAGGAAATTGCCTCATCATTAGGCAGTCATTCTCCCTCTTGCTTTCTTGCTCTATGGTTTGATGAGTCTTTCTTCCTTTCCTGGCCAGATCATGACTCCACATCAACAGGTAAGGTGGAGTGTGTCTCTGGTGCCAATTTGTTCACTGAATAAGCCAATTATCTAGCACACAAGGTGTAAATTTGAGCTGCCTCGGGCAGGGGAGGAAGCTCATGCTGAATTGATGCCCGCCACTTCCCAGATGAGAGGTGGGCACCGCCACAACTCAGCACAGCAAATCCCCCATGTGTAAAGAGAAAAAGCAGGTGCCTGAGCCCAAGCCATAAGTCCCGATTTAAAATAATTACTAATTTCAAAGCTGCGAGCATGCACTCAGCCTAGGAGAGCACAAGAATTTTTTGTTCTTGTCAGCATCCTTACCTTGCTCATTTGCTCTCTCCAGTAGGCCTTGAAGCCCCTTTTTGGGCACCTGGACCAGGACTTGCAGTACAAGCACAGGGTTTTTAAAAGCTAGGCACGTTGCAGCTCAGTGTTCCCACGCCTGACCTGCTGTTGTCTGTAATGGCTTGCACTGCAACACAGACCCGCAAAGGATTCGCACAGGTGACTGCCAGCTGGGAAATTTCTAACTTTCAAAGTGCTCAATTCTCTTTTAACAAGATTTTTAAAAGACAACTTGATAGGTTTCTAAAAGAAAGTTTTAAAAAGCATGGAAATTATATCACACTTCAGAATTTAGTATGGACCTCTAATCCCTGGGGTTAATGGTAAAATACTCTTGGGAGCCAATGTCGCATCTCTGCTTTAAAGCATGAGGTACTAATACTTCCTTCTGAAAAGGTTTGAGGAATTTTTATCACAAGCATGTGCATTTCTCAACCTTCAGCCAAAAGTCCCATAAAATTCAGCATGAGGCAGACGTCACACTTACTGAATACTAAATTCACCCTCAGCTTTTGAAATTCATAACATCCTAAAATATCCTGGATCCTGAATATTTGTACCTGATCTTTTGATAACAATATAGTGCTCCTCAAGGAATGGCTGACAAGGCATCCTTACTACACTTTAAAAATGGACAGTCTAGAGGAGAGTGAGCTTTTGCCAGTCAGTCATGCATGAGCTGGCAGAGAGGAGGTAACAAAAATGACTGTTCTACCTACGCAGCTTATCAACATGTTGTCCCCATAATTAGCTGTGCCCCCTGCAACTCTTATTGGGCCAGCTGGCCTCAGAAACATCAGCATCTCTTTGGAGCCAAAATGTGTAGAGTCCCAGTCGAGAAGAGACGTAAACTCACCTTCACAGCAAGGTGGGTCATCCTCGGCGAGAGCGACCTGCGTTCCTCAAGTTTAATCATCATTTTCTGAAAGCTGGGGTCAGGACGTAGGACCTCGTTGATGAAGACATACTAAACCCTCTCCAGCTCAGAGCACAGACACCGAGGCTGCTGGAAGGCAGAATAACCATACAGACGGAGCCAAGTCACACTGATATTGTACGGAGTCTATTTGGAGGCTTGGCCTCAATTAGCATATAAATGAAGTGATACACGCAGTCGCAGCTTGCCAGAAAACGAGACAGAATAATCTCCCCCATTTGGCAGCTCTCTAGAGCATTTCATTTGTGAATGAAGAGCCAGGCACACTTTGAAGCCAAGCTGGGTCCGCAGCTTCCAGCCAAGTGACTTTACATGGTGAAAACGGCTCCTGAGAAGTCGCGAAGCAGACCAGCACTTTTTCTGCTCTTAAACTAAGTTGCTATTATAGGAAAGTGACTTTAAAGATACTCATCTTTGTTCCAGTATACTGATAGCATTTCACCTCTTCCATCCACAGGCCCAGAAGAGCCGTGGTATGGCCCTCCCACTGCAGGCTCCTGGCCATTAACAGAGTGCTTGATTTTATTCCAAGCACGGGAGAAGGAACTGAAAGTTCACAGAAAAAAATGATACGGAGGAGATGTGACCATGTAGCTGCCGAGCTTAGAGACAGACAGAAATCTTACTTACAGATCTTTATTAGGGTAAAGAATAAGGAGAAAAAAATAGAAACAAAGATATTCAAAACTGGCACACAAGAGCAGAGAAGGAACTAGTAGTTGTATTTATTTGTATAGCTTATGCAAGCCTTTTAAGGTATTTCAGTTCAGACTTGTGTTTTTGTACAAATGCCTTTCACATTTATTAGGGTTTAGTTTTCCTTCTTCAAATATTTTCAATTGTCAGGGGCTCAGCTCAGACGCAAAAGCAAGGAAATCTAAGCACAAAGGCACGCAGATTTTTCCAAGAGCAGCGTACTCTTGCTCCTATAGCTACGAAGTCTACTTTCGGGAGAAAAGTAGGATTTGCTTTTCTAGGGGAAAAAGCAAGCCAGATTTGAACATAGGTAAAACATAAAAGGAAAATTAGTGCTAGGCTAGGATAGTCTTTTTTCTTCAGACTTTTAAACTCTGGTTTAAATACACTGACTTTAAAAAAAAAATAATCCATTTTCCATCTACATTAGCAACTACAGTCAAGTCTAGCTTGACCGTACATGTAGCTGTATCTTGTTTTCCATCCCGGGACAAATGCTTCTCTTCATAACAGGGTTGGAATTACAAGAAAATCTCACAGGTCTCTCTTAAAAACATCTTTGCATCCTTCAGCTAGCTGGTAGTTTCTTTGTGTGCTGAGTTTGTCCCTTCCCCTCATTTTTAAGCTCCAGTTTAGTCCTTTCCTATGATGCTGTAGCAGCTGCAATCTGGAACTGCACAGATGACTCACTCTTTGCAAATGCTCCGGGGCCTGTGGCTCAGTTGGGGTGAGGTAGGTGTTGATCTCCTGCACTCCTGCCCAGTTCACCTTGTGGACATCTGAACATGTGGGCTCCGGTAAAAATCCACAAAGTCACTACCTGGTCCTGGACTTGCTTTAGGCGCAATCCCATCTGCTGTTCACAACTAGGAAAGCTGTGATCTGAATAACCGCTTTCTTCTTCTGTGACATGAAATGGTCCCAACAACCTTAATGAAAAGCAGGGACGACGGTCTGCTTGAGCAAGAGGTGGGAATTTTAACAACTTAGATCAACGAAATGTCTGACATCCAACTTGATTTGGTGCAAAAAAATTAGATTAAATGTCACAAGACCAGAAACATCAAAATATAAATACTCTTTGAAAAGCACCCCCCCCTTGCCCATTTCATTCATGTTATCTACCCCTAGGCGATCTGCTTTCCTGGTAAGCCATTTCTGGCACAGCTACTGTGCGAAGGGTGGTTTCTGATCTTGCACTCTGGAAAATATCCCATTCAAGTTTCAACAAGGGCGAAGTATTTCACTGAGGAATTAGCATTTGTTTAACCCACCCTCACAAAAAAAAAAAAAAGGAGCAAAGTGGTTCATCAAAAATGGATATAGCAGAATGAAATAATCCCATGACTCAGGGTTGAACCAGCGTTATGATGCAAATCTACTAGTGACTCCAACTTGCATCTGTTTAAATTAAAGGGCAAAACTGCTCTAATCTTGTTAGGTCTTGCATATTCTGACAACACCACCTGAGCTGGAACAGCAACATAATTTTCCAGTTGTCTCCATGCTTTGCTTTCTTGTGGTCAGAACCTAAGAGTAGCTTTGACAAAAAAAGAGGGCAGCTTCCCAAAATTTTTGCTATGTAAATACATTTCTTATTCATGCTTCTAGGCACATAACATCACCTCGAGGATCATAAACCTTTTATGACCATGACCTATAGCTTGGAAATTACAGTTTATTATGAAATGGAGATGCTAGCTCTGTCCTGAACTCACCCACAAAAGGTCCTGCACAGATTACTTCATTAAATCGTGTCTCCATCTCTCTTGTCCCATCACAAAAATGCAAAAAACAAAAGTAACATAGCTTAGTAGAGCAGCAATAATGATAATTATGTGGACTTTTTGCTTGGTTTGTATTATCTCAGCACTTCAAGGTCCCAGCTCTGTTCACAAATGAGGAGTGTTTGGGGGACCAGCTCCATGTGGCTGAACCTTTCTGCATGCTCCGTAGGGAAACGAGACCACGCAACTCAAGTATCATTGTTTGGGCTTAAACTACCTGTCTCAAATTAGTTAAGTAGTAGGCTGCAAGGCAAGTCTGGTATTGGGCGACTGATACTCTTTATGGACTCCATTACCAAGCACATGACTAATGACCTTCACCACACGAGACACAGCCTAGGGACACGTGTGCCTCACGGGTGTTACACCATGGACAAGCGCCACACACGACACCCTCGTCTGATGTGATTTCCAGCCTCTGGCTCACTCCAATTTTAATTGCTTCCTTTGCTGTCTAAGGGCAGGGAAGCAGCAGAGGCACGCTGGCGGGACTCACACCACCTTCCTGGCAACCATGGCGGTGGCAGCCTTGTCACACAATCACTTTGGTCACCACCTTCCTCTGCTCCCCTTGATGGCTACCAGAGCTGCATCCAGCCCTGACACCAGCTCCTGCCTCTAGTGCAGCTTCCAGTTAGGAAAACGTACAGGGTGAATAGTTAGCAAGCCTTCACAAAGCCCCAGCTGTTTTTATTGAGTCTTCCTGTGCCTATGGCATGTAGAAAAGAGCATTAGGAAAGGTCAGGGGCAAGGTTGCTTCCTCACTCGAAAGGAACTAATGTGCAAAACAAAGATCTCGGAGAAGCTTCTGCGAGGTTCAGCATAAACTACAGAGACCAGCTGCAAAATAACAGTCGGATTTCAGCTATAAACAGACTTGAGTTTTACGGCGGGTTTATATATCTATTTCAGTGAAGTTATTTATTCTACAGGAAAAATGCTATTTGTAAGACCCCGGGAAGGCAGGGGGACAAGAGGAGAAAAGGAAGTCCTGCTTGTGCTGTTAGAAGAAGCTTCACATTTAGACTCAGAAAGGGACTCTAAAATAAACATTTCACAAAGCTGCAAATTTGGAGAGTCTTCAAGAAAATCATGCTTGCTTTTTTTTTTATTTTTAAAGAAAAAAAAATCTCACAGCTCTGCCATCAGGGTATTTAAAGCTACTTTCCTGCCTTTAAAAGCACACCCTGTTTTTTGTTTCCTGGCTGGGGGTGGGGAAAAAACACCCCACAGAGATATAAGAATTACAGCCCAAGGTAAATAAGAATAGTATGTGTTTTAGTATCTGCATGAGGCAGTGCGGTAAATGGGATGAAAATTGAGCTGAATATAAAAGGAGAAGAAAGAAATAGACTGCTCAGGCCAAAGAATCTTTGAAGATTCAGACTAAAAACTGTTAAAACAGGAAAATATACCTGAAGCTGTAAATTCTGTGCAGGCTTAATACAAACTGTATATTTCAAAAGAATTAATTTCACACAGTAAAGTTGCTATGTAAATGTAAATTCCACACTGAAAAAAAGGGTGGCTCCAACTGAAAGAGGCTTCTAAAAGAAAGCAAGCAATATCTGTCATCTTTATCTATTGTAAAACAAACAAGTACTAAAACATGCCATTTCTCATGCTATGCTTTTTTGTCCCTCCAAGAAGTCCAGCTTGTTCCATAGCTAAAAATGAAAAGCGGATTCTTTTGGTTTCTATAAAAACATTTCAAGTAAAAAAGAAAAGATGAGGTATTTGGTTTTTTATTCTCAGATTTCTCCAAAACACAAAGGATGGCAAGGTGGTCTGGAAACCTAATCATGAGTAACAGGCACCCAAACAACACTAAGGCAAGAAATTTCCAGAAGCGCTCAAGCCTGTAGGACCCAGGGAAACCAGAACAGCTTCACTGAAAGACCTTATTCATTCCTTCCAAAAATTAGTTTTGGGGCACCATGAGCCATAGGTTATAAGTCTTATTACTCTGCCAGCCGCTGATTTGTCAGTCACTTGGTTTCCTCTCTTATCATGACATATTCCACAGACGTTTGCTTCCCCCCCCCCAACTTTTAATCAGATTCAGCAGTAGCACAATAGCAGTGAGGTAACAATAATGAAAAAAAAATAGAGCATCCTGTGCTCAACATGTCCTAAGAAGGTGCTGTCACACCAGTCATTCAAAAAAGCCAGCCATCTACTCACAACGCAAGACGAACATGCCATTAAATGTACATTCCACCCTCTGAAGGTTGTTATGATAGTTATGAATTGCCTCATTATCAACATAGGATATGTTGCCCCCAGCTGAAATTATACCAGAATTAAAACTATCAGCGTGTCTTAGAGTTCACCCTACAAGATACCAGGTACTCTTCTCATCTTGCTGCAAATAATTACCCAAGCCTTAATGGGGAAGATTAAGATATATTTCGTCCTCATACCAGAGTTTTTCATCATAATTGTAGAATCTAATTTACAGTGTGCATACTTACAATTATAAGTAGCATATTTCAGCTTCTCAAGATCCAATGGCAGGCAGTGACCAGTACGAGTCCTATCAGCTTTCTTCTTTTAGATCCCAATTTTAACAAATCCCCTATTACTTTTGCTGCATGAAACAGCAAGCAGAAGAGCCGCTGCCAAAGGCAGGAATGCTCATAGCAAACCAGGCTCACAGAAGTTCACTCCACTTTGCACATTCCCAGACTCAGTGCCACAAGAAGAGCTTAAACCCTAAGATAACAGAAATACTAAGATTTTGAAATTAAGTTGTAATGAGCTTCATTGGCCAATAAAAACATTTCTCTGTCTTTTTTTTTTTTATTTACTGTCATTTCTGCTGCACAATTAGATTATTTCCTCAGAAGCTAAAATAGTCTCTGCTGCATTTTCTGTCTTCAAAGCACCCGTGCAAAGGTAGGCATATAGCTATGTCGTCAGAGGAACACAACTGGGGGGCCTGGTGAAAAGAGCTCTAAACCTTTTGTCTTGCAAGAAAAGCCTTCAATACTGAATTTGTCCCTTTGATTTGGAGGGGAGGAAAGGGGAGGTTTAGGAGATAGGATTTGCATTTAAAGAATTTAATATTCCTTTAATGTTAACTTCAGCTAATATTTAAAAACCTCATCTTGTATTCTTTTTTCCTCTGATTCTTGATTTTGTTTCTCTCCTGTATTAATCATGACTGAAGTCTGTCTTGTTTAACATACAATAAATAAATACCATATATAAATTGCTTTAACCTGTTATTTCTGTCATTTGTATTATATTTTAATAATTTAACCCTGGAGCATGCTCTACACTCCTGATTCATGAAATTTGACACACAAAGAAAATTGTTTTCTTACTCAGTGTTAGCAATAGAAATGAGTGTTAGTGTAATTTAGTGACAAATGTATTTGCAGAAATACACAGGTTTGTGGGAACTAAAAGCACAAATGATCAAATTTGATAAACCATTTTAGGCCAAATACAAAAGAGCACAAGGACCAACATGTTAATTTTGTGTGCTCTGCTTGATGGACTCTGAATGCATGCTGTTAGAAAGAAAAGCAAACCATGGAAAATTTTTAGATTCGTTTTCTAGAAGGCAAAATAGTGACATTTTAACACTGCCTAGCTCATTCAGAGCCCATTAGAGTCACATTTCAGAAGGATGCAGTTCCATATTAGTATCTCCAGCAGCAAACTTCTCATTTTTATTATCTTTAAGCAGGAACCATTTGGACAAACAGCATCGATGAGCACCGCCCAAACAGCTGTGTGGCTGCTCAGAAAGGGGCAAATGACCAAGCAGAGATTCTTCTTCTGCAAAGTACTAGACCCAGAGAAACGTTAACATCTACAAGATACCTTCAGTTTGCAAGGGCTGACGTCTCACGTGACAGTGGTTTAGGTGAATTTTAAATATTATCTTTTATCTCAGCACATGAGCTCATGGGTCAGGGAAATTTGGTAAAGTGATAATATGTGCAATCAGGGACTTACTTGTAAAGTCCATGTAAAGGAATGTAATCATCCAGTATTTTACCAGGTTTTTGGGTTCAGCTTTTTGTTTCTTTTTTTGATGTGTTTGGGCTTTTTTTGGGGAGGGGGAGTGTGTGCAGGTAAAATAGCAGCAGGTTTTTCTGTTTGGTTAACTAGCAGGTTGTCCTTTCAGAGATTAATCCAAAATAAGACTTTGCCATTACAAATTTTATTTACAATCATTGCTTACTACTTCTGGTGCCCTGTGCTTGCAACCAGTCTGTTAAAACAAATTTAATTAGTGGTATATGAAGTATTCATGCCTCTCCAATAAATAGCTTTTTGGTTTCTTAAACACAAGTTTCCACTTACTGCTAAGTTTCAGAAAATATTTTAGCAGAAAGTAACCAGGATCAATTAAGAAAATGGCTTTATTTTCTGCAAAGGCCAGTCTGTACTTTCTTTCAATTTGAAATGATGAACCAATAAACATACATTTTAAGACTAATGTAATCCTTTTAAAAGCTTAGTCTGAGGTAATTTGTCTAACTATCTTCTATCAGAGTTGAGGACAGTACCTGAGCAATATTCAGCTCACTTGCCTGAACAGCAGTGTAAATACAGGTTAGGTATTGATTTCAGAAGAATTATTATGGACCTGTATCAATCTGAGTAAGGAACTTAGACCTCATCATCAGTGCAATGGAAAACAGGCAGAATAATTTTATATCTCTGCATAAAAAAGTTTTCTTTTTCCATTTAGTCTTTAGCAATTAAAATTTATTTTAGTTCATTCTGAATGTCTTTTCTGTCTTGGTAGAAAGCCAAAAGCCTTTTCTTTGAACATCTTGTGCTCAAGAGTCACATCTGGAAAAGCTAATATTTTAAAATCTTACTACACTTCACTTTGTTTCTTGCATATCACAAATCAAAAACTATCCAGATTTGCAGAAAGAGATTGCAAAAAGTTGCCATTTAACCAAACTTCTGATTTTGATACCCAAGCCAAGCAAAAGCAAAGACTAGAATTTTCTCTGCATTCAGCCAAGTCTTCTAGAAAACTCAGAGATTTTCTGTGCATGACAAGAGTTGGAAGTATCATAACACTCCCATTGCTATGGTACCCGCAGCAACAGTAATGAAACTGAAAGACTGACAACTCCTATGTCAGCAGTGATGTCAACAGAATTATTCCCAGAAATTAAATGATGAATAATTCATTTTGAAATATTCCAGCCTGTATTTTCTGGAGTAGCTGTGAGTTTGGATCTCTCTGCATGCAAAGCAGCTCTGAAGGCTTCGGTTTTCAGACAGCATTGAGAACTTCCCCTTTGAAAACCCAATTGCTGCATGGTGTCTTAAAACTAGGGAGACACCACCAGTAATCACTTTGGAAAATCATTCCATGCAATCTCAGCCTGTGTGTTCAGCAGTGATGTCATTGTGGGTCACCCGTGATCCACATGCAGCTTTAGGTCACAATACTCAAAGTAAATTTTAGGTGGCTATTATCATTGCCAGGAGAGGATGGGGTAGCTGCACCATCTAATTTAGGGACCTGCTGCAGGAGGTTACATTACAAGACCAGTCTCCTCATACACCCTCTTAATCTTTCACATCACAGATGTTTAAGCAAGTGGTGACTCCAATAAACCTTTGGAGAAGGGACAGAGTATCTGTGAGCCACATCACAAGAACCATTTTATTTTCTTCCTTCGTGAGCTGCCAATACCTATCCAATCACCCCATGCCATGGGGCAGGGGCAGCTCTGGTCCAAGGGGACTTTTAATTCCCTGAGGGAAACAAGAGCATGAGGTGGCCTCCTCTGCAGATTATTCATGGCATGGGTTGCCTGGGACAGCAATGGCCTGAACCCTAAGTGGGAGCCCCATGGCAGAGCCAGCTGCTGCAACAGCTGCTGACTGCCCATCACATCTAAGATGAAGGGAACAGCCCCGTCCTTCACTGAAGCAATGCTCCTGCTCCGAGCTGCCTGACTGAGGAAAGGCTCTCCCCTGCCTTGTCCAACTATTAACACGGGTCTGAGTGCCCTAGGCACTCAGTTGAACAATATAAAATCCCTACAGACATCCAGCCTGAATCCTGGATTTTCTGGCCAACTGACATTCACTGTCTGGAGTGTGGTCCTTGACCTTTATAGCATCCAATGCACACAGGGATTTACCTGGTGTCTCAGCCTCTCCCACCACTCGTCATGTCTATTCTACCTTCCTGTCCTTGCAGACATCTCGTGTGCCTACACCCTTCAAAATGCCAGAGGAGTTGCATGGCTGCAGAGAAGCCAGCCGTGGACACGGGTGTGCACATGCCTGCCGTGTCTTCTACCTGTTCTGAGCCCCTAGGCCATCTCTGCTCTGCAAACCAGGGGGGCAGGGGCCACTCAGCACCTCCCTTTCTATTGCCCCAGTACACCAGGGACACCTGTGTTCACTGATATCAACCAGGAGTTCAAGTAATATGGTCAGACGCATTAAAAAAAATAATAAATCAGGAATATCTTCTGGAGGTGCAGAGAGTGAGTGAGGGCATAGAGCGAGATGGTTTGGATCAGGAAGATAAATATGTTCGAAGTGTCAGCGTTTAAAGCTAGCTAAAATAAAGAGTGAGATTTGAAACTAAAAACAGATCTTGTATAAGCTCAAGAACTGTTCTTATGCAAAAGTCTTCTGTCAGCAGAAACAGCCTAAGGCATGCTCCTATTGATTCAAACCTTAAATTGGCTGCAGGCTTTATGCAGGTGTATTCTAAGTCCTCAATGAAATTGAAAAGACTGTTCCGACTCTTTAATCATGACTAATGCATGTATTTTTTAACCAGAGGCAGCCATCCCTCGAGCCTGGGAGGCCCTGGGCAGAGGTCCTGCTTGCACACACCGGGCATCTCAACTTCTGATAGGTACCAGAGAAAGCCGAGCTAGACAGCATGAACAGGCAATACCTTGCGGTACCAGACTGAATTCAGCCATAACAGAATCCATCCTTACTCTTTTCTTTAGATTTTGGTTTATTTATGAAAAACAATGACGGATTAAACATCCTCCTCCAGCCTATTTACTCCCTGTGCCAGTCACAGGGCTGTTTGAGCTCAGAAACCAAAATGTCTTGGAAAACCATCTTCAAATACTATCTAACAAAGTAAAATCTGTGCCATTCTATGGGCACATATCTATGCCAAACGGGTCCACAAACACATAATCCTTTCCAAGCAGAAGTAACATCTTGCCGAAAAGACATACTCCAGTTTAGGTCAGTTCTACTGCTTATTAGAAACAGGCACATACATAATTATCAAAGCTGATGACACTGGAAAGATTGAGACAGGGATGTAATTTCTTCTGGATACCAGTGACCCTGTGATGGATGGAAAATTACATTTTTCCCCCATGCTAATAATTTTCTCCCTCAACCATGTCAAATACCCTCCTAGAAAGACTGCGACCACTTTTTTATATATATCCCTTTGCCTTATTTACCACCTGTGGCTGCTGCAGTATGCAGCATGAAACTGTGACATTTTAACTCATGTGCTCAATGGATCATCAGAATTTGTTTGCAAAATGACGCATTAAGACAAAACATCGCTTTATAAGATGAAGAATCACATGCTTAATTGCCTTCTCTGAACAAGCAGAGGTAATTGCGAAGTATCTTGTATTGATGACTCCTTATACATAGGCCCAAAAGGAGAAATGAGTCTGAGAAGTATTCAGTATGGGACTACAGAAAGCAGTGACTCTGCAATTAGAGCTGTTTTTCTTATATGAAAAGAAAAAAAAAGATTACTCAACCAGTGCTGACTGTTTAAGAAGCAAGTAAGAACTTCAAGGAGCAAATGAGCAATGCATTTAGCTGAATATTGTTGCACTCCAGTGGGGAAGAATGAAGTTTTTACTATTAATTGCCTAATCATACAATTTGCCCCTCAAGTATAACAAACCATTTGCATGGATGATTCAGAGACAGAGGCATTTACCTACAGCTGAGACCAGCAGGCAATATATTATGCTCATGTACATCAGACATTTCCAAAACATTGTCCAAATATCCAAGGAGGTTCTCAGCTAGGGTAAAGTTTCATTTTATTGCCTGATACTGTAAAGCTGTATTTTCCTCCTCAGATCAGAATAGCTGTGTTTTCCTCCCCAGGTTAGTGGAACCTACAGCAAAACAATTTTGATTTCCAAAGGCTACTAAGGGACTTATATAATGATATACCCTAGTTAGCTTGTATTTCAAATAATTAACCCTAAATTTTAAAAGCCACACAAATGAAAAACACCAAAAGAAGCTACACAGTTAAAATTCTTGCCAAGTTTTGAGCCTGTGCCTCTCTATTGCCTGTTCCACTCACAGTCTCCTTTGGTACTCATTAGATCCCTTACTTGCACGCCAAGAAGGGATGTGCAAGACAGATGTCACTTTTTTGTCTTAACCTTTTTTTCAAGGATTCAAGAAAAGCAGGGTGTTTTGCGCTCTGGCACCGAGAGTGAGAGTTCACAACTGAGGCTCTAGCAGTAAGCCCATGACATCTCCTCAGCTCTCTCCAGCCAGCCACAGATGACCAACGCTGTAGGACCTGAATGGTCTTAATTAGGGTTTCCCAGACAAGTTGCATGCAAGATACTTCACGTGTTACCGAATCCCTGACAACCATCTCTTTCTGCTCACGCACAAAGTGCGGAGCTCAGAGCTGCTGATGTTCCCCGTGGCTGTAGGATGTAAGGCTCATTGTGGGAACCACGCTTTTAAGTGAAGATTTTGCATCAGTGGTGAACAACTAGGAGATGGTGGAGGGCAGAGGGAGCTCTAGGAGGAAGATAAAGGATTTATGTGGGAAGGCTGTGCTTGCTGACAGTAGGCGTGAGAGCTGCCTGGAGGCACTGGTCAGGAGCTTCCTGTGCTTTGTGCACCAGCCTGTAGGCACGAGGACCATAAGAGCCAATGCCAAAAAAATTGCATTTACATTCATGTAATAGCAAAAAAAAGAAAAAAGAAAATAAGCCAGCAAAGCAATTGTATGGCCTTGCTTGTGGCACAGACCACTAGAGTGAAGTGCTGTACAGCAAGGCAGTAACAGAGCTACCCTGCTTCATGAACCCAAAAGCTTTTAACTTCCTCAGGAAAAAAGACACCCTGCAACAAACGCAAGCGCCTGTGGCTTGTGCCAATTTCCTCAAGTACAGTAGCATGGGAGCAGAAAGCCAAAAATAAAGCACAACTTAGAAAAAAAAAAATTAAACCCCTAGCTTTGTGTTAATTTACCAGGCTCGAACACTAATTTCTTGCAAACGTTTAGAGATTGCCAAGTATTTGTAAGTGTTTGTGGCTCCTAAAACATTGATTGATATTAACAGGATTATGACATTTGGAATACCCAAGTGCATTTTCCTTCTTCCCCTAATGCTTTCTCCAGCATGTTTCAGTCATGAAATGGGGGCACAGAAATAGCATCATAAGGATTACTAAACCAAGCCCAGAATAAGAATAGCAGATAATCCAACAAATATTAAGCAAACTATATATACACCATATAAAAATGACTAATGCCACATACATCTGAAGGAAATTAGAGTTAATTAGAAATAATGAACTAGCCAAGCAGGGCCAACTTCATAGTCGCTATTATTTGCGGCAGCCAGCACTAGCAGCAGTCAAAATATACATCCACGTTTGTATACTCCATTTTTTAGCTGTCACTGCAGCTCTTCGTAATTAATTCTATCACATCCCCCATCACTCAGACATATTGCCTAATATGTAAATATAAATTGCTGCATTTCTTCTTGTCTCTCTCCCATCCAAACCACAGATATCTCCTGTATGCAGCATATTATTAAAACTTCGGCGATGGCAAAAGTTAATAACTAGTTTCTCCATAGGAAAACATTTTATCCCACGAAGGGATCTATTATCTGAAGTCAGGCAGGCTGCAAAGTTTGCTGATGGGAAACAATCCCTCTGCCATATTCAACTGTTTTGACAACTGTTAAATACGAGTGATGACACACTTGAAATACCTAGTCTGAAACAAGATAAGATGAATACTTCATATTAAAAGCTTTCTTGTACTAACGCCTGTTTTTGCATGTATTAGCACCAATAGCAGAACAGCATTTTATCCAGATGAAAGTAGACTTGGACTTGTAACCTTTAACGTGAGTCAGTCGTGATTCATAGCTCAAGCTATGTCATTCCTACCTGTACTTGCTTATTTTGTAATAAATAATGGACCTTTTAAAGACTGCCTAACTGGCGTGGGATCCACAGCCTTGCAGTTACATGCTGGCAGTTCAAGCCTAGGACAGGGCATGAATAGAAAAAAAAAAAAAAAAAAGCTGTTGCTGCTGAATAGGGAGTCTTGATAAAGGCACCCCAGAACCCCAGCCGAACCCACACTGGGACAAATACAGGGGATCTTTCCACATCTCCTGGCTTCCTGCCTGAAGCCACCCCACTTCCTCCACTGCCTTTTCTTTTTGAGCAGCAAAGCTGCTGACCTGAGTCAAGGAGGCAGGCTGGAGGTTCGGTCTGCTTCAGCTCACGAGTGAAGATCCCTGCGCTCAGAAGCGAGATTCACCCAGCGTGATGGCAGCTCTCCAGCATCTCTCCAGAATTTCCTCAAGGACACAGCAGACCAGGAAAAAAAAAAGGCCTAAAACATCTCAGTGCACAGATTCATGCTTGAAAAGATACTAATAAATTAATAATGTGATAGAAAAGAGCAATATGCTACCAAAATGGAATTTCTTTGTAGGTAGCTTGCCAGTAGCCCACACAATAGCTTGTTTGGCATGAACATTGGCAAGAAAAAAATAAGTTTGTTCTGAAAGGCCAGTGAAAAGTAAAGGCTATTAATCTTTACTACTCCAATGCATTTGTTACGTAGCATTTCATAGGCAGGTGGGAGAGCACCATCCTGTCTTCGGTTAGACCAGCCACATATTAGCATCCCACCAAACTAAAGCTGAGAGGTTTTTTCGTACTGTGTGGATTTCTTTAAGTCTAGATTCCAGGCTTGGAAAAAAAAGGGGCTTTTTTCTTTGATACAAACCATCAATATCTCATGAATATTAAAAATTGTTCAAGCCCCAGCAACTGCAAGCAGAGTCAAGTGCTTGCAAGCAGTCAGTTGCAGCAAACAGAGCTGTGAATGTTGGTATTTATGGGATTCGTCTCTCTAAGGGCAATCACAGGATGCCAGTGCACTAAGATGAAACCACATTGCTAAAACCAAAGCATTTCACACAGCTGCTTCCAGAGCAGGGCAGAGACTCTTCTGACTCTAGAAAGCTGCCGTAGCTGGTTAGATAACCATGGTAACTCAGTCTAGAAAAACAAAGCAAGTGAAGAAGCAACAGAAAATTTCACTTGGTATTTCATTGACAACCACCACTAGTTTTCAGCTGTTCTCACACTTTCTAGCCTAACACAGACACAATTTGGTGAATATCATGGATTCTCTATAAGACTAACAGCTCAAATGGCAGCGCAGACTCAAAAGGTTATCCAACCCCAAAGTGAATTTCCCAGCCTAGCGGTGTGAAAAGCACCAGTGTTAGATCAACAGCAAAGCACACCAGGTTTTCTAATAATTGCCACTAGAAACCTTCCAGGGCAGGGCAGGGGCTCCAAGTCAGCACATTGCAAACTGAAGCCCACTGTCAATACTATTTTCTGTACTTCTGTAGACACACCTGTATTAGTTTCATTTAGACATGGTGTAAAGTACTTTTGGGGGCAAAACTGACGCCACCTAGCCAGTTCAAAACAATACTACAAGGCCTCCCCAATTCTGTTCTACAGCAGACAGAAGAAGTGGTAGTCTTTCCACATCACCGCACCTACTCAGATACGTCAGCGTCACAAGTGTGCCAAAGCAGACACAGTAACTTCTCAACTCTTGACAAATGAAACAAGAGGTTCTCGTCAACCTCCCTCACAATATAACCAGCAGGCACACTCAAAATAGATGAGGTTGCCAGGGGAAAAAAGAAATAATCTGTAAACGCAGGCTCATTCACAGGCAGCTGCACTCCGACTTTTGTGCCAGCTAACAGATGTTCAGGTAAAGCTAAGGTAAGACTGTAACCCTATCTATGGCATAAGTGGTTATGATCTACACAGAGTCTGGCACCAGTTAAATCTTCTTTTCTGAATGTCTTGTTTTTCCCAAGAATTGATTTCCAATTTGTCAGGAAAGACTAACATGCTACTCATTTGTCCTCCATAGCAGCTGCTGTCCATAACAAAGATTTGTATTTAGACCCTCCTGAGAGAATGTCAATGCTTCTATTTCATCACATTTAAATCTTAGTGAGTAAATGGAAGAGGACTCTTTCTGCCCTGCCTCAGAGACATGCAGAGCAGCTCTTGGTCTTTGTGCCTGTTTTCCCCTCCCTCGTGCAAGCTGGAGCACTGAGCCGCCCCTTACAGCCCCTTAATTCAAGCGCTGGACAAGGGTAATCACATTTCACACTTCATGGTTTAAACTGATCACCATATGGATTAGGAAAGAAACTGTGTCTCGCTGCTTATGCAGCTATCACCCAAGTTCATAGCTCTGTTAGTGGCGTCTTTGCTGTAGTCTCAAGAATTGGGTTATTTGCCACAGCTGGAGACACGGGTGCTGGACACACACATCTTCTCCTTGCGTTTTATTTTGTGAGCTTTGTATTTCTGAAACTTGTCCAGAGCAGAAATCAGGAAGACAGTTTCGTTGCTCTGAGCTGAGCATGCTTTACAGATATTTAACACATTCCACTTTCACATAAAAATAATGACTTGCTAGGAAATTCCCTTGCCATGCTAGTTAAAATGCACTGAAAGAATGGCTTTGATCATCTTCAGAGCTCTTCTCCTGCATTTAATATTTCGGGCAGATTTATGGTTTCAGGTTAAGATTTAACACAGTCCCCATTAAAACCTTTAGTCATTTTGTGGGTTTCAGTTGGCTTTTTGTTTTGTGGTTTTGTTTGTTTGTTTTTAAAGCACAAGTTTTGCGCTTTAAAACTATTCTTAGAGAAATTAAAAATCTTAGTTTTTTTGCTTAGTACCCCACAGCATGTCTGCCCAGGTGGCTGTCCTTAACAGCTCTAAGAGACCCTCTAGATAAAACATCTAGGGAGCTTCTCAACAGTTCCCACAACTTCAGTGGGGAACATAACCATGGTTTCCAGAGCCTGAATCCCCATTCAGGAGATGTTGTAACTTCAGCTGCTGCCAGGCTGCAGCAGTAACAGCAGTAGTTCTGAAACAAGGCAGATGATACAGATAATTATCCCCGCCAACCCAGAAAGTAGATTTGGCAGGAATGTTCAGTAGAGGCACACAGAAACAGAAATGGAAGAAGAAAACGGGTTTTGGCCCATTTCAAAGAGCTGTGTATTCTTCAGTGCTTCATCTAACTGGCACCCAAGCAACAGAACTTCCATCCCTTTGGAGAATGTGTACAGAGGGAGTCACTTCACACCCTGCATCTTTGGCCCCTATATCACCCCCTCCCCAGCAATTATTGTTCATTTCACTGAATTTCACTGAATTTTTAGAGTTAGAAGGGACCATAGAGATCATCTAG
>JAOXJM010000001.1:94831679-94873675 GCA_026413425.1 Tringa solitaria | reverse complement strand
TAAAATCAAACAGAGGAAGGTAATCAATCAATTTTTTTGCTAAATTTCTTTTTTTCAAGATCCATAGTTTCACAAAATGTGTTTTAATTTTGATAAAATTGCATTTTCTACCCTACAGAAAACCTTTTCATCAAAAGTTTCCTAAGGATGTAGAGCTGTAATACTGGAGAAGCCTTCTACTTAGTAAGAGCCTCATCCAAGGCCATCAGTGATGCCTCCTATGGTAGATAGGAGTGTTTGCTAGGAGCATTGCAATTTTGTCCTTAAGCTGTCAGCACGCTCTTGGCAGACAGCTATTGTGTCTGCATCAATACAGCTGCTATCGGATAATCCAAATCCCGCATTATTGTTTCTAAAGGAAAAGCAAGCTTCCCCTCTTTCTTCTCATTTCCTGAAAAAACTCTATTCCCCAATTCAACAATCTATTTACCCATGAAATTGTTTGAAACTAACTATTCTGCTTGGAGTTCACATACTACCTTACTACAGAATAAGGGGTTTTCTTTACATTGGACAAGAAGTCATTCCCTAAGGCTCATCCTGCAAGCCTCCCTTCTTGCACTTGACAGGCTGCTCCTCCCTGTCCTACGCTCAGATAGGACTATCTGAAGAGCAAGTGTTGGTCCCGACTCGGATATTCCCCTCCCAAGTGTCATGCTTTGGCTGGTGCAGCCCAACCACCATCAGCTGCAGCACGTTGCCTCCGGTTGCCTCGGGGACATGGAGCCGTGCCCGTCCTTCCGAGAGGAAGTCGGAAGGGTAGATGAGGTCACAAACAATGACTACCTTGTCATTTTTAGCAGTGCGGTTACACACACAAAGTACTAGTTTTGAGGGGGCTACGCAGCTGCTTTGTAGGAAAACCCTCGTGCCTGAAGAGCTGATGCGCCCAGCTCCGACACGCTGTGCTTTAATAATAAATTTAAAACAGCCAGTAACGAAGCCTCAGCGTTACAGAGAAGCACTGATAACACGTCATTCAAACAACTATTGAGTTTGCACAGATGCTTTAAACCATTCACCCACGAAACATCTTGTCAAAGCAGCTTCTCAGCACAGGTCAGATGCTGAATGGGAGGCACATTCCATCCCATAAACATTTAAGCCACCAGTAATTAACTTATCGGATGCCATGAGGGCCCTTTTGGTCGGCCGGTGCCTCCTCCAAACAGACAGGCAGCGGGAGTGGGTTTGTCAGTATGCACCAGGCATTTCAGGCATGAATTCCAGCCTTGTCCCCACGTACCTCAGTACGTGGGCACATCCAGCCAGCACAGAGAAAGCCTCACAAACTATCTCCACACTCTGAGAACGTGGGCGGTGCTCAGAGTCAATACAGAGGCAGCACGAGCAGTGATAACATTAGTATTACAGAAATCTGATAACCACATTACTGAAGCCCACTAAAAAGCCCCCAGGAGCCACAGGAGCAGTTTCATTTCCGTGGCACACTTTGCCCAAGCTGGAGGAATAGATTGGCTCCTACTCACGACTTTCCCCTGGGAAAAGCCACAAGCCTGCTGCATCCCCACCTTTGCACAGATACAAGTTCTTGACAGTCTCCGAGTGTATGAGAAGACACAGCTTATCAAAATCCTACAGATTGTAGATATGATGCAGAAGTAATTGTTAAAATCACTAGCTTCAGGCAGTGGCCACAGGGAGTAAAACAAGCACCATTTTAAGGTGACTTTGACTCTATTCCACTCTCATTCCTTCACTTACCTCTTCTCCAGCCACCTCAGGACTTCATTCCAGAGCAGGCTCCTGAACAGGTCATCACACATTTCAAAGTCATAACAATTAAGCTAATACAGCCAAGTGAAATCAGTCCTCAGCAGTCACCTTCCACTAGTATCAGCTCATCATCATGCAACAGTGGTGTAAAACCAGCACCAACTGTGATGAAGAACTCCAGCAAAACTTCAGGACAAAGACCTTAATCCTGGTGGGGAGCCTGAGAGGCCTCAAGAATAACTGGAGACAGTCCTGAACCACCTGCAACTCAAACTGAAGACATTCACTCCTGCAAATATTCAGGTATACCTGGGCACTGAGATAAATTGAAAAAAAATCAGTGGCCAAAAAAGTTATGCTGCCTTTGGACATGCAAATGCATTAGAGTAAGAATTCCAGCACTTGGCTTTTAAGGAGCTCTTTGCCCTCTGGCTTTCAAAACCGTTTAAAAAAAGACTGAGAATGTCCTTCAGATCAAAAATAACAGAGGTTTTGTAACACTTCACATGTTCAAAGGTCTGCCAAGACTTTAATCCACACAACACTTATGGGAATGAATATTCTCCTCCATCTCACCACAAAGTACAAATATTCACAGGAAGTCTGAAGGCAAGTCTCCTTAACTTCAAAATCCTTCTTTTTATGGAAAATATTTTGAACAGGGAGAGCAAGAAAACACCAAAATAACTGTCCAGGAAGAGTTTTCCATTTTCATGTGAAACTTATTTTTCAGTAAACTCCTTTCCTGCAAGACTCTTCTCACAAGAAAATTTCAACCAGCTCTACTCAATACATTTGTACAATCCAGGTGGTAATATATCAACACACAAGGAGACTGTGGCAAGTTTAAAATTTTATGGAAAACATATCAAGACAGGGTGTTGCATTCATGGTGCAACTGACCCCTCATCTGCTTCTATTCATGATGCAGCTGCACAGACACGCACCATGCCATCAGCATGCCTGCAGGCTCTTGTGGCTGTCTTGTTTCCAACATCTCCAAAAAGATTTTAGACAATTCATGTTTTCATCACCTGCATAGTAAGCTCGTGAAGCAATGGAGCTCAAGATATAAAGTGTTCCTAATCAAACTCTCACTGGGACCTACCCTCTCAGCCTTTCCTCCATGATTCAAGCAAAGTCCCACTTAACAGAAAAGTTAAACTTCTGCTGTTTTTTCTAAGTTGTTTTGTTGGTTGTTTTTTGGTTTTGGTTTGGATTTTTTTTTTAATTTGGTGAGCAGAGAACCATCTATAAGGACTTTGCCCTGCAATTACTTCTGAGAAGCTAAATCTCTTTGTTAACTAGCACGAGGATGTAGCTAGCTTGTGTTGACCCATCAGCAGTGCCCAAGCAACCAGTAGGAGCTGTTTCACTGCCTACATCTTTCTCCTGACATCTACTCTGGGCCTGACAGTTCCCTGAGAGCCTCTGGCCATACCCTCCCCATGCTCCTGCAAGAATTCCTCAACCTTGTTGTTAGATTTAAAAAAGTGGTCATACAGTTAATGCTTTGTGTAACACATGCTTTAATACATCCATTCCTCTCCATTACTGTCTACCTTACACTCTTCACCTCAGCCCAAGCATCAACAGGTTTCATGCCTAACAAAGCACCAAGGGGCAATATTTTAGTCACAACACTTGTGAACAGGTAAATAAAGTCTGCAGCCAGCAGAGGTTTTTTAATCTGATACCACTCCTGTCCCAAGAGCTACATTTTTATAAGGCACACCTCAATTGTATCACTTGACCAATATCAGATCCTAAATCAATATTTGTTCCCTGAAACTATGCATATCATTTGGCCACGTTTTGTCTATTTGTATTTTTCAGATGGAGAATAGCTGCTCACAGCAAGGAAACTACTAAAAAAATAAGAAAACTATAGCAGAAAAGAAAAAAGATTACACACAATCTCAGCTCACAAAAGTTATTTGACTCTCATTCTTTAGCATACTTGGTTTCATTTCAAGTTGTTGTTTTAGACAACTCCAGTTATCTCATGCCCAAACTACTTCTCACCGAAATCAAAACAAGCTTCATCACTGTCAGTGTCAGCACATCCCTCTGCTCCCCCCCAACCTTCCAACACAGTTGCTGTCGAAGTCACAGAGCTTGATGCTGAAGGGCCACTGCGCGTTTGCCTTTTTAACTTGAGGGATGTTGGGAATCTGTAACTCTGCCAGAAAGCAGACTCATTTGTTATTAACGCAGCCCATATTTAGCCATGTGTCTCTGAAGTAAAAAGCACATACTTTCTTCTTAACAAAGCCCCATCTCCACGCAGCTGAATCCCCAGAGACCGCTGGATCCCATTTTACATGGCCAAATAAGGTAAAGCAAGAATTTGAAAAATGCAAACCTGGCCTGAAATCACCCACAACCTTGAGGAACCATTTTTGGATTTTAACCTTTTGTTAAACAGGCTGCAAGGCCTTCTTATTACTTTGCCCTGCATGTTTAACTTCCAAAAAAGTATTTTAGAAGACAAGTGAGCTTTAAAGAGATGAAGCGGTGGGAGACCAGCACTGAGAACAGCAATAGGAAGCGATACTGAAGCTTCACCCAAAATAAAAATGGTGTGATTTGCTAACAGAGAATGAAAGGACATTCTCTGGAGTAGAGGCAAGCACCCTTCTGAAACACACACAGGAGGGAATGCAGTAGGCTATGTAACATATGGAATGTCCCTGAGGATTTTAATTCTAGCTTCTTGTTGAACTTCACTAACTTCCTTCTGAAGGAGTAACCAGAGTTGCCTGTCTCTCTAACAGATTAAACTATTAGGCATTTATGGGAGAAAAGGTGGGATGAATATTCTGTGACTACATGTAAAATATCTTCTTTGTACACTTTTCCTAAAGAGGAACTCTGAGTTGGTTTTCCTGTGTGCCTCTTCAACCACAAATACATTACCCCTTGTCCTCCAGCATTCTATGCTTCACAAGCTGCCACATCCAAGAAGCATACAGCTGCTTCGTGGGAACCAAGAGATCAAGATCCCTATTATGAATGTGCATTGAAACTGCAAGCATCTGGGACACTGGAAAAGCAAGCAGCTTCCTACCATTCCAGCTGAAATACAGGTATGCTGGAGTTACTTAACTTTACATACAAGTGCAAGAAAATCACCACGGAGACAGTGAATACCTGAAGCAAATCTTCTTTCAAGGGGGGTGGAAGAAGTATAAGTTTCTCAGAAAGCTGAAAGTGAAAGCAGAAACTCAGAAATTGATTTTTGCTACTTTTTCTAGCTTAATGAGGAGTTACAAGGCGGCATTGTGGGACCAAGAAGCTTCTCTTTGCTTCCCTGAGAAATGAAGACATGGTCATACCACAAAGCATTTTCTTTTTTTGATCATCATCACTATAGCGTTCCATAAGGTGACTACTGCTGACTCAGCACCTCACTGAACTGACTAATTTTTGTGGAAGCGCGATACCATTTGAGTTATGTCAGCACACTGCTTGTTGGTCTCATTCAGATATTGAGGAAATACTCTGTATCCACGCAGAAAAAGCAGTTGAAGGTCATTAGGGAAAAGAAGCCGTTATTCACTTCCAAAAAGCCCATGTTCTACAGGAGATTAGTGATTCAACTGTTAATGTGCTAACTAATCCCTTTAAGCATTGTCATATTAGCAGCACTCAGCCTGCTTGTCCAAATTAAAGATAAAAGAGCAGCCTTAAAGGTTCTCTTTCCCAGGAAATGATTCCAAATAAAGTTTAACAAAGTGTAAAACCAACAAGTTTTAAAATGAGAAAAATGTACCTTTTGCCACATAGCATACAATACACCAGGGACATCCGCCAGGTTTTCCAGGGTCACTGGGTTCAGAATCCCAAAATTGCAGACCTCATCGTACTGTTTTGTACCTGAAGCCAAGACCATTGCCTAAAGCAAAGAACCAAACAGCTATGTTGATGCTGCAGGACCTTCCAGGTTTCAAGTGATTAAAAGACTCAAGAGAAAAATCTAATCCAAACTCATGAATTTTGGATAAATCAGCATAGGAAGAATTTGGAAGTTTTTCCTCTGTGGGCAAATTATATTGCACATCATGTGGGCCCACATGTGGTCATGCCAACACGAGAATTTGGGAGTAGGTAGGAACTAATAGATTTTTAAGAAGCATGACAGGTGGTTTTTTTTTTTTAGTAGTCAAAATTGTGAAACTGAAAGGCCCTAATCTGAACACTGCCTGATTTTGGGGTCTTCCTCAACCAGAACACTTCTCAGTTTGAAGAGTAATGTAATGCTCTCTAGGTAAAAATTACTGCAGTGATTTTAATAAAGCTATGAGCCTGAATATCATTTTGAGAATTGGAAGACTCAGACCTAACTTTGCAGTAGATTTCAGCCCTGTCCCACTCAGTGTGGAATTAGGAAACAGAGACACAGAAGTCCGTCCCCCCCCATCCAGTCCTGTGTGATGGAGACACCTCCTGCCTTCTGAGCTAATGCTGGTATGAAGCACCAGGTCCCAAGAGTTATACAGACCCTCCCCCTACTTCTGGGAACTTTGGGTCTTGGCCTCCTGCATCCTCACCCAGCAGGGACATAGCATGCCAAATTGGCCAGGGCCCAACTCCTGCCCGCAGCTGGGATGCTGACCTGCAGAGTAGAGCTCCATGGAGAGGCCCAAAAGCTGCACCTTTGCCAGCTGGCTGATGGCCAAGGCAGCTCCCTCGCCAAGCCAGAGCAAGGAAATACTATGGAGGCTCCAAATGCAGCTTGAAATGAGATGTAAATCATATAGAAGCTTCCTCTCGTTTTTCCACAAGATTTTAAAACTGAGCATGGACCTGTAAAGTTCTTCACCTCAGCTGGGTGTAATTTGTACATTTGCCTCTAATGTAGTGGAGCTCAGGGGTGGAAATAAGGTTGAGCTCATGATTTTGTTTAGGTTTCTACTCACAGCAAACCAAAACCAGGACGCTCCTTGTGAACTGAAGGCCCTGGAGGTATTGGAAAGCTTTAGCCAGTCACCTTATATTCTGGAAGCATTTAGTTTGTTTGGTTTTTTTTGAGCTGAGTCAAGTTGATGAAGACAACCATGCCATAAATGATGCTTCATAACATAATCAACAGTTGTTTCACTATTTAGTCTAACTCAGGATTTAAAAAAAAAAAAAAAAGGAAAGAGGCCATGTGGAAATACAGATTCTATATTTATACAGACTTAGGAGACAGGGAGAAAAAAAGTGGTTTGGACTTATCCAGATATCACATCAGGCTCCAGGCCTAGGACAGAGTTGGGCAAGGTTTCCAGCAGAACCAGGTACTACCACATGCAACCATTAGCTGCTGTTATGGAAGGAGGCTTGAAGGGGGAGCAGGAGGTGGAAAGTGTTTGGGCAAGAAGCAGCAGAAAAATCTTCCTATAGCTGGTCACATCCAGAACCTTCCCAGGTATGTGCCATCAGCAGCCCCACGGGGTGTCCACAGAAAACTGCCTAGCCCGGTCTTTGATTTTCATTTCTTATGGTACCACACCATATACAACCCTCCCCGGGAAAACCACATGAAAAGAGAACAAGATCAACACAAAAAACCCGAGCCAACTCTAGTCCTACTTCTACCCGGAGTGAATGAAATTAAATAGAACTTTGTGTACGTTTCCTATCTGCATGCTTCAGTACAGCGCAGAACAAAAGACAACTTTATATTTAAATTATTCTCTATAAAGCCTGTTCTTTTCATCAGGAGAAAGGAATGGATTGAGGACACATTCAAATGTTGCATTGGGACCAGGACTGTACACATGCTTAAAGTTCAGGACAAGTTTATATGACAGGCTTGGGAGGTAGACTGACAAATCTGACAAATTTTTCCCCATACCCAGGCAGTCTAATGCTCTGTGTGCTTGGCCAGGGCCTGGACCACAGTGTCCAAGTGCAGGTCTTAAGTTACCCAGTCAAAGAAAACAGATTTGGGGTTTGGCTTCACACCCTGTCCAGGCTGAACTTGAGCTGGCTTTGTTTTGTCAAGGCTCACCTCTGTTCCCTATCGCTCTCCAGGCTCAGCAGTCACGGGGCTTGTGCTCCTTTTCCCTTCACATGCTTGGCCTCCTTCATCCTTGCATTGGGAACTTGCAGTGAGTGCCCTGGGTAACTTCCCTGTCATCCATCTTCTCGTGCAACTCACAGGAGCAACACTCTCCAGAAGGAAATGTGTTTGAAAGGAAACTTTCCCTCTGTTGTTTTTTTATGCATCCTTCGCAAAGCAGCAATGCGGAGAAAGGAATCAATCCAGAGAAAGCAGTAACACTAGCCAAGAGGTATCATGGATAGGAAAGAAAGAAAACCAGAAAAACAGAAGAAACAAAAGAAAAAAAAAAACTAACCCACATCCAAAAGACTGGTTTGTTTAGTTTCTAAAAGCATGTTTCTGGAAAAAAAGATCTTTAGCTTTGGGCTTGAAGTACATAATGGCCAACTCCCTACGTTTGTACCCAAAGGGTAACCTGGGCCAAGGGGTCTCAGAGTTGGGGAATACAGGGAGCTGGTGGGCCTGTGAGGGGGCCTGGACACCACAACACTATTGTGAGGTTGGAAACTCAAAAGTCTATGACAAAGGACAACATGGAGACAAGCTGAGGACTGAGGGTATGCTGGTCCAAGAAGTTTGGGAAGCAGTGCTGCAGCTTGCAGCCACGCTCCTTCTGAGCGGCAGAGAGGCACACTTTAGTTTGTGGAGCTTCCCAGATGAGTTGCAGTTACATACATGCCAGTTTATAGGCAGAGGAAATCCTCCTTTTATGGTTTCCATCCTCCCACTTGTTTCTCCTCCCTAGAAGTTTTCATCCTCTCAGTTGAGCCAAGCATCAAATGGTTTCAATGTGTGGTTGTGCTCCAAGAAGGCAGGGACCCTGGGGAAGGAGACTGGGCAGGGAATCCATGATAGTCACCTTTTATTTTCCCTGTGACTCAGTTGCAAGCTATTCCAACAAGACAAATCAACTCTTTTCAGTTCACTGCAATTTTTAAATGAAAAAGTTGTTAAAAATAATTTTTAAAATGTTTTTTCACATTCAACCACAAAGACTAAAGAAAGGAGTTCTTTGCTGGTCACCTAAATCTGTTTTACGAAGACATCTGAAAGGCATTTTATCAGCTGCTGAGCAGTATTTACTCATGAAACTGTTCTAATTGCTTTGGAATGTGCACCCTGGCTGCTGGAACAGCTCACTCCTACTGATACACTGAGCAAAGTAATACTAGCTCATAGGACGTGCCACTTTTATACAGCATTCATTCTTCACTTTCAAGGTAAACAGCATGAAATTTAAAAAAAAAAAACAATGACTTCTGCAGAGCTGCCCTACATGTTTAAAAGAGCATCAACTCATCGGCACAATAAATCATCACCATGAGTGAAGTCCTCACAGATCAGTAATTTAGTACTAAAACTATCTTGAAGCTGGAAATTGCATGGGTGAAAATTCATTCCTGGTGCCCACTAAATCAGTGCTGGAGTCAATATCTAGGATGGAAGGAGTAGTGTGACCTGGCCACAAGGAAGCTCTGCCATTACCTTGCAGCCTTGCTCCCTCTTAGTAGTTAAGCAGTGGAGGTCTTGGTAGATAATCTACTCAGTCTTGCCTTAAGCTTCTAAAAATGAAGCCCAGGCTCAGTAGCAGCTTACCAAAAAAAAAAAAAAAAATATTGGTAATAGCCTTATCTGCCTTTAAGGCAAAGCAAGCCCAAATACTGAGTCACAATCTGGAAGGTGCAGTGGTTTGAACAGCACTTGCTCTTTGTCTATCACAAGATCCTAGTGTACTTTACCCAGCAGAATTAGAAAAGCACAGAATAATTGCTGTTCTACATGTTGATGGACACAACATGGAAAATAAAGGACAAATCACCCTGATCCTCCTAGCAGCAACACAGAAGGGATCCCCCTGTAGATCCTCCTTGCACATGTGCCAAAACAGCCAAGCCAGTCTTGTTGTGCTGGGACAAGCTGTATAAACAGACTGCAAATTTGTAAACTGCAAATGCTTTGAGCTGGTTTCATCAGAGGTAGGAGTGTCACACCCCCACATGAAGCCTGAGCTAACAGAGTCCTCAGAAAAAGCAGCTTCAGACAAAACCTGGCCAGACTCAGGGATAAACACCCCTGGAAGCTGCTCAGAGCCCCCAGGCCTGGCCCTGATAGTCCTTCAGTACGAGTCATCCAACACAAGGTAAGCACTCCAGTATGAGTGGTGGGAACCTTAAGTTACCTTCTGCAGGAGGCATCGTACATCCATTGAAATCCATGCTTTGTGCAGACACAAGGGCTGTGGTTTATTAGGTATTCGCTAAAAGGACAAGCAGGATCTCCATTTGGGAGCAGGCAGATCTTGGAGAAGGGTGAGGGCAGGGTTAGAGGCTCTCAGCTGAGAGGAGAGAGGGCTCTTCTCGTTGCTGACTTCTCCAACAAGAAAGCTCCTTGAGTTTTCTACCTGACATCCTACCCAGGTCTCCTCTGCTCCACGAGAGCACTGTTTGCAGTTCTTTCTGCATCTCCTCTCCATATCAGAGCTGTACAGGCAGTCCTCAGCCTCCTCCACAGCTGCAGTCGCTTTAGGTCCTGCACCTTTCCTTTCCTGCTGTCAGTCTCAGCCTGCCACTCCTGACAACCAAAGCAGCAGCTACATGCTCCTCTCCTGTCACTAGGGCAAGAGTAGATGTCTCCCCATTTCCTGCTTTCTCCTGCCTTCCCTCAATCATCCCACAGCTAACATTTCCTTTTGGTTTTCCCTACAGTTTTTTTTTTTGTAAAGAGCTTGTTTTTTTTCTTATTGGAAAGCCTTTTTTTGGCCTTAAGACAGCATGAACTTCTCCCTGTTTTCTCCTGCTGTGAAGGGACCTGATCTAGAAGAGAGCTTTGAGGCTGCAGAAGAGATCTCCCTGCATGACCTTTTTAATCCTTGGCCTCCATTGCTTCAGTCAACACCACAAGTGCCTTCCACTGTGACAATCACCATTTGTTGCTTAGGAATTAAACATTGACTAAACACATCATTCTGCATAGGCCATTGAACTGGAAGAATGTTTAGTGAGCTCAGCAGCTTTATTAACCATCTCTGGTGACCTTCTTGAGCAAGGCAAAGGCAACACCATGCCTTGATCTCAAACCCTTTCCGAGTGTTCCTTCTCTAACTCCCACAAAAATGCACATACACCCCCCCCTCCCCCCCCCAAAAAAAATGTTTGCCAGCAGGTAGATGTTAACTTATCCATATCACCATGGTATAAAGTTTACAGTTCTGCAATCTGCACTATTCCCAGTTCTTTCCAAACCAGTTTAGCACCACCCACAGCACATCTACCGCTCCTTCTGCCACACCAGTAAGTGCTGCACTCCAAGTATAAAAAGGCAGATTGTTTTCCTTCCTTTAGCATGCCTGCAACGTTTAGGAGTGCTCTAAAGCACAGGTCAGCTAAAGGTGTGTTGAAACAGAACAGCTCACAGACAGGACAGCAAGTGGAGTTTTACCAACACCAGCAAATCTACGCAGGATCCATCCAGCAGGATGATAACAGGAGTCCAAAAGAACCCTGGGGGAGGATATCCGCTCCCCATGTATCAAAGCCAGTGTGAAATGTGCCATGGAGTAATTATATCCTGAAAAGAAGTCTGGAAAGCCTGCTAAGGTAGCAGCTTCTTGCTCTCAGACACTTCAAAACCAAGCACGGAGAAAAGTGATACAAGAATTCCTAACATTTTCTGAACTCTCCTTTTCCTTTACTTGACGCACACAAAAGAGAAAAGCCCTGGAAACAAGAGCCCACGTTTCCCTCAAACTCAATGCTTATAAATTCTGCTCCCGTCAGATCAGGAGGGAAAGCTCTGACAACTGTTAGGTGGTCTTTTGTGGTTGCTATTCAAGAACACCACCACAGTAAGAGAACGGCTCTACCACCTCTCTGGAGCTGGACTCTGTCCCATTGTTCAGCAGCATCTTGCCAATGCTAATAATTTAGTAGGACTGTTAAGTGCTTTTGAAACTAAAAGGCAGCTTTCAACACTACTCCTAGACCAATCTGCTCTGGAAAGAAAATAGTCAGTCTGAACACTGTCTCAACCCGGAGCCAGAAAGCCATACCTAATCCAATTAAACTCTTGGGGAACACAACTACGTGTGCCAGCTACCTCCAAGTTAGGAAAACACCAGCATTAATGATGAGACTCACTGAGCAGAGTAGAGGTGTCCTGACCTATGGGAAACCACTGAGACTGAGACAAGAGAGAGGTCTGAGCACAGGCTTGAAATTCTTCACAGGAGACACTACCTGCTCCTGTCCTACCACACACAGAAGTCTTCAAGAAGAATAAGGTGTGGTGTCCTGAAATGTTAGAGATGGTATCTTCAAGCATGTTCTTGAGCCTGACTTTGACCCTGGGGGTCTGCATTCCCCAGGGAGGTGTGTCACACTTGTGTCTGCAGGAAGAGCCAGGTGGGACACGCACCCCTGCACATCACAGAAGGCATTTTTGTGTCCATATGTAGGAGTTCAGTTTCGTTCTGCTTAGCCGAGAGCCCATGTCAGTCCACATATTTGCAGTCCTCAGTAGTGCAGTATGAGTGTCCCTCAAGGTTTAATGAATGTAGTGCCACACCTCTGATCCGGGCAGTATAATGATCACCACTGTAATTTTCAGCATATTAGAAGGTACTCACAGTTTCCTTCTGAACAAACATAACAATGCAGTTTTTGGTTGTTTTTATTTTTGTTTGTTTGGTTTTGTTTTTAATTGGCCACTTTCAAAACTTGACCTTTTGGCAAGGGCTGAGAGACCCATGAAAGAAAATCCCACCTATTGGTTCCAGAGGCACAAAGGCTGCATGAAGACCATTAAACCCACACAGGCCCAATCAAATCAAGATCCCAGGAACAGAAGGAGGAAACTGCATATCTCTGACAATGACAAAGCACATGGTGGAGACCTGGCACACCACACTGGTGAGCCTCTGGATCTACCACCCCATGCCCCTTGAGAGACAGATATGTACTGCTGTTCCCCTGCCTGTTAAACATTACATTTCAGTGGGCATAAGGACAGTCAAAAGGATTTTCCTTCACATCTTTTCTAAAACACCCTAACCAACCACTCCCAGCCAGTGGGGCAGGAAAAGAAGGATTTTAAGTTGACTGCTTGTTAGCCATCTACAGAAGCACACACGTTTAGTGGGAGCTCCAGTGTCCTCCAGAGGCTTGACTTTCAGCTCATTTCCCTCATTCTCTGCTAAAAGTATTGCTGTAACAGCTTTTACAGCTGCTTCTGCTCCGAGAGTTGTAACAGAACAGAACAAATTCACTGGTCAATTCTTTCATTTCCCTTTTAGGTAAGCAGAATTTCACTATAACAATGATCTTGCGAAGCCGGTTCCCTGCTGCAAGTTATTAACATTGCCTGCATTATCCTTCAGCCTTGGAAAGGGAACAAACCTAGCCCCAAGACAGGAGGAAGGAACTAAATGCAGAAGGGAAATTAAGCTACTCAAAAGTTCTCTTTCCTGGCAATAAACACAAGAGGAAGAGATTGTAATTATCTAGTTTATTGCCATAAATAAGCATTTTTTTAGTAGTCCAGTTTTTAGTAATTCTTTCCAGGAGATGGCAGTTAAATAACCATCTGGGAGCACAATAACCACTGTGCATAAAATCCAGGTGGCACGAAGATGGCACTGCCAAATCTCTTTTCAGATATAGTACTATGAAAGCAAACAATTACCTCTAGGAGTTCCTAGGATCCTCCAGATTATATTAAATGCTGCTAGCGCAAGCTACCCTTGCAGCAGCCTTGCTCTTCCTTTGGGGACGTATTTCAGAAAACCTACACCGAGTTTCAGATTCATTCTGAATCTTAAAGCCTCAAAGGGTATGTCTGGTTTCAAGTGTTGTCAGCATTGCCCATGGCTGCACAGGGAACATACCCAGCGTACAGGGGGAAACCAGTCTGGAGAAATACTGCTTCATCACTCTATAAACATGTTTGCAGCGTGCAACAAAGGAGGAAGCCTGGTGAGACAGCTTGTGTCATTCATCCTCAGACAATCCTGTTACTAAGGGCAGTTTTCAAGGCAGATTTATGGAGGGCCAGAAGGGGATTATCTTTGCAATACACACTTTTTTTGTTGTTGTTTTGGCAATGATCAAAGCACATTTTCCAGCAGTAACCACTGGATGACCAGGATGAGTTGGTTGTTTCTAAAGCTTCAGAGTTCAAATCATGATTCCTTTAAGAAATGCAAAGCTAGAGGAAAAAAAAGCCTAACTGTTGGCATTTGAGATATTTAGGCTGAAATACTAGCGATTGTTATTTTTCTCAGGAGAAATGCCTGGCACGTGTATTTTATTTGCTGCCAGTGTAGTCTTTCAAAGGATGCAATCAAGTCAAATTCAGCACTTTTGTAAACCTGGAACTGCATTTAACATATCAGATGAACTTTGTACTGGATTCGATTCAAAGAGCAAACTTTGTGTAATAATTTGTTCTGTCTCAAAAAAGGCCCCAAACCAAAAGAGCCTTATTTTCCATTCCAAAGGGCAAGTTGCAGCACTATCTCCACTGCATACCTTTCCTCTTCCCTTTCCACTACTCCAGCCTCTTTTTTCTGAGGATGCTTTTTGTTTCTTGCACTTAATGATTTTAGGTTTTGAAATTTCAAGCTGGAAAAAAAACCCCAGGAATACCAAAACCCAACCCTTAGCTCAGTTGCTATGAGCAAAAAAAGAAAAGTGAATACTTAGTAGCAGAAAGTTCAAGAAAAATATTTTTACCATCCTTAATTCTCATTTACACAGACCTCACCAAACAATGTATGTTTTTCTCCACCCAGTCTGCAGATGATGACTTTGATGCAGGGAGGAACATCCCCTCAGGCAATCTTTTATTTCCCTTTTCTTAAAGCCTATTTGCAAGAAGCAACACGATAGAAAAAACTCCGCTGTCAATTGCTTCTGTACTTTACATTCCCAGATTTTCAACCCAAGAGGAATTGGTCTTAGAGTTACAAAAACATCTGAAGTGCCAAAGTCTGTTTGCAGTACAAAGTGAGGGGCTGAGGGGACATTGCTCAGCCTGCTGTTTGTCTGCCCCACCATGGAGCGACCCAAACAGTATTTGCCACAAACAGTATAAAAACTTCCTCGTGATTAACCAAGATGAAACACCAAAGGCAGCTACAGCTCTGATCAAACACAGCAATTACCCTTTCAAACCCAAGCGGGAGATACTATCTGGGCTTCGCACGCACCAGTCAAGGTCAGTTGAGACCATTTCAGTGAAACACGCAAGTCTTTGTAGAAAGACCAACTCATTTGTTGTTTAGCATCTCTCAAGTCACCAGAAAGAAATCTTTCTAAGGTTCATCCAGCAGCTAAGGTGTCTGCCTCAATTATAAAGGGACAGTCTGCATCAAGATGGTGTCATACAGTTTCCACTTCATGCAACTACAGACTAGCTACCTTGATGCTCTAGTGCCTAAGGTACCACCAGGTGCTTCCTTTCTTCCACCGAGTAACTGCTTACTGCAGATATGGGAGCACAAAATCATCCATGCACCAATTCTGCTTCTAAATTAGACACCAGGCTGAGCAATGGTATCTTGCAACAAAGCTGTTTTTTTTAAAAAACTACTGAAAACAAACAAAAATAATCACAAAGCTGGCAAGAGAAGCATTCACCTCTCTGAGGTACTACCTAATTCACAACGATATAGAATATTAGGCCATAGGTAATTATGCTGAAAACTTTTTAATTCACCAATTTGGCCACATAAACAGTTCTGCCACAGGCACACGTTCTCACTGGTTGCTAAAAGGAACAGTACCTAATCACCAAGGCCAAATTTTTGTTGAACCTGCAGATAGAAACCTACACAGTTCAGGTTCCCTCAAGCAAACACACCATCCTACAGGTCTTCCCCCAAGGTATATTCATTTCTACTGAAGATGAGATATACAAGATAACAAGAAACTATTTCCTACTTTAAGCAACCATTGCTTTTAATTTAAAGCAAGTCTCTAAACTGAAGGAAAGTTGATTTTAAGCACAATCACCTTAACATCTTATCCATACAGCAAGTTACCTGTTAATGATCCTGGTCACTCTCACTGTCTTCTTCAGACTATTCCACTTTGGCTCAGGTTCAGGCAGTGGCACTGCTACCAGCTGAGTAGAACAGAAACAAGAATCAAACTCTGGATCCCCCAGAACAGCAGCTGGACTCATTAGTCTGCAATTCAAAAATCAATCAGTTTCTTTTTTTCCAGCATTTGCTCACCTAAGAACTTGACAAACTAACCCTGCTTACTATGTTTAAATTGGAGAGAGGCTTTTGGGTCAAACACTTTTCTAGTCTAATGGAAATGGCTGGCGTGTCACCTAACCAATGAGAAGAATTGGTGACCTTACCATTACTCAGCTCCAGAGCCTTTTGCTCACCTTCCAGCTACACATGGAACAATAACAGCTGGCAGCAGCCACCGGGTTTTCAAGCTGGCTTGCCTTCAGACAGCACAGAAGAGTTTATCCTCCCTCCACTGCTAAAAATCTGCATGCAGGTTCAGCAGTATCTCCTACAAGGCAAATACCAAGCCACGTGCAATTTGGGAACAGCTCTGTTTGAACAGCTAATCACAGGTTTGTGGCAACAGCGAAACTTGGTATAAAGGGCGTGCATAAATTTGCCACGGAACATGTGGGGGGTTTTTTTGCAGTCTCATTATACACTTCGTATAGTAGGTATCTACTAAAGGTATCTACTTTGTGCATATATGTGCATGTATATGCACGTGTGCCCTCATGCAGCATTGCTGAAGGGCACACAGACTGAAAAATAAAATAATCTATTAAACCCCCTAGGGGAGCAGTGTGATGAAATCATGCTCACTCTTCCAGCTGAAATCCCCTCTAAGGTATCTGATTCCTGACCTGGGGAAACAGTATCTGGGGGTTGGGGGGTAAGTAATACTACTACTGCAAGCTATTTAACCATTACCTTTTTTTTTTTTTTTTTTTTTACACACTGGCATCTTATGCTATTCACATTAGACTTATACTGCATAGGTATATACTCTGTAAAAATTAGTGGCATGCACCCTGCCCACAGCACATTTCAGATGAGTTACTGAAACCATCGGCTAGCTATGTACCTGAGTCACTGTTCATTTAGTCTTGCTTGTAAACACTTACCTCAACATCTGAGACAACAGGAAGGGGCACCAGTGATTAGAACTTCCAGCTCTACCTTTAGGATTTTAAAAAAAAAAAAAAAACAACAAAAAACCCACAGACACAGCTCCCATCAGTTACCAGTGTCTGAAAACACAAGAGAATTCAGGTCATCCATTCCCCGCTTCTCCCTGCCCCTGGTACTCCCACATTCTCAAGACAGGCAAGCTGAAAATAACTCAAAGGAAGGGTCTCACTGATTTCAGTGGGTTACAAGCATCCAACATTAGCCCAGGCTCCAGGAATCATTAGCAGTATTTTGTTGCCTGATCAAGCGTTACCATGGAGCTTCATCACTTCTGCTACAGCAGTAAAGGCAGCACAAAAATTGTACTTGCCTTTCAAGATACAACTGGATCCATGCATTAGCATGATTTAGCCCCAGTGTGTTCCAGCAGAGATGCAACTGTGCACGCATATGCAAGCATACTGAATTTTCTAATCATTTTGTATTATTACTGCCACAGAGAGGTCCTCAGCATGTCTTCAAAATAAACATGCTGTCCAGACCTGACTACCCAGGGTACACAAGAGCAGCAATATGTGGGACCTCAAAAAAACCTCTCAATGACATCATTCTGCATCAGAAAAGTGTCTCAGCTGATGTCAACACTCACAATGTAATCTTTGTTTACCAAAACAGTCAGCATTACAGAACACGGTAATAAGGTTGATTACCTCAAGTTGTACTTTTATTTTCAGGATTAAAAACCCCAGTGATATAGATGCAGAGTAAAACAAAGAAACAGTTGTTAACCCCAAGTTAATCTGCAGTTCAAATGAGGCATCCTGGTTTTACAAAACTGAATTGGACAGTGTGGGTAAAGCACAAGCTGCCAAGAGAAAGAAAAGAAGCTGCACAAAATACCAATTGGGAAAAGGTAACTCTTCACCTGGTTCCCTCCGCCCACTTCCAAAGAAAGTATAAATAGTATACAAATAAAAAATCCAACTCCAAAATAAATTTGACATTGAGCAAAATCAGAGAACCATCAAAATTATTTTTATATAGAATGTATTGATCAATACTTTTTTTCAATACTTTTTTACAATTCAGAATACATTGCAGTTCAATTTAATGAGATACAGAAGTTCTCTCAGGTCTAACAAAGGGTAAGAGAAGTACTGTTTCAATGAACACCACAAAATACATAAATATTCAGGAATATAAAATATAATTAGATTCAGCAAACAGTTCTAAAGCTCACATTCCTATTCCAGTCCCTATAATTAAAAGATAAAGCTTGTTTACTCAGTAAGACTTGTAGAGAAATAAATATGCTTATAGAAGTACAGACTTCAACAAGACAGATATATTGAACCAGTGGGACTGATTTTTTAATTATGAAACAGACTGAATTAACAACCTAAACCAAACAGCTAATATGATTATCATTGGAAGGTATGACTAAGCCCAACATACATGTCCTTAGCATAAAATTTGCTCTTCACATATGCTCTGGCTCTTCTACCCATCTGTTAAGTCAAAAAACAAAGTTGGAATAAGAATTTATCAGACATCCAGAAAAGCAAAAAAAAAAAACCAAAAACTTTTCCACTGCTGAAAGAACTACACCTTGATCTGCTACGAATTTTGAATGAAGTTTTGGATTAGTTCTGTTCTTCACATTAGACAATCTCTCTGTGCTCAACCAAATACTGAAAATTTACCTGCATTTTTGTCCCAGACAGTGGTCCTCTGACCAATGACTTTGCTTAAGACCAGATGGAAGTCTTATTAAAAGTGCATATGAACTCTTTATTAAATATCATATATTCAAGTAAACCTCAAGTCACACATGTTCTGTCAGACTTCCATGGGTAATCCAATTTTTAATCAAAATGGTTATGTCCTCTCTTTATCTCTAAAAGTCCTAAACCCTGGTCTGTTAGATGACAGATACAACAGTGAACTCTGACACCTGAGGAAAGTACACAAAATAAGTGCTTCCAAAGGCTTAGCCAGATGAAAACAGATAAACATCTTGGCAGATGCTCTACTTGTTCGAGCCAAAAATACCTGCTCAAAAGTGCTCCTTCAGCTTTACAGCACAGGTGCTTTCTAAACAGCAACATACTAACTCAGTACCAACCCAGCAGAAAACAGCACATGTCAGGAGCAAAGATACTATTTCCCCGAGTTGCTCCTTTTTTCTCCAGAGAATTTATTTAGCAGAAAAGGGCCCTTTTTGCAGTCAGCATTTCTGCTGCGGAGACTCCTAGTCTCACCTCTCTCGCTGACCACAACACCCCTGAAACTTGCCTTGCCAGAGCTGCCTCCTGTGGGATCCTCTCCAGCACAGCAAACACATGCAAGTTGGTATTCCTTCAGTTCTTGAGATAAAGTGGGACGGAAAGAATCTGTCTTTTGTTCACAACAACCAACATTATGACTCCCACCTCTGCAGTTAAATATATTAAGACAGTAGTTCCCAAATAAGGAATAGAGTGATTGGTAGTCTGAAAACCTCATAGTAACTCCTTTGTTTTCACGTACAAGTAAACAATAAGATGCTAAAAACCTCATATATGCTTCCTAGCAACATTCTCCCTGCTGCTTCCCATCAGGGATACATACGGAGGTCTCCTATGCCTCAGGTATGCCCTTGAATTGCACACAGCAACAATCAGTGCCAGCAGAACGGGCATACCACCAATGTGCTTGGCATTCAGTGACTGCACAGTAGGAAGAGAAACAAGTCAGAAAACAATGTATAAGTAACCTGAATTTGTAATAACGAACCATGCAAGTAATTATTCAAGAATATGCAATTCAAGTAAGTATTTTGCCTCAAGCAGCTACTAGTTTCCTGGCTTTTCTTCTCCTAGCACCTACAGAGCAGGTAAGTCCTGAGAACAATTATTCTGGGAGTTTTCCATCTCACCTGTTTGGAAGTGAACCCTACTACTTTGGGAAGATAAAAGCAGGACAATCACTCTATTCAATAGATGCAGGTCTGCATCAACTGCAAGGACCCCCCACCTTCTCCTGCATTCATGCCAATCTATTTTCCTCAAGCTCATACATATATGACTTTGCAGGTTGTTAGTTGCTCTGTGCTCAGCTGCAGCCCGCTCAGAGGCCAGACTCTCAGATGAGTTTCTCAGCAGGGGCTGCAGCCACTGTCACTCACCTGCCAGACCTGCTCCACTCTGTTGCCTGGAACCTGGCTAAACACCACCACACCTTCAATATGGGCACTGCATGCAAATTTCTGACCTTGATCCTTACTTCCTTGATCCTCCCTTCCTGCCCAGCTCACCTTTTTATTTTTATAATGCCAGAAAATAAAGTCTAGGCGAGTTCCGTTTTGCAGGGTGTGAGGAAATCTGGGTATGTTGCCGTGCCATGTCAGACAGATAAGCCTATTGTCAGGGGCTATAAAGCGTAGCAGAAGGAAGGTAGTTCATATTGCTTAGGGTGGTTTAGGACTATCCTAAACCCAATTCTATATATCAGCATTACTTTTGCCCAGAGTAATCCACAGGAGATACCCTGTTGCAGACAACTGTATCTGCCAATTGTCCTCAACTCAATAGTGAGACCTTCAGGTTCCTCACATAGAGGCATAACATCAAGCGCTGCTCTGAAATGACACACAAGTCTTTAGACAGGCCAAACTTACAGAAATGTGTTTTTTTCCTCACTTCATTAATTCTAAAGCTATTTTCCATTTATTTTCCCTCTGCTAACACTCTTAACACCTAGCATGCCGTTATCCTATTTCGAGAGGCAAGAGCTAACAGCCAATGTGTTGAGAAACTTCTGAGTTTGTAGTTAAAAATATCTAACCAAAGCCCTGAGTTACAACCATCACATCTCTATTCAAATAAATACAACAAAGGACTAACACCACAGCTATTGCTGTGCACACACAATATTGGTTAAGCCTGATAAATCTCTTTTGAGGTAGATATATACAGTACGATATATTAAGGGTCTAACACAAACATCATACTCACTGCACCTTCTCACCTTGTCCTCCAGTTCTGCAGGAAACCTTGCAAACATTATTTCAGCCTCATTGGCATTCAAAACAAGTTTTCCTGGGCTCTAAGACAATTTGCAGCTAAAAGACCACTGAAGCCCAACCCATATAATTAACACTATCATGAAGTTTCAGTTTGGGCCACAAGAGTAGGTTAACACAAAATTCAGCTAAGGAAAACCTAGGTATTTTAAATAACTTTTCCAACAAAATACTGTTGTTCACAACAGGTTCCAACAGTTTCATCAGCAAGAAAAAAATACCAAAAATAATAAAAACCTTCTGCTGGGGTTTTTAAAGGAAGTTTTAAACTAGAAATTTGAGCTTTAGTTCCCAAAAACTGATTTTCATGACTTGCCCCCCATGATCAAAACACAAGAGGAAAGGAGAAAGACAGCTTAAGAGACAGACAACCCCAAACTGCCTTAGAAAAAGGATTTTGTTAAAAAATTGAGGAACTCTAATGAAAACCATGCAACAAACAGATAAATCAGATTACAGTCTGCTCAAAACTTGGCCAAGGCTCACAGGGAAGGTTTACAAATCTTTAGATAAACTTGTCCCAAGTTCACAGTCTGAGACAAGCAAAGAGGTTTTGGGTTTTTCCGGGCTGTCAGATGGTGATGGCAGACACAGCATACAGTAACAAAATAAATAATAAATCTGGAAATTCACTCTTGAATAAAAAAGCTATAAAGATGACCCATTCTGTTGTAAATAGCTTAGAGATTAATATAAATTCATAATCGCCAAGCAATTAGTGCACGAGGTTGCTTTATAGAAAGATGACTGAGCAGAGAAGTATCTGCTAATTAGTCAACTTTTGTGTTTCATTGTTTTTTTTTTTAACCAAAGATAAATCAGACTGCAAGACCGCTACCAGCTAGTCAGTTAAGTGCTGCTAAGTACCAACATGTGACTGCATTGGCTCAAACAGGCATAGTCACTTTTTGTTGTGAATCCACACAAAACAGTATGACTACAGAAAGAAGCAGCACTGACACCTGCCTGTGTTTGTGTGATTATTGCTTACTTTATCACAAATGGGCACAGGCTGGGGAAAATTCTCACCCATCACTGTGGCTCTCTGAGAACAATCACAACACACTGCAAATCAGAGTCAATATTTGGGTTTTGAGCAGTCCCTGTCAGCTCCAGTTCTTTGAATACCAAGCAAACTCCCACTTAGCCCACCTCCTTCCAGAGAAAGGCCGTCTCCATGAGAGACTTTCCCACAAGGAAAACTCAATGGATGGAAAAAACAACCGACCAGCAAGCAAAAGAGAAAGGTTACACTGCGATTTCTCAAATGTCTCAAAACAGGAATTCAGACTTGTAAGTTATGATCCCAATAATGTGAAGGCTGAAATATTCTCCAAATAAATGCCAAAAGAGACACAGTTAAACAGTTGCAATAGATGTATTAAAGGAAAATGAGGAGGTCGAGAAGAAGAGTTTGAAGTCCACAGAGGCAGAGGGTGCCAAGACTTCGCCTCTCAGGCCCAAAGGACAGTTTGGATATTCACCACAGTGTAAAAGCTTCCCCCTGAACAACGACAATGTTCTTTCTTCAAGTAAGTCAGAAGTAGAGTCTCAAACAGAGTAATGAATACAGCAGCAGCCTCCAGCTGAGCCCAGCTACACCTGAGGTGGCTCAAGAACGATACCATCTCCATCACCCTGGTCACACTGCTGCTAAGGGATCAGCAGCAATCCTCGGTTTGAGTCCTGGTGGTGAGAAATAAGCAGGGTGGGCACACAGGGGGATGGTGAGGCCAGTCACCAGGGAGACACGCAGCATAATCGGGTACATCTGCTTCAGAGGCCAGCCTCTTGTTGGCAGGCAGACACCACGCCGGACTGCAGCAGATGTGCGCAATAACTTAGTCAAACACGTAGCCACGGACAGACACGTACTCAGCACATTGTGTTCCTCTCAGATCCATACACCACTGGGAGAAAGGACCTGCCTGTATCTGCTGTTTAACCACATTTCCTCTAGAAAACTTTTTAAAATAAACAGATATTACAATAGGTTTCACTTAAATAAAACATTTAGCACAGTTCAGAGATGTCCACTGAGGAGCACAAGTGGGACCCAGCAATCAGGATTTAGTTGCAGATTCATCCTCTTCTAAAAGAAGGTCGTTCAATGCAATAACTGTAGCAGCAAAGTCAACCAGCTCCACAAAGTCTGATGTAATAATGTTAACACCCATAACACCTGGTTTCTGTGCTTTCACCCAATTTAAAATCATGGGCAGGTTCCTAAATAAAGTGAAACAAAGAAAATTAGACATTTTAAGAGACTCTTCTATACACACACTCTACTTCAAATATATTATGCTGTTTGCAAATTATGTTATTACTTCACCTTTGTGATCAGGTCTTAACTAGTACCCAAAATGCAACTAAGTTGATGAGAAAAGTGCTTAACATAGCATGCAGTCAGTTAGCTATCAACCAGAAATACGGGTCAATCATTAATCCAAACTACCATACACACAAAGTAACATTTGTGAACTCTGTTTTCACTGAGCAGACTGTACTTCAGGATTTAACACTGCAGTGGTTTGGTTTTGCTCAAGTACACATTGAGCTGAAAGCTTATCTTCACAGCAGATGTCAGTGTAGCACAAGGCAAGGCCCAAGACGTCCCCCTGCCCACCTCCACCTTAGGGTGGGCAGGAAAAAAGTTGCTGGGGCAGTACACTGCATTTCTACCAAACTCTTTTCAGCCTCCAGACCCACTCAGAGCAACAGGATCAGGGAAACCAACCCAAGAATCAAGCCCTCAGGTCCATAGGGGTTGAACAGCCCACTGTACATCACTAACCAGAGAAAGGTGAGGTGTGTCAGGAATTAAGTTAAATGAAGTTAGAAATTCTGCAATAGGGAGAAATTTCAAATCATTTCTTGGACAGAGTGCAAGTCAAGAGTCTGCACAAGCTTTTTTGCACTTGAACATGCAAACCACAGGGTTTTCCGCATAGTTAAAGACAAGTTAGTGCCAAAATATGCATACAAAATTATATGAGAGGATGGTAGACAAATTGGCTAACAGGATAGAGAAGAAAAAAAAACCCTAAAAACACCCCACAGCTCTTGTTCCAGAAAAGAGAAGACCTTCTCAAGAACCAAGAGAAAACTTGAGTGGAGGCATAATTACTGTCTCTGTCAATGGACACACCAGACTTTAGCCAGCTAAGTGTGAATGTTGCACATTTCTTCCTTAGCAAAAGTTCAATAACACTTAAATATTCATATGCAGGGCAAAGTTCCCATATGAGAAGGCAGACATCTACATGGAACTGCAAAGACACATTTAGACATATAAGTCAGCTAGCATGTGTAAATGTATATGAGCAATAATGCTTTAGCAAACAGCAGCCTCTATTTTAAATTTTCACAGTTTACTTTTGAACAAGTGGCAATGATGAGGCCCAGGGAAAGGGATGAAGGCAAGCTTCCAGCCTACCAGTGGCTTACAGCTCAGATCTGTGCCATGAGTCACTTCAAACAAAACTGCTTGCCCATTACATGAAATGGCATGATTCTTTACTAGTTCTAAAATAGAAATTCAGTACACTCTTTCCTTTAATCACAAGACAACAGTACCTTTTAATATACAGTATGCAGACATTAGTTACATCCGTGCTGTTAAGTACCCTCAACAAGCATCCATCCGTATTTACAGTTGTGCACCTTGTGACAGCAAACACCAGTCAAAGCACTGGAGCACCATCTAGTGTCTCTTGCTGCCTGTGCAGACTCGAGCAAAGCCCCAAGCCAGAGTGGAGACATTAATATACTGCAGCAAACACCATTTGGATTTAATTATCTTTTGCTAGATTAACGTCTGTAAACAGGAAGGAGACAGAACTCCATGATTTATACTTCACCTGGAATTTCCTTACTTCCATCAACAACCTTTGTGACTGCAAAAGCACAACACTTGCTCTTTTTAGAAAGGAAGTTTAAGAAAGTAAGTTACATTGACTTCAAAATAATAATACTGTAATTGCTTCTAAAGTGACCAATGATTCTCATAAAGGGAACATGAACCAGCTGCTGAAGATGTGTGTTTATCTCACTGCTTAAGTTTTAGTTGCTGATCAAATTAGACCAGGTGTGACCACCTACCTAAGTGTAATTTAGAACTTAATGTCATTATGGAAAGATTAGCTGTTAGTGACATCAAAACAGGGAATATTAAACGGTGAGCCAGGAGACCAGATCCCACCAGGGCTGTTACAGTTACAGCAACTTTTAGCGAACAGGCTACAAGGTGATTACACCATAAAATAAAGTCGCATGGCACCTACCCTAGTCATGATGTTAACACTATTAAAGATCACTGGCACTCTGTGCTACTCAAAGTAAAACCCTCTTCTAATGATCATACTCATGGGCAAGTTAATTGTAACAACAGTCAGTGGCATTAAAAAAGTGAATTTGTTAATCTAATTTTTCGTAAAAAAACCCAAGGTAAAATACTGCCTGTTGTCATACTTCCTTGGCCATTACTGAAATTACGAGACAGATTTGTACAAACAAATGCAAAACCGAGTCCATAAATATGCAATTTTCCTCTGTGGCACAAGCTTTTTTCCCCTTCCCCTAAATTCAAGTTCAGCCAATTTGAAATGAATTATTGTTTTGAACCAACAGTTCCATCCCATGCTTTTTGAAGTAACACATTCAGAAAGAGCTCTGATTACAAGGATACACTTATGCTTACATAGATACCTTGTTATACCCTATACACACACATATACTTTATATAGATACCATAATTATTTTAGGCAATTCTTTTTAATAACTGCAGATCTCACATGACCAATAGTAATGAAGCAAAATGGCATGCTTTCAGCAAGGCTTAACTTTTTAGCAAACATGTCAGCTCCTTGCTTACTACATTCCTCTTTCTAAATGAAACAATAAGTGAAAAGGTGAGAAATAAAGACAAGTCCTTACCTATGAACAAGTGTGTTCTTCAGACCACGAATTAGATGGCGTGCAATAGTTTTCACTTGAGGCGTGAGAATTGCTTGAGAAACATGAAAAGTCCCATAACGACTTCGTTCCTCAAGAGTGGTCTCCAGGAACTGTAAGAGTTTGTGCACATTGGTTGTATTAGCCCATGGCGCTGGCATTTTATTCCCTGGCCACAGGAAGGAGTATTCCTGATACAAAGGGAAGTGGTAGAATATAAGAACCTAAAAAGAACAAAAAAGGAGGAGAAAAGTAAACAAAAAGTCACAGCCATGTTATTTATTGAAGTAGGATGTTGCATTGGTTTATGCTTATACAGTACTGCTGTAGCTAGCATAGCAGTGAAAAAACAACTAAACAAAAGAAGCTGTTCAAGTCATAAGTGTCAGTAAATTGCACTATTGCCAACAAATGAGATGCTTTCAGGGTCATCCTTTAAAATGAAAAAGTTGCCAAGAGTATACCCAAATGTTATTCAAAGACTTCAGCTTAAAAGCATTTCAAAGCACTGTCAGAGAACATTACATCTGTACTTGAAGTATTTTAGCAGTCTTGCCATCTTCTGCATAACTCTTATTAAGTGGCTAAAGTCTACTGGGCTGACTGGCATAATGGCATTCCACTCACACTTACTGCATGAGATGCCATACTCAGTCTTGCTGTCAAACTCTTCTCTAATTCAAGTGTCACCATTTTATGCCTTTTAAGGTGGTTCTCTATAAGAGGACAGCACAAAGATGCAGCTCTTTTTGTTAACACCCAAACTTACAAATTATTCATTTTGGACCCTAGCACTGACAGCATCAGTTCAGAGGAATTCCTCAAAGCCCCACACATTTTACAGTTTAAGAATTAGATGCTGTTGCTGAAAGCCTTCTCAGTTTGTGTGTATGCATGGAAGCAGTTACCACAGAGAAGAGGCATTTAATCTTGCCACTGCAGATTTGGATACCTGCAAAGCAGCTAAGAAATTTTGTACCATGCCTTCTTCACGTTAAAGCTTATATGCTTCACACTAGCCAAAGAGACAAATTTATCAAATCCTCACCAATACAAGTCAGCACAACACACTCTTCCAGAAGAGAAAACCATTTGTAAGAACCACAAGGCTCCAAGGATACTATCATTTAAATAATTAAGGAACATGCTTGGGAGCAGGATGCAGTCTAGCCACACCATGGATGGAGGACCTACACAGCTACAAACAGAGGGAAAAACGTACACTGCATAAAGGAGGCCCTAGTGGGCTTTAAATTGGCTGTTAGCAGTGTCCTTGGCCAATACCTTTAAGTGGAAACCACCCAGGCTCTGTATTTAAATCTTAATCTTTTGGGTTTGGAAAACATTATACATCCTCTCCCTACCTGGTGTTTCTTCTCCCACATGTACTGCAATGTCACATACTCTACACATTCAACAGAACAAAGCTTGGATCCAAATGCTGAGCGGATCCTGTCGATCAAGAAGAAGTGATGGCTGTCATCCATAGCGTAGAAGTGATTGAAATCCAAGAAGACTACTTCCTTGGGGTGCTGCTCAAGGAAGGTGTTGATCTCTTTCAGCCCATCCCATACTTTGATGCCAAACAAGCCATGTATGAAGTAAATCTCATGTCCTATTTCCCCAGGTTTGGAAGATACACGAAGATCAAAGTAGCGGATGCCACCTTCCAACTGCTCTTTGAAAGTCAGATTTTGAGTCACTGACCATTTCTTCATTATCTTTTTAACCAAAGAAATTCTGGCCAAACGTTTGATGGCTGTGGCTTGGTCTGGTCCCACAGGTGATTTTTCATCAACCCAGTAGCTGAAAGAATCATGTGACCCTAGAAAGAAAAGCCAAGAATATTTCATTTTAGAAAACTGACTCCCCCAAAACACATATATCCATGTGCTCTGTAAACTGAAAGAAATCCTAACATGCAGGGCAAGGTCACAGAAGAGTTATGCTCAAGTGTGAGTCTTTCAGACTATCCTTTACACCTTAGTTTTCCTTAACTGTACAACAAGAGCTAGGCTTAAGGTTCCTGGTTTGAACTGTTTTCTTGTGAGCTACCAATTTCAGTGCACTCTAAAAGCCATTACCTTAAGACAAACATCAGTGGCAGAGGAAAACATCCCTTCTAACCTTTCTTCATTTACAAACTACCAATCTGACCCCAAAGCTTTCCCAGAGCTTAGTACATCACTGATTTGAGATGAGACTCCAGCTTCACTGAAATAATCTGAGGCTTTAATTTCATTCCACCTGGTAAATCCAATCGTGACCTAATACACCAGAGCTCCTGGAACAGATATATTTATTCACGTGATAGACAGAGGGATCTGCACATGCACATGCCTCGTGAGCACATACCACTGTAGGCATAAAATGGTAAATAATTAGTAATCTGAACAACTGGCTGAACTTAGAGGTGGAATAATTAAGTACATCATCAGTTACTTTCTGGTTAGATACTAAGCTCACATTAAATAAGTTCATGAATATGTCTTTTACCAAGCAGGGCTTTGGACTGACCACAGATGTGCTGAATATAAAATTCACCAAAAAAGATGGCCAACAATCAAAATGGCCAATCCCTGCCAAAATAATGTCTGACAAAGCTCCCGTAATACAACCTGTACCTTGGCAGAGAAACTGGATCTCCGGTATCAAATCTGTGTTTACTAGAAAAAAAAGTCCTTGAACTGAAAATTCAGTACTAATTGGAAACAAAACTGAGACATAACAGAAATCCTTCAAAATAACAGCTTCAGAGTCAATAAAATATCCCTAGCTGAGCCAAGTCAATAATAGAACAAAGAGTAACAGTGCAGCACATCTTGGTTTGCACTGCACCAGGGCAGCATTAAGTAAAGATGGGCAGAAGCTAATCTATCACAGACTGTGATTTAACAGGGATTTCTAACCATTTACACCAGGCCACCAGCATTCTATGTCTAAGCTACAGCTGCTCCAGGCATGACTTCCCTTGTGAATCCCCAGCCATGAAGAAACACTACTTAACAGCCCTGCTTCCCTTTTTTCCTTCAGGACAGCAGATGATAGGTTCCCCATGAAGCCAAACTCCACTTGCTTCCTACATGCCCACTTCCTGAAGTACAGGAAAAGCACCTCCACCTCTGATTGTCACAAGCAGCTCCTTTTCCAGCTGCCTTGGGGGGTGCAGTGACCCTGCCCCATGCTGCCAGCATCTGCATTTACCCTTCCTGCATGCCCAGGGTTCTTGTCCCTGCTTGTGGGGTGACATTTTTCTATATTTCATATATATTTCATTTTCAATATTTCCATATTTCATATGGATTAGTGTTGGGTGGTGTTTTGTGTGTGTTTTCATTGGGTTTGGTGTTTTTTTGTTTTGTTTAATTGGTTGGACTAGATGATCTTAAAAGGTCCCTTCCAACCTAGGTGATTCTGTGAAATTCTGTGAAATAATTTCCTCCTCTACCTCAGTCTGCAAGTCTGTTACAAAAATATCCCAGTTTGTCATTTCCAATTTTAAGACCACATTTGCAGGATTCACAGTCTCCTTTACCCAAATTTGTTATTTGTGTACTGGTGCTCACTTGAAGACTGATGTATTTCCTGTGATGCAAGGTCAGAGCTATAAACAAGATTATTATCTCAATTGGATTATCTTGTCATGATTTTTTAATCCAGATGCAGGTACAGACTGTGCGCATACCAAACATCGGTTCACAACAACCTTAAATACATTCTTTCTCTACAAATTTCCAACTAGTTCAGAAGTACCAAAAAGGAACCATGAAGGTTAGTTTTGAGGCTTTACAAATGAACACTAAATACTAAGTCTTATCAAATCTTCACAAATTCATCACAGTCTTTGTAAAAGCACAACTTGTGGCTTTTCCATTCAGTCCTCTAGAAACAAGTGACAAGTAACAAAAAAGGTGTTTTTAAAAGATGTCAGCTTAAGGAGCTATTTAGTACCTGTCACCGTAAACTACATACAAAAGTAGCTGTCAGTTTTAGAGTGACACCTAGATTTTTTTTCTCCACCTACAAATATGTGACCCTGAACAAGTTATAGGATCAAAATGTAGTGAAGATATTTCAGAAAAAGCCATATAAGGCCTAGCTCATACCACAAGCTGCAACTCACAGATGTCTGGGTTTCATACACCTCCTTATACAGCAGAACGAGCCCTTCAAGCTTCTACAATATTTTTAAAGGAGACTCAACCACAAGGGGCTTGTCTTCTGCCTTTGAATGAGTCACTTTGCACAAGGAAGCCATAGGGTTTTTTGGTTTACTTTGTGTGGGTGTTTGTGTTTAAGTTCTCAATTCCATCCATTTTAATTTCTCCCTCTATTTAGGTCACTGTAGAAAATTGTTTAATATGCTAGAATAAGGCCATAAGAAACATTTTGTTTTCATTTAAACTAAGACTGTGCAGCAGCCTCTAGAGAGCTGACTACAGAAGTCACTTGTACCATTATGCTCCCTCAGACAGTGTCACTGATAAATCTGACTTAAGAAAGAATGACAATTTTATCTAGCATCACACATATTGTATTCAACTCAGAGCTAAGCAAATCCTAGCCAAGAAACAGCTTGTTTGTTAAGTTTGATCACATACTTCACAGCTACAAAAGCCCTTTGCAGATTGCCACATATGAAGCACATTTAAGGATACAAAGAATAAATTTCTCTTTACACTATCACAAAATTAATTTTATTTATAGCTCTAGAAAGCAACAAAAAAGAAAACAAATCACACACACTGCAACTTGTTCAACACATGCTTTAAGAACTGTACTCCTCAACAGGGAAGCTATTTGAGAAACTGAACTGTATGTGACATGCTTCTACAGTTAGAGAAAACCCACAAAACTGTTGCCCTGTGGCTGTGCTTAAAAGCCTAGGAAACATGACTTTTCATTTACAATGAAGTCAACACGTATACCTAGATATAGCCAAGTAAAACGTGAGCTGAAGCATCTAAAAAACAAGTTCTTTACACAGTTGGTAGAAGACCACCTCCTGAGGAGGACAGACAGGGAGCATCATCGATACTGAAGGTGGAAAGACACAGTACAAGTTAAATTTGATTTTCAGTGGTCATTTACAGAAGGCCAGCCACCAACTGTGAGAAATATCTAGGCTAAACCTGGACTCAGAGCATTTTTACTCTAGTAAGAGAAAAGCAAATTGAAAATCTGAAGCAACAGCACTGGATACTTGTTGCACAGAGAAGTAAGAGCTACATGAGGATCCACGTCATCCACCAGGCCCTTCTTTAAGATCACTGTGTTACCAGCTCAGTCACTAGCTTTTAACATAGCTTAGCTGTGATGTTAAGCTACATGCTAAGCTGATCACATCATAATGTCAAAATAATCCCTTCTCTCTTTTGCTCTACTCCTAAACTTCATGAAAGGCCTAGCCATCGTGTAGCCATGGCAGGAAGCAGGCTGGTTGCCGGTACAGCATCAATTTCTTTTTGAAATAGCCATAATTTAAATCAACCCAATCCTGTACAATTTCAAAGGTAAAGGCCAGAACATACATCAGAACCATGGAGCACACCAGCCCCATCTTGTTAGCAGCTCAGCATTAGAGCTCATTGTGGTTTAACCCCAGCCAGCAACTAGGACCGTGCAGCCACTCACACATTCCCCTTTCCCCTGCAGAAGGGCAGGGAGAAGAGAGGAGAAAAAGAGGGGAAAGGGGAAAAAAAGAAAATAAACCCTCATGGCTTGAGATGACAACAATACAATACAACAATAACAGAAGAGGAAAATAATAATAACAACAGGGAAAAAATATATACAAGACAAATCACTCTCACCACCCAGTGATCAGTTGCCCGGCCCAACCTGAGCAGTCATCACAGATTCCTGCCCCCAGCCAACTCCCATTATATACCAAGCATGGCATGTATGGTATGGAATATTCCATTGACCATTCCATTGTTCTGTCTGTGCTCCTTCTCAGCTTCTATGGGGAGCTGAGAAAATCCTTAACTAGTATAAATGTCACCTAGCAACAACTGAACCATGCATTATTGACATTCCTTTCATACCAAATCAGAAAACACAGCAACCACTAGAAAGAAAACTATCCCAGCTGAAACCAAGACAGAGCTGCTAACCAACCACATTGTCATTAAGGTCTAACACAATGATGTGTGAAGATACTTAGAAGCAAGCATCACAAAACTCTCATAGTGACATACACAGAAAAGTCTTTTCCATGTATAAGAAATTCTTTATGGGCTGTATCTCCCCTGCCAAATGGTGTGCATCTCTAAATTATACTGACCACTTTCTCAGGGAAGTTAAAACAGTTCAAGAAGTCTTGTCAGCAAAACATTTCAGATGATACCTGACATCTTAAAAATAAGTAGCACCCTGTATTGACTCAATAAATCCATTCCTTACACTTACTGATTGTGTACAAAGCAACTAACGAACTGAAGTATTTAAAACTTCCATCTTACAGATTGAGAAATCAAAAGGCACAGAAGAGTCAAGAAACTTAGTCTTCATTGTCCTTTAGGTAGAGTCCAGAACCCCAGTCTGAACTGCCTCAAGGGCATGTTCTTGCACATGCAGCTCAGTTCTTGAGTCACTGTACATGAGAACAGATTAACAATCAGATTGCAAACCATACTGAGCTGCTCCAGTGACATGGTGTCAATCTGGTGCTCAACCCTTCCCAAGAGCAAGCTATGGAAGGGAAATAAAACAAAGATGATGATTTGCCAATTCCTTCCAATAGGCCAAAAATGCATTGCATGAAGTGGCAAGCATTAAATTTAAGCATGAAAGAGTCTGCAGATTCAAAGAAAAAAAAATAGAAGACTGCTAATCAGCTGGCAGCTCTTACGGAGTAACAGACAATGGCTGCTCTGTTTTGGTTTCATTTCTTTCATCTGACAAAGACTGGAAGCTTCAAGGAAAGCAGTCACATCCCATCAGGAAAGCAGTCACATCCCATCAGGAAAGCAGTCACATCCCATCAGATGCCCAGATATTTAACCACCAAAGGCTATGATATGGTTAGAACTCCATTAAAGAGATCTTCCAGATGCCAGACTGTTAAAATGATGGATAGTCCTCTTAATTTTATCCCATAAGTGCAACAACGGATTAATTTTTATTCATATCTTTAAGCCCCTTTTTATTCTCCTTACACTAATTTCTCAAGTTAATTGTATGTTAAATAGATCGCTTCTCAATTCAATTTGTATGTTAAATAGATTGTATTTCACTGTTCAGGATGACTTTTTTGTTGAAGCCTTTATGCTAATTGTTAGAAAGCAGCCTTTTATCATCACATCTGCAGCAAAGTCTAGCTTTCTAGTGTGTCTATTTGTCATGCTACTTAGTCACAGATAGTCAAATTAACCCATGTTGTAGCTCAAACAAATGACACTAATCAACAATGTTATTAAGCCTCAAATTTCACCAATTACTAGCTATATCGCTTTGTATTATCTTTTGTTTCCACATCAGTACTTTCTCCATATAGTGTTGCAGCACAGAGATGGGGATCAGTATCATCTCACCATTCCTGGTGTCCCTTTACAATCTTGTAAATTTATCTTCATAGGATGACAAAAGTATGTCTACATGGCATACAAAGTGCAGAGATCTTCCAACATAAAACACATTTGTGCATTGCCGCTTACTAGAAAACAACACAAGAACTCCTGTTTTTTCAGATACAAGCATGTCTACAGTTATATCACTGTAACTGTATATACCCTGGTTGCAAGGCTATGGACTTGTCAGAAGTAGCAGTTGAAGACACGTTTCACAGAAGTCTGTCTAACCAAGAAACAGGCAGGTGAGTGCCCGTTTGCACTGTCAGTAAGTTTAGCTAGATCAGACTAATTTGTCTGATCTAATCTTCACAGTAATGGAATATTAACAGGATGAAAAATGCAAGAAAACCTCTTCTGTTACATTAAACATTTGTAAAAAGAAAGGTCAACATACTGTACCAAGCCCCTAAAAGCATTAAAGGGTCATTTATGGACAAAGAATCACCCTGGCTGTAGTGACGCCAAACTTCTTAGAGCAAGCTTTGCTCACTACGCAAAGTACATTCCCCATACATTACTAAACACCACACACAACACAGCATAGCAAGCATAACATCACCAAGACATCTAGGAGCACAGTAATCAAGTTCCAAAAAACACAGGATGCAAGTGCTAGCAAGTTAAGGCTGCCCCACATATGCTCTTCTAAGAGTGTGCCAGAACTGAGGGAAAAATGGGATAAACAAAAGTGCCTCTCAAAGCCCAGAAGTCCCCAGGATTCAGGTCATTAACAATCCAGATTTTCTAATCAAAAGATTAACATCTTAAAAGCTCTGCACTAATGAAAAGCAAGTCAAATAGTTCATATTAACTTGCCCAGCAAAAGGAGGAGAGGCAGGAATAACAAACATCCTATTGATAATTACCTAAAACTATTGAGGTATTTGTATTTTAATAAAATCCTAAAAGAATCCTTTAGATATTCTTAATGCAGTCTCATTAGCAAGGACAAAGCCTAGAACAGACCAAATCCTCTTAGGAAAACTTCCTCTCCCTATCAAAAGAATTACCCTGATTTCCCCCCCCACTGCCCCTTTTCAGGGTGGGAGGTGGAGGGGGGGTGGAAATAAAAGAGGTACAGAGAGAAAGGGAATGCTTATAACTGTCTCACATGGTAGTTCACTCTTCTTCCCAGCCAGGAGTAATCTGTTTGGCACTGGCTGGTGTTATTGCCATTAAGGTTTTTTTTGTGTGATTTAGCAACAAGTTCCCATTTACGAGCAACCTGATATTTTTTCTCCTGTTTTCCTTAGAGTTCTTTTCCTTTTTTTCACATCTTGTCTGGAAGAGCAGGCAAGCTGGAACTTTCACACAACACAGGAAAACAACCACCATTTATATCACAGAATCATAGAATTGTCTATGTTGGAAGGAACTTTTAAGATCATCTAGTCCAACCATCACCCTAACTCTGAGAAAAAAAAACAACATCACTAAACCATGTCACTAAGCACTATTTCAACCCATCTTTTGAACACTTCCAGGGATGGTGCCTCAACCACTTCCCTGGTCAGCCCATTCCAATGCTTAATAACCCTTTCAGTGTAAAGCTCCCTCGGCCTCTCCTCATAAGACTTATTCTCTAGACCCCTTCGTTGCCCTTCTCTGGACCCGCTCCAGGTTTTCTGTTTGAAGAAACTTTAGCACATTCTGCACTCATTTACCAGGCAGTGAAGTGACTCTCTAGGGCACACAGATTTTAATAAAGGAAGAAAGTTTTTCCTGATGAAAAAAAGATCTTCATAACACTGTCTTAAGAAAACTTTGTGACATTTCCATCAGTCATCAATTTTAGCTAAACAGATGAGTAGTCCTTTAAAAAGGAGAATCCCTAAGATCTGAGGCTAGTTTATCAGTAGAACTCTTGCACAGACCCAGTACAATTACTTTACTATCTGCCCCACCAGTCTCTCACATAGAGATGTATAAAGGCAACATTGTTACTTGGGAAAGAGCGGACCAACTTGCCTTAGATATTCTCATCAGTACAGTGATGCAGATAATTTAATGGCTCCTCTCTATCAAGGGTTGAGATTTGCTGCTACAGTGAAGTAGACAACCAACATAGTAAATAGTCCCTTCAATAAAAGTTCATCCTGAAAATTCTCCATTTACAAGTCGTATCCAACATCACCATACTTATGCAGATGTTTTCTTCTAATGGTTATTACCTCATTGATTAGTAGATGCCAATTAAATTGTGACAGAAAATAAAGCTTGGTGAATCAGAAAGTTAATCTTAGATATTTACTCCCTTTGAGCTTTAACCCAACAGATGGCCAGTTTAGCTGATTCAATGATCCTTTTAATTAGGACTCTAAAGGAGTGCTGTTTGGAAGGAGGATGCAGTCTCAAGCTCACTGCCGCTTCTCCCTTCAGAAGCCACATCCATAGCACACACCAGCCCATGAACAAAGACAGAAGAAAACCACAGCATTAGCAAGTTCAGCAGCTCACCTCAGGGTCATGCAGGCAAAAAGAAAAAAAAAAGAAATCAAGTCCAAAGACACTAGTGCCTAGTTCTTAATTGGACAGGACTGCTGCTTCTTTTAAGAACCATTTCAGTTCTGCTTGGCCAACTAAAAGACAAGCAGCCTGTATGGCTTTTGCTGAACAGTTGCACTGTCAGGACAGCAGAGCTGACCAGAGCTCGTGGGTAGGGAGATGCTCAGGGACCCACCAGCTCCAGGTGTTCCTGTGTGACTGGGACATGAGCAGAGCAAACCCAGCAGTAACCCACAGCAGCTTATCATAGGACACACACTCCTCCATGCTCTACATCCCCCCTTTAGCATTCACTACAGGCTTGGCTGGTAGGGCTGCTCCTCGTTAAGATTGCCTGCTAGCTGTATGTATAAAACTGTTTTCCAGGGCTGGTCATTTTGTAGGACTTTGATCACGTAGAACAAAAGCATTAGATTTCTCCCTCAGCTTTTTTTAGGTGACCACCTCAGTGAAGGGTGGATACCATGGCATGCTGTAGTACAGAAAGTTTCAACCAGTCTTACTGACTCTCCCATGAAAAAATTATGGAAAGTTATTCAATTAAAAGCTAATGAAAAACGTGTGTTGTAGGGGGGGAAAAATCAAGCAGCTTGACCAGTGCTGTAGTTCGGAGCAGAAGACCAACATTTACTATTTTAGAAGGCCAAGGAAATATCTATCCTCAGAGATCGCTGAAAAAAAAAAAGCCCAAATTATTTCAACAATTATTTCAACTCTCAGTATAGTTTTATTTTAGCCATAATTGAGCTAAGATTATTTTCTGTTAGAAAGATGTCTTTGGAACTGTAACACTTCAGCTTTTTCATCAGCTCTGGCCACCTATAACCCAGCATCCCACAAGCCGCTCTCCACCAATTGTTCAGCCTGATGCAGGCAGGAACAAACACAACATCGCAATTGTTCTTCATTGCTTCAAAATGAGATCCTGGCCATCCTTCCACATTTCAGAGGAGAGAGCTAAGACGCATGGTGGGATCACTAGAAGATGACAGAAAAGATTCTGGGGACCACCAGAAGATCCATGACTGAGGAGCTGCCCTACCTCTCCCCAGAGATGCAGGCTGCCCACATTCTCCACACCAGTAAAGCACTCTGCCTAGCTTTACATATGTACTGCTTTCTGAAAAAATGACTTTTGGTGGTGAAAACTTTTTTAGTATTTCAAATCAGCCTTTAATGTACAAAGCTTTACCTACAACACCAACGTTTATGTTTTGAGATTAAAAATGAAGTCTTACAATTTAGGATGCAAATATTGTTGTTAACTGTCTTTTAATATCACCTTTCAAAGTGTTGAACTAAAACACTTTTTGTAATTTACTATTTTTCAGCTCTCTTCTCCAAAGACTAAACTGAAATAGAATCTGAACTAAGGTCAAATTAATTGGTTCCCAACTAAGCTCAATTCCTTCCTCAACAGCAGGTTCACCAAAGCTACGTGAAAGAAAATATAATCCCCCATGTTTTCTAAATACAGCCATTTGACATCTTTGTACATTTGCAGGACCATGACACATCAGGTTAACCTTCATTCTCCCTCAGGACAGCCACATGCTCCATCGTCCACCCTAGGGTTTGCTTAATCCCATGGACTGTTGTTTCAAAAAGTTTTTTTTGAGAAGTGGTTCCTGCCAAAAAAGTCCCGCTAAACCATCATCATCAACACTGAAAAGCTTTCTATCAGGTTAGCTTGCTGAACATGGTCATTCATACTTGTAGGAGTGGAGGAGGGAAAACAGGGGACAGAAGAGGTATTTGATTAGCTTACTTATATTACAAAATGGCACCCATAACTATTGCAGGTGCTCCTGCAAAACAAAAATACCCTCCAATATAGCAGTGGATCCCTACCTAAGTGACCACAAATTTCCTCTAGAAGACAAGTCAGCACTGGGGAAAAAACTCACACTAACCAGCCTGACCAGAAAGGGAACCAATCTAGGGATACAGTTTGATCAAAAATTGCAAGTTCATCTACCTGTTTTGTCACAGCTCTTAATTATCTAAATATGGAATAACCCAGACAGCATTAAGTAAATGCTTTATTACCATGACCCAAAGGAAAACAGAACTGCATACTCTTCTGCAAATCTCATTCACCCAGAACCTTGGAGTTTGGACTAATAAAGCACTCTATAAGGTGATAGTTGGCAGTGAACATCCACTAGACTGCTTTGCTGTCTCGAAACAACAGGCACAAGCTTATGATCTCAGGAAGTGGATCTTGAGATAGAAAAGGTGTTTCACCTGTCCTAATAGAAGTATTCATGTATAAGCTTGAATTGGAAAATGGTGCTGTATCTTCAGAAGCAGACAGAGTTCTCAGACTCTCACACCTACTTAATTGTGATACTGCAAAAATTACTTAGAAAGGCAAATACTCAAAATGAAACACTACAAATTGGATATGCCACAGCTATGAATTATGAACATGCAAGTAAAAGCAAGAAACAGGTTAGGCTTCTCCAGCAAATTCTTTAAGTAGCCGATTTACTTTGAAAGCAGACTAGGGACAACGCTGCAGCTTCTTCTCATGTTCCATTTCTCAGGGGGAAATTACAAAACCACCAGATGAAGATCAAGAGATGACCAAAGCATCACAGATGTACATGATTTCATAAAATTGTTTAGAGTAAAACAGCTTGAGATTAAACACATACTATAATATGCAATATATCACCCTGCCAAGGGTCATGTTCACAATCAAAATGTTTAAGAGTTCATTTTTAAACCCACATTCAAAGAGGATTAGTCTGGAGTATAATCAAGAGAAAACCCTCTAGAGTTTCACACAAGGTCACCACTTGGAAGATGGTTGGTTTTGTTGACTACATTGTATGCATGTAAGTTGATATTTTAGTTACTTGATATTTGCCAATTTCTCATTGCAAGAGATTCCTTCTCTCATGACATCACACAGGAAACATCTCCTTTCCTTAGACAAGGCTATGCTCATTTAGAGTTTAATCTAGTTTTTCCAATAGAAACAACAGAAAAGACTGAACTGTACAAATGATCACACCCAAGGCCTGAAGGATGACCCCAAATTTCTCAGTTTCTCTGTTTTGAGCACAAAGTTAAATTCACCTGTAAACACCAAACTGGCATACCTCATGAAATACCCGTCTTAAACATCATGTGTTATCAGTCAGTTCTAAGGACTGAACCACCAATGAGTTTGTGATATCTAGTAGCATGCTCAGGGAATCATAGGATAATTTAGGTTAAAGAGAGCCCCAGAGGTCACAGCTATCTCTTAAAGATGAAAACAAACAGCTCCAAAAGCAGAACTGTTCGCAACATAACAAAGTAGAACTCTGTATATATATCCTTATTTTCTAGAGAGGGTTAAGATTTTCCCACTTACAATGCCATACAATGAATTAAATTCAAGCAGTATCTTTTCTGTGTATGCTATCAATTCTTTCACTTTAAATAGAGCTATAATGCCAACATTTGATCCCTTCTGTTTAAAAATAAGTAGAATCTTTTATTCTTTAAATGCTGCATTTCGCAAAGTGCAGCAAAGTAAAAAAGTAAAAAATAGTAAAAAAACCCACACCAAAATCAACCAAACAAAACCAAATAACAGTTTCAAGATTTTGAGTGCTGACTTAAAAGTTAAACCACGGGTTTCAACTGTTCTAGCACCTTCACTAGAGTTACATCTCTGCTCCCATGCACAAAAGAGAGGGAATAGGAAGGGGAAAAGAAAACTAAAACCCAGTTGAATCCATCACTCCAGCAGTGAAAACATGCATCCAGAGATGAACAAAAGCAGGCCACACTTGTCATATCCATACACATGTATAAGGCACAGACAAAAAACTGTTCCTCTGACCTACCTTTCACCTCTCTTGAAGACAGGATTGGCTTTCATTGCTATTCAGCATCTGTATACACATGCCTCGACTGCAACCTGTTTTGTGCAATTCTTTCTTTGCACCCTGCTACTAATATCTCCTTGGCTCCCCAAAAGGTTGCTTTATGAAGCACCACACATCCACTTCAACAAAATAATCACTGGATTAAAATATACAAAAAAAAATTCTCTAAACATCTACCCAAAATGTCTTTTCCCTGCTCACAGATTGCATGAGGCACATGCAAGAAAGTCATGAGAAAATACACTAACTTTGACCACAAAAAAAACATTGCAAGTATTTTCAATAAAAACACTTCTCATTTTAAAAGCAGCATGACATTGCTGAAACAACAACTCATTTCCTTGGTTTCTCTGCTACAAACACACAACCAGTGTTTTAAGTGACAGTCAGTGGCAACACACCTAACACAACCTATGTCATAACATTCTGCAAAGTTTCACAGACTAAGTTGCTACAGCAACAAGAAGTCGATTTACTACTGTTCACTAAAACAGAGAAGGATTTATTTACCAGGAGTTTCAAAACATGCAGCTGCCTGGATTTTCTAAGAACACTGAACTTCGTTTCTGTCCCCCTTCCCTGTTCAAATGAACAGGGTTATATAAATTTTTTTTTCTACTTTCGGGGGGAAGGATTTTACTTCAAATTAAAACACTGCATTTCAACTGTTCTACTTCAGACAGTACAGCAAGGAGTGCTGTGGTACCCCCACAGGAGGTGTATAGCCCCTTCTGTATGTGGTTCAAGTGTCCTCTGGTTATCTCTTCTGGCACAATAGAGTCAGGTTACTCTGTTTCTAGGGAAGTGTCTCCACATGCCCTCTATATAACACATCCTCAAACAGTTTGGACACGCTAAGGCACTACCACGAAAATCAAGCCTGTAGCACTAATGACCAAAGCCTAACATTCAGTACACCAGACCTGCTACAGTAGCTGCCCCTAAAATCTTCCCTCTTGACATCTACAAGAGATACTAGATTATATTTTGCTTTTTACAGACAGAAAGCCAGCCAGTTCCTAAGTAACTCTAGGGTCATCTACTGTTTGCCTTGTTTGTCAGTCTGTGACCCAGAAATGATAACACCTATTGTCAATTTCTTAAGCTAAAAGCTCTGCATAGCAGCTAGGAGTTAGTTGCTTTAAGTTCAAGTGGAAGATGCTTATAAAAATTTTATAAGCAATTGTGCTATTATAGTGCCTACAGTGTAACACCATACATTGGGAAATTTTATAACCATGCTATACTCTTTTTCCCCACTGACATACGCAAGTTCTGCCATAAAAGACATCTCCGTTTAACAGCCCTCCAGCTGTTAGATTTAACGTAAACAAACCTTCCTCCTGACCTACCTTTAGCCTTGCTGAAACAACCTGAAAAACCTTAGAGAGGACGTCGCAGGCCCCTGTTTTAAAGGCAGTGGAAACAGGCAGATCCCCCAGCCACAGCCTGACGGCTGCCTTCCCAGAGATGACACTCTCCTCTCCTGCCAGGGACGGGGTCCATGTTGCTCACAGACAGGTGCTCAGGCCCAACCGGCTGCCGACGCCCGAGGGCAAGGCCTCCCCCCCCGCCTCAAGCGAACACCAAACCGTACGGGCAGGTCCCTCGGGGCTCTGCCTACAGCCAGAGTACCGGGCACAACCCGGCCCGCCCCAACCACCGGGAACGGCTTCGCTAAATGCGAGGGGGGACGGGACAGGACACGGCGCCGCCAGGAGACTCCCCTCAGCGCCAGGCCCCGCAGGCCCTGCCGGCGAGGGACAGGCCCCGGTGGTTCCCGGCACCCAAACCACCGCCCCCCTCTTCCTCTTCCCCCCTTCCCTCTCCGCCGCCTTACCCGGGATGGCCAGGTTGGAGAGCGGGTAGGAGCGCAGCGCCGCCGGCAGCGAGCCCATCCAGTCCGCGTTGCTCTCCGCCATGGCCCCCGCGGCCCACCGGCGCTGCCGGCCGCCCTCCCTCCCGGCCGGCGGCCTCATCCTCGGCCTAGGAGAGCCGAGCAGGGCCGCAGCGGCGGGGCCGGGGCCCGAGCCAGCACCGGCGGGGTCGCGGCCGAGGCCGGTGGCGGCCG
>JAOXJM010000001.1:94808401-94824419 GCA_026413425.1 Tringa solitaria | reverse complement strand
ATGCTGAGTACAGGGGCACAATCACCTCCCTACTTCTACTGGTCACACTATTTCTGATACAAGCCAGGATGCCGTTGGCCTTCTTGGCCACCTGGGCACACTGCCGGCTCGTATTCAGCCGCTTGTCAATTAGAACCCCCAAGTCCTTTCCCGCCCGGTGGTTTGCCAGCCACGCTTCCCCGCCCAAATCTTCCAGAATCCGGCCCAAATTCTTCCAGAACCCAAGTCCAAGATGAAAGATTGAAGCCCGCGTTACCGGGGCGGTTGGTGCCGATAAAATAATGGCTTGAGAGGGTTTTGGAAAGACGGGGGCCGGCAGGGCACGTCGCTACACCCCTGCACCCCCCCGCCATGACCCCGGCGGGGCCCGAGGGTCGGGACGGGACCAGTGGCCGGTGGCCGCCGGCTGCGGTGCTGCAGCGCCACCTGCTGGTCGGCAGAGGGAATGCGGCGCCCGCCCCCGCCTCCCCAGCTGGGATGGGGTGGGGGGGGTCTGAGGAAGAAGCTTCCCTCCCCGGGAGAAGCTGGAGATCCTTACGCTGATCCAGGTTTGTGGAAGCAGCGGCACCCGCCGGGGGGATGGAGGGGTCAGGGACAAAGCGGGACAGAGCTCCTGGTTGCCGTCGTTGCGGTCTGGCTGCGTTAGCGGGTGGCATTGGAAACCGCGCCGAGCCCGAGAGCTTCTCAAGGCACGGAGAGAACATCTCTGACCTGCAGGCAACCGAAGGGGTTAAAATATCTGAGCTGATAACATAACTCCTCTTTGACAGGTATGCTATGGACAGTCATCCTCATCCAATGACGAGGAAGGAAGCCCTGGCTTTCCACGTCCCTTGCAATATGGCTATCTAGCTTTTTTTTTTTTTTTCAATTTCTTTTTTTTAAGAACAAAAAGCTGCCTTTTGCAGCGACTGATAGTATGACAAAAGTTAAACGACTTTGCTTCTGCAAACCCCTACAGACAAGAAACGCTGAAATTAATATCGAGCCTTCCACGCATGTAAAATCTGTACAGTTTTGTAGGAACGAGTGTTTTCTGTTCAGCCCAGGTATTCCCTCAGTGATGGATTTAGAACTGCTTGTTGCTAAAAGGTAAATAATACAACAGAATACTTTAAAAGGGTCTGACCCATTAGTCTTTCCAGTAAGTCATTCATTCATGCAAAGTCCTGGGAAATACAGTGCTCTGAACCCTGATACTCATCGACCAGTGTTTAGCAGTAAGTAAAGCAAATCCCATTCCTAAATCAGAATACCAATTTTAAGCTTGACATGATTGAATTTTAGTTGATTTCCACTAATTACAGAAATACCATTGTGGTAACGCTACATTTTCAAACAAGCTTGGAGGGACAGTTTCTTGGCTGGCTGAAGGTAACGTAGGACCACTCTGCTGCCAAAAGCCGTGCTCCTGCTGCAGCTCTCGTGCCTTCTATTAGTGACCGCGCAGCTGCTGACCTGGCCAAGCAGTAATTATTGTTTCAAAGGCACTTCCAAAAGGACTGGCATTTTCCATTATCTTTAGGGTCTTTATTCACTTCAGTCCTTAAGTCGTCTGGTCCACGGGTGGTTTGTACCTGAACCAAAGTTGACTCGTTCTCGTGACTTCGCCAACGGCAACCGAGTTCTCTTCATGAACACATCCACCAGGCCTGCACTGAGCCTTTTCATCTTACCAGCCCCTCCCTGTGATCCTGTTCTGCAACCCCGGTGATGACAGATGCAGGGTATTTTCTTCTGTGTAAGGTGCTGATAAATTTTGGTTGGTGTCACAGGGATGGGAAATTACACATTGGGTCATACTAGTCAAGATTTGTATAGTAAAAAATGTTAGTTTTAAGAGCGGCGGCTCATGCAGGTATGAAAAACCTTACGTTAAGTGAATGTTTCCCGTGTAATTGTGGCGTCCACACGGCACAGCTGTCGTCTCCACACACTCAGTAAAACAAAAAGCTCCAGCACTCTTCAGGCAGGCTGGCGGAGTGATGTGTTAATCTGCTCCCATTAACAAGACAGCAAATTCCCAGTTGATCACCCCATTCAAATTGAGTACATGTAATCTCGCGGCGACACTCACAACGGTGTTGGCGTAATGCATATATAGAGATAGACAGGATGAAGTAAGTGTCCTCAGGAGTGCTCAGCTTCCAACATTAATGTCATTTAGGCGCTCTGCATTTAATGTGGGTCATTAACACCAAATTTCTGTAGTCACCGTTTCAAACACAGAGCCTTTTAACCGTGTCGGTCTTCCGCGCGCTACACAAGGGGTGTGAGCTATGTTACAGGTTCTCCAGTTCGTGGCAGGAGGGGGGGGTCCCATCAGACTCCACCATGGAGGCGTACTTTATTGGAGGTGGCGGTGGCTTGAAAGATGGAGGTCTGTTCATACTGAAACAGAAGAGAAAAAAATACGCTATCACACAAAAGCCATATAAAAGACTGTTGTAAAATGTTCACAGAAGGAGGCAGAAGGACAGTAAATCGTTACAAGAGCACCTGACATTTGCTCTCACATACTGTGACTTCCCTGTTTCTGTTCTATAGCTCCAGCGCACCTCCTGGTACTTATTTGGCTTTCTCAGCTCCCACCTCACAATTTTATTTTATTCATGCTTTAAAAGAGCAGATCACTGTCCTGGTGAACCATTCAAAACCCCTGCAGAGATCTTTTGCTCACACTGCTCTCTGAAGGTGTATTTAAAGACTCGTAACGAGTTCTTTTGGCAATTTATAGGCCATAATAAAGAAAGGTCCCGTCCCAAAACAGTGAAAAAAATAAAGCCCATTTTTTCCTTCGATATACAGACTTGCAGTCATGTCTTAAAAGGGTTTTCTAGAACCACAAATGATTCATAATCACCTTGATTTTTCAAACATTTTAGTAATGTTTGTAAGATTAAAAATAATTGGCTAATAGATACTTGGATACTACATCAGTAGATCTCCGAGTGCTTTAGCAGGGAATTAAACTTTGGTAATAGTTACAATCTCAATGCTTCTTTGACTGGGATTAAGTTTCAGGTAGCCTACTTTCACATATATTATTCGCAACTCAAATAAAGCTGCCTTAGAAGTACAATTTCATTAAAACTTGTCCTCAAGTAACCAAGCAAAATGAGAGAGTAAAAGCAGCTGGCAGGGAGGGCTAATAGAAGTGAGGGGCTTCAGGGAAAAAAAATTGACTTGTATTCTCCCCTCACACCCTGAAGCTGCACCACAGCTCTTATTTTTTAAAATGTATTTTATAGATAACCCATGGAACAGACGAAAGGACTGAGAAAACCGCACATTTCATCTCTGTATGAGAAAAACAGCATTAGTAATCCATGTACTTAAAGGTCTTGTGTGCTATGGGTAGTCTCAAATGAAAATGCGGAAATCCAAACAGCTGGGTTAGTTTGTGCTGTCCCCTGTGCCACCCCTCCCGCCCCTGCGGTTCCCTTCCCTGTACTTACATCTCTTTCTGGTACTGACACCATTTCCTGATGCCTAAAGCTATTAGAAAACTGCAGAAGAGCAGCAGGACGGCTACCACTGTTGGCCAGGGGAAGCGACTGGCTTTTGTGTTCTTCATGCCACCTGGAAGGAACACAGGAGACAGAGCTCAGCTGAATGTCCTCAGGGAGAAGGGAAACCTGCTTGATGCCTGTGGGTCACTGCTTCCCCCAGGCAGAGTACGGGTGACAACACAGCCCCAAACCAACACCCAGCCGCCAGCTTCTCAGGATGAGGATCCCAAACTCTGAGCACTGCAGCTCTAATTTGTGGACGTAACTCACTTTTGTTCTGACCGGGTTTGGGGGCTGATGTCAGCCACCCATCGGCTTGCAGGATGAGAATATTCAGATACAGCCACCTGGCAAGTGTTTCATCCAAAACCCATTGGTTTTCTCTGTTGCCCTGCGAGCTTCCCTGAGAAGAGGAAGCGTGTCATGGTGCAGCTGGGCACAGCTGCCCATCCCAGCCCTCCTACCCACCAGCTTAGTTTTCATGTCTCTGACACCAAACCCTCCCAAAACATCTGGCCAGGAGTGCAGTCACCTTTTGGGGTCACCTCTTTCTGGTGGCACAGCATTCCCACCTCACCCCAGCTGCCTCTCCCTACCACAGTGCCAGGATGCCCCCACTGCCCCCTCTTGTGCAGCCACCCTTGGGGGTGCTGGTGGCTGAAATAGGTGCCCTTGGGTTCCTGGCTATGGGGAGGAAGCAGAAGAGGAGCATGGTCCTCCTCCAGCTGCCACAGAGGGTGCGGCAGTGGGCTGGGTGCTAGAGAGGGCTGGAGCACAAGAGTCACTGGGTGATACCAGTGTCACCTCCTGTTGTGCTGGCATCAAAACCCTTTGCAAGGTCGGTCATACTGATACATCTCCCAGTCTGGGTCTCAGCCACAGTGGCAGCCAGTGCCACAGCCACTGGTGGACATGGTGGACCAGTCCACCATGCTGCGTGAGCCGTGAGTGGCCCATGGGGACAGAAGTGTGACCAGCCAAATTTTGCTGCTGGAAGAAAACATGCCCTGGGGCGTTGCCTGTGGACGCAGGAAGAAGGCAGAAATGCCAAAAACCTGCAACAGACCACGGTGTGGGGGCACAGCAGCCATCTTTTAATCTCTTTTCCCTTTTTTGAACTCCCCTGGTCAAATGTACATGATGCTCCGGGTCTCGCACTGCTCTGCTTTTCTTGCTTACTGCAGCGGTGTGCCGAAAGAAGAGGATTTGTAGGATAATGTCTCACCAGTACTATTGAGGAGAATGCTGGTAGTAAAGAAATCTTTCCCTCTTGTAGCTGAAATTGGCTGGTCTGTGATGCTGAAGGACAGGTTACCTAAAAAGATAACGGGTACAAAACATTTTTAGCAATTTATTTGGGACTTTTTTAAATGAAGGTTGTGCTTTGAAGCCACCGTTATTCACCCTGCTGAAGACTGGAAATCAAATTCCAGAATCAAGGTGTCAAAATGCACTTGGCAAGACAGCTACATTTTTGGCTTACAACCCCATGTTAGACAAAAACTGTGCTTTTATTAAATTAAAGAATATTAGAAGAAAGAAAGAAAAAAAGACTATTAGAAAACACCTATTAGGTTGTTCCAGCAAGCCAGTATTGAGCTGCACAGCGGTCTGGGAGAATGATAAGCTTTTTACCTCTTTGACGGTAATGAAAAAGTTAAAGATATTAAGTGGCTTAGCAGCAACGAAAAGAGTCTGCCTCTGTCATGACAGAGTGAAAGCTCAGTCTCCTCTGTCAAGTATTGTGCCTGAACCACAAAAATCGTCTTTCACCTGTTTGTAGACAGATATTCTGCCTTTCCTAATACAGCTAAGCTATGTTTAAGATGAGTGCTGCCTAAGGATACATTCCTGTTATTTCTAGCTGTCTCCTTGTTTGAGTCTTCCAAAATAATAGCTAAAATACAGGACTAAACAGTGACAAGCATCTCCAGAGCTGCCACGGCACTTACGATGCACCAGGGTTGTATTCTCAGAGGAGCGTGTGGCATTCCTGAGGCTTTGAGGGGATTTGGTGGTGGAATCATTCAAATCTGTACAAAAAGAAATAATATCCTTCATTTATCTTACAAGCCTGTATGTGATTGCTTCATTAGGCTTAAGTGTGGCTATTTTATATCCTTTGTTTTTCTCTGATAAATAACAATATTGTTTCAATTGTTTCAATTGTTTCAATAACAAATGAAATAACAGAGATACCTCTAAGCCTCTAGTATAATTGCTGATTTATAAATCCAAGAAAAAAACCCCCATTGTTTAAATTATATGAATGAGTAACTGGGCAGAGCCAGGAAAAATCTCTTTCTTGTGAAATGCTGGTTCTGATTGAAGTTGAGCACTCAAGCATGTGTGTGTGTGTGTGTATGTATTAAAAAGCCCTACCAAATTCAATCCAATTCTAGGGCACTCTAAAAATTCACTGAGAGTTTTGGACATTAATTCAATTCAGTTCTTCTTTTCTCCTTGTTTACAAGGTGTTTAATTTTATGGGGATACGCGGGGTACATCTGGCATTTTAAAAAGTTATATTAAAAAAAAAAAAAGGACAAACATTTAGAGATCCCATAACACTGTGCTCTCTACAACATGCAGACAAGCGCTACGTATTATTATTTACATAATGGCTTGTGTTAGAGCCTCAGAGAATTGAACTGATAATGGTAATCCCTGTTGTGCGAGCCTGGTGGCCCTGGGAGGGCACAGGGAAACACATTGGTACCTCTCAGAGAGCTGGGTGCTCTGAAATTGCCCTCAACTACAGCTGCTGGACTGAGGACCCTTGAAGGCCCTGCCCCAGCTGGTGGTCAGGCGGGCACGGCCGTAGAGAAGATGATGAGTGGTGCAACGCAAGGCACCTCCTGCAAATGGCAGCGTCATTCAGCACGCTTTTAGCAAAAAATTCCAACCCACAAGCTGTGCAAGAGCAGGACGGTGAAGCATTAGAATTTGTCACAAGGTTTTGGTCTAAATGTGGGCAAATAAGCGCCGGAGTGGTGCCAAAAACATATTCGGAAAATGGGAAGCGGCTGCTACATTTGTGCTTCAGCCAAAAAGACGACGGCCATACAAATGCAAAGGCGCTTTGACAGGTCCTGCCTGTTCTGAAAGCACAGACAAACCAAGATGTTAAAAAAGAAAGTCACTTCTGGCTTTCTGCTGCTGAGCAGAGATTTTCTAAAGGGAAAGTTGTGTCAAAAAATGCCCACCCCTAGGGTTTTTTTTGTTGATTTATTGATCTCTAATGAGGCTGCCTTTCGATGTTCTATTAGCCAGCTTTTATTGTCCCACATTATCTCATGATTTCATTGCTGTTCTGTGATTTTATTTAGCTTTTCTAGTAATTTATTTAATCTATAAACTACCCTCAGTACTCACTACATTTGCCTAGCAACTCTCTCAATTTTAATATTATTAAATTAAATACGTCTAATAAAACCAGGATACTCAAATGCTTTCCTCGATGGTTTGGAAGACTCGAGTCTTTATCTTCTAACTCAGTGCAACTCAGCGGGGAAATCGATTCTGTGGAGTACTGAAAAGGTGCTACAGATTACACCACCTGATTTTTGGCCTCTGCTTGGACACAACTTTTCCATGTTTAGTAATAATTTTTGCATGGCGATGTAATCGCTATCAGCTAGTAGCTGGAAATAAGCACCACAGAGCTAGTGCGCCTGGCAAAGGCATCACAAACTGAGGACCATGTAGAGCGGAGGACCTGCTGCTGTACTTTTTACAAGATACTCCAGGTCACTGGAGACTTGCAACCCAATGCTGGCTAAGTTGGTGCCATATTTGCACTTGGCAGCACCTGTATTTAGCTACATAACTCCCCCGCTACCGTCCTATGAAGCAAAAGAGATGGATCATCTACTCACGTGCTGCTGTCAAACTCTCATTCACTGCTGCAGTGCTGGCATAGCTTTTTGTCTCTCTGGTAGAAAACAGCACTCCTGTTGAAAAACACACAAGCTTGTAAAAACATCTGTAGAGAGCCCCATCACTTGTTATTTTTCCCTCTTTCTTCCCTGTTTCCTGACTGAAGAAGTCAAAGACTTGTAACCTACCACCTGAGATGCTGGCTTCCCTCTGCCAAGCACCACAAAATTCTGTCTGTCAGAAGTCTGTCACAAGCGAGAAACTAAAGAGACATTTGTTGAGATGGATAAATATACTTTGAGAAAACATGTGAGGCATTTAAGCATGTGGTTTTGGATTTCAGCTGAGTTTCAGCTACAACGCAGTAGTACTGAGTTCTTTGGCTTGTTTTGACCTGAAACCAATAGAGAGTGGTGAACAAATGTACATAAATCAGAATTTAGACAGCGTTTCACCAGCTCCAATGAGAGAAAACTGTTTTCCCAACTAGCAGGGAAAAGTTTTGAACAAGTTAGTGTATAGGAGTAACACTTGGGATGCCTGGTGCCAAATACCAACTTATTTAACATTTTCCTTTAATATGTTTTTGAAGTGCTAGGTATTCTGGAGCTAAACTAGCTGATATTCAAATACAGACAGATGGTGGTTAGCAAGTAGACCTCTATTTTCCCAAGAGGACTATTTCACATTTACTAAAAAGAGTCTATCTTTCCCAACACCTGTCTCATTGGAGAAGTATCATTAAGCCATCTGAGCAAACCCGAGAAGGTGAAATGCAGCTGTAACCCAGCACTCAAAGCCTAAGCATCTCCGAGTTCAGAGGTGGGAGCTATCATGGAAGCTAAGCAAAGACAAGGCTGCAGTTTTAACAGCCTTGGCTTTGTCTCCCCTCCTTCTCCTGCCTATATCTGTGCTCTCTTCCCTCGTATGAATTCTCTTGGATTTTCGTTAAAAACTTGCAAAATAACAGGCACTGAACCAAACCCCTTCGTACAATAGGAGACTTGGACTTGATGTTCTGACTCGGCTGCAGCCCAAAGAGTCTGCTCAAGGAGCTGATGGTGGCACCGGTGTGGGAACCAGCAGTGAGCCAGAGAGGAGAAGCACTACCCCACGGTTGGCACACCACAACTGCCACACATCAGAGGCGTTGGTTAAAAGGCAATTTTTCCTGGGCTACTTAGAGAAGACAAATGGCTCAGCTCCGGCTTATACTATGACTTTGACCTCGTACCTCCTCAAACAGTGAAGCTATATAATCCAACGAGGAGAATCCTCTGTTTACACTGTATATTTATAGCCTTTGTTGTGAAATTGTTCGCTGAGACAGAAGGGCTTTCAGTTCACATGGACAAGCGCTTTGCTGCCTGCTGTCAGCCAGGCTAGGCAAGTGTCTCTACTTTTGGGGATGGGGAATGCAGCCTGAGAAGCAGCAAACTTTAATTTCAGTGCTCCTGCAATCTGTATTCCTGCCCTGGCATACCTCGATCCAGCCTCCTCATGCCCCAGGGCTTTACATTGAGTGATTCAGCTGTCAAGCAGCTCTCCGGTGGGGCAGGATGAAGCCATGTGTTCAGCATCTTCTTACAACATTACCCCACGTGCTGCCCATCACGTTAGTCGTGCATCTCTGGGTAAATACTGCTACCATGTAACGTAGGTTACTTTAAGGGAAGGTTGGGGGGATTGAACTACACGGTTTAAGGAAGACATTCGATGCCCCACAAGCTTGTGAAAGTTAGTCTGTTGCAAGTAATTATTTTTTGTTTGTTTGTTTGTTTGGGAGAAGGAGGCTGCCGCAAATACCAAGGGGCAAATCCACTCTTGCTTTCTGCTGCCCCAGCGGTGGATCTTTTCTGAGGCAAGGCTCCGGTGCTGCTGTGGAGGGGGAGATGGAGATCGACAGCAACTTGCCACATCGCCTCTTCCCCCTGCTGACCTCTGCCGTTTCACCTGGGCTGTTTTGCCTCCGAAGCAGGAGCATGTGCCATGCCTGCCTTTATTCAGGCTGCGTGGCAGCCAGTGCCCACCGTGCTGCTGGCGAGGGCAGCCCCGGCGCCCCGCTGTCTGCTGCGTCACACCAACCAGTCCTACAGGGATCAACGGCCAGGCTTCAAAATGGAAAGAGACTTTTAAAGAAAAAAAAGATCTTTGCTGTGAGAAAATGCGCTCTGCTGGGACTGGCGGGCACCAACCTTTGATTTTGGGATCAGAAGGCAGGAGGTTCACAGCTTCGCCTGCTCTGCGCTGTTGGGTGCGTGCCAGCCGCTGGGGCACATACCTCTCCCCAGGGAAGCGAGCTTAAATTCTTTCGAGTGAGTCACCCTGCCCTCCACTGGCTTCGGTATCACCAGCCCGGGGGAGGAATCACCGAGTTGAGTCATCGGCTGTAAATATTTTGTTTATGGAGGCTTTGTATTTCTGCTCCTGTGCTCCGATGTTTGGGCTGCACTGTTTTCTAGCTCTAATGTAATTCTATTTTTGTATGATATTTAACTGAAGAGATATGAGGAATAAGTATTGTAAAAACACACACTCGATGTCTATTCACTTGCTAAAATTAATGCATATACCCTGAATGGAGCATTAAAAAAGACGAAATCAAGACAGTACTGTCTCATATATTTATTTTTGAACTGTTCACTTCCTAGTGTTTAATGCACTAGGAAAAGGGCTTCAGTGGACATTAAATTGCTTGCTACAAAAAATGCAAGGGAGTTACTGTGTTTATGTATCTTTTTCCTGTGTTCTTGAAGCAATAGAGAAAACATTTTGGCTGAATTGATTACCTTGTGTTGTGGAAGCAGGAGCCAAGCTTGCTTGACTTGTGAAATCTAGAGAAGCCAAAGACGTTGACTGTTGCTCTAAAGACAAAAAGATTATATCGTATCATATTTAGTCTACAGGATATTTTAAAAATAATATCAATAAATCATAGAACAACCTGGATCAAAGAGCTTGCAGTAGCTGTAGGGTAAACGCAGACTCTACAGCAGGAATCCTGCTGTCAGAGTTATGGTTAAATGCTCAAAACCCAACCCACAAGTTCAATGGGCCATCAGAATGGATTGTATTATTTATGCTGACCCTTTCATGTGGGCTATTTATCTATTTACATTTTTATACACAGGGTTCACTTTAACTGCTGTGGGGTGGATTATGCACTTGTGGTGGTGCTCCCCTGCCGAGCTAGGGCCTTGCCAGAAATAGTCCCAACAATGTGCTGCAGCCACCTAAGCCCAGGAGATCACCTACTCTTGCAGGCCTTCCTCTCAATAGCTGAAGATAGATAGTTTTATATAGTTATCCACATGCATGCTCTGGTAAAGCAGTGTTATTTATCTCATATCATTAATAAGTGGGAATGATGCATTACTATTGGATCAGGGAAAAGTGGTGGTTTTAACTTGTCCATCACGTGCATATCTTTGTTACAATAGGACAAATTTATTCATAGTTGCATAAGGGTTTTTATTCCATTTTACAAAGAGACATAAAATAATATGTGATGTGCAGCATGTCATCTTTGATGCTGTCCTAACATGACAGCTTTAGCAGGATTTGTGTCAGATCTCTTCTTGGGTAACTTCATAGTTCACAAATGCCAGTCCAGCAGCACATAGGTACCATCAGTACCAGAGCACACTGACCTTTCCCTGGCGTGCCTCTGGCTCTGTGTACATGACATTTAAGCAATGGTCAAGCAGAAATCCTACATGTATTGACTGAGTAATAGAGAAGGTGCTTTTTTTTCCCCCTTACCTGAGGTAGTCGTGACAGCTGATGGAAGTGCTGCATTTCCAAGGTCTATAACAAATAAGAGTGAACGCTTTTACTCAGGGAGACAAAGGTGTTTATTCTGCTTTTAAAAAGTGGGTAATTCAGAGGTTTAAGAGTGAAGGAGTGCATCACACTTAATTTCCAAATCTTTCAATGCACAACTCAGCCAAGTGGTCCAGTAAGAAGCATGGAGGACCTGAGGTAACTCTGCTGTGAAATCCTTAGGGAAACAGAGGTCTTGGGGTAAAAGGTTTGGAGACCTGGAGACCTCAACTTAAAAAGCAGAAGTGAGTTATGTGGTTTTATCCCATACAAACAGATGCATCTTATTAGCATGCATGTTGAAAGAACATGTATGACCCAGTGGTGGCACCTGCATAGCTCCATCCATGAGGCACTTCAGAGATTGCAACTCTGACAGAAAATTTGAAAAGTGCCCACCAAGTCCTCAAAGAAGAGGAGAGGGAGTTATTTCTTGTAATTAAAGGACTATTAACCAGCCAGCCAAGCACAGCAGAGACACCATCCTGATCAAGCAGCATTTACAATCTGAGTGAGAGGTCTCACTTTTTTTTACTTTTTTTTCCCCCAGGAGATGAGGCAAAGTACCCCCTGCGTAGGTTAGGAAGAAGGTTTAAATATTGCCAAAGGGCTTCATGAAAGAGGTGATCTATGAAAGCTCATACACCCCCCATTAATAGGACATATCTGGGAAGGCAGCCAGAAGGTACCTCTGCCTGGTCAGGCTTGTTGGGAGGGCATCGAGTGGGGAGCAACCCTCTGCAGACAGGGTCTTAGCCTACGTGGCTAACCATCAACTCTCCAGCTGCTTTCCTTTGCAAGCATTTGTACCTCCCTTGACAGCTTTGAGTCTTGCTCTTCCATTTGAATTTCATCTTAGCCTTGCCTGTGCTAACAGGGATTTTGTTACATAGAAGGACTCTTTACCAAAGATGCAGCAGGTCTAAAAACCAGGTTGGCAGGGTACCTTGAGGTGTGCCCAGCTCCCAGTATGTTTCTGCAGAGCATGCAAGGCGAAGCAGGGTGGTGACCTGATGCAAGCTACAAGGGCTGCTTTGAGAGATCACCTTGCAGAGGCCAGTGGAGGAGAAAGTCTGTCTCTCAGGGACCCCTTGTATCTGCTATGCACAGATACATACCTGGTGCCCAGGTGTCTGAACCTCCAGGGCCTGCCAAAACTCTCACTCACAGAAGCAAGCTGACATAGCAAACCACACTTCTTTCCATGCCGTTTGTCCACAGTGTTTCTCTGGCACACTCAAGTAACCCACCCCTGAAGTGCAGCTGCCTCCCATGGGGAGCAGAACAAGCTGCCCCAGGAGAGGCATCTCCAAAGGGCTTCCGTTGACGTGTGGAGGGAACCATTTGTCTGTCTGCAATAAGCTGATAATAAGACAAACTTGCAGGGGCAGAGTGCAGATTTACCAAATTTACACAAATGAAGAAACATCCCATCGGTTTTTTAATTAGGCAAAAGTGTTGAGGATCTTGGTTACGTACTTAAGCAGAAGAACCATTACTAGGGCTGTTATTTTTAATTATCAGTTCAGTGTTGAAAGAGCTATATTCAAATGCCAGATGAAGCATCAGAAATAACATTAAGTGCCCCTCAAGGCTGGAGTTTAATTATGCTTGGGCTTAATTATGAGAGATTATGTCACCAAAATATCTGTTTATTGTATTTTCTCTGAAGTCATAGCTGGAAAAAAGGGTAACTTACTACCCATCCAGAAACAAGTTTGCAAAACTATTTCTCCAACAGCTTTAGGAATTTACAGATTCACTTTTAATCTAACCCAAGTTATTTCATTCTCTATTTTATCTTACCTTCTGATGCTATGGTCGTAAAAGCTTTGGATGAGGCTTCATTAGACTTATTGTCTGTGAAGAAAGAAAAAAAAAAGGGATTAAAGCAGTTCTTAGAAGTAGTTAGGCTTTTGTTATAAAAGCTGAAAATTTAGTTTGGGGTTTGTGTCATACTGTGCATTAGTATGGCACCTTCACAGAATATAGCTGAGAATTAATTTAATTCTTTTCTTTCTGTCACATCTAAATACATTAACATTTTTATACAGAGTGGATCTATCTTAACGTTAGCATAGCCTGCAGGCAAGAATGTAACTGCTTTAATTGACGGCTCTCCGATTTGAATATATTGCTACAAAACTGCAAATTGGGTGAAATGAGTCATTTTGGAGAAAAATGTTCATTTATCTCCCTTCCCTCCAAAGCTATATTTCCAGAGGAGTGAGCTCTGGCTTTTGATGCAGTCTTTCTTTGTGGAAAAACATACCAATAAACGTATCCACAGCCACAGGTGGACACAGCAGAGCTTCAAGTAGTCACCACGGTACGTGATGTACCTGTGGAGACTGCTAAGGGGCCAGCAGGTCACTTGTATTATCTGTGCAGCAAGGAGCATACACAGTAAAAAAAAAGAAAAAGGCGTAATATGCGTTTGCACCCGACGAGGAGGCACAAACAAGAGGATGCTAAGGGCAGTCAGTCTGCCCTTTTCACCAACCACCCTGCATCTTCAGAAATGCCATAAACCTCTGCACTGCCGCTTTTCCTGCTTTCACCAGCTAGTTGAAACAGTATTTCCCCACACTTCCTTAATTGTGTAGCTAATTCTTATAGTACATTGTCCAAAATGAGTCAACTGTTTTAGGGGCCTTTTGCAAGTTTCGCTGAAGATGCACAGCACAGCCCTGACTCTGAAGCTTTGATTTTCCAGAGAGCTGCATTGCACACATGCAGACTTTCTGCCAGGAGTGCTCGGTGAGAAACACATGATTATGATAGCTCACTGGTGCCATGTGGCTAAGGTAGTGTATTTTGGGGTATAGGAATTGCAGCAAGATACTGCCTAAATAAACAGCAAGCATCTTATATTTGTGCAGGAGTTTCTTAGCTCATTTAGAGGCTTGAGCAAAGATGAGCTAAAAAACCTCCCAGAACGTTCAAGCTGTGTGATGAACTTATACAATAAAGCTTCCATACTCTTGGCAATTTCTTCTGTATTTTAAATAACAGAGAATATATGTGTTTGCTGTTCTTTACATTTTATGTTTCAGATGCATCCTATCTATGAAAAACCTACCAAAGGAAACAAATATTTCTTTTGACGAAATATTCCATGTTTCATTCCTGAGGAAGGAAAACAGACATGCACACGAGAACGTCTTAGGCATCTGGTGGGTCCCTTGCAACAGCAGCGTTGATCTCAGATGATAGAAACCTTCACTATCTTGCAAGGCGTCTTGTTCAACAGGAATTTCTTGGGGAAAGAAAGAAAAAAAGAAAAGCTGCAAGACCCTCTCATTACATTCCAAACTATAAAGCAGAGCTGTGCAAAATATTGGTACTGAAAAGCAAGCTTGTATGGCTGCAGGTTTCTTTGCTGAGATGTTATCAAAGATGGCAAGAACAGCGGGGTTACTTCAAGCCATTGTTCCCATCAGTGGCAGTTGCAGGGGGATATGGTCATGGCTCTTCACCAGCTGTTTTGCTTTGAAGAGGTCTGATCCTCCCCCTTCACCCTGACAGACACCCACAGGCTTCTCATGGCAGGAGTGGAGGAGAAACCATTGCTTTTCTTAGGAACCACTCCTACAGCTGTGCCATTGTCCTATTAAGGGGGTTGCATTACCTCCAGGCTGCTCCGTCAGGCTCTCTCTGTCCACGTACCACTGGAGGCTTGGCTTGGGAAATGCTTTCCTCACGACGCAGCTCACATTAGGCTGTGAGGCAGTAAAAAACACTAGTTAGCCTCTAGCATTTCTCACCTGGCTCTTGGTTTCCAAAATCCCTTACAGACAGAGCTTATTTACTCACTCATTTCCTCCTTATTGCTTTTCTTTCCCCCTGCCATTTTTCTGGTTGCAAACACCATTGAATGAGAACCCAGGGATGCCCCCATCACCCCGGGACAGCTGGGGGGTAATAGATCTCCAGCAACCTCTGGTCCTGTGCCGTGGCCAGAGAGATACAGGGTGATACCCCAGCCTCCCTCCCACCAGTGCCTCAGTGACAAACACCCACATGGAGAAACACTGGCATTGGGGGGTGTGTGTGTAGAGTGAGACACCTCCTGATCGCCATGTAAGTCCTTCCTTCATCAGGTGGATAAGGAGACAACCCCCCCAAAAGACTGCCTAGCACTGTGATGTGTTGAATATACCAAATTTGCTACCTTTGTAGATGGCACAATATGCAAGACGTTTCCAGAAGTCACAAGGAACTGCGTGCTTAGATGTAGTAGACCTGGCTGTATACCAGTTGCTCCAAAATATCTGTGTTTGTGATCAATTTAATTTCTCATCAAGCAATAGATGGGAAGGACCTCAAAATCAAGGCTGGATGAAGGGTTGAGCACTAGCAGGATCATAGAATCATATGAGACGTCTCATCCTCATGCTGCCTGGATGTTCCCAATTACGTTGCATTGCATTACATTACATTAGCAGCTTATGGCACTAAGAGAAATTGTCTTGCCCAGTTAAACAAAGAAAAAAAAAAAAAAAGCATGTGATACTCATGCAACACCAATCCCTCTTGCTCCCACTTTCGAAGAAAGTGGTTCACACATTTAGTTGAAAGCAAGCTTGATGCACTGCAGCCAGCAGAAGTCAATCATTCAGTGTGAAGACTGAAACTACTGAGCTGAAACTCTTTCCTTGCCATGGTAAATAACCTCTAAACTTGTAGTTTATCCTTGTTGTAGATCCTCTCTTTTCTCTTCGTTGTTCCCTAAGTTTTCAGGCACTATTAATTCACAGAATCACAGAATCTTCTAGGTTGGAAGGGACCTTAAAGATCATCTT
>JAOXJM010000001.1:94765178-94787130 GCA_026413425.1 Tringa solitaria | reverse complement strand
AATTTTCCCCAGTATTAGAAGAAAAGTTAGTCCTGTGTCTCTCAACCCAGGACACACTCCCATCACATCCATCATCTATTAAATTGTCCACTACACCTTAATTCTGTGTCTCTTCAGACAAGGTGGTGAAGTACAAATGAGAAAAGCAAAGCAGAGGTTGTTTTTCATGTTGAGCCTGGCTCTGTAGAGAAGAAACTGTACCTCAGTGGAGACTGTGTCTGGAGTCCCAAGGTGCTTTAGCCTGGAGCCTCGCAGAGCAGGACGTCTCAGCCAGGTCCTGGAGAAAGGCGTGTGTGTGTTACCTCCAAAGGCAATTCAGACCTGAGTGCACCTTATATGAGGGCAGCATAGGGCAAGTGCATTCCTAAAACTGGGTATCTCAATAGAGTTAACAGCCTGCAGTTGGATGGGACGATTACAGCTCAGAAGTAGCTAGAAGGTAAAATGGAGAATAGAAAACTTCTGGCATATTTCTGCATTATGATATTTTCCAGGCCATAAGCAGAGTAACGGTTACTTCAGATGTGGATCCTTTTGGTTCACTCCATGCTCGAAGGCATAATGTGAACCTACCCTAAGGATCCTGCAAGTGCTTGCTAGTGTGGCAACGTGCTCTGCACACAGATCTCCTTCCAGGGCACTCTTAGCCAAGGAGCTGAAGAGGAGGATGGGGAATTAAGATAGTTTTCAACAGATAATAATTTTTTCAGCATTCAATACGAGTTCCTAAAGTTTCAACCACCACTAAAATTCAGAAAGATTTTGAGCTTTTGATTGGTTTGTAAGGGTCACTGGCCATGTAAAATAGATATTTAATTTCTAGCTGAGTCTGTCACCTCCTGAAACAATACTAGCAAGGGCCTGCACTGCTTCTCCTTGTTTCAGTGAGACACAGTATCCCAACTAGCAGGGATTTAAAAGAGTCCCTGATCTCATGTTTATTGTCCAAAGTATAGGGAGGAGTGATCATGTCATGAAAACCATTCCCAAGTGTCACTTGGCCTGGAGTTATGGTTGCGAACCAAGAGTAGGCTGGTAGTCTCCTCCTCCCAGTTTGACCCCTTGTCCTAGCTATTATTTCCATCCCAGTCACTGATGTGTGACCGACCTACTCCCGGGAGCATCCTCCTGACCTACCAATCCACCGGCGCCACTCAACTGAACACCTCTCTCCCTCCTGCCTGAAATGAGGTTATGCTTTAACTGCTCCACAGCTGATTAAGCTTAGCAATGCTGCTAATGGCAATGAAATCATTTGAGACCTCTACCAGAGCAGTTCACTTCTATTTTGCATGATTGCCTCCATTTTCAAAATGAATATACAGTGGCTCAGTGGGTTTAAGGGCCTTACTAAAGAACTGCCCAAGTCTTCCAGAGCTTCCTGGGAGCTTCCAGACTGTGTACCCCCAAAAGAACACCACTGTGTAGATAAGGGAAGTCACCAGTGTTCCCGACATCTTGTTTCCCAAAAGGCTGAAGCCACCTTCTGCCCCTTGGAAAATCAATGATTCAGTAAATTAATTTCAGTCTGTTACCGTAATTGGATTAAAAAAAAGAAGCATCTTGCAAGACTTTCCTTAAAGTCAGTAAGCTGGAGAACAGCACTGTGACTGAGCACAAATCAAATACTTCTAATGTTATTTGACATTTTAATTGCAAATAAGGAAAAAATCTCTCATTACAGATCTGAACCAAGTTGGCTTGTTGTGAATCAGACTCTCCAGAGGACACTTCCCTCCCCTGCCCCCGATCAGCTGCACAGCCGCCAAAGCAGCAAACATCATGCAAACGAAGGCAACCGCAGCCATTACCACTCATCCTTTCTCCCTTTAAAATTACACTGACTCACATGGTGTATTTCTCTAACAGATGCTGCCGTATAGCACAGAGCTTGTCAAGAAGCAAAAAAAAGCCCACCACAGAACTGCACAAAAACCCCCAAGTTTAGAAGCGCCATAGATCTGTTTGCAGGAGGGCTGGATGAAAATCATTTCAGGCTCATTTCAGTGATTTACCTGAATACACCAGAGATGCATTTGGCTTGCAGTGCTTCTGGGAAATCTTGGCTGTGGTCTTTCAGGAGGCAAGAGAAAGTACCAGGGCTGGGGATCGGTACAGCTGACCAGCTGCTTGGAGTACAGGTACAATTTTAGAAGTCTGATTTAATATCTTGTTCTACCAGCAAGGCTCGTGGCTAAATGGGAAATAAAACTAATCTATCCTTATTAGATTTGGGCTGTAATCTCATATCGCCCTCAGATATTGGACTTCCCTGGCAGGCTTCCTGCTTTGCATTGGCTCTGGTTCCCAGGAAGATGAAGAGGGCAGGTTGGATAATGAAAGAAATGTAAGTTCAAAGAAAATTCATATATAGTTCAGTGGTTTGAACAGTAGAAACACTTAACAACCCCTATATGAAACAAAAAGGGAAAGAAGCAGGAAAAAAATCTTTTATTATACCAATGTGGATGCTGCCTGTATTTGAATACAATGGGTGCAATAATTTTATTTCTTTGAAACATAAGGAGGATTTCCCACTTTTCCTTAACAGAAGTACATGAACAGATTTATGGGATCAACACCTACTTCACTAGTTACCCACAGGAAATAGCCAGGATTTTTTCAGAGAAATAATCTGCTATGTCAAAATGGACAAAATATTGAACTGAGCAAGTATATTTTCTATCTTATGCATAGAATTACTATCTATAAAAAATATTAGCAAAAAAATAATTTAGGTGCAATTAATCTGGCTTTGGCACAAAATGAAGAATTAGATCTCCTGACAGGCTCTCTAGTGCGTTTTCCTGCAATTTTTTCATTTTTCAGTTGCAATGGCAATTTCCAGCAATCTTTATTTATGGCTGACTTCTTCTTCCACCAGAATTGTGTTTTGCCACCCCCTGACCTGCTCCTCACACAGTAGCTCAAGTAGGAGGCTCTGGCAAGGAGATCCTCAGACCTAGGAGAGGGTTACGTCTGTAAGACCTCACCCGCCACCCCTCAAAAGGCAAGGATGACTTCCTCTTTTGTTATTTAGACCCCTCACACCAATTCTCAGAAAAAAACTTCACCATCAATCATCTATCCAAAAAGATACGTTTCCTGCTGAAAACAACAGCTTTTTCATAGGACCCGAAACATACCTAAGAGCTCAATGTTTACTGCCTTGCATTTTCTAGGAAGCAGGATTTAGCAACCCACATTTAAACACCATGAAGAAGCCTATATTTTTTTTCCTGGTTCCCCGTGCTGTGTACTTTCTCTTTGGGAAACTGCCAAAGTCTGCCTCAGGAGGTTGTTATTTTGCTCCAAGAGACCAAAATCAATCAATCAATCCGTGGCTTGGCAGCGCCCGGAACAGAAGATTAGGACTCTCAAGGCAGATTATAAACACAATCCCCTCAATTAACTTCTCTGGGATGGGCTAGAGGCGGTTAGATCCTCGTTAAGTCAATTATTAACACAGATGGTCAATGTGCATACTTTTTATGACAAATCTTATTAATTTCATGTGCAAAGCAGTAAAGCCAGAGATAGGCTAAGAAGCAGGGCACCAGGAACAAGCTGCTGCCACCAGAGCACATTTGGCACAGGTCCTGCTGCCACGTGCAGACAGCCATCCCCTCTGGCCAGCAACACCAGGGCTTGTCCCACACCCCTCAGCTTTCAGGCATTTCGGACCCCACACCCTGCCAGTCCTTCCCAAGATACCTTATAGAGGTGTCAGTAACGGAGAGGGCTCTGAATGATACGGCTGATTTGTTTGGTTTGGTGGAGGGGGCGGGAGGATGTTGTTTGTTCTTTTGTGTTTTTTCTGTTTTTTAAAGCTACTAGTTTGCAGGCCAAGGCGAGCTCTCTCGCTTTGTAGCAGGGAGCAAGGCTGGCTTGGGAGCCTCGAGCATCGCCTTTCACAGACAAACCCTCTTGTGACCGTCAGACAAAAAAAAGCTCAACAGGCAACCTCACAGTCTCTGCTCTTTGCAGGAAGAATCAGTTGGAGGAAACCTTTTGCGCCCGTATAGATTAATCCCTAACTACGTAACTCTCAGTCAATTTTAAGCACCCAATCTTCTGGGCCTGAAAAAGCTTGCTTTTTTTTTTTTTGCAGCTGGAAAGCAGGCACCAAAATATTGCTTTGACAACCTAGCCCTGATGCAGCTTTGCTGCCAGTATGACCATCATCTTCTGAAAACCCTTCTGTAATACCCCGTTGTGTTTTTAACGATTCAACTTCATCTGCCTTCTTCCAGACTTTTTCTGGATTTAGCCTTAAAATGATACTGGATAGAGTTCATCTCACTACAGAAACCAGTTACTTGACAGGAGGCCAGAAGCTAAGTATGCCAGTCATGGTTTTTGGATCTCAGACCCTCCTTATAAAGGGCAGTTTCCCCTGCTGATCCGTGTCATGCCTATGAGGCAGCTTCCTCATCTGACTTAGGAGCTCAGACTCTCTCTTTGAAAAACGAAGGCATTCAAGGCTCTGCCAAGGGAGGAAAAAAAAAACCCCAAATCCTTAACAATGAGCATGGATTGAATTCTCCTACAGGAGTTCAAAGGAAAGAAGCTGAACTGTGACCCAGAAAGACTGAAATCAGTTTTCAAATGCCCTGTTGTATGACACAGCACTATATCCATGCTCCTTGCTCTGCGATAATTTATTAAAACTCCTTCCTGCCTGAACAACATTTGAGGGTGGCTAAATGAGCAGCCGCGCTGGCAGGCAGTACCCTGCGCTGTCCTATTGAGTAATTAAAATGGTGCCAGACAAGTGTCTGATTTAACCTTTTGTCAGGCTCCTGTCGTGCCTGTAGTGCACCGCATTGTACAAGACACAGGCAGAACAGCTGACCTCCAGAAAAACAGCCCCAAATCGTTCCCCGGTGAAAGGCCAGCAGATGGACCGGCTCTGGTGGCCGATGTACTTGGCACAGCCTGACAAGTGACTGGGAGCATCCCAGTGAGGAGAGGGAAGGGCTGGCAAGCAGCTGGAGACGTCCCGATGCCCTCGGCGAGGAAGACGGCGTGTCAGCAAGAGCCACCAGTGAAATATGTGGCTGGCTAGGAGCAGTGACAGCTTAAGGCTGAAACTGATTCTTGCGTTCATCCATCTGGATAAATATTTGTTGCTGTTGTGTGTGCTCACCAGCAGGAATACATGATTAAAACATTTCTAATTTGCAGTGCCTTCAAATGCATTCAAGTCAGGCTCCCTTCTCTAGGGGATAAATGGCATTTATAAATCCCCAATCTTTTTTTAACTTCAGGTATTACTGCAGGTGAAAAATCAGAATATTTGTACTTTAGCAGCCTGTTAGGCGCATGTTGTCATTTGATGAAGCTTCAGATGTACATCTGCAAACTCAAGTCAAGCTCATCTTCCCAATGAATATGTAATTGGTAGGGAGTGACAATGGAAAAAGGCAGTAGGCAGTTTTGGCGGAAAGGTAATCTATCTTATTCCTTTTTTCAGTCTCTGGCCTTCTGTTAGCACCTTTTCTGTCTGCTCAACACCCCAGCTTTACAGGATTCAGCATCTGGCATGTATGAGCAGGACTCTTACCTTATACTATTGATTGGTAACAGTGGTAACATTTTCCTTCTTACACCTCTTTCTTCTGCTCCCTTTATAAAGGCTAAGGTAGCACCAGCCAGACCAGAAAAGCAGGAAGCCTAATTACTAGAGCTGTGCAACTGAAAAGATGGAGTTTTTTAAGACTACAACCAAGATAAGAAGCTGACTAATAAACAAACAAGCAGGATGCCTGTAGTCTGTTAGAGGAGAAATCGAAGCCTGGATAATATACTTGGGGTACCTTAGGACAAGGCTGTGCAGACTTGGAGAAGTCCAATTACAGCATCTCAATTTATACAGAATAAATTGAAGGCAGGGCTGATGGTGACCGGACTTGGAATGAAAGCTGAGCACTTGGCAGAAGGCAGTGATTGACAAGGAAACACACAGTTCCCTCTGTAAAGAACTTATTTAATTTAAATAAAAGGAGAGCCCAACTCCAACCTCTAGACAGGCGCTTCTACAGGGCTGGACCCCACCAGGTGCAGTGTTGCATTTGCTACTTTTCAGCTGTTCTACTTAAATCAAGAAAGTTGGGGATGACAAACAGAGTACTGAATCAGACCTGTGCTTAAAGACAGCTGAGTAAATTAGGATTCCTCTTTGGGGACTAGGAGGAGGCAGAAGGGGCAAGGACAGCCTGCTGAGCCCTCGTTATGACTAGCTGGTGATTTCAAGCAGCCAGCCTTTGCAGATCTCATCAAAGCACCAGTGTGCTGGTAGTGATTGGTGGGAGAGGTGGCTCCTGGGGAGAAAGCAGCAGCCGTGGCTGCATATCACTGCTTGCAAAGTCCAGCACAGCTTTCTGACAAACAAGATTTAAAGCATTCATAATTAGAGAAGCGGCACAGCTGTGAAGATTTTATCCATGAAGATTTTATCCATGCTACTGTCTATCGTGGTTTTCCAAAAAACATAGGTGGGGCCATCCAATCTTTTCCTAATATAAAAAGTAATCTGGGAAAATGGAAAATTTTTAATTTTCCCCCTTCCCCCCAAGTATATACCCTTTGACACAAGAGCTCTAGCAGTACAGAAAAACAGACCACAGCTCTTGAGCTGCTCAGGCTGAAACGAAAATACTTCCCCCCTGCTCCCTATGCACTGTTAAACTTACAGGCATCTTCCTGGGCCACCAGCATCAGATACATCAAACTACTGGATGCCTAAGGCAAAGGTGGGGGAAAGAACATGACCCCAACCATTGTGCCCCATGAAGGGACATGGCCAGTCTCCATCCCAGCCCTCAACATCCCTGCAGTTGCTCCCCAGCTTTATCAAGTTTGTGACTAGCCTTGAACCTTTCCACCTCTCAGCTAAGCTACAGACAGCTGCTGCCTGGAACATCATGTAACCACACTGCAAACCTTTAGCTACTCAAATAAAAAAAAAAAAAAAAAGATCTGGAGATCTCAGAGACCTCCTGAGGCTAGGCTCACCTGAATCTGCGTGGCTCTCCTTGCACTTCCCCCCCACCATGGCAGCCCTCATCTTTGTAATCAGTGCCTCAACGAGATGTTAATGAGTAAGACAAGCATTGTCGAGGGTTGCATTTTTTTGCAGCTAGTGATGCCATTCCTCCACAATTAAAGGCAAAAGTCTCAAAGGTATTTAAATCCTTTTGTGCTGCCAAGACAACAACACTTCTTGGAATGATAGGCTTAAATCTTTCAATAGAACTCACGTTGCTGTGCCTCTGTCATTTATGGGCTTTCCAGAGATACAGCAATTGTTATGCTTCAGGTGAAACTGCGTAAAACAAAAAAACTCCCATAAATCAGAAATATTTCACTTCAGGAAGGGTAGAATCATTAATAACAGCAACACTGTAATACATGTTAATTAGATTTTTAGCAAATGTTTTCAGGGAAAGACACGCAAGGCTGTGCCACAGTCCAAGCCATTAACATTCAAGGCTTTCTCTTTAAAACCAAGGCTTGGCTTAGAGATATTTTGCCTGGCAGTAGCATGTCCCACCACCTCAGCAGGGCCATCAGCTGGCTGCTCTCACGTTTTTGTTCACATTAGTGGCTCTCTCCAAGCTCTGTCTCCACAGGGCAAGGCAGAGATGGGCTGTCTCAGTTTACCTTCATTTCTCCAGCTAATTTCTTTGGTCTCTCCTTGTCCCATACTGCTTTGAAAGCCAGCAAGTATTTCACTGCTGGTTACCTTATAACAACCCCTTACCATTTTCAAAACTTTCCATCTTCCATCCTTGGTGTTTGCCATTGTGGCCTGGGAAGTAATTAAAAGAAATTGTATTTTTCATTATTATTGGTTCTTTACAAAGATGGTTTTGCTCTTCTGTTCCTCTAAACTAGGACTTTTTAGTATGGAAAGCTTGTTTGCAGGTTCAATCTTTGCAGAGGACTTACAGACAAATCAGCTTAATTGAACCTGGGCTGAGCTCTGTTTATGCCCATCTCAGGGAGAGCAGATGCTGCTGAATAACACATAGTGAGCTGGGTTATTTAATTCACATTTGTTCTGCTATTCTCAACCCCAAATCTACAGAAGATAAATCTAGCAAACCCTCCGTCCCCTCAGCGCTCTGCAGCAAGTTATCTCCAGACTCTCAACGCAGTCAGGTGACCCCACCAGTGCACGTTGCCCTAACCACACAGACACCCAAAACACATCCTGCCTGCTGTCGGGTCGCCAAGGAAAGGCCATCCACCTGAAGGCCAAAGGCAGGGGGAGGGAGAGGGGATGCAGGATGGCAGCACCGCAGCCCGCCCACAGCCTGGTGCCACCACCAGCCATGAGCCTGGCTGGAAACAGAGAGGTGGTGGCAGAGCACTGCTCTTCACCTCCTGCCTTGCTACTTCTATAGGTAGTAAGGTGTGTCAAAGTGGGGGGAAAAAAAGGATTGAACGCCCGCTCCTATCCTCCTAAAGCCCATCAACACCCTCTTGCTGACTCTGCTTGGGGGTAGCAGGGAGTAGAGACTGAAAAACAAAACAGGTAAAGGTCATAGAATTGTCTAGGTTGGAAAGGACCTTTAAGATCATCGAGTTCTACCATTAACCTAACACTGCCAAAACCGCCACTAAACCATGTCCCTAAACACCACATCTACACGTCTTCAAAATACCTCCAGGGATGGTGATTCAACCACTTCCCAGGCAGCCTGTTCCAATGTTTGATAACTTTTTGTTGAAGGAAATTTTCCTAATACCCATCCTAAACCTCCCCCGGAGCCGATTTTCCAGACTGCCTTTAAAGCTGGGGTGTTTCCCCGGCCCAGCCCGCACTACAGCAGTGGTGTGGTTATACAGGGGCAGGAGCAGGGCCACCTGGAGCCCCCATGGTCAGCAGGAAAAGCACATCTGCTAAAGCAGGCTGCTGGCACCACGAGGTGGGGACATGGAGTAAAAAAAAAAACCAACAGAAGAAAACCCACACATAAATGACCTCTTTGAAAACATGCCAGCACAGAAAAATCAAAATGTGTCTTACAGGAAAGCCTTCTCCTTCTCTCCCTCAATGCTGCCCTGCCCACTGAGTGCTGGCTGCCTCAAAGCTTATGGTTTCCTGGTGCCTGTGGTTTTTCAACCACAGGGTTTTAGCACCATAAGCCTTTGTCTGGGGCTTTGTCCAGAGGAGATATCTGTGACCTGCAGCAGAAGTTGTTTTTCCCCTTTCCAGTTTATCTGCTTATTGGGAGGCTCTAACTCTGAGCCCATCAGTTAATTATTTTTTTCCTGCCTGTCATTTAGCAGTCACCTCTGCTGCTTCAATAGACCTAGTGACAGTGCATTTTCAAACAGGTTTAAAATTCAAATTGATTCAAATTATCCCCAGGTAATTTACCCATAAACTGACAAGGTAAGAGCACGGTATCAGGTCCAGGTATGACCAAAGGTAAGGAACAAAGCTACCTTGAGTACACAGGAGCAAGCTCCTCGTTGCTCACATCTTAAATTGCTTTTAGTCCAACAATTCACCTTAAAGCAGACACACAGCGGAATATCACCTGGTCACTGCCTCCTAATGCATTTTGCACTATATTTGATTTTAATATCAGAATATTACAGTTTCCAGTACCAAAAGATAATAGGCAAAACACAAGGGCTTTCATGGGATGTTGGTGTATTTTGTCTTTTATATTTGCTCTGTGCTTTGCTGTGGTGGTACAATACACTTATATGCCATTACCATAAATTCAATTGTTTGCAAATTCTCTCTCAATTTTCCATCCTCTGGCAATAAACCTACATTTAGAAAAGGCTGTCTTTAGCAATTGCTTGCCATCCTTTTATTGATGGATTCTCTGAACATCTCATTGCGCTTTTATTCTATTATCCATTTAATGGTTTTTCATTTCCTCCAACAAAGACAGCCCAAGGAATGTTTTACCACAATAGCTGCCACATCCACTCTCCACTTGAGGGTAGGCCAGGGATGGAGGGGGAGTTATTTCCAATTATTTCCAATTTTTTCCATTAATTAATTTGTAAAATGAACTCTACTTTTATATACTTGATGTTTGGTGTCTTGAAGATTCTTCTTCCTTATTTCTCCTCTAAAATATAGTGATTATGCATTGAAACTGACATTTAGAATTCTGCTAATGTAAGTGTTGACTGTTTAAAACATCTGATCTGTACCACAAACAGAATAATTTATTTTGACAATTATTTCAACTAGAATAAAATTTATTCTGAATTAATTAAATTTCCCAAAGACACTGATATTACTGGTAAAATCATGTGATAGATACCTAGTGAATTATTATTATTTACTGTTTATTTCAATGTCTCTCATTTCATCTGGTTGCCCAAACAGGATATGCCTCAGTTAAGAAGGTGCAACTGTTTCTTAGAAACATGGTGGTCCTCAGATATAAACGAGATCTATAAGGAAAGGGAATGTCTTTCACAAAACTAGTTGATACAACTGTAAAAAAACCCAAGAGCTAGGCACACTGTTGGGCACACAAGACTCCTGGTACACTGTATAAGAAGCTATGAACAGTTTAAAGTATGAGACACAAAATTTCTAAAAACAAAATTACAGTGGACAAATCTCAGTTTTGTTATTCTTAGCTTACTTATTTTATTAAGCCAAATACTTCTGTTGTTTATTAAACACAGTCTAGTATAGCAATTTCTAGAGAAATGATATCTACTCCCTCTATGGTTTCTCCAAAATTCCACATTCTGAAGGAATCATTTCCATTCATAAAGCCGTTTAACATTCATCTCACTGAATATTGACACAGTCAGCCCTTTCATCACAGTGAAGATATTTTACCACTGTTTTGGTGGTCTTGCATGGAGATGGCATTGCAGCATTTGGAGAAAATGCATCTATTTTCCATTATATATATAGCAGAATGTGTATTTCTTCAGGAGGCTACATTCACCCACGGTACTCCGTGAACTACTGCATAATGAACAGTAACATAGGAGTTATTCAAGGTGTTTTCATGATAGAACTATCTTATTAAGTAGAGTTTGAACAAACTATTTTCCATCCCAATGAAGTACTGTGGACAGAGATTAGCTCCCAAGCTTTCAAACAGCTGAGATTTCCATCCAGGTCTGTGGGAAACTCAGGCATGTGAGAGCGGTGCCATCAGCCTCTGAGGGACCTATGCAATCTAGCCTGCTCTTGGGAGGTTTCCACCACACAGGACACAGAGAGAAGTGAGTCCTGGCCATCAGAAGGGCACATTGACCGAAACATTTAGCACAGCACACAAAATATTAAAGACTGAGTAGAAACAGGTATGAATTAAATCTGGTAAATTGTAGAATTACAGTGTAATACCTAACACGAAAAATAAGGAATTAAAAAAAAAAAGGCAATTAAATCTTGTCTTAAGGTTAAATGATTACCAGTTTGAATTTTGGATTAAAAAATATCTATATGGCTGAAACTAGAAATAACCAACAAAATAAATCTCCTTCCTCTACAGATATTTGCCTATCTTGTTTGAAGGGGATTTTGTTATTGGAAGATGAAGCTACGCCACATACTAGATGTCTTCTTCAAAAGTTTTCATAAAAAATAGCTGAAGGCGGAATAATTCTCCATAGCATTGTAGTTGAAGAAAAAAAAAACAAAAAAAACCCCGACCAACTTCAAGAAACACTTACATGACAAGGAGAGGTAAAGCAACAGAGTTAGAAAAAGAACAAACAAACAAAAATACTACCCTTCTCCTACTTTTTATTTTTTTTTCTAACTCTCAATGAAATCATCTTCCATTTTACATTTCAGTGGGGCTGTGTACAGGGGACAGCGTCCTCTGGGCCCTGGGGGCTGCTGTGTGCGTTTAGCAGAGGGACAAACGTGGCAGCTCTGGGCCAGTGGCCCTTTCCCCACTTAGAGTAGTTACAGCTGAACTGAAACTACTGCTAAAAAAGGGAAATGTAATCCTCCTAGCAAATGGCAGGTTAACAGTACACTTTGACTGGGCTGGTTTGAAGTCAAATGCTTATCCTCTGTGGACCAAGGCGGGTTTTATTAACGGACATTTTGCAGTTGTTTAGAAGGTAAGTTAATTTACAGGACAATCCTGCATGACACAGACTGCCTCATCCCATCTTAGTTTCAAACTGCATAAAACCGGACTGACTGAAGCCCAAGAAACTGAATAATCCTTTTAAGAGTGAGACTATACTTCTGTGGGATCAGAAGTTTCTGCTTGACCACAGAGAAATTGTTTTATTTTCTTCTCACTGTTCTGCAACTGAGAAAATCATCATCTTGTCATGAATTTACAGATCATTTCATTCATGCAACAAAGGAAAAAAACCCCAGGAAGCACGATCTCTTTGTTTGAACTCAATCATTTATTCTGCTCAATACCATCCCAGGCTGAAATTAAATATTTTCCTCTTCTCCACCTAAATAAAATGTGATCCAACATATTATGCAGCTCTAATCTATTTTGGCCAGCTACATTTTTATGCTGATAAGGGAAAATTAATTTAACCATATATGCACAGGAATATCATCACATTGTGCATGGAAGATAAAAATCTCATAAGGCATTTGGCTCATGACTGTAGCTTCCAGGAGGATGTTCATTTCCAATTGCATTTTCTCCCCAATAGATTCTTAATTTGCCTTGTTCTATATGGTTTCCAGTTATCATTTTGTACAGCAATAAAAATCAGTGAAGCAGCAAAAGCTTACAGGCCTATGCCTAGGTTTGATTTATGTAATGGATGGTGCAATATCGTCAGTCTGCATAATTGAAATTCAATCGGCTCCCGCTGTTTATAATGTGGTTGGAAACTGCATTATGTATTTATTGATAAACAATCATTTTATTTGCAATAGTGCTGGAAAAAGAAAGGTGTTGGCTTCATTTTCTTATTCCATGTATACTTTGTACGTATGAAACTTGTAAAGCTATATAAAACCTGTTTATTACCATCACCTTCTGCTTCAAATCTTTAAATAGACTCATATCTCCAAAGCACAACTGGTTAAAAATCAGGCTGTGGCAAAAAGTCAGAATTTTAAGATTTGAAGTAACACTCATCTATATGTAAGAATCTGAATAATGAGTACATTCAAAGGCTGACCCAAACGCGTCCTAGATACTCTGCATTCCTCCGCAGCAGGAATGCTGCAGTTACAGCCACTTTCCTGGAGTTCAATTTTCCCCTAATCAGGGGAAAAACAATCAAAATGTCATTTTCTGAGATGTTTCCTGTAGGGATTTTTTTTTATATAACATTTGTTTAAAGAAAACACTGAAGCCTCACTCAAAAAATTTGTAACTGTCTCTTTCACAAATTTAATCAGGTGTCTTAATCTTATTGTCAGAAAAAAATGTGTGCACTTTTTTCTTTTATTTTCCCTTTTCTTTAGAAATGTTACATGTTATATTTATAACTGTGAAGGTATCATTTTACAGTCACATTTTCCCCTTTATTTTGCCCTTTTCCTTATGGTGCAATGAAACAAAATCCTATTTTCCATAAAAGCTGCATTAATTCTGGTGAGAGTCATTAGACTGACAGCTTTGAAGTAAAGAATTTTTCATTTACCCTACAAGAAAGCAGCAGAAAAGAAGTAACATGCCTTTATCCTAACCTTGAATGAACCATTTCTGAAGATTGGTCAGAGTAAATACAGTCTTGATACCATTGCTCCAGTTCATGACATTTCTCTGGGAATGCTTGCAAGGATCAATAGTATTTCCTGTACAATGAGAATTCAATAATATGTCCCTTTCTATAAGGGGTGTTCCTGTCTCCAAAAAACTTATTTCACATTGCCCAAGTCTGAGTCTCTGAAAGATGATTACTTTAATTTACCTCTGGATTGGACTGAGAACTTTTCAAGTCCTGTTTTCAAAACGGGGGGATTTTACTCCACCAGAACCTGGGTTTACCACGTGAAGGTTTCAGCAGGTTTTACTACGTGGTGGAACACCCAGCCAATTTATTTCATTTTGTTTTCCATGGCTTCAACTGGAGCTCTTTGGAGATGTCTTAGTCCAGAATTTAGACTTGGGATTCTCCTGCCCTGTGTCCTCACCTTGGGATCTGCAACCACAGCTTCCAACGTATTCTGCTTCTTGGTAAATGACAGAGATGAGAATTAATACCTTTAGTGCCTAGAAACAGTGCTGAAACATGCTGCAAAGGTAGGGTGGAGAGAGTCACGTTGTTCACTGCTTATCCACATTTCTTGGGGGGAGGAGAGGTGGTGGTGTGGGGAGAGGAGACTTCCCTCTCCATAGCAACTAAACTCACTTTTCAAAAGCATCGACTGAAGCACTGAACACAAACGCGTGCCTTGACAGCAGACTCTTTGCAGCACTAGAGGCGGGATCTCTTTTTTACTGCTTCTTGGGGACAAAAAATAATAATAATCAGTTCTTCAAGATTTCCTCTTCAACAATAAAGCCTAGATAAGGACTCCATTGTCTTGATATTTATCTCTGGAAATGTTCCACCTGTGAATGTGAGGCAGGTGCCTTTATGAATTATTGCAGCCTGGTATCTCTTGACATCTTCTGACCAATCTTCCTCTCCTTCTGGCAATCTAGAGGATTGATTTATGGTGTTCAAAAGCCATTCATGACATATATAGAGTCATTGGTATTGGCACACAGTGCTATTTCAAATGGACCTTACTATTTTTTCTCTTTTAAATGTAGCTGGCTATTGGATTTATGGTCCCCTATGAGGCAGCTTCAGCTGCTGTGCTCACAAGTATACGTGGACTAAGCTACTCGCTTATTTACCTTTGATTTCTTGCCATTGAACAAAAGATTTAGGGGGATTGATTGATACAGCAGGGTACCACACCACTGTTTTCAGGTACCAGATGCTTCTCTTGGGGTTTCCTGTTGGGCTTTTTTGTGTTGTTTGACTCCAGGAAGCTGTCCTCAGGGCCTCACTCCAGCACAGGGAAAGCCCCAGGCATGAGGGACGGATGCTAAGAGCAGAAAGTCCTGAGACAAGAAAACCTCAAGAATAAGCTGCTCTGAAAGGAGATCTAGCAAGAAGCCACCCTACACCCCTTGGTCACAGTGTTTATGACAGAGGGAGCTGCAGGGATGGTGAGATGAGGAAACCAAAAATATGTCAGTGAGCAGTCCTTCATTGCTGGGCGCTGGCGGTTCATCTCACAGTGGCAAAGTGTCTCCAGCACAAGTGAGGAGTTGTAAGCTTGCTCCACCGTGACTGAAGTTATGCTCTAGTTGAGTTTGGTCTATGAGGTGTTGGAACTGAGGCTGGGCCAGCCCATTTTTTTGAAAGCTAATGAAGTCTGGAAAACAATGATTCCCTTGTTCACCCATTTCACCCACAAATGGGGGAAGAAAAGAGAACTAATTTTGCTTCATATAAAGAAAACTCTATGTTTAAGATAGTTTTAAAAATTAGAAGAAGCTGGAGCTTGAAGGGGTATTTGGTAATTTCCTCTTTCACATATTGAAAAGTAACATTTTATTACAAATATTTTCATTTGTCAGATTAAACTAAAAGCTGAATTTCTCAATTACTTCGGTCATCTTCAAATTACTTGAACTATTCAAACATTCATTTGAAACTTCTAATGAATCTTTTGCTAAAATTTAATGACATTTTTAAAAAAAAGTTTTTCTTCTTATACTTCCCAAGTGCTGAAGTCTCTTTTCCTTTCATATGCTTTATTTCATTTTCTCTTTTGAATCCTTACATCTTGTACATGCCAGCTTCACTGACAAATGTATATATGAACAGCTATCTGTGATTTTTGGCTCAAGGAAAATAATATGACACAACATACTTAATGCGCTGTAAAACTGAGCATAGAAAATTGCATTACCAGTAGGGAATATACAACCTGGAAGGAACATATTTGAATGTTTAGAGCTTAAAAAGAGATACCTGGGATTGGGGATTTTTTCTCTAGCACTTGCTCTTCTCCACCCCTGGAGAATACAAATATTTTTAATAGTTGTCATTCAAATTTATAGCATGTACGTTTATTAGTGCTTACCTTTCCTTCCCCCTTATGAAACTTTGTTGCTTATAACACAAAACAATGCTCAAAAGGTCTACCAAATTTAAAAAAAAAAAAAAAAGTATTGGGAGAAACTGAGAATTCTCCCTTTCCACCTCCAAAGAATTAAAAAAACCCCACAGCATTCATTGACTCCACATGAGAATAACACAAAAACTCTTCTGGAAACCTGGAAACTCAGGTACATTGCAGATTGATGTAATTTGGCATGCAGTTTTCAAGACACTCTAGTGTATACTAAATGAAAAATCCTTTTTTCAATAATGTGCCAAAGTAAATAAGCATTTTTAATTTAAAAACAACAGATAGCAGAGAGAGATCAGTAAAGTTGAACAGTAGAAGTTTTTAAACACTTTTAGAAATGTTTTTCTAGGAAAAAAAAATAGTTACACATAAGAATTATTAAAACCCAGTGGGTAGATTTCTCTCTCTCAAGTCAGTGGTTTGCTTGTCATTTACAAGACCCTACTGAAAGCAAGAATCTGGTTTTTGTAGCCCATTTATTTAAAAATTAAAAAGGTGGAGATGAACATACTTGATCCCTTTACTGGCATCATAGCCAAATGTATGAGACTTCCTCCTCTTCCCTGCATCAATACTGACTGACTGAATGTGCTATCTATATATGAGATGACCACAATCTAGTTGTACTTCATTAAAGATCATAGCAGTCACAAGAAGCTACTTTTTTGGATGGCTCGTCACTTTGGAGATCATTTATGCAATTGGTGACAGGGATGCCCAGCAAAACACTGCCAATATTTTTAAAGAAAGTTTCTACAACACAACTTGTGTTCCAAAGCTGTTGACCTGAGCAAAAAAGTTTGTGGCCTGCTAAAACAAAACTCTTAATGACTAGTTGGAAAGGCATGGCAGCGACTGGTTACTCGAAAACAAGTTTCATGTACGCTTGCCAGGAATATTTGTCTGTCTTTCAGGTTATCAAAGAAAGCCTTGAACTGGTTAGGAGTCTAGCTGGGAAAACACTATGACGGCGAGGCTTCACAGCTTGCATTCGGTCCTTTTTGTGTACTCACATGACTAAATGTGCGTGAAGATCCATGAGCAAAGATGTGTGTCCAGATATGGTATGAAACTAGGGCACAACAAGACCATGTAGCAAGCTGAGCAGCGCATAGGATGAAGAGAAAGTTGTATGGCACCTAGGTTCATGATAAACTACTGACTAAATAAAATTAGGGAGAAAACTGAATTTTTAAAAGCTACAGTTGTGATTATACAAGGGGACTGTTTGATTCTGTCATCCCACGATGTATCTGGGCACTAAAGATGACCCAGTGAGCGTCATATCACAGCCTCTTCAAACTGAACCACAGCATTTCTTGACTTCTGAATGTAAAAAGGAGACACATCCACAAGAACTGTTTCCAATGAATAATTTAGCATGCTCCAGTCATGAAACCCACAACAAGCACTGCAAGGAAGATGAAGTATTTTTGCTGCCCATCATTATGTATGTTCATGCCACAGGGATTTTTCAATTATTGAACAGTGTAGAGTTGCCTTTGTTTGTAGAAAATGTCAATTTGAATTGTGTGTCTTCTACATATCCATTTATGTTTGCCAAAGGCTGCTTAACATTAGCTTGGCTTTTTACTTCTCTGCCACATGAAGTTGCAGATCAAAAATACTGAATGATTACTAACATTTTATGAAGCATCTTAAGTTAGATGCTTTAGCTGTCAAGACATTTCTAATAACTTCTTCCTGTATTTTCTTATCGGAAAAAGCTGTATTAATCTTGTTTTTATTCACCAACCTAACCACTGTAAACAACTGCTGATGTTACAGAAGTTTAAGTGTCACAAGTAACAAGAAATGAAAGGTGAAGTAGCTAGTGTTACATTTATAAGCTAATATCCTGGAAAATATCGCTGCTTTTATTTAATTCATATTGAAATTCAACCCACAGCTTAAGAAGAAGCTGTCTTTTCAATTTACAGAGGGTATGAGAGCAGCGCTTTGAGCAGGCAACAATATTTTGCATGTAGATATACTGACCTTCAGTTTGGTGAAGTAAATAACTTATTTCAGCTAGTGATGACAGAAATTAAGGAGTTCCTGATGTGTGAGCTTGGAGGCAAGCACGTACCATTTCCTGAGGCACCAGCAAGTATGGAAATACACCTTGTAAATTAGTTATGTGTATTGTGTGGCAAGGGCTATTGCATTTAATTTATTTGTGAGATGTGAGGAAGAAACTCAAGTTTGTTCTATAATCATAATTGTAGTGTAATCAAGTCTGTGCCTGTTGGTACATCCAGTGCATTTATGTCCTTAATTCCTTGGGTTTGAGGATTTTAGCAGATCCCTGGTTAGTCTCTGCATCTCTGCACAGAAGAATCAGTAGAGTAATAAGAAAGAAGATGGATGTGAAGTATGGTGTGACTGAATTCCTAGTCCCCATCACAGCAAAACATGTGACTAACATTCACAGGAGTTGTTCAGGACGGAATTTGGAAAATGGTAGATTCCCCCAAGTAGATCCCTGCTATGGGTAGAGCAATCTCCATGCTTTAGTGTGCTGAGGAGCATCCTAGATGGGGATCTGGCTGTCCCAGGGACTCTCCAGGTAGCTCCTGCTGCAGAATTGACCAAGTTCTGCATAGGTGGGACACTTAGAAATAGTAGAAATAGATGCTGCAGATGCAGAAATGCTCACTGTCTGTTGACCAATTAGGTGCTTTATATGTAGTTTAAGATAATCACTAACAATAGATACAATCCTGATACTTGCCCTTGCAATGGAGAGTCCTGTTGCCTTGCAGACTGCAATCAACCATCCTGTTCAAGAGATTTGTGTCCACACACAACCATTAGCCTTACACAAAGACTCTAATACAATAGGAGGATCTCAATTTTGGTTTGGTTCTGATGTGCTTTTTTAAGCACTCTCTCTGTGTCTGCAACAACCAAGCATGGTAGGATTGTACATACTACGCTCCTCTGGACGGTTTCTCCATCTGGTTCAGATGAAAATTGTGCATATGCTACAACTCTTATGCTAAACATTCTATTAGTCAGACAAGTCAGACTGATTGTGAAAGCTGCATCACAGTTTATAACAAAACAGAACTGAGAAATGTGAAGTGACAGGTTTGTTGAACCAGAACTTCACAGAAGGATACTCTATTTCACATCCTCCGTATCATCAACATCTATGTACGATAAATCATAGTCAATAGCAAGCCATCACCAACAATGTAATGACAAAAATTACAAATGGAAACTTTCCTGGAATGCCACTCTTTCCTGTTATTTGATACTTGTAAATAACATCTCCATAGCCTAAAATCAATCACTGAAAATGAACCAGCTGCTAAATGTTAGGTAGCAGATCTTCATAATCAGCTTCTTGTCTGGAAGCCCACAGAAGAGCTCCTTTCAAAGACAGTCCACACTTTCCTAATTGTTTAATAACTGACACGGAACAAGATGATCCCTGTAGAGCTGAATACCGTCACCTTTCTTAACCCTAAAATAAACTTCAATGTTCCTGAAGTGATTTTGTTCCCATGGAGACAAAGTTAATAATTCCCGATGTTATACCCCTCAGTGAAACCTGGGAGACCACATATTGACTATGGTGAAGTTTAACTGAGCAAGATAAACTGTCAAACATAAGTGCAACAAAGTTATTCAGCAATTACAGTTAATTAATTCAATAATTTTGTCTGAAAAATGATTTCTTAAATACAGAACTATTTGTATGTGTGCCCATCCACATGCTGTTTTAACTTATTTGATTAACTTGATGCTCCCTGAGTACTCCCCACTGTCAAATAATTGGGAAAAGTCAGCCAAGAAAAATTCAGAAGAAATGAACAGATATTGTTACATCTAAGGATTTCCAGAGGCTAACAAAGATTCTACTAATTAGCACACCGCAGCAAAAGATACAACGTGATTGCCCATTAATCACCATATCCCTTTTCCATTTCTAAATGCGTGCAACCATTGTATTTTTTCCTCAGTTCTACACTCTATGTCTGTGGCATAAACATCATAAATGCGTATTCATCCTAAGATACTTGTCTGATAACCATCCAGCACTGGATATCTATGATAGGAGTTATGGGCATCCAGATCTAATGCACTTAGATGCCGGATGCATTCCCGAGACACAAATGTGCGTAAGCTCTACTGATCCACCTTCCTTTTCATGAACTGTGGCCAGAATCTCTACGCTCTCTCTCCCCCACCTGAATTCCTTGCTTACAGGGACAACTAAAGCGAGAGTTACTCCTTTAACAAATGGGTTCTTACAGTCATCACCTTTACCACGTTCATGATGGCAAACCTGAACACGCAACCTGTAAGTGAAGGGAACACAACCCGTAAGTGAAGGGAACACAACCCTCACCGCCCGCTTTCCTGAGAGAGGCAGAGCGTGATCTCAGAGCAGCAGCCCAGGAAAGCTAACCCAAAAATCCAGTAAAGAAAGCTCTAATGTTAAGGCAGCTTTGAGTTATTGCCAGGTTGCTGGCGTGGTCTCTCCTCACCCTTGCTCTATTTATACCCCGCTCTGGGGTAAGATCTCAGTTTTGCTGTGGTGGCTCTTATGCACACACTGATCCTTTCCCTGTGTGAGTGCCTCCTGGCAATTCTTGCCATCAATGGTAATCTACAGCAGGCTGAAAAACAATTATTTGATTATATGATGCAACAATCACTCATTGGCCTCATTTCCCCTTGGAGAAATGCATCTGAATATACACCGTATCTGATGCTTTAACACCAATACACAGGGAAGAATTAGCACCGGAATTATCCACCTCTGGTAGAGTTAATTTAACTCGTGGTACGATCCTCTCTAGACTCCATTTCCAGATATCTGCTTATCAGTGTGTTTTTCAAAGGTACAAAAGGACCAACGCAAAGGGATTCAGAGAGGGGCCTCATGAGGAATACGAGGTTGTGAGCAATAATTGCGTCCTGCTCCTGACCTTTCTGATAACACACCACTTCATAACTCAGAGATATTTATGACATCCCCATTACCTAAGCCCATTTCCCCACTTCTAATTTGCATAAGTCAGATTGACTGTTACGCATCTGTCCTCTCCATAGACATTATGACAGTACCTCTAAAAAATGTTAAATAAGGTAACTAACAAATAACAAGCTCAGTCATTAAGTTCATCTGCAAATCATGATCTTATCTTACATGCTTCAGAAAACAGTTTATCCTGCCACAAGCAAGCCAAGGCAGCTGGTATTTCTGAAAAAAATATAGCTGGTTTTCTGTGTAGCTATGAAAAGAAACACAGAGATACTTTTCAGACTCCAAATACTCCAATTCTGTTCTCAGCTCCTGCAAGCTATGTAAACCTGGGCAACCGGCTTCACCTCTTCATCCTTCAGCTCCCCACAGACAAATCCGAGTTCCTCTTTCCCCTCTACTTTCCTTCAGAACGGGATCCTTCCATCTTACCTACGGAGCCTGATAGAGCTGGTTATTCTTTGCCAGAATATCCCAGAAAGTCAGTATGCTAAAACTATGCCAAGCAAAAGTGCCAATTTCAAAGCCAGCCTGGCTTCAAGCCAACTCCCTGTGGGGTCTGACACAGAGCCGCAGGACAACATAGCCTGGAGGTCTCCGGTCCAGCCTCCTGCCTCAAGTGGGGTCAGTCGCGGAGGGCTCAGAGCCTGAACCAAAGAGAGGGAGAAGCTGCAGTGTTGCTGAATCACCTCGTCTCTGAGGATGAGTCTGGCTGGGAAGAGGCAAGAGGAGCCACAGAGTGAGTCTGATGTCTACAGCTGGGGACACAGGCCGGTTTGAGAGCTCTCGACTGGTTTTGGAATCATAAAATCAAAGAATGGTTAGAGTTGGAAGGGACCTTAAAGATCATCTAGTTCCAACCCCCCTGC
>JAOXJM010000001.1:94747574-94765078 GCA_026413425.1 Tringa solitaria | reverse complement strand
GGCTGCTATAAGGTCTCCCCGGAGCCTTCTCTTCTCCAGGCTGAACAACTCCAGCAAAGTGGGGGTGGAACAGGAAAATTAATAACAATGGGAGCATCATTTTGGAGCTAATACAAATAAAGCAATTTGTGAGACTAACAGGTGAGGGGCAGAAAGAAAATGGCCCTACTGGACAGACAATACATTTTAACAGAGAAGTTTAACTACACCTTTCACCCAACCACTTTTTCAGCTCTGAAATAGGCTTTCACCTGCACATAGGTGCAGCTGGGAATGAAAAGCTACGTTGCTAACGAGAAATACTGGTGGACTTCAGTCCCCCAGTGGCTTTGGTTGGTTTTCACCTGGGCTGTTAGAGAATGTGTGCAACAGCAGTAACACTGTGCTTCTGTTACTGGTTGTCTTCTGTCACTGTTTTTTTCATAAAAATACTTGGTGGCTCTACCATCTAGCCTCACTCTGGCTGCTACATAAATGTTCACTGGTGCAGAGCCTGAAGGACATTAGAGCTCGCCTCAGACAGTATCTTTCCTACAGAGGCCCATTAAAAAGCTCATGCATTTTACTGGGTGCTTACCATGTCTTCATGATATATTCCTCATTATTGTAACCTGAAATTTAATTTCCATGCCAATGACTCTCAGATCTGTCTCAGTGATGGAAAGCCCATAAACTGCTCTAAGTTTCCCAGTTGTCTGTAGGACAAATAAAGGCTGAATCAGTCCAGGCTTTCATTCTCAAATGCATCCTGGAGAGGCTTAAAATGAGTGCTGTCTGCTCTCAGCCTCTATCCATGACAACTGTCTAAATGTTTTGATACTTCAAAAGCATCACTTGAAGCCTGAGCAAAGATCATGTCTGCAGGGAGAAAGTCCATTCTGAGCTGATTTTCAATTAGCTTTTTAATTAGGTGGATCATGAGAAAGATGAGGCTATCTTGCAGGATACTGTATTTTTTTCAAGAAGGTCTGCTGGCAGCTTCCATAAAATCAAGCCACACAGTTTTCCTTTGGACACGATCAGAGCAACACTCCTCTGGTACACTAGCATCACATAAAATGACCTCTCTTCTTTCATCAACATCTTCACAGCATGGCTACCAAAGAGCATTGACATGAACAATAGTTCAACGGGTATCACAGCAACTTTACTTCCAATAGATATGAGAATACTAAAGAAGGAAAAATTAATTTCAAAGTTATGGTGCTAACGTGCAAAACCTTTTTAAGGGCAGAGCTCTGACTCTATTAGCAGTTTCATGTCTGGGTGTAATTTGCTTGTGTTATTAATGGTCTAGCAAGTCAATCCTCCTCAGCCTTCACATCCGTGTGCCTTAGCGGGTACAACTTACTAGATTTATGTTCTGTACATAAAAATCTCCCTTGGGACTCTGTGCCTCTGGGTAAGCTCTGTTTATTTTTGATTTCTGAATATTCTCTAACTTTCTATCTATCACATTTTTCCTTTTGGAATAGTTGTGCTTGAAATGATCTGGTGGGGTATGCAGGGGTAAATTGTGCTTGTAACAAGCAGGTATCATGCATGGAGGTAAGCTGTCAGTTTGGAAAGACTACATGGTGAGGTCCCTCAACTAAATTAATAGTACTGGAAGGAGGGGAAATCTAAAAAAAAACCAAAAAACCACCACAAACCCACATAGCAGTAACATACATGTTTCAGATTTTGAGCTTATTTCTTGCCTTTGCATTGATACAGATAACTAAAGGCAAATGCCCACACCTTGGTCAGATATGGCTGTGGAGACAACAAACTTCAGTTTACATCAGAATAACAGTAAGGACAGGGTAAGCTCTGGCTTCTGAATAGAGCTGAAGACATTAGCTGAACTCCAGGCTAACAAAATAAGTATTTAGGCTAAATGTTGGTGTGGTCAGGTCTCCACTTATTTCTAAGGCAAGATGGAATTTACATTACAAAGAACTTTGTGCCAATGCCAGCCAATAGGACCAAGGAAGTTTGGAGCCATGAAAAAAAAAAAGCTGGATTTTTTTAAGCCTCCACTTCCTAGCTGAACCTATTATTAGGTATTATAATAGGGGAGGGGAGTCCTTCTCCATCAAACACATTAAGTGAGAATGGGTGAGCTCTTCCCATTGTGCTTGTTTTGCATTACACATCCATTTTAAGTCAGGTCAGGATAGTAAAGAGCTCACATTGCTTTTAATGAAGCCATGAGCATTTTCTAATGAGACAGCAAAAATCCTGACTATTAGCAATTCCAGCTTTAGTCTACGGAGTAAAATAAAATGTAATAATATGTTTTTATAAAGATGAGGATAAATTACAGCAGAAAAATAAGCAAGCAGATCAGTAGTTTTTCATTTGTGCCAACTGTCTTAGGCTCACACAAGTTAGATTTTAGAGTATATTTCATTCCAGTATTTTATTAAGACCAGGGATTTTTTTCATCCAGGTCAACAAATTTTGCTGCCTTTACTTGAAGAGCAAGGATCACATGGAAAGCTTCTTTCTTTCAGAGAAAAGACACTGCACAGATGGGTTTTTTAAATTCATCAGAGATAGGTTCCTAAAAGTTCCATCTATGATTTCTCTAAAATCAGAACCCATCACGCACCTCTGAGCTGACATTCTATTTAAAATCTTGAGATTACAGACAGCCAAACCTCTTTTCTTACAAGTCGTCATATGATTTTGTCCAGTTTTCCAGCATCATTACTTTTTAGTGAATTGCCATGCTTAAGCAAGTTGTTTTGACATGCTTTCAGGAGGGTTTGCAGCAGCCACAAGGACAGGTTTCGAGGAAGTGTGATATTAATTTTCCTCAGTCTCAGCATGCTTGAAGAAAAAAACAGAAGGAAACTACTTGACTCACCACTCCTCATATGGGTTCTTGTAAGGAGAATGAACAGTAGAACAGTTTCAGAGTCATACTCCCCATACAGTATGACATCTTGGCATTGGGGTGGAGAGAGAAAGGGAAAGCAACATGTTCTGAAGAGACAGAGATGCTTAGCCATTTCAGAAATGAGGATGCCAGTTTCAGCTTTCAAAAAAACTAGTGCATGCAGGCCTGGTTACTAGGGAAAAGCGTGGGCCTTTGATGACAGTTGAAGGAAGTATAGCACTTTCAACAAAAGTTGTGTTTAGCGACTAGAAAATAGTCCTGCCCTGTTAGTACCTTTTGGGCTTATACCTCAGTGTCAAACCATGCCAGAGACTTTGTGCCCTGGCCCCTGCAGAGAAGCAATACTAAAAAATTGTGAAGATCTAAAAAGATCATTGAGTCAAGCCAGAATTCATAACTTGTATGTAGACTCCCTAGATACATGCAGTATCATTAACCTAGTAGTGCCATTTTACCACCCTTATTTTCAGCTATGTCATCTCCTATCATCTATAACTGTGATACATCCTGAGAATATTGCTCCAGGCCCAGCTGGGTCATTTTGTCTTTACACATCTCCGTGACTTCGCCTACCAAAAAAACCCAAAGCTATTGCATTGAAGGTAAAACTTGCATTTTCTTCTTTGTCATGCATAGTGTTTAGGCCACTAGGCAGCAGCTGCTGCAGACAGGTGAAACAGAGTATCTAGGCTTATGGTGTCACATCTATCTGAGCTAAATTATTACATTGCTATGATCTTCACAGAGCAAAGAGGATTTAATTGCAGAAAGATGTAGCTGTTTATGGGACTCTAGCAATGATCGGTTTAGGCTCAGTCAAAAGCAGAGAGTAAGTATACTCTATTGCCAATTCTTTGACACCATCTCCAAAGCTGCTTGCTAGCTTTGTAAAAAAATATCTTTTGTACTTTGGTTAGAAGCAGGAGAAGTAAAAGCCTGTGCTAGGGTTAAGCAATACTACATTCAAGGGTTTTGTTTGTTTTCTAAAAGGTTATTATACCCCTTCTTCAGTTCAGCAGTTTTCCCCGTGGAAGTGATGAAGCTTACCTATTCCACAAACAGACCTTTGCAACTTAATTCAAGCCCCACCTGTTTAAACAGATTTAAAAAAAAAAAATATAGAGGCCCTTTTTGCAGCATCTGTTGCAACTCAAGGTCAATTTGAGATAGCCAGAAAGAACTAGCCAGGCAGTGGCTCCCAAAGGGAGTGAATACGAATGGTGCATGCTACTCCTCCTCCTTTCTAAAGGTTCAGATCCACAAGGGAACACAAATTCCACCCAAGGATCTGCTGTGACTTCGGGGCTTTGAGAGTAAGTTTTGCTGTGTGCAGCGAGATGGGCATGGAGATGAAGCAGCATCCCTGCCCTTGTCCTTCCAGCAGAACAACAATGTAGAAAGTGAGACTACCCAAGACACTGGGATTGGAGCAGTTTCTATTTCAAATAGCCTTGCTACACCCAACAGGCCACAGTGGCTTCATGAAAGTACCTGCACAATGAAAGCCAAAAAAACTTTACTTGCATCTTCTGTCATGAGAATTTTTTTTTGTTTTGAGTTTTGGGTTTTTTTTTTTGCAATTCAAGACATCTTACATTTTTTGCATTATAAAGGTGGCTATAGGAGCATAAATTTAGTGAGAAGAAAACTATGGCATTTTAACCAAGTCTATTGCCAGCCATAGCAGCGTAAACATGAAATGAGGTTGATGCTAAATTTACAGATCATGAGTAGTCCACTGTTGGCAGTCCAAGGGTGGGGTTGCTTGTGCTGAGATTTGGTGGCAGAAGTTAAAAACAGTAGCTTTAAAATTGTTACTTTTATCTGGGGAGCAAGCTACTGTCAAAAGCTGTTCCAGTCAAAAGATATTTCTGTCAAAACAGAGACTACACAGTTATATAGGCATTTGGACAAGGTTTTATTATTACTACTTTTTGATGAAGCTTCATTTCACGTTCCTGATCTTGGAACTGAAATCTCTTTCTTAGAAAAATAAAATTAATTGTACTTAAACAAATTGGAGATTTAAATTTGAAAAAGCAAGCTGTAGTGTTGGGAAGTCTCCAGCGGGCTCCCCTAGCTTCTGTTTTCCTGAGGCTCACAGTACCCTGCCAGATAGATATGTGGCATGAATACACAAAGTGGGTCTTATCCACTGCGCACAGAAAATTACACTGTGCACGGCCAGCACAGCATGCTGTGCTGCTCTGTCACTGTATTCATAGCATGAAAAGAGAAAAGCAAGACACTGAATAAAGGTATCAGCTGTGCCACTTCCACAGCATGGACCTCCTGGTATGTCACCATTTCTACTTCTAGAATAGAAACAAAATTGGACTACAAAACCATGAAGTTCTATCCATTCATATTTCTGAAGCTATTTTTCAGTTACCAGAATAAAGGCCCTATATGAAAACTAATTTCTCTTTCATTAGATGCATTACTGGCAGCTAGAGTGGTTCTCCTGGGTGTCAGTCTTCCACAGGCTTCGGTCCATCCATGAGAATAAATCTGTAGCCACCCACCTGCCCCTTGCCTGGCCCCTGCTGGAAAGGCAAGGCTGGCATCCAAAGTTACATCAGCAGCTCTTCTCCCTCTCTGTGTCCCACATTCATGCCCACCACTTGCCACCACACTGCTCTCACGGGTCAGAGCAAGGGTCACTGCTGGGGCTGTCTGAGTAAAGGATCCACTGCTGACAGAGTAAGGAAAGCAGGGAATGGACTGAAATCTCAAAGAAATTAGGGAAAATGGACTTTATTCATCTACAGGTCACATAACAAAGGCATGAAGGACTCAAGAAAACCTCTCCCACCTCAATGCTGCCATCTACTCAGTGGCTACACAGGACCATGAAGTTCCCCTCAAACCAAGCCGTTTCCATTCGTGCTCAGGCAATGCAGGTTGAAGGGGCCACAAGAAACGGCAAGACATGAATAAAGACACCCCTTTAGGCATTCAGATTTTTCCCAGTTCCCTTGCCTGTTTAACCCGAGATGCTAGTCAGCCTTTGCTGAATACAGACTGACAGTTTGGTGGGGCAAAACAGAATGCATAAATCCAGCATATTTCCTAATCCCAGGTCAGCGTTTCCCACCCTGTGTCCAAACACCCGGGGGCTCTGAGTCTACTGACAGCAGCAGCCTGTTGTGTGTTGGGCTGCATTCAACTGAAGGTTCCCCTGTTCCACCAGGAGAAAGCACATCTGTCTCACTTGTCCTAGTGCTGTGCCCCCCTGCCTGGCTGCAAGAGCTTTACTGGTTACACTGTATGTAATTCAGAGTTTCTTCACTGCTTTGTGCCATGGATGATATTTAAAAGAGCAAGCCGTCCTCTTCTTTTGTCAGCTTATGGTGTATTTCATCTCCCACTATTTCATAAAGTGACAGTTTGATTATAATGTAATTACTTTTTTTAGTGAACCTAGCGCATAATTTTATTTCCAGATGGGTTTATGTTCCTTATATTTAAGCTCATTATGAACAAGAAGGCTGTACAAGAAAAATACAAAGTAAGCTGCTTTTCTTTTTTTTTTTTTCCCTCTCTCTTTAAAAGGTGAACATTTTGAAAGGCCTACATAGTGAGGGAAAAGATACCAATGTCACATGGTAGAAGAGACGAATTTCAAACATGAGAGCACAAATGAGCTTGAGAGCCCTTTAAGGCATTTACAGGGAAATAGAAAAAATAAATGTTTAATTTTCATTGCTTGGAATTCGGTAAAAGCTAACAGGCTGAATAGCTTCAACATCCAAGAATCAAGAGCAAAGATTGGAGAGTGGCTGCAGATGACCATGGCAGGGATAGCGCCAGCTCACAATTTGGTGAAATGAAAGTCTTTTTTATTCAGTCAAGTCTCCAAGCCTCCTGTGGCTGGGTACTTGCCAAGGAGCTCGTTTGCAAGTCAAGTATTATTTGTTGATGCTAAGAAGCGCAAGCTGATACATTTTGCCAAAACATGTGACAAGAAAATCCATGTAAATCAACAGTGCTTTGCAGCAGAAACTGTGGTTCCTCTCTGAAAACTGTCTTAGTAAAATGGCACCCTGGGGTTTCCTGTTTATTGCATCCCAGTGACTTCCAAATCAAACACAATCAGCTCAGACGCAAGTGATAATGATTTTTTTTTTTTAACTGCTGCTTCTATGAAAATAGAAATAAAATCGTACAGTCAAGATGTGCTTTCTGGCTCACTCATCAGCAGCGTAGATCCTACAACTGGTATTTAGTCAATAGTCCTATTTACGACCCACAATCCAGTTTCTTTTCTATCAACCAGTTTGTAGTTTATTGGCATTAAGGGAAGAAATAAATCCAGAAGAAAAAAAATGTAATCCCAAAGCAAACATATTAACTTACCCCAAAAATGAAATCAGATCCTCACAGGGGTCCATTTCTTTAGCAATGCTTTGACATCTGTTCAGGCATTTGCTGATGCAACTCTTCTGTCCAAACAGGAGGTGCAGAGCAGTGTACTAGATGTGTTCGATTTTTCCTGAAGTGAGAAATTTCTTGAATAAGAACTAATAGATGCAAAAATTTTACAGTATGGCTGTAAAACAGAGGCGAGAGATAGCTTGAGTATATCTACTTCTCGTGGCCATTTTGCCACTCATGACATTGCAGATATGGCTAGATAATGGTGACATTTGGAATCTGTGACTTGTAAAACTTGTACGATTTATCAGCACCACCAGCCAGGCTGCAACTCGGGATCAAAGGACCTCCTGCTGAAAACTCCCACACTTTGCTCCTTGCAAGATGTCAGGCCTCTTCCACTTTGACCAGAGGTTGCTTCAAAATACTTTTCCTGAAAATAAACAGAATTTTGCGTTAGCAATATATACATATGCTCCTGTTTTCAGAAAGTTCTGGGCTCATTTTCCCACATTTCCAAGTTTTAGGCCACTGATAAGCAACTTAATCTGCTGTAATGAGAGTATTGCTTGCTTTTCACACAGTATCTGTCCAGCAGCTCTCCTGGGACACTTTAAACTAGCATATAAGGTTTTGATATTCCAGGCACGTATTCTACCTTATTCTATTGCCTCGCCGCAGACCTCAGTACACCAACTTAATTGTTCATTTGTCTAGGCCTGTCAATTCCTCCATTTCCACACTCCCACCTCGGTTTGAGCCTTCTGTTAGGTGGTGGGAAAACTCAGAGATTATCACATACCACAACATCATTTATTTACTCTATCAAACAGGAACTATTGATTGATTAAGCTTGTTCAGCAGCAAACCTGCAACATAATTTTAGCAAGAAATAGCTTAGTTCTATGTAAGAATTGGACACTAGAAATTCAGATAATAGATTTGAAACACCATTGGTTTGCTGTTACCTTTTCAAGTCAAAAAAATAACGCTATAGCAACAAAAACGAGATATTTAGAGAAAAGGGGAAATCATGCGAGAGAAAAATCAGAGATAAAGAGAAAAACAGCTTGTATTAAAGCTTAGCAGTCCCTAGAGGTATCGTGAAGGCTTCTGAATGGATGAAGCATTTCTCATCATTACAATGAATTGAACAAATATTGTCAACTTCAGATTTGCTGCAAAACATCTTAAGAAAAGGGACAACTGAATTTTCATTTTTTATTTTTACTGAAACCAAGTTGTTGTCTCAATTAAAGTCACTATGATCTGCATAGCAAAAAAACTTTTTTTATGAGATTTTCAACATTTTAAAAAATAAACTCAAACTGACTTTATTTTTTTAATTTTACACAAAGTAACCTATTCCTTTCCTCCTCAATCAGCACAGATAAGCAGGTTTTGTAGATGAGCCACAGAGCATCAGAAAACCAATATCACTATTGAAACTACCTTCTTAAAAAGCCAATCCACTGGAGGAGGTCAGATAGATTTCAAAGACTCATCATTCTTGGGCACATTCAAATTCCTCTCTAAGGTCAGTAAGACTTAAAACACTGTCCTTTCAGAGGAGTCCAGACTTCACTTCCCCTTTGTTTCTCTTTTACCACATATTTTGGCAATTAATTGATGCTGAGGCATCAGACTTCTTCTTGCTCCTCCAGTAGAGGTCACTGAACAGCTGTTATGGTTTCAGACGGGATAGAGTTGACTGTCTTACTAGTTAGTGGCATAGAGCTGTGTTTTGGACTTGGGATGAGAATAGTGACACTAAAACACTGATGGTTTTGGTTGTTGCTAAGCAGTCAAGGCCTTTTCTGCTCCTCATGCTGCCAGCAAGTAAGCTAGGAGTGGACAAGAAGTTGGGAGGAGACAAGGCTGGGACAGCTGACCCCAACTGACCAAAGGGATATCCCAGACCATACGATGTCATGCTCAGTGTAGAAAGCTGGTGGAAGAATAAAGAAGGGGGTGGCATTTGGAGTGATGATATTTTGTCTTCCCAAGTAACCATTGCATATGAAAGAGCCAAGCTTTCCTGGAGATGGCTGAACACCTACCTGCTGATGGGAAGCAGTGAATGAATTCCTTGTTTTGCTTTGTTCATGCGTGCAGCTTTTGCTTTACTTATTAAACTGCCTTTATCTCAACCCACAAGTTCTCTCTCTTTTATTCTTCTGATTTTCTCCCCCATCTTGCCATGGGGGAGTGAGTGGGCATCTGCATAACGCTTAGTTGCTAGCTGGGGTTAAACCATGACAACAGCCCAGGCACACAAGCCCAGTAGGCTATAGCAGTAGAAGTCCCAAATCCACAAACAAAGATTTTACAGAGCAAAGGCATAGATGGGACCAGACGAGGCAGTGATAAATCTGGGGTCCTCCACCTTATCCAACACCACAGAGCAGCTCTTGACTTCAATTTGACTAACTCCTTGCCCATCTTCCAGAAAACATGGGTCGTAGCTGAAGGTATCTCCCGAATGTACTCAACTGCTCCTTTGATTTTATTCTGGTCTGAAAAAGAACTGAATTAAGAATTATAAATAATGGCAAAAAAGGACATTTGAAAGTAACACTTACAAAAATTTCTATTTTGAAAGTGTAAAGGATGCATCTTGAATTAAGGCCACACTACCAGTCTTTCAGGAGACAATCGAAAGCAGGCTTCAAGCTTCTTCATATCGATGTAGTATGAGAAATTCATTCATAAGTGGCACAGGACTAGTTAATTTTGCAGTTGTGCTTCCTCAAACAAGGAAGTGGCCCAGAGGTCAAAGCTTTATCTGACTGAGAAGCGATCAAGCTGGTGACAGCTTTACAAAGCAAAATGCTGAATTTTCTATTAAAACCTGACTCCATCAAAGGAGAGAGAAAAAAAAATCCATGTCAAGAGTCTTATCATATGACTCCATTAAGATTTTTTTTAATCAATACATTGTATGCAGTCCACATAACTCAATTTGAGAACATTTTAACTGGGTTATATCTCGGTAAGAAGACCTTATAGGTCACTTTAAACTCAATTTTTATCTGTCCAAATAATGAACTCTGGAAGGTTCAGAGATTAGCACTTCAGAGTATGTTTTAGTGTAATGAAAGCTTTCCTGAGAGGAGGTTATTGTACTGAAATTGTCAAAATCTTGTCTGAATTATCATATAGACAAGAAAAAAACCCAAGAATTAATATCTGCCAGTTTTCTCTGGCAAGATAAACTAAGGCACAGACAAGGTTCTAAAAGAAATGCAGACAATCATTCTCATTAATGAAAGAGCTTACTCCAAAATGGCTGAAAGAATACTAAAAAAAAATAATAATAACAACCAATTCCACAACACACAACTGTAAAGATGATATAACTGTGTAAGATATTATTTAAAATATAATTTAATATCTTCTTTTCCACAAGTAATTCTTGACTCTTATCCTTTTCAGTCATAAATGATTGCTAACTTCCTTTAGGTTTTCTTCTTTCCTGCATATGTCAAAACCACAACCTAACTTCTACTCTGTGTTTTTGTTGTCAGCTTTTTGGGAGACTAGCACACACAACTAACTCCCAGCCTTTTTGTTCCCTCTGGCTTGTACTTCCATGCATAGAAAGCAGGACAGGGAAGAGAATTAAGAGGCAGCCTGACCTGCTGCCCTGCCAGAAGGGGGGCTCCCATCATATCTGTGTCATATTTGACAGACTCGTACCCCACGCACTCTTTGATAACCACTAGCAGCTGAAATGCCACCGGGTCCACAGGGGTTCTGTTCCCAATATTCACCATCTTTCAGCACTCGGAAGATTTTTTTTCTTAATTTTAGCCCAGGGAAACCCATTATGTTTTAACCTCCCCTCCAAGGATGGGTAGAATTGAGCGTCTTCTCACTGCCACAGTCTACCTACGAACAGGCCACCACGTCCCCAGTTTCAGTAATCTGTGCTGAGCTATTCACTTCTTCCAGCCATTCCTAATGCCCTGCAGTTCCTGATCACTTCACAGACACAGGAAAAGCTGCCTTGCAGAGTGCTGTCCCACCTCTGAGAACCCATGCCCACGCAGGGGGCCCAGGGACACACGCAGAAGCCAGGCTGCTGGCTTCAATAGGTGCTCTTGGCGAGGTGCAGCTGCCGCTGCAGGACCACCAGCGCCTTGTCCCAGTGGGAGACAGAGTGTCCTGGTTGTGCACTCCGTGTGGCTCACGGCTCTGACCCTAGAGGAGCCTGCTGTCCGTCTCTATAGCAAAACAACATTGTTTAGCAGTCCTTTCCACCAGCGATGTCTGAAGGCTGATGGACGTACCAGCTGCTGGGGAACAGCCTCACAGGACTCCTTGGGGAGCCACAGCACTGTGGCTTACACTCAAGTTAGTGAGAAGTGAGATCAAAGAGCCTTTTAAAGAGATAAAATACCACCCATGATCTGTCTGGCTTTATCTGGCATTTGAGAAAGGCAAGCTGCTCCAGAGCTGGCGTACTGGATAGGTAAACGCCTACAGGAGCTTAAGGAGAAGGGTGGCTTTATTTCTTCAGGGATTCTGAATCTGAGTGGAAACCTCAAAAAGCATTAAAAAGAAGAAATGCTGGTATAATCCCTCTGTGTTATGGAAACTACTACATTTACTATGAACGCTGGATCAGGCTGCAATAAGGCTTTTTTGCTAGTGACAACAGAGGCTTGCCTATGTGTCACCTTTGTCCATCAGCCTCATTAGAGTTTCTGGAGGGTCTGTTTTCTTACTGCCTGATACAGTTCCATGTGATCTGCTTAAATTTTCTATATGATTAACAGGGTAACTGGTTATCTAGAAGAAGGGTGATTAAAAGTAACATGAGGCTAACGAGACAGCGATAAGTGAATATTAAAGCATCTGACCATGCCAGGTGCTTGAAGATATCGCTGAAAAGGTCTTCAAGTAAAAAAAAAAAAAAAAAAAAAGACAAATTACCACCTTGACAGATTATTAAATGTTTAAAGCTTCTGGCAATAAGAGCTGCTAATAAAGAAACAGTGTAAACCAGAAGACAACAGTAGCAACAGTAATTATGCAGCAGAATGATTAAAAAGCACGCAGCTATAATGACTCTAATCTATTTTATGAGAGGAAGTCAAAGAATCAGCATTCAAAAAAAAAATCAATTAGGGAGCAAGGGAGATGGGAAAAAATACCCTATATAAACTGAATTCCTACAATCAAGTGATAAATCAGTCATGAGTAATTGTAGGAATCACCGCATCTCACCATGTTTTGATAACATTGGCTACTCCACCAGAGACTGAAGAAGAACTACTCAGTTTTTCAGCATCCAAAGGGACTCTGCAGAGTAATCTGTGAAAAATTGTTGTGCCCGACAAATTGTGCTGCTTGGCTGGAAGAATATCCACAACAACCAAAATTAAGAAACTTGCTTTGGAGAACTTTCCTTATCTCTATAGCAGCAAAACTAATTTCAGTTCAGTGGCACCTAACAGGCTTCTTAACATTTTACCACTTATAGATATTTTGTTTCATTTCCTCTTCCAGCTCTTCCTTTACGTTTTTCCTTTCCCAGATATGAGGTTTTCAGCTATCGGCTTCTCACAGTGATGTCAGCCAAGAGAAGGTCATTCTTGGACATCTGCCATGTCCCCCCTCCTCTATAGAAGCCAGGGAGTTCAAGGGAAGAACAGGAGGAAGGTGCTTGAATGTGATGTTTCATGCGCTCCCTCATGTTCATGGCCAGGCAGGATCCCACCCCTCATCACCTCCTCTCTCCTTATCTGCTGAACTTGGACAGCTTTTGGCTGGGGGGGTGGGGGGCCATGCAGCTCTTCCAGGGAGACGCTTGTGTGCCTGGCTCTGAGAGTTCCCAGAGGTGAAAAGCCAGCCCTTTGCCAGCTGCCTGTTCGCACTCTTAAGCAACAATGCTTGTTAGATAAGGGAGGAGTTTCAGGTCATGCACCCCTGGATCCAGCATGGGGTGGTCACCACGTGGCACATGCCCAGACTCTCCCTGCCCTTGTCTTCCCCAGCCAGCAAAGCCCTTCCAGCTTACTTGCACCACATCAGTCCCGCTCACCTGTAACTCCACTGATGTTTACAGTCACCTACCACTCTGAAAAACTGCCCTCAGAAAGGAGTTGGTTTCCACTGCATGCTTACCCAATCCTAGACCTACCGGCAGGGAAGCTGTGGGAGAGAGAGAGAGAAGGACTGGCGTTGGCAACAGCCCAGACTTGTGTCAGATTTAGTGTACAAAGAAAAAAATAACTTTTATTTCTTGTATATAACTTTCCATACCAGATAAAACAGGCTTGTGCTATTCTAAAGGTAATTATACATTAGTATGTTCATCTATTTGTCTCTTCCTTGATCATTCTAGTGAGATTGTTTTACTTATTAAAAAGAGAGGCCTTTCCAAAGTCTTTGTTTTCATTACTGTAGCTCCCTACTCCACCCTCCCATTTGCAAAAAATTTTTTTAAACATAGAAAAAACCCTGATGCTATCAGATATCCACCTTACAAATATCAGAGAAAAAAACCCATCATCTTCCACCCCACAAATACCAATAAGTCTATATGAAAGATAACGCTCACATGAGCTCATTTTGGCAGAGTGGTGCTAGACATTTCATCTAATGCACTTTGTTTGTGGTAATCACCTTCAAGGTCTGTGCCAGAATGAGGTCCCTGTCCCTCCACCCCATTCAGAAGATGCAGAAATGCTTCTGAGAGCAGAGGATTGGATTGGACTAAGCACACCAGATGCAAGGACTACATATGAACAATAAATAGCAGAAGTGTGGATCGAGCCACAGGAAAAAACCTGTCCATGTGCTAAGATAAAATATAATTTCTCATTTGCTGCTTTTCTATGTAATTCCTCTCTTTACATTTAAAATGCATACAGTAAAAAAAATAAAAATATTGTGATTGTGTGTCTCTACTTTCTGTAGAGTGGTATGCCCTCAACTATCAAATATATAAAAAAACCCCATCAACTTTCAGAAGTATGTGGAAGATAAACTTACTTGTGTCAAAGCTGCTCTGCTTCTCACCATTTCCCTGGAAAAAATAAGCACTGCTCACTGTCACCATACCACCTCTCCTAGGTTTGCTTACTGTGCAAACTTCAGAGTGGGATGCAATTAATTAATATGGATTTACATGTGTTATGTTTTTAGACTTAGACATTATTGACAGACACTTGACATTAATTATTTGTAATAATGACATCGTTACAGCGTTGAAAGCTCTCCAGAGAAGAGCTTGGGAACATGCCAGAGGTGGAGAGGAACCGTTGCCGAAGGCAGGTAGGGAGACAAGCGCTGTTACTCGTGTGCAGAGTGGGAAAGCAGGTGCTGCAACACACCGAGCTCAGGATGCTTTAGGTATTGCTGTTCTTTTCATCAGTGAGGCTCAGGATGAAAGAAAGGCAGCCTCAGTTTTTTTAAATCCTCCCTTCAAAATGTCCGGGCACATTGTGACCCTGCCTAGCTTTGGGATATGACTGTGGCACAACAAACAGTCAGGGACACACCTCCCCCCTCTGCATACACATGTGTGAAAAAGCAATTTAGGCAACCCCAGACAGGTGCTCATGGGCAGGTGAGTTGGAACTTAAGTGAATCCCTGAGGATTCCAATAGAGAGGCATAAACACAAAATTAGCAAATAAAAGAGTCAAGTAATAAGCAGAACATTGAACTTCAGCAGCGGCACCAGGGAGGCGAACCTCAGGTTGTAGGGGTGCTTTGTAAATGTTTTGTTAATGTCTAGGATTGTGGTTTACATTGTTGATATTGACCCTGGACAGGTATTTCACCGACTGTTCTTTAGTTACATTTTAAAAAAAATGTAAATCAAGCTACTTTGATCCTGGTTTAATTTAACCATATAAATTGTACAGGTTTTTTTCCTGAGAGAGTGGGCAGAATAAATGACACACATTTTGTAGTGAGGAATGAAGGTAGCAGAGAAAGCAATTGCCCAGAAGAAATACTTTCTGCTCACTTTTAGGTATTGAAGTTGGGTTGAGCAGCCACCCAATGCCCACACACTGCTGAGAGCTAGTGAGCTGCAGGGAGTTAGGATGGCCACTTATTTTTCCCTTTGCTTGGCACAGGCAATAGGCCAAATATTGCCTGTTGAAGACTCAAATAAAAAAAGAATTAAAACATTTTCACTCTGAGAAAAGTTCTCCCCTTAACTGTATGAGCAACAATAAGGAATTTAGCTTTTTTTTTTTTTTTTCTCTCCACATGCTTTATATTGCATAGGAATTTTTAGGGAGGTGCAAACAGAGAAAACATAATACCAATACAGGCCGCTGCTTCCCAGCCAACAGCACATCCCCAGGGGTCACCAGCCATCACTGCACGTACAACCGCTCTCCAGGTTAGAGGAACACACCCCCTTGTTTTCAGTATTGATGGCTTCTTCTGTGAGTCTACAGCAGAAAACAGGAAGCAAATGCAGCTCAGATAGGAATTCAATAATAAATTACCTTATTAATGCTCAGTAGAACAGATTTAAAAGCTTCATGCTTTAACAACTGTCCTTAATCATTTATCAATTACACCCCAAGAAACATAGCAGCAGAGCTTTCGTCTCCTTCCCACCAGGCAACTCTCGCTTTGTAGGGGTTTTCCCTCATCATTGTTGCATCGTAGCTCCCCCCTCCTCCTCCTCCTCCTGTTTTGCTTTGAACACATCATATAGCTCCCAGAGGTCTGCTGTTATCCTCTGTACCCCAAAGCTGACCTCAAAAACTCCCTCTAAGATTGAAACCCACATTTGTCTCTGGTGGCCTCACTCCATTTTCGCGGCGTGCTTCGATTGCCAGAACAGCCAACTGGGGCAGTAAGTCAGAGAAAGACGTTGTTCCCATAGTAACTCATTTCCTCTACCCACTCATTAGATTAACACATTCCAGATCAAAGGTAGACATGAAAATATCTAAGAAATGATAGTTTGAGGCATTACTTAAATATAAGCTAAATCCACCACACTATCTCAAAAAAGCGCAGTTTAATATCAGAGCATACATCTATAGCTGTAATACTCGTTACACTGGTCTGCCTGAAAGTTATCAAAAGCATCTTGGGTAGTTCATTTTGTCGCTAGTTTGCAGACAATTGCCTAAGTACCAAAACAAATAGGAACTCCCCACTATCAGATCAGAGCTGCAACAAAGAAGAGAAGTTCTCCATCTCTGTGATCAGTGCTCTGGGTGCACTCAACATTCCGGTAACATTTGCAACTTTGCTGCAGAAAAGCTCTGATTCACACTCCCAGTAGCAGCAAATCTCTTATCAGTTTCATCTTCCCCAAATTCAATTTTGTTACATTTTTAGTACTCCAGCATGAGTTGACTTAATGGAAGTTCGAGCCCAAGGAAGAAATTAATGCATCGACTCCCTGTGTCTAGATAATACAAAAAGCCTTCAGGCTGCTCCACCATCACACAGAAACTCTGCCATGCGCAGAAAGCACAAGAGAAGCCCTGAAAGCTGCATGGACCCTTTGCTACTGAAGGTTTCCAATAACACCTTCTAGTAAAGCATGAAGGACAAGGGGCAAGGGACGAGAAACTTTCCCCTGCTTTTGTCACGCTTTCCCTGGAGCTTTAGAGAAGTGTTTCATTTTTCTCAAGGAAAACTCCCCAGGTGGTATATGAGCCATTTCTTTTGATTTCCTTTCTTGCCAATTGTTTCTCCAAACTGATTATATGGTTCTCAGAGGGCCTTACCACATATACATGTGTATATGCATGCATGCATAAACAATACCTTCGACGTATACTGCTTGTGAAAACTGTAGTTGATATAATGGGTCCTGAACATGCCTCTAAATGCTACTGTAACACAAGCAGTAACAGTGAGCTTGCTAAAAATCCTACTCCCAGCCCGTTGCCAAGACCCAGGTAAAGCCCATTTACACCTAACAACATAATTCAGAGACTGACTCTCGCTGGCATTTTCATGTCAGTGTCTCCTGTCTATTTGTATCTGAGAAACAGGATTTTCCTGATGACAGCCTGCAATTTCCCCGGTCTGTTAGAATCACTAGGAATTGAACTTTGTTCTTTTCGTTTTTTTCTCTACACCTCTCCTTGTCAGAAATCTCATTTGTCAGCCGCACAGCCTTGCTGCACAGGCTTACCTTGCAGCTCGCCTATCTTTTCCTCTGTACAGCTCCTCACAAAAGTGCAATACTAACTAAACAACGCTTTCATTTGTCATCCTATTATAATTAACATACTTGTAGA
>JAOXJM010000001.1:94729377-94744223 GCA_026413425.1 Tringa solitaria | reverse complement strand
AGTAGGGCTGATGGTTGGACTCGATGATCCCAAGGGTCTCTTCCAACCTGAATGAATCTATGATTCTAGAGAATTTTCAGACAGCGATTCACTTCTGAACTCCAAAAGCTTTATAAAAGATGTGCTTGAATTTTAGTTACCTGCTTATTAAAAGTAGTTTGAGCAGGGTGAGTGGTTTCAGGAGGTCTCAGGTGGTTGCAACACCCAAAGGTGTTCTAGACCTTGGTGTTCCTTCCCTCTCCTCTTCTGACAACCAGCATTTCCTCTATAAAGGTTAGCTCTAACCTATCAACTGGTTTTCATCTTTGTTTCCTAGCACTCATGATGTAAGAAAACATATTCATAGGTTGTGACATTCCTTCTCCAAACAGCAAATTGCTGACCCATCCCTGCTCCTCCACAATTTTTTTTTGGACAAGATGGGGCTTCTCAGAATGACACAGATCAGCTTTGTCAGCTGATAGCTGCCTTCTCCTCAAGCAACAGATTAAGATTTTTTTTTTTTAAAGATGTAAATCAACAATGCACAACATGTGACAGTGTCAGATATCGTAATATTGCAATAATTCTCCAAACTGCTCTCCCATCTTGGGGACTATTTCTGAGCTGGCTGGTGACGAGTGTCACATTAGTGACTTCGACCAGTGCAGTGGGCTGCAAAGCTCTGCTCTGGCCACATCTCCTCAGACTTGTCTGGCCTCTGTCCACTAGAGAAAAACACAGCATCCCCACCCTGTGACCCAGCTGACAGAACCGCTTCCTGTGGTGAGATACCTTAGTCTTGCTTCTCAAGTTCAGCTTAACAGCTGATAACACACGCAGGCACATTTTGCATTTCTTCCACTTAGCACCATGAAAAACCAGAAGTCTGATACAGACTACAGGTACCACCAGCACAAGCCATCAACTGGCCAGCATTTTTATTCCAAGTTACCCAACATCCAGTACCCTAGAAAAAGTCTCTGGTTTAGGTCTAGATACTTAAGCAGAAAAGCTAGCATTTCAGCCAACTAGCTGATTGGGGATTTCTTTAGTTTAATTTTGGTTTTTGGATGATTGCAAGGAAAAAGGGATAGACAGACATGTAAAAAGATCGTTGGGAAGCTGTCAGCTTCCCCTTCACTACCATTCATGTGGTTCTGCAGCACAAGATAAAATCTTAGGCTGAAGAATAATACAGCAAACCAGGATCTGCTGTACGAAGTCACATATTTTTGCTCTTCTGCTGCTTCTCAAGTGACAGTCACTTAATAAAGAAAACCTGTGGGAGCTCTGTGAATAAGTGTACTAAATGTAAAATTATGTTTCATTTTACTTCCAAGTCCCACCACATCCATGCCATTGTTCTCAAGGCTTGTCATCACAGTCGGAACAAGCATCTTCAGATATCTGCTAATATGTTATGGTTGGCTCCCTGCTAAATAAATCATGCATAGGAAGGCAGCTTTTGAGTCAGATTCTGTGTTAACAGTCATTTAACTTCAGAACAGGATATTCCATTACCTAAAACGTATTTCAAGGTAAAGCTGAAGTTGAAAAAATATAAATTATTTTGATGGTCACTTGGCCAGATCTGCAGTATATGTTTAAATAAAAGCCAGGGGACCTATCAACCTTTACAATCCTACTGTATATCAACCACCAGAAAGAATAAATATGTGATCCAAAATAGCACTTATTCAGCCTTAACCCTGTGGTTTGGCATAATTAAACTTTTGTAAATCATCCTGAAGAAACCACCCAGGGAATTTGAGATACATTGAAAGAAGGAGCTCCCTGTAGCCTTATTCAACGTTTTAAAACCCCATTCTCAATTGAGTACATTTAAATGGGATTTTACTCAACTGAAAGAGTGAATTTAAATTGGCTACTGAAGACTTACTTCCTTAGACTGATTTCATGACTCCTGTATACCCTGTACAGTATACATTTGCAAGTTGTGGCAACAAAGGTTTCAGAAGAGCATCTAAAATGCTGTGTGAGACTGAATTTTTTTGTCGGGCAGCTTAGACTTTTGAAATTTTTCACTATACTATGAAACTTCCAGATAAACTGTGATGGAGAACCAGGAAATTGTTTTTTTTCTCCCCTCCAAAATATGCAAATACAAACACCAAACATCCTTCTGTCCCCTAACAAGAGACAAACAGGAATAAAATCCCCGACTGCCTTTGCCCCTGTGGAAAGGGAGGAGAGACCATTTACATTCTGCAAAGGGAGATGCCTCTCGATGGCGTGGATGGGAGGTTGTGCATCTCCATTTCACACCTAGTTCTGCCCCTGACCTTCTGGGTGGCCTGGAACACCTCTCTCTCAAGTTTTCAAAACAGTGTAGGAGTTGATGTCCCTTACAACAGAAACAACTTTTGATCAGTTCTCAAAGAGTCTCTCTTTCAGCACGTGTAAAACAAGAGTTCACATCTCTGCCAGGCTAAACTCTTTCAAGAGCCTGGGGCATTCGCTGCAATAAATGATGCTATATAACATAAGACAGAAAAAGCCCCCCTCTAACACAAAGTGCCTTTTCAGGGCCAGCCCACCACACTCGAGAAGCCCAGCTGCCACCTACCACCGCCCAAGCTCAGTGCTGAGCCGGTATCTTTGCCTGTGCCTGGACTTGCCTTCTGCTAGGGAATATGGGGAAAGTTGCAATCTCAGGCTGACTCTGAAAGGTTACAGAGTTGTCATTGCTCCAAATCAACTCTTGCCCCATCTGCTTCCCTAGCATTTGTTCCCATAGCAGTTCCTGACTCCCCCCAGTGAAGGAAATTGCTCTGCTGCATGTTGTCAGTACTGAAAGGATAGGAAAGGAAGAAGTAAAATTGGCGCCATACCAAGCTTGTAAGTATCGTGCAGGCCCTGTTGAACAAATCTGTTCTGCACAGGGCACAAATCATTGGCAATGTTGAAATTTTTGCCTGCCTCCAAATTCCCTCTGGAAGTGCCAAGCCATGATTCTCACTTCTCTGGTTCCTGGATAGGGTAGCAATGATACGTGACTAAGTTGGGAGGAATAGTCAACTACTGTCATTTGAGAATGGAGTTATATGTGACTTACTAAAGAGCTTGAGACATTTTGATAAGGTCTAATACCCTAACTAGCTTAGAAGGTGCCATAAGTATGTCTGTAAGAAAAAAGAGCAGCAATATAGGAATTTACATGCACAGTAATAAAGGACAGGGTAGAAAATGTAGGAAGAAGCATTTCCATTTATTAGGAATGAAAATGAAGGAAATAAGGAAGAATTTAAAATATAAAATTAATATAGGATTAAATAACTCAGTTGTAGTCAGGAGGCAGATCATGTTTTTAAAAGGTAGGTGAACTTACAATTGCAGACATGGACTGATAGCGTCAAGATTGCACAATGAGAATGACAAGAAAGCACAGAACAAAGCCAAGGTCCCACACTTTCATTTTGCTCACCAGAGCAAATATAACGTCCTGACACTCACTAGGAAACTCAGGTCAGTGGGATTGCAGTGATGCCCTTGTAAAGCCAGGGGATCAACTGAGATATTCAGAGAAGTAGGCAGCAGCAGAAAGAGTTCAAACAGCTGAACAACCCCCTCTTTCTTACAAGTCTGCTGAATATCTGGACCTGTAATTCCTCAAATCATCATTAAATAATTTAGTCTTTCCTTTCAATCCTGAACCAGGAGTCCAGGCACGGCATTTAATTAGTGTCTCAATTATCATTTAAATGTTTGCTCATCAAGTTCAATAAAGATCAAGCGGCTGAATTTTGAGACAAGTGGTTGTGTCATCAATGAACTCCCAAAGGGTGACTTATTTGAAGGTTAGCAATTAAAGCAGAGGGTTCTAAAAAAGGAGTTAATCAGTATAAATACTTTTGGCTGCAGATGCTGCCCTTGAGAACAAGTGCCCAATTCATTTGATCTTAATGGACTACGATGTATTTCATATGTCACAGCAACAGACTGGTTCAAAGCTGCAGTTACGAGGTTCAGAGAAGTCATGTATCTCTAAACAATATTTTCTATCAAGCAAGTCACAATTGTACTGTAGAAAATTAGCAAGTGATTCACCAGAATAACCTAACTATACTAGCTGCTGAAAGAAAGAGGCAGAAACGTGCACAGTTGAGACTTCAAGTGAGTGTTCTAGTGGCTAGAAGTCTGCTTCACAAAAGAAATACTCTTAGATTTGCAAGATCTCCTTCCAGCCATCTGTCATCAGACTATTTCATGAAACACTTGTTTCTGATCACTGCAAGAGAAGGAGATAAGAGAGCAACTAAAAAAAATCCCCAAATTTATCACATCTATTTAAACAAAGCTGCATCATCTTTGCTTCTCTCTCTAGTCTGGCTACAAAGACTATTCTTTGTACAATAAAGACTAATACTCCTCTTTGCAGAAAATATAGGAATTTGCCTTCAGCTTAAGCATTTGCAGGGACTTTGGAGATGAAGAAAGCAGAGTTCTGATGTCACAAGCAAAATACATAAGTCTTCCCACAACGCAGACACATTATTTGTAAAAACCAAGCAAGTGCTAGGAGGATCATCCCAAAATATTCCAAAAGGTTGCCTAGAAGTGAAATCTGTTAAAAAAAACCAACCCTTATCTGCTCCCTACATCCCCCAACAGACTCCCACGCAATAGTGACACTTGATGAGCAAATATAGGTAAGGTTCCTGGAACATTTTTCCATGTGAGGAGGGGAAGAGAGGATCAAAATCATTAGTCAGTCCCTAAGACTGAATTGCTGGAGGTCAGAGGCAAAGGCAGGACATGGCACAGGGCCAACAGTGGCAGAAAGCTTAGTAGATCAAACACACCCATCTTACCAGAATGTGGGATACATACCACGCCACAGAAGAAATCAATAACCCCAAAGATCAGTCAGGCCACCCTAGCAGGAAATCCCTTCATAGCCCTAGTCTCTCCGTCTGATGCAGACACCCTGAGCTGCAGCTCATTCTGCATACAGCTGCAGAACTGAAGGGAGGGGATGCTTTATCATTTGAAACCACTATTTTGTGCAACAGCATCCCATCTCCAGCCACAGCGAACACATAGTGTTTTGGAGGAAGATCTACATTGGGGAATTAAATCCTGAAGGTAAGCATTTGAAACCCTGAGCCTGGGAGACCTGACCCTTACCTTAATGAAGTGATCCAATAGCTAAAAGTATACCAAAGTGCAATACGTAAAAGCCTGTTCCACTTGTTGCCACAAAGTGAAAGGAACTTCAGCCACTGGATTTCATTGCACTCTGACATCAGACCTCTTAACCTTTTTCCAATGATTGCACTGAATGACTTGTCAAATCTCATTGGGAAGCTTGTCATGCCACCCTAAGTTATCTACAGTACTGTTGGGCTGTCTAATGCAACCAAAACACTGAACCACAGGCTGGGTACCTGGGCAAAAAGTCTTCATTTTTTTCTAGAAGGTAGAACTACCTTCCTTGGTGTTTCTCTTTCTTTTTATAAATCCTGCTGGCCTCTAGTTGCCACAGACATTCCTCGAGAGCTCCAGCTAGTAGACTACTCTCGAAGCTCCCTCTGTCTTCTAGCCAACTGCTTTCCAACGCAGTTAAGCTGTTAAGCAAAACCTTGCTTTCATCTCCCACATGTACATATCATCTTGTTTTTGGCTAAATCAAGAGGCGCATAACCAGAGCACAGCCATACAAGTAGACAATCTTAATTAGTGCTTCAGTAACCTCATCTTTAATTTTGCTACTCTGCCATTACAAGTTATATATTGCCTCAGATTTCAAGTCATTGGCAAAATGTCAGAAATATTCAACAACACTGAATCAGAAAAATATTCATCACTAAGAACTCACAAATGTCCTCCCATTGACAAGTACATTGAGGTATGCCAGTAAGAAGACCAGTTCGGAATTTATCCTTTTTCTGCTAACACTGGATATACAATAGAATCATAGAATTGCTTAGGTTGAAAAAGAACTTAAAGATCATCAAGTCCAACTGTTAACTTAGCATTGCCAAGTCCACCACTAAACCATGTCCTTAAGCAGGGACCTGCTCTAAGAAAATTACTTTTGTTCTGAAGATTTTGGTTGAAGACAAAAGTCCGATATATGGCATGGACAAATGTCTTAGAGAAACACAAGCGAACTGTATCAGTTGAATTTCTTTTGTTTGTCAGATATGTAATCCTACAAAGAGACAAAATTAGTATCACCAAGGCCGTCAATGGGCAGAGTTGCTATGATAGTTTTTGTCCAAACCTTTGTGGACAGAGTTCTAAATTAACTGTTCCATTAAATTGCTCAGCTGCCAAACTAGCCAATTTATAGTTTCCACTCACCATTTTAAATTCATTTACTATCACAAGCTTTACCTGTTACAGGCAGAGATTTGTTTAGCTTTTTGCAACCAATTAAATTTATTGGAAGCTTCTGTCATAGTCTTTTTCCTCAGATATTTGCCAATTACAAAAGAGGTTTAAAAATCAACAAACTCTAGACTAATGTACCTAAGATTACACTATGTGCTAATGAAATTGAACTAAAACAGTTTGGCACCAACTGTAACGATGATATGAAATAGAGCTACACAAATAATTGATTTCTCAGCTTGGTTGTTAACAAGAAAAAAGAGGGTTTTGCCCCTAATTAGAATGATTATTGTTTTGGTTGGGTTTTTTTAAAATAAGACAAACAAGTTAGTTCTGTTTGTACTGAAATACACTGCTCTGTTTCCATGTTGATGATTTTAACCCATACAATGCAATTAAAATGAGCATTATTGAGCATTATTCAACAAAGAAAGGAAGGAGAAGATGTTGATGCCTGATGCCCTTTCTCCCCTCTCCAGTCAGATTTTGGAGGACTCAGTGGGAAACATAAGAGCCTTTCTGTTGCAAGCTGAAGAGGGTATCACTTGAGGTCTCCCCTTGACAAGGAAGACATAGCTAGAGCTGTTACTCAATTCCCACAGATGATTACAACATCCTGGTTCATCAGTACTGCCTCCTCCTTCCCCGAGGCTCTGAGCTGGGAAGGGACCATGTCCTGGTTTTGGCTGGGGTAGAGTTAATTTTCTTACAAGAAGCTGGAATAGTGCTGTGTTTTGGATTTAGGATGAGAATAACATTGATAACACACTAGTACTGTAGCTGTTGCTAAGCAGTCAAGGACTTTTCAGCTTCTCCTACTGGCCTGCCAACAAGAAGGCAGGGGGCACCCAAGAAGTTGGGAGGGGACACAGCTGGGACAACTGACCAAAGGGATATTCCATACCATGTGACATCATGCTCAGCATAGAAAGCTGGGGGAAGGAGGAGGAAGGGGGGGGGACATCTGGAGTACAGGGTTTGTCTTCCCAAGTAAGTGCTACACGTGATGGAATCCTGCTTTCCTGGAGATGGCTGAACACCTGCCTGCCAATGGGAAGCAGTGAATGGATTCCTTGCTTTGCTTTGTTTGTGTGCATGGCTTTTGCTTTACTTATTAAACTGCCTTTATCTCAACGCATGAGTTCTCTCATTTTTAGTCCTCTGATTCTCCCCCCTGTCCCGGAGGGGGAGTTGGGGAGTGCAGGACAGGGGGGTGAGGGAGTGCCTGTGTCATGCTTAGTTGCCAGCTGGGGTTAAACCACAACAGACTGTTTTGCTACCTCAGTGCTTCTCTGTGTTTTCTGCTCTAATTTCTAGGACACTCTGTTAGGGATCAACAACCTCTGAACTGGATGAAGGACTGTGAAGTGACGGGCTATGGCACATCTCCAGCTCAGGCAATTATTACCAGCTGGCATAGGTGTGTACAGAGGAGGAGAGGAAGCTTTTCCAAGGTGAAAAGCAGCACATCAGGGCTTTCAACAACGTCTCACAGAGCAGCCTGGACCTCTAACCCTTTTTTTTTTCTTTTGTGTCAGTTTGTCCAGTGATTTGAGTCATGGATCCATCATGAGTCAGTTTCCCAAACATCTCAGGTCGAGGTCATCATTGAATCATAGCCATTGTAAAATGGCTTATCTCACTTTTTATGCAGCATTTTTATTTCCTACTGTTGTTTGTATTGTTGCCCGAGCGTTGCAAGCAAGCCTTGCAATACAGGAACAGTTTAACTTTCTAACCTCTCAGTGCGTCGAAATAATTCTGCCTCCCCTCATCCCCATGCTTGGTGCATTAACATACGGCTCATTCAAGACTGACAGCTTCCCAATTTAAGGCAGGGAGTACTGCAGAGGTGGTGGAAATGTGCTGCGGTTGGGGGGGGAAGGAATACAGGCAGTACAAGCTAACCCCTGCAAGACAAATATTCTGGCATCACAGTCCTTAATGTTGTCTTAGATGGCATTTGAAAACGAAATAAAATTTATTGAGGGAAGAAAAAAGGGTGAATCGTTCCTCCCACCTTCCCTGTGCTACCTCTTATTCCATCAATCTGCCCCTTGAAAAATGCCACAAAGAAACTTCCAGAAGTCAAAATTAATTCACAGCCTGCGTCAGGGCAGAAGGGAGTGCCCTGGCTTTGGTGTCTTATCAAACCATCTTTGCACAGAGTCCTCTCATGGCTTTTGTTTTGCAACTGAGTGATTAAGCCTGTTGCCCCCGCATAATAACGCAGGAGTAGGTATGCAAACTATCCAATGCCTCTTTAGAAAGAGAACGGGCATATCTCTTCCCTATCTGCTCTAAGGGCAGGCGACAGAGTTCCAGTGGTAGCCATCAAGTATTTTCAGTCTCACCCTGGCATCAACTGTGAGGCATTTTTATCAGGACAGTTCAGGGTTCAAGACCTTAAAGTGTGTTTAAGAAACATCCACACCTGCAACTCTCTGTAATTCCACTGCTATAAGAATATGTGTGTTTAGGAGATGAAACCAGCATCAGGGAGACTTAACTCCTATGAAGACCTTTAACAAAGGGTACTGACATTTTGTGTTAACAGATACTAAGCTCCCAAAGGAAAAAGCAAAGTGCAGATGTCCCAACCCACCTGTACATACAAAACCACTTTTGAATAGGAAAATGACTGTTGCAAAAAACCCATCCTAAATCAGGAGGAAAATATTTGTCTTGATTAAACATTTACACATATTAAGGGTGAATACTGGTCTCTGGTTTAATGCATCCTCCCTGTCACTACTGTTCTGTACTACTGAAATTACTTTGGTCCTTTATCTTTTATATGTGCATGTATTACCAATGAATAGCTCTGCCCTCAGCACATTTCCTTCAGTAGAGCGCAAAATATTTGATCAAATTAGATTGGTTTCTATATTCTCGTTTCATGTGTAAGGAAACAGAGGTAGAAGGAAGGGATTACCTCCAGGTATCTCAGCAAATCAGCAGCAAACTTGAAATAGGGCCCTGGGTCACTTAGCTCTACTCCAGCACTAGCCAGGAGGTCAACCCAGTGCTGCCCCAGCCCCACATCTGGTCAGAGACACCTCTGCCTGTTCGCCCATCCTGGGGCAAGGGCCACCCCATGGGCGACAGTGCAGTGCTTTCCCAGGCTCCCATCGACCTCATCTAACAGCAACAGCCCACAGCTGAAAAAGCCAAATATTAGTCTTTGGAAGCAATATCTTTTAAAGGGTAGAGAGAACAGATGTCCATGTGTTACAATTCTAATATAAATATCAAGTCCATTGCTTCTGTTGCCAGGCGTTTGGATTGTGACTTCAGTTTTCCCACAAAGGGAGTGCAAAAGCAAAGCACAGATGGGGAGATATTAGTTAAACTACAGAAAAAAAAAAGTCATTGCTTTTTTTTCCCTGCAAAAAGAAATAGCATTTCTAGAAAACACAAATGTAGTTACAAGCTAACTGATAAATATTTTTTTTACATTCAAATGGAGTTCTGGATCAAATTTGTAATTAAGATTTAAAGGAGGCAAAGTCAAGGAAGCAATCCTTCTGGCTTCTGCAAGGATAACTACTTTTTTTTTTTAAAAAAAAAACACAACAACAAAACCCCAAAATACTTTTACATTAATTAAATGTGAAGTAATTCATAGAATAAGGTCTCAACCTGTTCCCACTTCTCTAGAAATATTTAGCACACAGCAAAATCACTGTAATGAAACCTAAAGTTCTAAGTTTTTTTTTTTTTTTTACTTATGCCAAGAAAGGACAACTAGTTTCCAAAAGCTCTCAAGAGAAAAAGTAGGATTTTTGCAAGGTTTGTTTTTTTTTTTTTTTTTTAACATGAGAATAAGTTCCCTGGAATGCTGTCTTCAAGGTGATCTGTACACTGTTAGAAGTCTCATTAAAATACATATATGGCCACATATAGAAAAATTAAAGGTGGACCCCACAGTGCTAGTGAGAATTAAAATCTCCTCTAGTCTGATGAAAAAAAAAAAAAAGGGATGTCATACACAAAAGTCTAATTGTAGGGAATGCAGAGGAATAAGCACTACAGAAAAAAAAAAAAATATGCGGCAAGAAGCAATACAGTGGTAAAGAAGCAGCTTTAATAGCTTTAACCAAGACAGCTATTTCTAGCATGCTACCAACTCACTGGCAGTCCTCAGGCCTTCAAATTCTGCTTCTCATACATGGAAAAAGTAAGTCTTACAGTTTCCATTACCCTACAGCCTTTACCTCACAGGGCAAGAAATTCCCAGCAAAACAAAGCAAATTTATAGCTGCAAGAAAGCAACCTCAAAGAATAGGTGGAATCATCAAGTCCAGCAACCAAATAAAAGGTTAGGAGTGCAAGGAGTTAAAAAATTATCTTAAAAAATGCTTTTTTAAAATGAATTAAAACCTAAATAAATTTGAAAAAATAGCCTCAGAAATTGCATTAGAATACGTAAGAAATTTGTAAAGATTTTTCACCGAGAGAAAATGAGTGCAAACTGAAATACAGGAGAGTACACTTGAACAGAAGAAATAAAGTTGGTTTACTGTGAGGGAGCATGTTGTCCAGAGAAGCTGTGGAGTCTCCATCCTTGGAGTCCCAGTCAGGACAAGCTGCTCTAACCAACCCTGCATGAGCGGGGGAGTGGACTAAACAGTCTCCCCAGAGGACCCTTTCAACCTGAACCTTTCTCTATGTGATTTTGTGTAATGGGGAAAGTCATATCTACATGGCAGCACTGATGCAGGCTGCTTGTGTTAGTCCAGTGACTCTGGTCCAAACAATGGAAATCTACAGCTTTCAAAGCTCATTTGAACTGCAGTGACTCCCTCCTCATCCCTTGAAAAACCATCAGAAGAAAGCCACCTTTTACTCCCCGATTTTTTAGTAAGGACCTAGAATGACAGCCAAACCCTCCAGTTTCTTCTCAGAGAGGGAAGCAAACAGATTTGTAGCACTACCTCTTCTCAAGTTCGGGGCAATAAGCTCTCAAGTCATCGATGTGATGGTTTTACTTCACTAGTCACTAAAAGTCTTTGTCTACTCTTCGAGATTGCTCAGGAGCAGACTTACTCTCACAAAACTCTAAAGAGCTTTCACATCACCCCTTAAAAACCTAGCTGGGGCTAGAACAGATCACAGAAGTAAAGCAGTAATTACTGTCTTTTTCTGCTGACTTGAGCTAGTTTTGGATCACTGACCAACTTGTCATGTTTTCCTTTCACAAGAACTAATAAAGGAATAAAAAAATAATGGAGTGAAAGGAATCGTGAATCACTCTAAAGGGGAAGATAGAACCCGTAAACTATGTTTATCTAAATGTCAAAGATCAGCCACTAGCAGCACATTTTATACCTGAATTTCCTTCAAAAACTGCTATCTAAACATGTCCTTGATAACCTAAAGAAATCAACTGATAATAGTGACTGTCTCAGTGGGAAAAAAAATAATAAAGAAAAAGAATGTACATCTTCTAATGATTAAACATTAAAGCTGACAAAAACACATAAGGTGTCTCTTATTAGATGTCCAGGAGAGAAAATTTTATTCCTTTAAAACCTTGCTTCTTTATCTGAATAATTGTTTGGTGGATGTGGTTTCAAAATATATATTAATGCTCTTACTTCAAGTTTACTTCTTAACATATGAATCACCAGCAAAAAGGCAGTTCAAGAGGTTTTAAGGGTAGGAGTTGAAGTAACTGTGGCACTGACACCCAATTGGGTACTTGCAAATGGGAGCAGTAAAAATCAAAGCCTTTGCTTTCTGCTTCATAGCTTGATTGACTTGGCAATTACACAGGCCATTGCTCTGATACACTGCAAACTTTCTCCCATAGCATAAAGTCTTATTCTTTAAGGAGTTACATTCCTGATCAGATTTTTATTTCAATAAGTACCCTTTTTCATCAAGGGATGCTTAGCATGTAGTAGAGTGGGGTAGGAGCAAAGAAAGGGAAATTATGTAGAAGCAAATTACATGTGTCCAAGAGCAAAATAGCAGTATTTGTTCAGGTGGAAGAAAATAGTACTAGACACTTACTGTGTTCCAGAACATCAAGGAGTAATGCATTACCATGTTTTATCAAGGTACTGCACCCTTTTTAAATGAAAACCATTGACCTTTCATTGTTTACAACCTCAACAGCCAAAATAAGGCATTAGTGGCCAGTTTGGACTGACAAACCAGTGACTTGTTTCTACTAACTTCCTGCGTATGTAGTCCCACTCACCATTCTCTTGGATCGCTACAGCTCCTTTTAAGCTAAAAGTTCTGCACAGGTCTTGGAGATCCCATATTCAAATGAACGTGATGAAAGTCAAAATAGATGTACAGAGGCTTTAGTATCCCAAGTATTGAGGAGGGTAGAAATATATTTTTATTCAACTCTTCTCAGTAAAAAAAAAATGTTTCTGAGATCTTTCAATAAAAATTTGCTACAAAAATACTTCAACGTTCTGCAACTGTCTACAAAGGAACATACATTTATTAATCAATCATACTCCTTAGCAGCCAAAAGGAATGCCAAAGGCTGATTTTCTTATTGACAAATGAAACAATGGCAGCACCAGGAACAGATAACTTTCATCTTCCCTCATAGTCCAAGTTGAAGCCGTTAGATACCAATGCTTTCTAATAGTGCCTACAATCTCTATACACTGCTCTTGGGTGCTTTAACAGCTTGGGGTAGGCAGAGTTGAATTTTTTCCTCATTGAGTGAATAAGGAAGGTTTCAGTGTTTATAAATGAGATGTAAACTATTGTTGTAAAGAATAGAATTTAAATTTTGCTCTCAGGAAGCAGAAAAATCAGATGATTCTTGATGACACCTTTTCCGATTCTCCCGAAGAGTGAGAAAAGATGCTTCTCAATTCCAGCTAAGAGGCAGAAATTACTTGGAGTGGCCCGCCGGCCATGTCCAGACCGGCCACTGCCTTTATGAGCTTGGACACCCAGGTGGGAGGCCGGAGGCAGGGTGAGGGGCTGAGAGGCGCTGGCGGGAGCTGTCCCAGGTGCTGAGAGGCCCCATCCCAACCATCATCCATCCATCCCACCGCCGGTGGCCGCAGCGCTGCCAGGGGAAGGCCTGACTCCAGGGGAAGCTTCACTGGTGGTGCCAGCCTGCCATGGCTGCCCTCTCTTCACCTCACACACAACACGCACCCTAGTTTTGCCACAGGAACCAACGAAATAAGTGCATGCAATAGACCCCTTATACGCCCCTCCTCTCTGTATTCAGGCTGCTATGTTGACCACACACACAAAATAAGCGAGAAGGGCAGGAGGGGAAAACAATCTTGATCCCTGTTTAAAACAAACCCACGAGCATCCTAAGCCAGAAACAGTGCTTTTGCTGACTGAAAGGCCACAACAGTCAATCCGTGCCCAAGAAGGCTGAAGAATGGCAGAGTCAGAGGCATGAGTAAGGGAGAGATCAATGGCCCAGTGACTCACTGACCTCCAGCTCCAGTCCCCATTGCTCAGTCACATTCCCACCCAGCTGCAGTGTAGGCAGCTGTGCTGCAGCAGCGGTTGTCTGGCACCGTAGCATCTGTCTTTGGCACACACGCTCTCCCTCTACTTTGTTATTCCCAACCACATCCCGGAGTTGGCTTCTCGAAATCATTTGCTATTTAGGTGGCATCAGGGGAAAAGCAGAGGAAGAGCTAGCCTCAGGGAAAAAAAAAAAAAAGCCAAACAAAAAGAAACCCCAACAACATTCTAGGTAGTTGTGGGTCATATTTCCTGCTAAAATTCCCACTCCTTTTTAACTCTTCCAGTGATAAGATAGGGTCAGTCCTATCAGGCCCCAGGAGCACCGACAAGCATTTATTTCTGTTACTTGCCTTTCCTCCCTACCCTGGTCCCCCTCCTCCCCCTAGCCCCCTGCTCTTTTCAGGAACAGGGACACAGTTTTAGTTTGGCCAGGCCCCCAAGCTTGTCCCAAACAGTGCCTTGTGGATGCCAGTGCCTGGCCCTTGGCCCTGCTGCCCTGACCAAGCTCTCTGGGCATCACCCTGGGGCCACTGAAGGACTCCACCACTGCCCCCAGGGTCAGGATTCCCCTCACATTGGAGCATCCCTGCTCCTGCTGCACCCTCAGAGCAAGGTCACTGGTGCTCTCTGTGCCTTTCACCAGGTCACCGCATCAGGAGCGGACCACTGGTGGAGAGGAACACAGCTACTGTTAGATTTACTTCTTCAGGAAGCCCATTTCACTGTCTGGAACATCACATCTTAATGCAGATAACTTACTCATCTAGCTGAGTAGGGTAGCCTAATCTGTGAAAAGATACTTTTTGCTCTTCTGTCACGTCAGCTACAGCTGATACCACACTCAGCACATGGTTTTGTTCTGCTTCCAAAATATTCCCAGCCACCTGTCATTTCACACTCTTCTACTTTCACCTTCCTCATCCTCCCTATTATTTCTTCTGCATCTGACGCCTTGTCTTCTTCCTCTATAAAGCAGTACAGCCAAATTGCATAAGCCTAACACAAACATCCCAACAGCAAACAGCCCAAGATGC
>JAOXJM010000001.1:94706497-94725664 GCA_026413425.1 Tringa solitaria | reverse complement strand
TCCTCTGTCTTCTTGCAGAATTTGCTACTAATTCAAATAGATGACACAGCTTCACAGTGATTACACTGGCACAGTGTGCCAGTTTCCCTCTGTCCCCTCACTGATGTGCCCAGTAACTGTCATCTGCTGTAATTTAAAGCCAAGGGTCATCCACATAGCGGAGTGCACTTCATTTCATGTCTTCCAAAACATCATTAGAACATAACCAGTCATCATTTCCAAATAAATCAATGACGCCTCCAGGCTGATGAATTAGTGTTATACTTTATGCCTAACTGTCCCCATCTAAAATAAATTCTCTTTCTCCAACAAACTGTTTGCAGGAGGAATATATACCTATGATACACCAGCTTCCAAGTAGTACCAAGCTCATTTATTTCTGTTAGATTTTCCTTTATATTTCCCCATCACGTTAAACTCCTTCCCCTTGCTGAAATTCACTAAACAGATTATCACAAGCCAAAGATTTAAGATATAAACCCCGAAATCATTATGAGAATATATACTGACTTTTTACTTTAGAGCAGACACATGTTTTTTTGTTTCCTGGACTTTATGTTTGTTTCAATCATTCATCTCATCTGGGTGCAGAAGAATCATTCAATGTCTACCTATAAATTCTAACAAATCTGTGAATAATTCATGCTGTGGAGGAGGCCAAATTACCACCTACCTGCACCTGTGGATGCCAAAGGATTAATAATAATTTATAAGGTCCCTTTTCTCTTAAACTGCATTCCTGTAGCACCAAATAACACACTCGATCAGCGTGGCTGTCAACTTTGGAAAGCGAAACAGATGCATCACTGGAAGCTGAAAGTTCTTTTCTAGATTAAAGAAAATTCATGAGGAGGCCATTCTGTAGATCATCTCATCCCAGACTTTGAGGTCAGTACTTCATTTCACAGCAGCAGAAGAGAACGCATTTACCTCATAGCTTTGACCTGAGAGTCCATCTCTGTATTAGGGGAAAAAACAAACAAATAAACAAAAAAATACAACTCACTCATGTCATGGAGCTTGGTACAAGGTAAAAGGAAATCAGTATTTTCTTTTTTGTTACCAGCTGGTGAAGTGGGTCTGTCTGACCCTCTTCCACACATGCTAAACAAAGATTTTTGCTGTGCAGCACAAGAAAGTGCCAGCTCCTGCTGCTAGATCAGATCAATTCCTTCGTGCCTCAGATAAACACCTGTTTTGCAGGCAAAGACGAAAATCTTTTATCCTAGCACCCCTCCTCCTCCAAGACCAGAGCCTAAAGTGTTGTCACCCTTGTGTCTGTGGTGGTCAGGTCATCCCAGCATGCAGGGTGCTGGGAGCTGCATGATGCAGAGCTGTATCACAGCACAAGGGTCTTTGCTGAGTTTTTGTACGAGTCACCATTATTTCCATATGCCCCAGTAATGCAAATGTTGTATTTGATCCAGAGTTGCTCCTTTTTGCAGGCTCAGCATTCAGAAGTGCACAGGGATACACATACACCTCCTGAGGGGACACCAGCATCGGCTTGGAGAAACAATGCTCCTGGACTCTCCCTGCCCTACCCCAAGCTCAGGAACTGCCATTGCAGCCAGGAGGGGCTCTCAGCCCTATTCCCACCATCTCCCCAGAGAGATAGACCCAGCTCAGCACTTGGAGTTGCTGCACCAGTCCCTCCTCCCACATCTCATCCTCCCTCTGTGCTAAGGGCTCCTGGCTCAAAACAATAACATTGTGCTGCTTGAGAAGAGACCACTAAGGTCCGGAGCATGAGGTCTGAAGCAATCCTCATAAAGAACATGATCTAAACTCATTCCCTCCACACTGGCATGCTGTGGAAGAGCCACGGGAGTTTTCTGTACTATTTTCAATCTCATTTCTCTTCCTGCTTGGCAGCTAGGTCACAGCTTGCTGTTATGCCTCTGGTTTTGCTAACCTTTACCAAAAGCTTGAAGCTGTGAAGACTACTGCATTGCCATGTGGTTTGTATCACTGGTAACATGAACAATATTTTCCTGGGGTGAACACGGAAAATTCAGACTGAGCAAACCAAATAATTTAACATTTCCCCACCCCCCCTAGAATTTTTCAAAAGAAATGATTACATACACACACACAAAACTTTCCTCATGTTACCATGAGGAAGAAAAACAAAATTTTAAATTTTAGTTTAACACTTTTAAAAACTGCTAAGATTTTTGACAGACAATATGAAATATATTCCGTTTAACTACAAGCATTAAGAAAGTGTCCAAGTGTTTATGCAAGTTACAGTCCCAAATTTACTTTTTTCATTTACCAGCAAATGCATCCTCATTAGTCTTCAGATTATTTATGTTTAGTTGTTTACTTTTGCCCCATTTGAGGTTTATTGGTTTTGTTGGGTTTTCTAAAGTTTATACTCTATGGATGAAACACTATTCAAATTCAAGATCAGATATTGAGAACAGAAGGAGTAATTAGTTTCCAAATATTTCCAAGGTAAATAAGCAACCTTTCACTGCTTTTGGCCTTAAGTAACAACCATCAGTTTCCATGAAGTGTTTCAGAGAAAGCCAGTAAAGCTACATGGTATAAAACTCGCTTCTCTCAGAAGCCTAACGCATTATATTACATCGAAATAACGCATCAGTCTTTGATGGCTGCTTAGGAATCATCACAATACATAGCAATAAATTGTTTGACATAATTGTTTACTCAGTAGTTTCAGGTGCCAGCACCAGGTAAAGATAAATATGTATGACCTAAACCATCCTAAAATATCATGGCTACCAGAAGCTGTTTACAATAGTGCTTTCATGAGAAAGATGCATGGTCTGGAGGTGGAGTACTTCTCAAGGAGGTCATAAACAACATTTACTGAGCTGGATTGAGTCTCCCTCACATCTCCTTACTGTCTTATTTCAGTGTTGTACCTAATCTGTCAGTTGGCTTTGATTAAATTTGTAGCTGGCTTGTGTTGATGCCAACTTCATGGCAATTTCCCAATTCCATCACATTGCAGAAATTATCCAGCTGGAAAAAAACTTACCAAGAATAAACTGGGAACGTTAAAGAATCAGACCTTTAATGCCTCCCCTCCCTGCAAATGCTATGAAAGAAATCAACTGTGAACTAAACTAAGAGTAGAAATTGGCATGAATTATGCAAGCTATCTCAACTGAATATTTTTTTCCCCCTCATCATATCCCTGCTTTACCTAACACAGGAAAATTCTTTCAGACAGCTGTTATTTTTTTTGGCTTCTTTCGTATATCACCAGGAACACCTCCCACTGGGTTTCTCAGGAGATTGCTAAAATAACACAAGTAAAACAGTGCAAGTATTCTATCATTAGTCATCGGGACGAATATCGTCCTGGCTTTGTCTGTTTCTCTCTGTGATTTCTTTCAGTGCTTCAAGCACAGTCCTTTGTTTGTTGTCTGTGAACACACTCGTCATTCTTCAATCTTTGTAATACCCATGTGACAAGTTATTATACTCAAAGTCTAATTATGAGCAAAAGGGGAAACGCTTCATTTGGAAAGCCAAGAATTTATTGTTAGACTAATTAAAATCTTAACAGCCTAACTAAAATACAATAAACTTATTACAGAGCAGTTACAATTATACTAACCTTTGGAGTCCAAATTATCTAAACAGTACAATGCACAACTCAGTGATACGGTCAGATATTGCTATACGAAAGTGTTCTCTGGTGTTATGCTCTACACCACATCCTGTGACTCTTTGGTGTACTTTACTGTCATACCACACCATATTACCCCACATGACATTATGCTATGGCCATAAAGGTTTCATTATAGTAACTATGTGTTACAATTGCCTGTATAAAATTATGGTAATTCCTCATGCTTATGCAAAATGAAGCAAGAGCTTCATAAGGAATCAGGCAATAGCCTCCTCATCATTAAAAAAAAGTTATTGCAGTTAAATCAACAAAACCAAAGCTCTGGACTGTCTAAGACAAATTCAGGCAAAACCTAATAAGAATCAGTCCTGGGGCCTTACAAAGTGGTTAAACTTACAAAGTAAGTGGATTAACAGGGCTAAAATGACCAAGAGACTCCACTCTCTCCAAAGCTTCAAAACACAAGTCTCGGGTGTCCTCAAGTTTTTGGCACAGCTGCAGCCATTGAAAAGTAGCATGCACTTCTCTGTGTGGCTTGCAGTCCCATAAGAGCAATTAGATTCCTTCATAGGCAAGGCAAATGCTTGTGAGGTAATTAAAAGATGATTTAGGATAAAAAAACCCACAACCACCACATATCCAGCTATAAATGGATACAAGGGCACCAGGTTCCTTAATTAGCAATATTTGCTCCAGAGAATCATCGGGTTTGTTTTTGTTTCTACAAATGTAGATCTGATTGAAAGTGATGGAGATCATGAGTTTAGCAGCTGGAAATGGGGAAATTGTTCAATTCCTCAAAAATAGGTGATCTAGAAACACTGAGTAAAGCCAGTCAGATGTATGTTATTCCTAGCATACATCTGTTAGTGATGTATGTTACATGTTACACTTGTTAATGAGCCAATTATGTTTTGGGTTTTTTTCTGCTGATAGCTGGATTCAAGATCTTGAAAGTTTATCGATGAATTTATCATTTGTGCTCATTATGACAAGGTTTCATCTACTTAAGTTTTATCACCTCATTGTGGCCTTACTTTACATAAGTTTGCAGCCAAATTTCAGTCAAAATTGTCATCAGTTCTGCTGAAAAACTACACCATGAAAAACTAAACTTCAGCTAAAGTAGAGCACAAAATAAGCCTATGCCTCTTTTCAAGCATCCCCTCAATGTCCATCTTCAAGTATGAGTGGGAGGAGGAACTGCCGGTCCACTTTTCTCTGCTGAATACAATGCTTCATGGATAGTATCTGAAGTCTGGAAAGTACTTAGAGATTTTTCTGTCTTTTGCCTAGACTAACTGGCTTTCACAGAGACTAAATATAGTGGATTTTAATCTACTAGGCTGTGAAAAAATCAGTCAAGTCCTGACAGCATAAACCAAATGAAACAGGTTGGTTTTTTTTCCAAGTATAATGTAGTTTAGAGAAACAGATGTTACCACCTTCTGGCAGAGAAAAAAGCCACATTTTCAGGCAAAACAGTCCCTTAATACATATTGAAAAGCCTGCACAGCGGAATACTTGGTGCAATCCAGAAAAGTCCAATTTCTGAAAGCAAGTAATTGCCTAAAGCTATCTTTTGAGACCTCCAAGGAAAGAAGAAAGCCATTGAAGAACACACCCTTCTATGCCCAGCAGGGTCTGCAGTGTTACATGCTCGTTATGGCAAGAACCACACAGAGTACAGCTTGTAGAAGACTGTATATAGTAAGGAGTTCCTCTACTGTTACATATATTCACAAACCCAGAACAGTTGTTCTGTTTTGAGCTAAACCACCTTAATCCAAATTCTACTTGAAGCTGTCTTCATTCAAGATTCCATGTCTGACACAACCCAACTCCTTTTTCACAGAATTATTGAGGCTCTAGAGATCATCTAGTCCAACCCTGTTCAAGCAAGGTCATCCAGAGCAGGTTGCAAAGGACTGTGTCCAGTCAGGCTTTGAATATTTCCAAGAATGGTGACTCCTCGACTTCTCTGAGCACCCCGTGCCAGTGCTCAGTCACTCACAGAGTAAAAAAATTTCTTATGGAATTGGATAGAGTTTTCTGTGTTTCAGTTTGTGCCTATTGCCTCTTGTCTTGCCACTAGGTACCAATGAGGACTTTTGCCCTGTCTTCTTTACTCCACCCATCAGATGCAGGAAAGTGGGTTCTCATTTCAATGAGCATGTGCAGGGATCATCTATGTTCAGGAGATCTGCAAATGTCCCATTGGACCAATGGCATGGATGGATTAGCAATGCTACAGTTGACATTCACTGATTGTCCTTGAGACGCTCTGCATAACTTTCCTCCAATGAGTGTCAGGGAGCAATTAGAAAGCTCTTCAGCACAACTAACTGGCTAAGCCTCCCTTATACCTGGCACACTACTCACGTAGACTTCTGTATAAACTGCTGTTTCCAGTGAGCCTGAGAACACCTGGCTGCCAGCATGCTTGGTCTATGTGCAATGATACAACCTCTTGATCCAGAAGCCAAGAACATGTCTTGAAATTTCCAACAGCCATTGAAACCACTTTGAACTTTGACCTAGGAACCCCCAAGGGCCTGCATTTCAGCCAAAAACTTCTCTGGCTGGTATGGCCTTATGCCTACACTATGCTTATTTCCCTTGCTTCAGGCTCAGATACACCACCAGGCTGACAACATCCATTGCAGACAAAGGACAAAAAGTAGGATTACTCACATTTGACAATGCATTTCCATCACTTCTTCAGCCTTAAGAACCTCTGAGTTCCTGCCAAGTTAGCTCTCTTTTCATTTTTATACAAGTCTTTGCTGATTCACAGAGGTGGAAGAGGAAGGTAATGAGGGAAACACACATTGCAATACTAAAGAGTGGATTTCAGTGTAAACAGCCCAGCTGGAAAAAGCAAACAACAGAAACTTTATGAAACAGTTTGATCTTAAGTTTCCAACTGAGCTGTGCCACCCTCCCACACATAGACAATACTTACCCTCCAAGACTGCTTGCAACCAAGCTGCAATCCATCACATGCCACGAGGTCCTGAGTCCATGTTGCATGACCCATGTGCACAGTACTCAACAGCAAACCTTTTTTCAGTTTATCTGAGGAAAAAAAACAACCCTGTGCTTTCTCTGCATGCTGGCTGTGCTGAACCAGAAGCAAGCAAGGTGGAGCATTTTAGAGTGGCTTCCTGTTGATGAGCTAACATTTCCAAAGTGGGCTCAGGCAGATGCAGCTATAAAAGTACTGTAATTCCAATTCATTGGCCCCTAGTGGAAATGAAGCAATGAATAAGACAGCTGCTTAACAGTGATCCAAGAAAGAAAATTATGATTAACATTTGTTTTATTGCCTTAACATCTTCCTTTTTTCTTTATGTAAGGCGATGTGTGCTGAATGTAACATTCAAAGAAAGTGTTTTAGTACTATTTTTTTCTTCCTTCTGTCTACAAAGCTAAACATCATCTACATCAAACAAATAGACTTCTGACCTACTGAGGTATGTGTCTATACAATTAGCATGTTTTCTCTCCCTTCAGTGGAGCTCTGGTGTCAAAATTATCACACTCTCCTCCATCCACAAGTCCTCTGAACCTTTAAATTTATATGACATCCAAAGTAATTCCTCCATGGTCTAAAACAATTTGGTAGAAGTTGTCATCATTCCTCATCTCCCTCATATAACCCAGTGGTTTGAACAACATGCTGTGAAATTGCTGCAATAAACCATTGACCTACTTGGTATGTAACCGGTGGGCTGAGCAAGGAAACCTCCCATGGCTTTAGTGCCTGGGGTCCTGCTTCAACTGCTGTTTACAGTCACATGTACAATTTTTTCAGTCATCAAGCAGCCAGCTAATTGTACTCCATGACATACTTCAGAGCACCCACCTTCGTGTAACTGAGTCATGCTGCTGTGCAGAATTCAGTGCACAGAGACACACTCTTTCCAGAGGCAGGCTCACTTCTGACTTCTGGGATCCTGCCTAAATTCTTCAGCTGCTATAGCTGAGGAAAAAAAGGCTTGGTAATACCACTCTCCAGCAGTAGAAATAGGGGCACAAATTCAGGCAAGCCCCATTCTCTAAACGAAGCTTAGAGGGATGCAACTCTTTCTTCTAGAGCTAAAAGAATCATTGTTCTGTCAAACACTTCCCTTGGAAATGTCTTCCTTAAAGCTGAAGGGTTGCTCTGAGCCCTCTCTGAGACAGGCTGCACGAATCCTGGGCCCATGCTAGATAACCTGAGCTAACACATGCTCACAGCAAAATTTTTCCACAACCACATATTTCTCTTGCAGTCATATAAGCAAAAGTGTGAAGCTACTGTTTGGCAACATTTTTACTTGCCAAGACAGTTTCAGATACAGACACTTAAAAGGAACATTATCATATTTTGCAAAGTTTTTAATATGTTCTCTCCTCCACTTGTCATGTACTTTTAAAAGCCCTAAATCTACATGGAAACTAACATTCTGCATTACTTTGTTGTTCTTTACAAAACTGTTGGATATAAGTGCCCCTTCAAGAATTTGAAATAGAAGTATTTACATGGTTGTGTCCCTTGTGAAATTCACTACAGTTGCAGGACATCCAGGTTATACCTGATTCCCCCCCCCCCTTATTACACTTATACAACTATTAGCTGAGTAACTTATCCAAGGAATAAAGGAGGGAACTTGAGAGCTGAAGGTCCAAAACTGACCTGTAAGATAACTGACATTTTTTGTAGATAAGGAGCTAAAAGGACACTCCTAATGAATCAAACCAACAAGATGCAATAACTCATAGAAGGTGCAAACTGAGATTAATCCAATAAAGAATACCTTATGATTTGAGCAATTTTCATTTTTTTAATTATGATTTTAAAAAGCAGAATATATAAAAAGCCACAGAAAACTCATACTCACACAATAAGGGTTGGTAAATCACCAAACAAATCAGAAGCAGATCTTGCCTTGAAAAGCAAAACAAATCCTGAAAATGAGGTTTCTCTTCACTATTCACATGGTATTTGGAATGCTGTCTCTATTGCAATAATGCTGAGAGTTGACAGACAGTAAAAGCATCCAAAGGAACTATGCGATTAAGGGCCATTTATTCACTCAAGTTTCAAGAAAAAGGTTTCCACATAAAGTCCTTAGCATTTTTGTAAAACATATATAAGAACTGGCCCTAAAGGCATCATCTGGATCCATACAACCCCCTTACTTAAAATATCAGCAGATGAAGCAAAGCAAATAGATACAGGTTTTTTTAGGTATACTGATTCCCCTAATGTTTGGTCAGGTTGGCAAATAGTGGTTTTGTTAGAAGCAGCTGTGCTTTTCCATGTTCTAGCCTCTTTCATCCACAAGTACACCACTAACACCAGTTACAGTCCTTCCAGACATGCCCTACCCCCTGCGTGTTTACCAGCCGGCCCAGAAGTTCAGCTGCTCTTTCTCCTTTAAACAATTTGGATTTTGTTTCTTCCAGGCTTCTCCCTTGAATTTTTGCAGCTGGCATTTCTTTCCTCCTGGTTAGCAAGAGGCTGTCAGTTGGTGTGCAACAGATCAACCAGCAGCCTCTGTCATCTGACTGTGACCTACAACAGCTGACTAAGACATCTGTGTACCTGGGCTTTGTCCCTCTGCCACTCCAGGGAGCTGCTATCCAGATGCAGAGCCCCTTTTGAACATCTAAACCACGCCAAAGCCAATGAGTCTTCCTACAAACTGCCCTTGGCTCTACACCACGTACCGTGATACGTACTCAGAGGTTGAAAATTCTCAGGAAGAAGCCTCCATGCCCCCTTCTACTAATGGAAAAAAGAAAAAGGGTAAGATGATGACTGACTTTTAAGAATCCAATATGACCTCCTCCAGCAAAAATAAAACTTCACATGCAGTAAATACCCTGGCACTAGTGTGCATTTTACAGGTAAAAGAATGCTTGAGTAAAAAGTTTCCAAGCTATTTATCAGATCAATCACTGCAAGATGCAACAACAGGGTTTTACTGACATTTTCGTATTGCAAACAATTTTTGTTATTTTTCCCCAACAGCTGTGCTAGCAATGCCCTCGGTAATAGACTTCAGATTCTCCAATTTCTTTGTATCTGCTATATTTAGATTTGTTGCTCAAACCTCTTGATCTGACTATTGGTGTGATTCGTCAATTGTTGGCAGCATATTATTATAACTAATCAGCATCTTACAATTAGAGACAATGGCATCTGAAAAGAATTAGTTGACTGAAATCTTTTTTTGAGCCAGTCAGCAGCAGCCATTAGAAAAAAAGCTTTACCATTTCTAATTTTGTGTTATTGATCCAAAAACGCTAGAGATAAAACACTGCTGGAAAACTTCCTGGAGATTATGTCAATACACGCTGACTATTAATATGATAATTTTTAAATAGTCAGACACAATGATTCACCCCTTTTAATGTGTGCCTGGACTTTGGAACTACCTGTTGTGGTTTTCATGTCATTATTTACACTAACTGAAAAGTTTACATTTCTCACCAAAAATTAGTTCTAAGGTTTAACAGGAAAATTCATCCTGGCCTGAGCAACAGTTCTCTGCATAGTTTCTTTAAGTGTTCAGATCTACTTGACTTTGTAACCATGTAGGCAACTGCAATTACGAACGCTGAGATCTGCATTTTTTTCAAGTTCCCCTATGTTGCAATTTGTTCTTGATCTAGCTTCTCAGCAGAGATCAGTCAAAGCTGTCTCTGAGCTTGGCTGCCTTGGGCGCCTGTGCCCAACATAGCCTGTGAGGAGATTAAAGTGACACACTACACCCGTGGAAGCTGTAGTATTTGGGGAGTGGCAGCAGCCTTCGGCTTCGGTTACGCTCTGAACTCAGGTTAGCTGGGAGCCATGCCTTCCTTTAGAGGCGATGCACAGCTCGCTGGCTGCTGAGTGGCATTTTGCCTCCAAGAGACAATCTTTCATCTTCCAGTGTGGTTTATTGGCATGTTTCACCTATAATTTGGCAAACCAAAATATTATCTGGCGCACCAAAAAATGTTGCTAACTCCAGGTAGAAGCTATTTTAAGATGCTTTTATGTCACTATAATTTTGCCTCGTTTCCATTTCTACAAGTGAATAATTTTTAGCTCAATGAAAAAAAAAATAAATCACCCTGCTATCTTTCCAAAATAAGATTACTTAAATGGGAATTAAGCCAGTACCTCTATGAAAAAAATCTTTGTTTGCAAGCCCAGCATACCAAACGGTACCTTCAGAGTGCCAGTGAAGTTTAATTGATAGCATCACCTTTCCCAACAAGGCAGGAAACCTTCAAAAAAACCATAGGAAGTCTGAAACATCCCATCCTTCAACAGCTCACATTTGACAGTGTTGATTATTAATGCCCTCCTTTTAACTCTGATTCATATAGCAGAATTTGCTGGTAGCCAGCTTCCACGGTATTAACTTCATCTACAAGCGTTCTTGGCACTCTCTGATAACACGACAACCCAGGGCCATCCACAGTCTCCACGTCAACGTGGGTTGTCAGTCTGCAGATCAGCCTGCCTAGACCAGTGTCCTGAGACCACATGAGTTTTAAATGCCTGCGATGGTCAGTCACACTCAAATGACAGCACTGAAGCAATAAGAACATGAAGCCTGATGTTTTTTCTTCAGAGCAACTCCCTTCAAACTATGTCATTTAAGCTCTTTTTTTCCGCTCTAGTCTTTGATGATGCTGCAGATCTCAGCAGCAGAGTGATGAAAAAAAGGTACAACCCCAAACCTTGACCTACCTTGCTGCAAAGCACAGGACTACAGAGTACTCCACACTACTCATCAAGACATCTTCCTGGGGGTTCCACACAGCAATATCACTTCTGTGAGAGGCTGAATAACTTCCTAATTTGGGAGACTCACTGTTCTGAGAGACTTACCTATACATTACGGAAAATTTATCCCTCTTTCCTCTCATGCTGACTTAGGAAAAGGAAACAGAGTGGACATGGTTGATGTGCAGGGAAAATACATCAAGTTAGTCTTAACAAATGGCAGACTCTGGAAAAGGCATTTAGGCTGTTAAGATAGTGTTTAAACGAAGAAAGAAAACTAAGGTCAGAAAGGCAGTAGGTGGACCTATATCAAGTCATAAACAAGCAGAAAACTGGAAAGCAGGTTCAGCATTTAGACCAAAAATCGTTGTAACAACCTCACAGTAATAAAGCACCAGACAGCAGGATTCACGACAGCAGCATCAATTTTACCCTGAAAAGCTTTCCTGTCACTCAGTTACTACCAGTACCAGCCAAACCCCAAGCCATGATTGCAAGTACGATATCAGGGTGAGTTTTTCATGTATCAGGCTTGATCTTTGATAGATATTCCTTTCCCAGCATTTCCATGTAACCATCATAACCACTTTACGAGAATACTGATGCACATTAATTTAGCAGTGCCTCACTCTTTTGCAGGATCCAACACTTGTAAAATTGCTATTTCCATTCTGAGCGCAAGTCTATCGCTCTTCCACACCATATTTTTCACTTGCTTTACTTATTAGTTCCAAATCTAAGAGGCCAAAGGGAGTGCGAGGGAGGAAGACCACTTCCTCCAAAACACTCTCTTTCCAAGGAAGAGCAAGCTGCTTGGATATGGATAGTCTGAGCAGTTGCTCAGACTAAACAAAGGCAGCTTCCTTGAATATATGACAGCACAGGATTTCAAATGGGCAAGTTAGTGCTAGAAATGAATAAAGATTTCAGTAGGATACATGACAAATGTGCCATTCAGCTAAGATTTATTTTATTATGGAAGAGAAAGTCTCACTGGAGATTATGGGAAAACTTTTTGGAGGACAGCTATGCTAGCAGCCAATGATTTGTGCAAGGATTGCATTGGTTAACTTGCATTTCAGTGCTGTTGACAAAAAGCAGATGTTTACATGCACAGCTGCATGTTCTAAAATTCTGCACAGTCTCCATGAGCACCATCTGCGGGGTCCACTGCGTCCTGCACAAAAGCAATCACATACTGGGTTCCCTTGAGATCAGTGGAGATCATTCTGCTAAGCTTTGGGAGAGATAATAACTGTTACAGATTCAAGCCTAAACAAATCAAGTCAATAGATTTGCTTCCTTAGTAGGGAAGGATATTCTAAATCAAACTCATGCAGGTAGCAGGCTTATGTTCAAACACAGTGTCTGCAGCAGAATACATCATCTGGTGACACCATTGTCCTCTAAAGAGCTTTTCTGCAATTTTCAGTGAGCTTTTAACACCTTCTTTCTGGGGAATAAATCTCAACCACCGACACATGTTTAGCTCTTCTGCCACTGACCCCTCATGAGGAAATGTACCAGAACCTCTGAAAGGAAACTGCCCATGGAAACTTGCTTTTTACCCCCATTTTGTCATCTTGTTTCCACCTTTCTGTGTATTGTGCAGTTTTTTTCTGATGGCATTTAGTACAAAGCCTTATGTTTCCTGGCCAGACTGTCCTCTTGGGTACAGCAACACAAATCCAAACAAACTATTATATCAATGAATTTGTTCACTTTGAGAAGTGGATCCACTTTTAGCCCTCTAATGAATTGCCGAAGTATGGAGTATTTTTAAATTCTAGCAGAGATAGAGATTAATTCCTGAAAGCTTAACTAGATTAACTCTGTGGACATTTATTGCTCAAGCCTAAACTCCGTCTCTTTCTTTCAGTAATTACTGGTCTCCTTAGAAGAAAAATTCCAAGGGCCAGTCATTCCAGTGAGGGGTAATTAATTTGTGTCTGGGCTTTTTCAAGAAGCAGCAATAAAATCTCTGCATTTACCCTATTGAAATGATTCTACTAAGCATATATTTTAATTTTCAGGTGAATACAAGGCATTAAGTTTCAACGGTTAGAGTTTTCAGACTGAATATGCCCAATTCAGCCAAACAGGAGGCTACTGTCACATGTGTCGTCTGTCTCCCCTGCTGTCCCCATTCCCACTTAAATATTCCCACTATTTCCCATTGACTGGATTAAGCAACCAGGTGGCTGCAGTGTAAATCTGTGATGCAGCCAAAAAATTGCACCCTCCAAAAGTAAGCACAATTAGCTTGGGGTTGACTCATCTCTCAGCGTCCCGACAGCAAAATAAGATGAACCTTTGGATTTGATGCATGCTGGAAGCAAACAGCTGGGAGACTGGTACAGCCTCTTTCAAAAATCAGCTGCTAGACAGTTGATTTAGAACTGTGGTTTCATGTTGTGCTAAGTCACCAAATAGAGAGGAAGAGGCTTACAGCTGCTTGTGGCAAGGAATTGAGGTCTGGCTGTAGGATTACTAAAACTATAACCTGATGAAAAAGTTTGCTTGGGTTTTTTTTGCTAGGACAGAGAAAGTTGTAGGGAGGAGGTAGAGCAGGAGGATGAAAGCATGTATGATGAGCTGGTTAGCTACAGGGAGAGATGAACCTGTTAGCTTTAATTTTGGTTTAAGCTGTTTACACGAAGTAAAAACATTAGAGAATACACTTAAGTCCTGAGTATTCTCATGAAGTTCATCATAATTGCACTTGACATATAAGAAATTCTACATGAGAAAAACCAGCATTTTTAAAAAAATAATAAAATAGCAATTTCTCTATTCCACAGTCAAATGAGATGAGGGCATCTTGTCATAAACATGCAGAATTTGGAAACTTGATAAACGTACTAATGGGTGAGCAACAGAACTCAGAAACCCCCACTTCATCACCAAGACCTCAGTGCTTCAGATTCAAACTTATTCACACACCACCTGAGTATCTTTCTCCTCTCTATTGAAGCTGTTTTTACTTTTCATGAGAAGGGCTAAGAAAAAGTCAATTATACTTGAACTAAAGATATCACTTGACTAAAAGAATTATGCCAAGAACCAAAATAAATCATCTGTTAAAAAGTGGTGGTGAGGAAATGTTCCTGTGAAGAATTTCTTTCTGCTAATACAAACTAGCCCAGGACTCTCTTCAGGTTTTCCAACCTGCTGGTACAACTCTACTCTGTTCAAAGAAGAGTCTTTTAGGAACATTTATGATACAAAGCCAGATCTAAAGCATACTTACTGGAGGACTTTCAGTTCCCGTGGAAGATTTTTGTGTGAGCCTGCTAGCTGCCTAGACTGCTCCAAGACATGGTATGACACAGGATAGAAGAGGGAAGGTCTCCAGGAGATCTCTCTGGTATGCTGTGAGATGGTGATGAACTTGTTTTAACCTCAGGAAGTCATAGTAGTGACCTCTCAGTCTTGTTGGGCATGACAACAGCAGGGTGTTGCAGATGAAATATTTGACATGGTTATGATTTAGCAGCAATTCAAGATTTATTAATGGTTTCAGATAGATCAAAAGGTTGAATTTTAGCAACACTTAATCATTAACCAATTCAAGGACTAACAAGGTGATTCAGTAGAATATAACTAAATCAGCAACTTGATTACAGATTCAAAAATCATAAGATTCACACTAAGTTACTACAGGGTATCCTAAATCAAAATATAAGTATGCACATTTGTATAAATGCCAAACATACACACACGCCCCATTCAAGGAGTTGCACACCTAGCCCCACCAAGTGGGGCTTTTTACCACTAGGATGAAAGTCTCTTCACGGTGGGTGACTCCAGTGAGCCCACGGGTGCCCATTTTTGACTACATACACAGAGACAGCAATATGAGGATCCAGTGAAATATACAGACAACCACACTCGTGAAGGCAAATGTGCATATTCAAACACATAAATAGGTAGATAGGGGGATGAGAGAGGCTAGCCTATAGTTAAAATTTCCTTCTCCTCAAGTTTAGAGTAAATACTCACAATGCATCTGCATTCCTCAATGGATGATTATAGAGCCTTGAGAAGTTTGACTTTTCCCTGGCCCTTCAACATGGCTGAAGGGCATCCCAACTCCAGGGAGGTGCTGGTTACAGACCACTGTGAGCCAGGAGAGCTCAAAGGGTCTCACTTTGGGTCGCTATTTATAGGGTTTGAGATAATTGACTTTTGTCAGGTACTTCTCCATTCCAGCCCAACTCAAACAATAAAATATTCTGGTACTTTCCACCAGTTGTGCAAGCCCAGAACCTGCTTGATTTTAAACTTCTGGTATCATCCCTTTTGGCCCATGATCCAGGTACAGGTATACTAGGCTGTCCAAGGGGTCACTGCCATTACTGTTTCCAAGCGATAACAGATGTGTGAGCCAGATGTGTTAAGGGTAAGCCATAACAATCTAGTCCATTGCCTTTTGTGATTCATGCCTGACTTAAGTTAGGTTGCTATGTGGCCCAGGTGAGAAGAAATTGTGCCAAGTAGCCCAGGAACAGGGGTGAGGTTGCACCATCATACAGGGACTGAAACCTCCTTTGCTTAGCGTATTGTGATGTGGTGCTGTATGAATTTTGGGGCAAAGTTGTGCTCAGCATTTCTATTGCTGTTCTCTATAAGGAGCTCACCTAGGGCAGCTAATTCTAAGCTTTGAATCCAAGAGAGCTATTCTGGCAGCATAAAGGCTATATTTGCCTCTAGGTACATGTTTTCCAACACCACCTTAGTTGGAACTCCAATTTATTTATTTCATGGTCAATAGAAACACTCGACCCTACCAATCCAGTTTAGCACAGGTGCAACTTTAGTTACTTCATTTCCCTGCACATATTAATTTTCATTTCTATGCTAATTTGACTTTTCATTGTTCTTTGACCACAAGCAGCAGCCTCTTGCAGATTTCTTGTGCTGTTATTTAATAATCTGCATTCAAGTGTTGTCTGTGACCAAAATATGCACAAAGTGTTTCCATGACCCCACTAGTTTTGCACTCGATCCCAAGCATCATCCTTCTTGGTGTTGTATACTCTAAATTTGAGTGTATGGCTATAGAAGATAAGGACTGGGAGTCCTGTGTAAATTAACTCCCTTTGGCAGGTCTCCCTTTGGCATTGCTGCAACAACTGGGCAAGATAACCAGGCAATTATGAGAAAGAGGCATCTGCTTTTCTTTTTTTCAATGTCAATGAAATATATTAGATGTTGACCTACAAATAGGAAGGTCTGTTGCTCTGCAAATGCCAGCTCTCCTCAAACGCACCCTTAGGCTCTACTTCACAACAAATCCACCAGTTTTTCAAGCGCTGGTATGATGAACCATCTTGACAAAGCACCATTTGGCTCACCAGTTTGAACTGATGGCTAATCCAGCCCAGCAACTTCATTGCAACAACAGCTGGGTCTTCCCACTGCAGATACGTGCAGAAGCACAAGGAGTTTGCCGCCTGAAGTCAGTCAGTGTACTCAATCCTGGGCTCACAACTGCAGCCTAGCAGTGTTCACACACCACAGGCTCACTCTCCCTGTTGAACGTACTTCCCAAAAGCCAAGAGTCTAATCAAGGCACCTGCTAGAAATGTTAGGAGAACATCCTTCTCCCCAGGATCCAAGTTCTGCCCACACCACTCCATATACTCATAGTAAACATTACCCCACTGCACCCAGCTTGTCTTCCTCACCCAACGTACTGCACCCCTCCTTGCCCAGCTGGGCAGCCTCCCTGCTTACAGAAGGGGGGTAGGAAACACAGCCAAGCCCCCTCATTAGCACTCTGCTTTCCTCTTTAGAGCCAGAGAGCTGAGGCAGGTCAGCACTGCCTGTAACAGCACACACAGCTGGAGACCAGACAGATCTCATTAGGCAAGTACAAATCCGTCTTTAGAATTGAAAGTGAAGCTCAAATACTGAAGCAGCTGCAGAAACGCATCTTTGGCCAGTCTGGGTAAATTCTCAATTTACCCAGCACTTGGAAGAGCCTTACAAGATTCCTGCTCAGCATGCCGTGGCAGTATGAAGGATTTCTTGCAGACCTTCTGATTAGTTGAAGTTTTCTTTATTATTCAGTAATAGATATAGGTACTTGTTTTCCAAATTCTTACACGATGATGATCTTGGCTCCACTGAAACTGCAGGTTGACATTTCTTATTGAGGTGCAGGAGTAGAGATGCAGGGGATATAAGCAGGCCTGGACAAGCACAACATGTGTCACTTTAGATTTATATCCAGAAAGGACATGTGCCTGCATCCTTCTAAAACATCCCAGGTCTCTGCTTCAAAGGCATTTCTGAACATCAGGTCAGAAATGCTCTCTGCCCTTTTCTGCACTGACTGATGAGCTTACACATTCTGAGTGGTGCAGAGCACACCAAGAGGACATCCCAGCTGCCTCCTGACATACTAGCCCTACGCTGTTTGTGGCATCTCCCCTTTTCCTCTTCCCTTTGCCATTGAAGAGCAAAGCAGACTGCCTCCTGTGCCCAATTGCTTTTTTTAACAACTAAAAACTCCTTTTCAAATTGCAAACAACCTGATCTTTTACCTCTTTCTCCAGCCTTTGTAGATTTTTGCTGTGCCCTTTATATGACACTTTTCAGTGTCTTCATGCTGACACGATTTAAAATTGTTGGAACTCACACTTTATATGGAGTTCCCCAAACTAATTTAACTTCTTTATGCATTTTGTGAAGTAGCTATTTTTCATCACTTGTAGTAAGGTAGCACTTTATTTAAATTTATTACATACTGCTCCTTAATAATGCTTTTCAACAAGTAGCTTAGGACAGGAAGACAGGACTAAGGATTTTCCTAACCAAAACTGAATAGGGTGAACAGGGAAAAAAAAAAAAGAGAGAGAACAGTTGCGTACAAATTCCATGGCAATGAACAAGTTCCCTTCATCAGAGTATCATGTTTAGACCAATAATAAAGTGGCAAACAAAGAAAACTTTCATATATCTTCAGCTAACAAGTTTGTGACCCAAGCAGGTGCATGTTTCTGGGCATAAAAGGATCTTTTATTCACTTTCCTATGCCCACATCTGTACCAAAGAAGGCAGAAATCAGATGTTTCTGTTTAGCTGAGCATCCACATCCTTGGTTATGCATCCATCACTGCCTAAACTTTCACATGTCACAGCTGATCAGCCAGAACTACATTATATTGAAAGAAATACTACTTTCCTGAAAATGGCTATTTTAATTTAATGGTAACTATCTTATATCCCAGGGGTATTATCACTACTGCAGTCAGAAATCTACAATTAATTAGTCCATTGTCTGCCCTTGATGATTATGTGGCACTTCTCCATGGCAACATTGATTTGTGGAGTTTAGTTTCAGAAAGAGAAGAAACCCACAAACCTTCAGATTTCAACGTATCTGGCAACACCACCAGCGAGAGCGCTCAGGCTGCAAATCCTATGAGACAGCGGCTGTTTGTCCTAACTGCTGCTGTGCTTCAGTGAGTGGCAGGTTTAGCATTGACCAGTGCTTAGCTGGCCCTCTGCTAGGGGACCTGCAGCTGATTAGTCATATGTTGACTCATTATTTCAGTCATGCTAAAAAAACAGCCAAAAAATAATGGCACGGGCTTTACAACTTTTCAGGTTCCATCCGCATCTAAGCGGATCTGGGCTACTGGGGAGGTGCCATTTGTTTCTCATCATATTTGTTTTAAACTTTCTCTGCTGCCTGGCTTGATCATACCTCTGATACCTACTACTTTCACAGAATCACAGAATCTTCTAGGTTGGAAGGGACCTTCAAGATCATCTT
>JAOXJM010000001.1:94662731-94675610 GCA_026413425.1 Tringa solitaria | reverse complement strand
AAACATTTCAACTTCTTAACCCATAGGAATTAAATATATATATAATCTATATTTTTAAAAATCAAAACAAAAAATCCACAGAGACAAAAGCAAGATATCCCATGTGGAGAACAGGTTTATGGTTATGTTTATTTCCAAGTAACACCATCTTTTAAAGATGATATATCAAGTATTTTTTATTTGAAGAGAGGTATTATCTCTTTATTCCAGAAATAATTTGGATCAGAACCTTCTGCTAGAAATTTAACTCCTTTTCTTGTGTTTGCACTCAAATTACAGAGACACATAATACCATCTGCTGTTGTTCTTGAGACTTTGGTCAATCATGTATCAGTACTCCATTAATCCAAACATGAACTTAAGTTGTTTGGGGATGCTTTTCCATTTGAATTTCAAATAAAGCTGCTGTTTTAATCTTTTTAAAGACATGCAGTCATATGCAATCACAGTGTATTGTCTACAACGCTCAATACAACTATTTTATTGAAGCTCTAAATGCTGTAAGCTACCAAAGATCATGAGGATAGAAAAGAACTTCCAGCATGAATGTTCATGAAGCAGCCGTAACTATGCAGCCTATTTCATTTTAAAGGTAGCAGAGATTTTTCCCTTTTCAGGTTTCAAATATTAATAGCCTTATCAGGTTCATTTTCTTGAGCTAAACTCTTAAAAATGGCATTTCAAAGGATCTACTATTCTAATTATGAATTTATAATTGTTCTGTAATTCATCTAAAGTTATTTCATTCTTCCCTACATAATCAGCAGAATTAGTCTGGTGAAACTGCTTATGACAAAGTAGAACAGCTTCAGATGTCAAATGAGATGTCCTACATACAATGCCATTTTAAAGAAGAACAGGAATACATTGTTAAATCAATATTGATTATTTGCAGGGAGAACAAACCCACTGCGGTATGAGACTGCACAATTTATCTGAACTCCTGTTTCATACATTCTGTAGTTAGACCATCAAATAGTGTGTTTTCACTATATGAAGTAGCAATGAAAATGTCCGCTTCTCTACTAATAATTTGAAATTCTATAGTTACCCTCTTCAAAGCAAGCATTGTAACTTATTCAGAAGCAGCGTAAAACCGCTGTTTTAACTTCTGGGCATAAAAATTCTAGCAAATGCTTTGACACCTCTTAGCATGCTTAATGTTTATTGGCACCTAAGAAAAAATTCGCATTAGCTTCCACCTTTGAAATCTCTTAGTTTTCATCTTAGTTGTGTCCAATCCTCCAGCTTTCAAATGCAATGGTAAGATTCCAACAAAGCCTCAGAAACAGGTCTCTAAACTTGTACCTTGTGTACTTGCAAGAAGAGTCGTCTTTGTTAATGAGTTTTGACATCCTGCCAGTTACAACCTAACAAAATATCTTACTGTATGTATATATACACTCTAGCATAAGGCTTTAGAAATCAGCGACTATAAAAAAATTTCTCATCTTATTCAAAGACAAACCTTTGACCTGTTTACACAGTTACTCCTCAAGATTTTGTTCATAAGTTAGTTTCAGTGCAATGACTTCTTTTAAGTACATAGTTACAAGAAGGCTCATTAAAATGCTAAGAGGTATTCATTTTTGTGCAGAAAAAACCTAAAAATAAAGCTTTGATTCTGCTGTAACTAATTTCAATTGGTAAAGTGTTTGCTATACAGAAGCATTAAGTTTAACATGTCTTTTAAATCAGAGAGCCAAGACAGCCACTTTCTATTCTTAAACAATTTTGAATGGCAACTTTAATTTAGCCTTTTTTCACCTCTGACATAAACCAATATAAGCACTCTGCATTAAAACTCAAATCTTAAACAGTAGTACAGCATTGGGAAAAAAAAGTAGCTCAAATACATTTTCCCCAGATTCAGTATTTCCATTTGTCAAGTCACAATATAAAAACCTTCAAAAAAAAAATCAGTTTCAAAAAGTTTATTCCTTCTCTTATGTAAGTATAAACAATCTGAAAGTGATCAGCCAATGAAATGAACTGCAGGTACATGTTTAATTTTCAGTGGTTACTACACATACCACTCCCTCCGAGATATTACCGAGCCATCTATGTGAGAAACAAAGTCTTCTTCATTGTCATCATAACATTCACCACCCATGTATTTCATTCCCAATGTTCCACCTTCATAGTAATCCATTGGTCTTTCATAACGTTCCTGGTACCTGTTAATATTGTCTATATTGTTCCACTCTGGTTTTTCAGGGTCTTCTAAATAATCTTTAGATATTAAGCTGTTCATTGGATGCTTTATTTCTTTTTTTATACTGCCAGGGTAAGAATCCACATCATCTGACTGAAGAACATCTATTTGAGACTCTTTTTGCATATCTGATGGTGGAATGTAGTTCTTAGCAAAGTAGTCACCACGGAACGTCCGTCTTCTCCTATAGCAGATAATTCCAACCAGAACACTGACAAGTATGAGGAAGAGAGCCCCACCCACCGCACTACCGATGACGGTACCCCAAGTGTCTTCCTGCATTGCTGGTAAGGTTGATGTTGGGAAATCTATTATTCTAGGTTCTGTTGCTAAACCTGTGACGCCATCAGTCGAAGGATGCCAGGGAACCGTGGGCAGTCGAGTGGTAGTAGTAGGAGGATCTAATGGAAAGAGCAAAGAAGTAGACAAGACACAGAAAAGGCACAGAATGTCAATGCAAGCTAAATCAGTTAAGGGTTTATAAGAAAGCAAAGTTGATGGGTATGTTCTACAAGAATAGTTTTTCATTCTCAGGTTCATAGCAGTACAAAAAGTCTTATTCTTTCCACAGGCTTTGATCTAGCTTTATTACATGTGGTTTTGAGCTATGCTGCAGCAGGATAGGAAGTATGAGGAGAAAATAAAATAAAAATAATCTTTAAGTAGACATCTCGCTCTCCGCCAAGTAAGGAGATGCAGCATTTTTGTTCAGATGTTCACTGTTCATACTTTATTTTACCTCCCCCATACAAGAATGCTGTCTATTACGGAACACCCAAGTAGTCCTCTTTATTTCCAGTCAGCAGTTAGGAATACTGGATCAGATTAATCAATTATGCCAGAGTCAATTATTCCACATCAAATTCCCACTTCAGAAACTGCTCAGGGCACTGAGTACAAGAATGAAAAACTATCAGTTGTGTGCACAGTCAGCAGCACATGAACTATTGATTTTTAAGCTATTCTCTCCAAAAACATTGTTGCATTAATAGAACTTACTCAACTTCACCTTGAGATTAGTGAAAGAAGCATAGTTAAAAATGGCATGTATTAATCTCAAAATAACACTTATGTTGAGCAAGGTGCTTTCAGGATTTTAAAATAAAAACACTGGAACATTGAAGTAAAAATGATTTCTATGCATTCCTCCGAAAAGCAATTTGATCCCTCATGCACAAAGAAATTTCCCTATTCATTTCTCAATGTAAAGTATCAACTGATTTCATGTCAGGTTATGCAACTAAACAAGAGATTGCCAGATACCAAGCTTCTCCAGCACTCAACTTTTTCCTTTGTTCTTTAAGTCTACTGGAGATGTGCGCATCTATATTGAAGATAAGGTTGCAAGTGATGGGTTGATGACACTGAGAAAGCCTCCTGAGGTTATCCCAGTCAATTGCAGCGTTACGTGCAACTCCAGCTTCTATACCTGTGCTGCACTGAACAAAATCAGCTTTTTGCCTCGCCCAATGCAAGGTAATTTTAAAATCACTAAAGCAACAAACAGTAAACTTGTTATTATAGCTTGAATCTTTTAGAGAGAATATTACATGGACAGCCAAGTAGCTCATTATGTCATGTTATTTAAATGCCCATAAGCAAGATTCATGGAACTGCTACTACCATATTACAGAGGCACCCTAAATTTACCACCACAAAAAGTACAACAGATACAACTGGAGATCTGTCAAGCTTCCAGTTATTTGACAAATCATAACTTTAAAGATTCATAGATACGATTTTTTATCTTACTACTCAGAGACTACCATACAATTCCCTCATGCTATCCAGAATTGGCACATTTGTCATGATCACTTCAAATTGTACTTTGGACTGCAACTCACTGCTGAATGCAGCATTTTAAGCTTGATGTAAGTAAAGTTTTACATATTACCAAAGCACATAATTATATTACTTGACTATGTAAAAGTGGTGATTTGTTAGGGAGCTCTACATAAATGAAATTAATTTGACAGAAGACAGGAAACTGGATAAGGGAAATGCACTATCAAAGTGAACAAGAGGAATTCAGATTATGATTTTAGTAAAAACTGATCTAAAGTGAGTTTAATAATTTAAAAAAAGAAACAGAGGTTAAGGAATCCACGTTTACCAGTGATCCCATGTCCCACAAATCCATAGGTCAAGTAGTTAAACTCAAAACCCTCTTCCTTGAAGATATATTTGCTTTAGACACAAGATTTGTTAGCTTAAAATACAATTTCAGACACTACCAGCAACATCATCTTCCAGGCTATATATACACTTTGGCTTTTTTAAACTGACTGCATAATTGTTCACCTATTTCTCTCTGGTACTGAGGTCTTCAGTTCATCCTCTACATCCACAATATAAAACACACATTCACAAGTATGTAGTGTTTGTATCTTGGCAAGTTTAACCATTACGTACGTGAGATAAATACAGTGGCATTTACACTCTATTACTAATATATTAAAATAGCAGTGTTTTTATGAAAAGCTTTCCTTCAAAACTTCTGTTTCATCCCATAGTTGTCAGGCTGTCCAGCTGCATTATCTACAAGCACTAATTAAGATATTAATCTTAAATTCATTGCAAATATAGTGTCAATGCAGTGTTTGTTTATATGTATTCCTAGAATACATAAGCATGATTACTTCTACTGTCTCTGTCAGTACCTTTTATTGTTGAAGTATGACAAAATTAAAGTTGTCCCTCCTTGTTTATAATGCTCATTACAACTAAGAACATGAAGTTAACTTCTGATGTCCCCCAGAGCTTTCCGAATGTAAAACTAGATTTATTTTTTTTACTTCCTGCACCAAGCAAGTTTCCCAAATAAAAAACAACATCAAGATTAGGAAAGCCAGAGTTCCTTACCTCTATTCCATAATATTTTGCTTGCAAATCACATCTCAACTGCTATCTCCAAATTAGGAAAATGCCACTCTTGTCTGTTGACATGAATTCTTACATACCAACAAGCTGTTTAATTATAACATTCCACATCACCAGTACCTGTTTCTTTGAGTTCTTAATCCTTTTCACAAAACATTAAGCACATCACTTAATTGTTTCAAATAGCACTTTATTCAACAGCATTGATTTCCTATTGATTATTTTAACATTTTGGTTATGACCCAACATTTAACAGCTCTCATGTCTTTCACTGATGTAAGCTTGTGTTGTTGCACAAACCACAACAGAGTACTCATGCAGGCTGGGGAGCTGAAAGTGGCCAAAGTTCTGAAAAAGATTTGGGTTTAGGTTAAACACATCTTGATTTTGTTTTTTGTCTCTTACTATGCTCTGGGTCCCATTCAAATCCTTATTACATATATTCTGTATTAAGGACAAGGACAACTGAAGACCCACAAAAAATTTCCATTACATACTCACCACCCTCATTAAAATAGGAGACATTACTGAAGAAAGCAAAAACCTGTTTTCTGCTATGAAAAAGTAAACCCATCAGCTCCCTCCATACATAAAAAGCAGCCAAGTTTTCCTAGTTTGTTTCAAAGTCTTTAACAGCTTTTACCAAGAAAAGCAAGATTTGCTCTTGACTTCCAATTGAACTCTAATTCCTTCTCAAAGCATCATGGTCCGTGTACAGTATGCTCAGTTTTCCCTCTATTAATTATTTTCCAGATGTTTCTGATGAAAACTTTCAACAGCTTCAGTCTGATATTTTTACTTTTCCCTTAAATGACTATTCTTAATACAGCTCTCCTAGCTATTGCAGTACAAGATTTAGAATGGGCACATGAGTACCTACAATTTTAGTCGAGACATCCAACGTGTCTCATGTCCCCAAACACTGCATCTCCCCCTCTCAACCCCCCTGCAGTACCTCCTTATTCAAATGTCTATGAAATCTTTCCATGAACGAAGGCTTTCTTAATGTCTGAAAATAAATGGCTTTGACCAATGGCTCCAACCATTCCCACTCTACAGTGAAGTGGTGGGTAAGGACGCCATGTAACCCTCTCTCCACAAAGTGTCTAAGGTACACAGGTTCCACAATGGAGTTAAATATTTTACTTAGGGTTATCTTCAGTTTGTTCCCCCCATTGTGACAGCATGATAGATACGAAGACTGAGATCAGCCTGAATCAACCGATAATTTCTTTCATCAATCATCCATTTTCAAAGTTCATTTTACTTTTGCAGTTTCTAGCTGTGATTTCCACACACCAAGTAGAAAATCTTGCCATTTCTTTGGGACACAAGAGAACAACTGCTATCATTAACCAAGCTTACAAGGAATATTTAAGAACAATGTTGAAAGTCCAAAGCCTACTTTATCAGGCAGTATGGAAGTTAGCAGTAAGGACATGGCAGGACCTCTTTTTCTGTACAGCAGAAAAAAAAAAAAAGCAGTTCATCAATATGACTTCTAAAATACACTTTAGAAAATACAAGTGCATCTGTGTGGTGGCGTGATGTTGGCTGGATGCCAAGTGTCGACCAACACGCTCTATCACTCCTCCCCTTCCGCTGAACAGGGAAAGAAAAATACAATGAAACCTTCATGGATAAGGACAGGGAGATCACTCAGCAATTACCAACAAAGGCAGAACACACTCAACTTGGAGAAATTAATTTATTACCAATCAAATCAGAGCAGAATAATGAGAAATAAAATAAAATCTTAGAACACTTTCTGCCCACCCCTCTCTTCTTCCCAGACTCAACTTAATTCCTGATTTCCCTGCCTCCTCCCCCCTGAGTAGTGCAGGGGGATAGGGAATCAGGGTTAAAGTCAGTTCACCACACATTGTCTCTACCACTCCTTCCTCCTCACACTCTTCCACTCCAGCATGGGGTCCCACCCATGAGAAAGAGTCTTCCACAAACTGCTCCAGCGTGTGTCCTTTCCTTGGGGTGCAGTCCTTCAGGAATGGACTGCTCCAGTGTGAATCCCCCATGGAATCACAAGTCTTGCCAGCAAACCTGCTCCAACATGGGCTCCTCTCTTCATAGGGCCACAGGTCCTGCTAGGAGCCTGCTAAAGTGCAGGCTTCCCATAGGTTCAACAGCCTCCTTCGGGCAACCAGCTGCTCTGGTGTGAGGTCCTCCATGGGCTGCAGGTGGATATCTGGTCCACCGTTAGCCTCCATGGGCCGCAGTGGGAAGCTGCTTCAACCTGGTCTTCACCATGGGCTGCAGGGGAACCCCTGCTCTGGCTCCTGGGGCACCTCCTCCCCTTTCTTCTTCACTGACCTTGGTGCCTGCAGAGTTGTTGCTCTCTCATATTCTCTCACCCAGCTGCTGTTGCACAAGTTTCCCCCCACCCCTTTCTTAAATGTGTTCTCACAGAGGCACTACCACCACCGCTGATGTGCTTGGCCTTGGCCAACAGCAGGTCTGTCTTGTAGCCGACTGGCACTGGCTCTCTTGGACATGGGGAAAGCTTCTAGTAGCTTCTCATAGAAACCATCCCTGTAGCCCCCCCTCCTCCTGCTACAAAAATCTTGCCATGCAAGCCAAATACAGTCTGTATTCACAATGCTCTCTCAGAAAACAGGCCTATATATTAAGAAACAAAAGTAAAAACAATGATCAGCTCTGCTATGTTAACCCTGACAATACCCACTCTACAAGATGACTGTACTTACAAGCCATATCTTTCTAGAATTGCTAGGATTGCAACTCTTAACAAAAAGTTGTCTCTTCTAAAGGCTGACACAGGAAGCAGGTATGTTCCTATCTGAATGCGAGTCTTATAGGTCACTTCTCTCTTGCAAATGGAAAGGGAAGTGTCAATCAACAGTATGAAGGTGAGAGGACACAAAGCCAAGAAGATAAAGTAAAATACTTGTGTAAAATACTGAGTAAAACTATATTACAAGATCAAGTGCTTAACATATCAAGCTGACAGCTTTTTTTGGAAAACCTGTTGCTGTAGGACTAAGTCAGGAACTTCAAACTACACAAAGTTTAACTTTACATCACTGAACAAGTAAGAAGTAGTAAAGGTACCTGTGACTCAAAGCGAACATCAAAGAAGTCCCCAGCTTCAAACATCATCTTAGTATTTCCCTATCCATATTAAATGCATATAATTTCCTGTAACTAAAAGCTAGCGAATCTATCATCTAGTCCCCGTCAACTACTTCTCCTATACTTCCCTATTCCACTTCAAGAGTATTAACATAAAGGTTAGGAGTGCAACAGTATTTATTTAAAATACAGCTTTGTTTTAACAATGCATATTAGGACCAAAAGCATTTTTTTGCTCAGCTTACACTCCAATTCTACAATACATTTCAACTGAATAGTTATTTTTTTTGTAGCAGTGAAAAAGCTTTCCAACTACAAACACCATGACTCTTCAGAAACACTAGTGTCATAAGTCTTCTTTGACAGCTTCATAAATCTGAAAAACTTGAAAAATAGCAGCTTTGTCTCATCTTCCAAGTTTCTCTATTTTTTTGCCAAGTTTTAAACAGTGGAAAGCAGCTAAGATAGAAAAATAAGATAATTAAATGATTGCTCTACTACAGTACAATAGTGCCATGTTCACCATTACTAGATAATATCTACTCAGTTAAGTCTAGTATTAAGTCAAACTGCTTACCATCTTAAAGTTTACTGCTCCAGTCTTATTTTCTGTACTCCTGGCATCAGTCTCTATGTTCCCTCTATAGAGTAACTTGAATGATTATTATTTAAGATAGACATTTTTGGTAATTCATAGTCACTCATCCTGCCTCATTTTAAGGGCATTTACATTATTTAGAGCTAGTCACACTGGAAAGTTGTTTAGGAGTTACAAAAAAACCAGGCTTAATATTAATTTCTGAAAACAATACAGGTACTATACTTTATGATTGCCTCACCTCTCATTTTAATCAAGTCTCCTATATACTAGAAGTTCATACGCAGTATTTTTAATCAGTTTGGTATAATGTTCTGTAAGCTACGTAAAGCAGAGTGATGGATGTTTGTCTCAGCATTAAACTGACAAGTACAACTTGCTTGAACATTAGCTGTAGTGACACAGCACTAATTTTAAGTTGCCTAGAAATCACCTGTATTTTCTTAAACTTTGGTCATGCTAGGTGCTCCAAGATTAACATGAAGTTTTTAAAAGCTGTAATTAATGTCAACTGAAGTATTTGGTTTTGTACATAACTTGTAGAACCATGACCCTGTATGATCTCTAGCTAGCTGAAGTTCATTTTTGGCACTGCCTAAAACCAGCTAAATTTTGCTATTTGCAATGAAGTTACTCCAGCAAAATACAGTGGCTGAACAAAGCTGAAGAGCAGCACATGTAAGCAGTATCCATCGGTCCACACCAGATACCAACTACTGCAGCGTAACTAGCTCTGCTGTAAGTTAAAGTTATGTTGCATTTACAAGAGGATAGAATGTAAGCTCTCATCACAGCTCAACTAGGATGTATTTCTATTCTGCTTTTTCAAAAACTTGATTCATTTTAGAAAACATCATAAAAGAATTTATAGTTAGCTCATTTTAGTCTGTTAGCCACTAAGATGATTTGAATGACAGCCTTATACTTTTCATGCATGATAATAATTTCAGCAAATCATAGTCATAGAACTGACAACTGGACTTAAAAAAAACTTACCCCCTTCTTACAGTTAGAATAGGGCTCACAACAGAGCTATACTCAGAGAATATCAATAAAGTATAGTTGAAAGTTACATTCCAGAAGAATATTTCATCCTATGTAATGATGCTATTCTAATTTTATATGACTTGATACTTCTTAAAATGTGACTCTTCATAACTGTTTTGAGACTCTTACAGAGCCATGAGTTCTCCATAAAGGAAACATCAGAACCAAGCATTCAAACTCACAGAAGTGACGTTTGTAATAGTTTACAGCACTTAAACCTTTTAATAACTACAATTTTATGCAATTTTTAAGTTCTGTTTACAAATAATTCCACTGTCTCAGAGTATTTAGAGGTTTCCAGTTAACTAGCTTATTAACTAGTCAGTTAATTAGAGCCTACTGGTTTTCCTACTATGGCCTGCAGATTAGTTATGTCTGAGTGAAACACCATCCTTTTTTCTAAAGATTCAGGTAGCTACCAAATAGAAATTGTGACAGATGTGGCTTCAAATAAGATTGAAACTGAAGGTACAGGACATGCTAAATTTTGTCATCTCAACCCCTAAGTATTTATATTTAGTTTTAAATTATTACATGGAATGAAACATAGATGACTTCTTTGTAACTGGCCAAGATGCCCTGCGATGCTCATTTTACATTGTGGAATAACCGATGTCAAGAACTTAGAGTCACAACACCATACAACAGAATGAAATTTTAAGTTTCAGGTCTTATTATTTTCCTTAAAAATTTATAATATATGAGCACTTATTGATCAAGCTAGGATTAGCTAATTTAGCTAATCCATTATGGAAATGGATTGGAGAGCTTTTTCATACTTGTACATCACTATTCACATATACCCTAAGTCATGCTGTTCTTTCACAAAGGAAGTGTCATAGTGAAACATTAATCACGTTGTGTTAATAGATACAAGAATGTTTTCCAACAGCAGAGGTGCTAGAACAGACACAAATTTACCACATTACACTAAGGAGATCAGCAAGCATTCTGCATGAGATGCTTTATGATTACCGGATATCTGCATCCCAAGAAAAGGAGACAAGTAACTGGAGTACAATGCGCACATTCAGCACATAACCCTAACTTCCTTAAAGCAAAGCATCTTTGACTTCCCTAAATACAGTTGCTCCCCTCCCACTAGCATCTGTTTTTTCAGTTTATGACAGACAAGGTACTGTTCATTGCAAGTATCATGTCTTGCCAAAGCACAGGTTAACACTGGAAAAACAAAGTTCACCTAACCAAGAGAAAGTATTAATCCCAGAAACACTAGGTAGACTACCTCAACCTTAAGAATTTCCACTGTATGTTGTTGTTATTGAATAGTCAGTTTAATCCCAAGTCATACTGTAGATCTCAACTCCTTACTTTCAATTGCTTTTCATACAATTAAAAGGCTGAAGTATTTTATGCACAAAAGGGCTCTAAAGTTTGCTATTTCAACTACTGACCAAACAAATTCTGAGGTAACATACTGTCTTTGATGAGAAGTAAGACTTACCTAATATGTAGATAGTCTTCTGATCACTTCTCTGACCAAGGGAATTAGTCACCTTACAGACGTAAGTCCCAGTGTAGTTGTAAGTCAACGGGCTGCTGAACTGCAGAGTATTGTTGACAGATAGCAATCCTTCAGGCCATTGTCCATCCAATCTAAAACAAAAATGTTATATTTTTAACTGCAAAACTTTACAACTAAAGTCTAAATAAAACTAGTTTAAAACACTTGCAATAGAACAAGTTCACTGTCTAGACCATGCTCTGATGTTGTCAGTGGGCTTTCATTGGTTATTCTCAGTGTTCACCTGAACATTTAATATTTAGTTTCTATCCTAAGTTCTTTAAATGTCAAACCTGCTGTCACTAGCAAGCTGTCTACAAATGAACACTACAACTAAGAAAACATTACCTCAAAAAAACTTGGAGGTATAATTCAACTCAAGCTCTAAGAACTAACAGTCAAACTAAGATGCACTTACACTGCTGTCATGACTATCTGCCTATTCTCTTGCATCAAGTTGAGCAATCACAATTAATATTTATTTTCTGTCAGTACACAATTTACAAGACATTTTGACAAGGATTTTCTAGCAAGAGTTCAAGCAGTTTCTTCCATCTCAACTTGCCTTCTCTTATATCCTATCACTTTTCCATCTAAATTACAGCACTGAAACCAAATTTGGTGCTTTGGTGCTTGGGTAAGCAACTGGTTAAAAATTGTTTCCAATGAACTGGCTTCTCCTGATCTGCCATTTCCCTGTTGCATTCTGCATGTGACTGTAGTAACAACTGTGTAAGCACATAAGAGAAAGGGAAAATGGCAGAGGTACTGGAATTATTTTAACAGAGCTGTCAACTGCGTATTAAACATCTGTGTAATTTCATGCCCTTGCATCCCATTTTGTTTTTATCTAAGTATCTATTAACAGCTAAGCAGGACTAAGACATGCAACATTTTAAAATATTATTTGCCATGAAAATATTACTATCCTAGCAAATACAACGTCACCTTTGCTTCCAAGGGATGAAGATTTTTAGTGTGGTAATTCTAGAAGCTATTATAATTCGAAACCAGTAAGATAGCACACAATTTCACTAGTTAGCTTCCATTTTCTTAACCACTCAAACTATTCTTATTTTGCATGGGATTTTTTGTCCACCACTTGAAGTTCATTGTTCACCAGTAGTACAGCTTCTAGGATGGATTTTGTTGTTGCTCAAACAAAAAGTTACCCTAGTTTTATTCCAGAAAATTAGTATTTCCTTGTTAAAGTTGGTTCAGTTTTAACCTTCGGAAGTTTAAAAGTAACCTCTGAAGCTTGAAGTGGCTTAAGTATATTTAAATATATATATTTCTTCTCGAATCTGAAATAGAGGTTACATTGATTAGTTCTTATATACATCTCAAATTCAAATCAGAGAACTGAGAACCCAGTTTATATCAAGAAACAAGCAGTACTGCTGTTAAGAGCATGGTATGCTTTTTTAAATAGAGGAATTTGAGCATGTTGAAATCTCATCACAGTGAATTTGAGCTAAGCATGGGATTGGGATGGCAGCCTATTGT
>JAOXJM010000001.1:94625552-94660720 GCA_026413425.1 Tringa solitaria | reverse complement strand
GTTTGTTTGTTTTTTTTAATTGGTTGGACTAGATGATCTTAAAAGGTCCCTTCCACCCTAGGTGATTCTGTGATTCTGTGACTAGGGAAAAGACACAGAACCTCTGCTTCTCACTTGCTGCTGTGTTGCTTACTACACAATTTTGTTACAAGTTCCGAAACATACCTTAGCATTATTTTCAGGTAAAAAAAAAAAAAAGCTTAAGACCAACTTGCCCTCTCATTTTAAATATGGAACTTCCTTTTCTTATTTACCATTTGAGACAAGAATGGGAACAATCTTTACTTCCATTTCTTTATCAATGGCATCTGGATCTAGAACTACATTTCAACATTCACAAAATAAACCAGTAGTAATCACTATTTTATGTCAAAATAAGTGATTCTTTATCAAACAGAACAAAAGCAAACCCATGAGACATTCTAGTCAAACAAAACCAGCAAAGTTTACTTTTTCCAGTCACTATATTTCTTCTACTTTCATCAACAGACTTTTATGATTTAGGAACTTTAAAGCAGCACACAGCTGAGACAGAATACTAAAGGAAGAACAGAAAACACCTTGGTTTGTTCACATCTGCAATGTCTAACAAGAAATGGATCACATTTTTGTCTTAACTGGTTTTCATCTTTCTGGTTTATTGATCTTAACTGGTTTTAGCTAAGCAGCATTGTAAGCCATCTCACTTCATATTAATGCATTTTAAAGCCACAAATCTGTTAAACAAGCCTGGTACACGTTTGAATTACATAAGCAATCTGAAGCTGAGTAATAAATGTTAGGAATGTATATATTATATTCTTGTTTCCTCATGCAAATTAGAGTGGAAAAAGCTTAGCAAGTAACTTGAAAATAACTTACTGCCCCCTATAAGCCCTAATTAGTTTACGAAACAACTAAGTTTGATGTTTTGTCTGTAATCTTTTCAAAGTCAATTATAAAAGTGAAGAACACTTACATATGAGCCAATATCCAAAACAAATGACAGAAATGTAACAGTATTCTAGCTTTGTGTCTAGATGTCACCAAGCCGTGTGGTGCAATCAACATGCTGGAGGAAAGGGATGCCATCCAGAGAGTCCTGTATAGGCTTGAGAGCGTGACCCATGTAAGCCTCAGGAAGTTCAACCAGTGCAAGGTCCTGCATCTGGTTCAGGGCAATCCCAAGCACAAATACAAACTGGGCAGAGATTGGATTGAGAGCAGTCCTCAGAATGGGGACTTGTGGGCGTTGGCTGATGAGAAGCTGAGCATGAGCCAGCAATGTGTGCTCGCAGCCCACAGAGCATCATTCCGGGCTGCATCAAAAGAAGCGGCCAGCAGGTCAAGGGAGGTGATGCTACCCCTCTTCTCTGCTCCCGTAAGACCCCACCAAAGCATGCAGCTCTAGGACGCCCAACAGGAGGAGGACATGGGGCTGTTGGATCAAGTCCAGAGGAGGCCCACAAAGATGATCAGAGGAGTGAAGCTCCTCTCCTATGAGGACAGGCTGAGAGAGTTGGGGTTGTTCAGTCTGGAGAAGACTTTGGGGAGACCGTGTAGCAGCCTTCCAATACCTAAAGGGGGCCTATAGGAGAGATGAGGAGGGACTCTTTATCCAGGGAGCGGAGCAATACAGCGAAGGATATTGCTTTTAAACTCAAATAAGGTAGATTTATATCAGATATTAGGAACACACTCTTTACTCACAGTAGTGAGGCACTGGAACAGGTTGCCCAGAGAAGTTGTGTGTGTCCCATCCCTGGAGATGTTCAATGCCAGGCTGGATGGGGCTTTGAGGAACTCAGTCTAGTAGAAGTTGCCCCTGCCTATGGCAGGGGTGTTGGAACTAAAGGATCTTTAAAAGTCCCTACCAACTTTAACCATTCTACATGTTTTGGGTTTTTTTTTTTGGGTTTAGTTGTTCTGGTTTTTTTTTTTTTTTTTTTTTAAATACAGGTACCCTAGGTTTCTACTCCTGCCTGGCCTACCTCTTACCACATATTTTTCTATACAGTTTTAATTTCACTTTTTCTCCTGAAGGACTAAGTGCTCATCTCCTTCCTGGGGAAGGTAACTACTCTTTATCAGTGTATATTAGACATATACCGAGTTATTAACTACCTTACGTAATACTTACACTGTATGTCCAACACATGAGGGTATCTTATCTCCTTTTCCAAAGCAGGGTGCCTCACAATACAAGTTATACGTCTTCCTCTTGCAAATCGTGTAGGCTCAATCATATACTGACTTACAACTGTCACTGTTTCATTTGGAAACAAAGTAGAGCTGGACTCCATTTCACCAAGGCCTCCTTCCCAGGCAATCTCTGCAGCAGGTTTTCCAGTGGCTGCTGTACAAGTGGCTGCTATTGTCCTATTTGCTCCATCTATTAGAGGGTTTGGTCCTTTCGTTAAGCTCACAACAGGTTCAACTAGGGAAGAATAAAAAAAAAGTAAATTCAAACAAGAAAGGCTCCACATCATTGAAACTGTTGCCATGTAAAAGACAAGATCTAGCATGGGCTTTTGCAAATGGATTAATCAGATAACCTAAAAATAAGATCATGTCATGTATCAGAGATGTTAGCTCTGCAAAGCTTTGGCCTGCTGATACTGTTTACCTTTGTCCACTCATTAAAGTTCAATGTTTCTCATTCATTTATTAATGCATTGACTGGGAATTCCAACATGGTTAGGTTCAAAACCCCAACTACAGTGCTCCAGTTGCAGTGTCAGACAGACAGCTTAACATATTAGGTTGAAAATATGCTTTGATTTTTTTAAAAAAGCCTAGATTCTGCTGCACTTTCAAGCATTATACTTGGAGTATTAATCTATACTGTCAGTTTGTGTCATTTCAAAGCCACTTAATTCAGTGTTTTAAGACCCAACATTAAGAGTTTAATCTTGTGTTGATCAGTACAATAAAAATTGATTCCATGCTGAAAAGGGTAGTTAACCTCTAAACAAAGTATTTATTATATATACACAGGTTACATGTAAAAATCCAATAGGTACACACAAATATATATATAATATACATAATTTTATATAAAATTGGTGTATGTTTTTGATATACAAATAAATCATTTCTATATACAAATAAAATTGTCTATATACATTCTTGTGAACAAATCCCTATAGAATTAAACCAATTGAACTAAATACTATGTCCAAGACTCAAATCTGCAAGTGGAAGGATCTGACCTTCCTGTAAACCCATTATTCACCTCAAAATTTTAGAGGCTTAGAGAACACACTTTCTTCTAAAAGGAATGTGAGTTCTCGATGTACAAGTCTACTGTTGAGGGCTGTAGACCAAAAAGCTTTTAAAAAAAATTTCTCCTTTTTTAAGAAATCTGTTTTAACCCTGTACAAGCCATCCACCAGTTGCAGCCTAAGTCAAAAATACCATCTGGTGCTTCAGTACAAACCAAGGTTTTTCTTTCTAGGATGGTTTGTTTCTGTCATCAATACTAGAAAGAACACGTTTCCCAGTAGCATACTAGCCTATTCCATAATCCTTATCTTTTGATCTAATAATGCTACCAGAGTCTTCTGTAGTGAAGTCACCAGTACACACCATAATGCTTCAGAACTCATCTCAGTGGACCAGCCCTCACCAGTCACAGAGCATACAACTCTTCAACTTCTGTGCCTTTCAGTATAAGGAGAAGTTTAGTTCACAAAATTTCTTTCCAAGAAGTTGAAGCTGACCCACATATCTTGAAATGGAGCAAAGTTCACAATACCTGGCAAGATACTTCTCCAGCTACCTATTCATTCAAGAGATAACTGGATAACTAGCATTTTCAGCTTGAACAAATTCAGTGCCAGAATCAGTTTTTGACTACTTTCTGCTCAGTCTAACACTGCTCATGTCTGAAGAAGGCAGTTTATTATTTGCGTCATTACACTAAAAGGAAAGGTAACTACTAAACAGATAACCCTATAAAAATGTGTTTTTTGGGCAGATACTGAGAGTGGGTTATTTTCTACTTTGCTTCTCCGAATACCCACCCTCTGTGATTGTGACCCTAAATAAACCAACCACAGGGTTTTTCCACCAGATCCTACATCTGAAACATATCTAACAGAGCTTCTTTCAAAATTTGATGCCTTACTCTCCAGCACTAGCAACTAAACCCTTCTGCAATAAACTTGGATATTTGAACTGATGTACCTACGAAGTATTCTATCATTTGAAAAAAAGCCTTTAAAACCTAGCATGAAGCATTTGGCATTATGTAGCTTTGTTATTTGACCCACAATTTAGTTCCGTCAATTTAAGATAAATATTACTGCCTTGCTCCCCCCAGATCACTAGCAGTAACCTTTTCAATAGCTAATGTAGCATTTCTGAAATGCAGAAGTAAACACCCAAATTTGCATTCAGTGTCTTACAGCAAAAATTACTCTCTTTAGGCTTGTATCTCCCCTTGATTTCCATCACAGTGAAATCCATTAAACTAGCAGCTATCATTGGCTTTTCGTGACAATCGTATAGACCCAAAACATTTCAGCTGGAAATAGTTTCATATTCTATTCCTTTGAGTTTTCCTCGAAAAACAAAGAGAAGAAAAGAGTATACAGTTCCAGATTTTTTTCCTCTACCCCTTTGTGAAGGGATGCAAAAGCCAACAAGAGGTCTTAGCTAAGGGCAGCAGAGATCTCCAGACCCAAAGCAGACTACTCAGTATGCTACTTCACTTACTGTGCATTCAAAAAAATATGTCTTCAGGTATTAAGTGTTAGTAACCAGAGAACAGGACAGACTCATTTTAGAAGTCTAGTTTCTCCTAAGATTATCATTATTAGAAAAAAAGCATCATTGTGTAATTCTTAGTTTTATACTTGTCCGAAAGACAAAGCTGAACTATTCCAAACTACTCAAATTCATGAAATATAGTTATTACCATTCCAATGTATTTTGGTGCTTTAGGTGATTTTTTTAATTTGTTTGGGGTTGTGGGTTTGTTTTTTTTTTTTTTTTTGCTTTTGTTTGCCTTTTTACACTTCACAGATGATTAGGCTTTTACTGTCACTTCTCATAAGATTCTTGCACTACACACCAACTACAACCAAATAGCTACATACTAAAAAGTGGAAAGCTGCTGCTGTTATGATACTTATTTCTTTAGTCTAGCCTTCAGGACTACTTTGTCCCAGCAATTGAAGCAAAACCTGCAAAAACCAATCTACTTGTGCTACAGCCTTTCGAGCTGTTTCACTCATGGATAAGATAAAGATAGCTTGTGAGCAAAACCCTAATTATAAGGGGCCATTGGCATCTGACCTTTCATAGTTTTACTGTTTTCAACTTGGAAAAAAGAGATTACCCAAAGTATGGGGTTTGGAGGGTTTTCAGCTGGCATATTTATTTTTGTTGTTTTTTTGTTTTTTGAAAGTTTAACGTATATATAGAGACTCTTGTAACAGTCCTCTTCATGCCCCACACTTTCAGTGTGCCGTGTGAATCATATTGAAGCATGACCTTTCGTTGTTCACAGTGGTGGTAAGGAGACACATCAAGGACACATGAAGGGGGTTGGGGAAGCATTAGAGAAGCTGCTTCACCCATTCCATAGAAACATTATGCTCTACTCAAGTCAAATGAAAAAGATGGTGAGGACAATGCTTAGTTTGGGAAAGGAAGCCACCAATCTCACAAAAATCCAAAAGCATAAGGGACCTGCTTCCACAATGTAAGAGTTCAAGGGCATTGGCAGTTTCCACTATCCCCTTTAAATAATTCACAGTCAATAACCCCCATCCATCCAGTCAATGTATCAAAAGGTCAGCATGCATGGATCATCTTGTTCCCATATCTTAAGAGAATAGTCGCACAAATCCAAAGCAGTATTACAGCATGAATTATATTGGGGCTATAAGAAATGGTTGCTGAAGTTGCATGCTAGATGTGCGGCTGTTCAGGAATTCTCAAATTTGCATATCTGTGCTAGCCATTTCACTGATTCATAACCACTATTTAATTTAAATATAATTACCCTAGGCTTCACCTTACATTCACGAGGAGTAACAAAAGATCTCTGATTGTCATGTCCTTACACATTTTTATAGAAAAGCAACATAATAAAGCATCCAGAAAAAGAAAGAGCCTGAAAAGTTTCCAGGACTCAAAGTTTCTTCTCGATTTTAAGTACTTTATAAGCTTTTTCAACTGCTTCTGCTAGATTTAAAACTGATTTTCTTCTGCCACTGTGTGCACAGGAGGTCTGGACAAAATTGGCATGATTATAACACAAACAGTATTATTTCCACTTACCATTAAATCACTAATTCCTTTGGCAACAGGATGACACTGGGAGTTGTCAGCCCCTTCTTCATCCAAACTGACATTTACTTCAATAACTCCTTTCCAAAACAGTATTTCTACTTTATTTTCCCTCCCCTCAAAACCACCAGCCTTATACTTCTTTGTAGCTTATCCTGCCCACTAACTAATCCTTTATTACTGACTTTGGGGGTATTTGTTTTGTTATTGGGTTTTAAGACCTGTCAGTTTATTAATTTGTTTGATATTTTTTCTTGGCTCAGAGGAGAACAGGTACATCTCATCAACTAGCACTTTTCAAAAACCACTACTTTATTAGAATTCTCAGAGACGATCCATTTTCCATACTGTCCGACATGCATCTTCCTTGAATTCCCTACTGTTAGGAATTATTATAAGATATTATTACTAGATTAGTGTGTTTGGAATCTCTTCATGGTGACAGACCTACATCTAACCTTTGCCGTTCTCATCTGTGCAGCTCTTTCTTCACTTAGAGCATTGGTAAGAGCTAGCCTGCAGAAGAACAAGATCTACCTTATCAATACCTATGCTGAGTAATCTAGCTCAGCAAGACAGGAGGAGCCAAACTGAACGAAGTACTTATAGTCACGTACAGCATTCAAGCTAGTAACATAAAACAGTTAGCTCTGCAAGCTACCCTGTCACACACCATCTCTTCTGCCTTTGAAGACCATTTTGGATAGTTTAGTCAGCATCTTGAGAAAAAAAACAGCTTGACATACAGTTATTTCCATTTTTTTAAACTTGTTTAAACAAAGTAAGTGTGAAGAACCAAAGATTTAGACAAGACACCTGTTTGACCCAAAAAACATTTTCCTGTTTTCACTGTCTTGACCCTATAGCGCATTTTCTTAAGAATGAAGCACTAAGCAAATCAAACTGGGAGTGAGCAAAGTCACCAAACATGGTAAGTCTGTTAAGCTTAAGTAGCATAAGATAGAGGCTCTAAATATGGTCTAAGTGATCAGTGTACTGTGGCAAAATAGAGGACATTTTATCCTGTAGTTATTTTTTCCTCCCTTTGTCTTCAGTGTCTGTGCCTTACAATGTACAAGCATCTACTACATGATTAAGTATGTCCACTACACGTAGGAAGGAAACTAATTCTTTGCTAAATAGGAGAGAGACTAGGAAAAAGGGCAGTGCTTGTTTGGACTGGAAACAGTTTCAGCCCCTGGACATGAACTTCTCTCCTCACTTAAGGGAGAGTTTTTTAGAACAGTGGGAAAGTGCTGTCAGAATAAAGCTGAGTTTAAGTTAGGTCAGGTTAAAATTTTGATCAGAGTTAGTCAATGCCTAAAGACTCTGCTAGGCTTGGAACTGCTGAACTCAGAAGTTATTCAGTTACACGCATATTCTAAAAACCATTATTTCCCCAGTACTTTTACTGTTTAAGTCTAGATATCAGTACAGCAAGAAGTTTTTAGAAGGACAGAAAATGCTCTGCTGAGGCCACAAGACATAGGTAAGTCTAACAGAGGTTTGACTACCTAGCTCTACATGCAAGTAGCTGCTAACTAGGACAGAAAAGAATCTTTGCCAGTAGTAGTTGGGTTTTTACAATTCAGAGGTGGATACCAAGTCACTGATAGGCTTACAACTATCAGCAACCATCTACATAATCAGCTATGAAAAGAACTATGATCAGGACTAATGTATGCCTGACAAATACTACTGTACCCATTCCAACCGCAATTTTTGATAATAAGTGTATCAAGCAGGTTGTGGCCCTTCTACATTTTCAAATGTAGAATAATAAACACATACACCATGTATTTGCTCCGTAAGTTCCTTCTCATGTTCTCCATAAACCTAAAATTTGAGGGGGAAAATGGATCCAACTACCAACACGATCTGAAAAAATACATCTTAAAAATAGGGACCAACTAGAAGAGATGAGGGAATGCAGTAAGAACCTCCCGCTATATGTTGATGAAGCGCAACAGCTGAAACCTGAAGAAAAAGACTACTACAGTAGCCACTTATAGTACAGACAGAAGACAGGTGGAAGAAAGCCATAAGGTCACATGCTTTGTATATCACACTGAACTTACTTGGTCAAGTTACTTGTTTCAAATTGGATTAAGCCACTTATTTTGATGCGTTTATTTTGCCCCACCTTGTGGTGAAAACCAGTTTACATACTGTACTAAAGCCATCTGATTAATCTCATATAGTACTCAGCGACTGTGGAAAGCAGAGATCAAAGACCAAGAATATCCTAAAAAGCACATTTGTTTACAAGAAGAGTCATTGAGAAGCACCTCATCTGTAGAAAATATCACTTGACTGCTTGCAGTGGATGCAGAAGTAATTTACTCTATTATAAGAAAGTATAATACTCAAAGGAGAGGGCAATCAATGGGGCTTCAACTTTCAGGACAGAGTAATCATTTTAGCTCATACTGCACTACCACTTAAGACTACCTGTGCCTTCAGTACTAGCCCTTTACGACAGCAACACCGAACCCCCAACAAGATAGACAAAATCAGTTTGTGAGAAAACTGAGTTTATCTAAAGCTTCACATTACAACTATCCACAAGAAGTTAAGGGCTTAAATTGTCTCTTTCTACCTACAACTCCCAGTAGTAGTCTAGGCAGTTTTGCTTTACACTTACACTGTGTAAAGAACAGTCTACATCAGATCCAAGCAGCTACATTAACTTATTATTATTAACAACAAATATGAGGAAATTTAGGCAAGGCTATAGCTAAAGCCATGTTTGGCAGCTTCTCAGCACACACACAGAGGTCCCTATTGCCAGGTCTACATTCCAAAGCACTGTCCAAATGCTTAGATTAGCATAATGCTTAAATAGGAACTGCTTATTTGTCTTTAATATCTGGAAAAAAAATAAATCAAAGAGCAAGTTCTAAAGAAGCAAGACCCAAAAGAAGTCTCCTCAATGAAGTTAGTAAGACTACCAAGACATCTGTTATGAAAGACAAGAAAATACTTTTTTTTTGTATTGTCATTGGGTTAAAAGGTAAAATACAACATATTAATGTTTGCAGAATTTCACTAACAAGATTGTGTTATTAATTTCACCTCCTTTCATAAAGAAGCTGACTTACCTAGTACTGTTACAGTTGTTGATGCCTGCGTATTTCCAAGTGGGAATGTAACTGCCTTGCAAATATATTCTCCTGCATCAGAAAAGGTTACATTTTTTAAGATGATTGTTGCATCAGCAAGTGAGTAGTTTTTAAATGACACTCTTCCTTGGTATTCTCCTTGAACAGATATTCCATATTCAGGATGATGAACAGCAATAGTCTGTGAACTTTTACCGTGTATCTTCTCCCAAGAAACTTGTGCAATTGTTTCATTTACATCAATTATGCATTTCAGTGCAACCTTCTTCCCCCAAACTGCTGTCACATGTGGATCAACAATTGGTCCAGCTAAGGCACCTAAAAATAAAGCAATCATTAGTTGGTACACAAAGAGGTTATGTTTTTAAGTCTTCACATTAGGCTTTCTTCAGTAATTAGCTTGCTTTTTTCAAAGAGAATTCTTACTTTCTTCTGAATAACCATATTCTAGCTTATTCAGAGCAGTGTGGAAACATTACAAAAGGATGCTTTAAGCAGAAAACAAACTAAATGTAGTTCAACCATTCTTCAGAGAATACTGCCACTAATAAATAACTTTCTATAAAAATGACCTGATAATTGTGTAACTGGTATATCAGTCTTTTGGGAATTTAACTAGACTTGAGCATTGTGTATATTCAGGTTTATTCAAAAAGCAGTCCTCAGACGTGGCACTTCAAAATTTTTACCTGATGCTCTGGATCAGTAATCAGACCAGCTAAGTTACTGCTCTTATTTTTACTTTCAAATGATAAAGACTATTAGTAAAGTTAATTTAAGGAGAAATGCGTAAGTGAAACTTCTACCACTTACCATACCAGTAATTACTTAAAAAGAAAAGCAACAATTAAAAAAAACACCAAAAACAAACAAAAAAATCCTAAACCCCCATAAACTACTAAATCTTCACAGTGACAGTTTTTCTAAGAATTCAATTTTAGATGCAGTATCCTACTTTCCAATAAAGATATGTAGTCATACATATGCAATCTTTGCTACACTGTAATGTGGTGTCTTCACACTAGATCTTCCCTCTGTACTAACATAGTAAATATGCAACAGTAGGTTTAAGTCAAGTGTTTGCTTAAGATTCAATGTATTCCCATTTAATACCCAAAAATACTTTCCACAGCAGCAGATGCATTCTGAGCTCAGCATTTTATACCGTCTCCTTTCAAGAAAGGAAATCTATCAGGACAAATAGTTCATTAAACCATAGATTCACAATTTGTTATGCCAAACATATGCTCCAGCAACTTCAATCAGTTGTTCTCTTACAGTAAACTAACACGATGAAAAAGAATCAAAGTATTAGTCCACATTGTGTTTCTTTTTCTGTGCTTAAGTTTTAACACAGTCATTTCAACTGCTCTGATTTTCTCTTCAGTTATCAAATCAGTACTCAAGCTCTTACTGAGAAGTTCACCAATGGAACAATATTCAAGTCTAAATTTTAATAGCCTCCTTTTCACAAGCACAAAAAGATCATTCGACTTTAAGTATTACCTGTCTTTTCGGTCACTAAGTTCCCACAAAAGAGAAATCATGTGTTTGGAAAAAAAATTCTCTATATGCTTTTATACCTACATCCACTGTTGAAAGCTTTCCATTTCCCATCAATTGATTTTTCAGCGTTCAAACTATAACCAAGTCAATGAAGTCACCTCAACAAGTGATTAAAAGATTCAGCTATGGATTTCTTCAGTATAAATCTACTAATACCACTAGTATAAAAATATTGCACAATGTTTTACGCACATAAAAAAAAGTTGCACAAACAAATCAAACTAAGCCAGAACTTTAAACCAAGATTGTTGATATGTCAGTCACTAAGAGGGCAAGAGGGGGAAAAATAGCCAGAAAACTCAAAAAAACCCCGAATAAGTAACTTTCATATACAGAATATATATATAGCATATACATAACTAAACCACAAGTAACAAAAGAACATTGTCTAGTCTTCTCATGCCTCTTGAGCTAATATGTACTGTTGAGAAAGACATTGGAAAGAGGGCAACTATTTGAAGACTGAAACGTGCAGAATTCTGCCCAAACTTCATCTCCATTTCACAATATTACATTTAAGCATGAGGTGGAGTGCTCCTTAAAACTACTTCACTATTATTGCTTTCTACCTTACATCTAAATAAGGCTCACAGTTTCTGCACTGTATTTCAGAATGCAAAGGATATACATATTCTGTAATGTCATTTAAGAAAAACACACTTTTGTTCAGAAATCAGCAATTTGCAACATTTACATCTCCTGAATCTTAACCTGCAGTTAACCTTAATATAATGATCACCCATATAACTCCACCAAACTTAGTAAAGAAAAGCCCTAAAAGTAAGCTTACACAAAAGCTGCTTGGACTTCTGGGAAAGTAACAAACCGAACTGGAAAGTCATCCTAGTTAGTGGGACACACAAGCTGGTTTGTTTCCTTATTTTTTTTTTTTGACAACTACTTCCAATTAGAGGCTTTAGCTACATAAAGATGACCAGAGTACATTTAAAAAGTCAATAGTCTACTGACAGTTATCCCTTTTTTGAAGATGTGGAAATAAAACATTTTTTCCACGAAGGAATGCTTCTAACAGTTCATTTGTGCCATGAGAACATTATGTTCTCACATGAATTGCATGTATATTTTTAGAAGTCAAACATTTTTATTGTTGATACTTTCAAGATTTACAGATTGAACTAAGCAGGCCTCATATGTATATAAATATACTACATTTCAACTATAGAACATTATTGTTACATCTCATTGTTCATTCACCTTATCCCATAAAGACAGTAGAGCCAATAGATTATTACAAGTTTATCTCTTCTGACATGTTCAGGCTCTAAAGACAACTCATCTACACTAATCATTTATCTTACATATAGTTTATATAACAGTATATATACTCCAAAGTGTTTAAAGTTTAAAAAATAGTTTAAAGGCCAAGTGAGAGCCACTACATCTTTAATTTGCAATAACACCTTTAGTTTTAAACTTCAGCCAATTTCCATATTTAACTAACTTTTGGTTGCTAAATACTGAACCTAAAAGTTCAAAATAGTAAGTTATTTACTATACTGACATCAGGGCTCTCAGACTTGGGACTCTAAGATAGGCATTTCCGTTGACATAGACGCTTTCACTCAAGAGTTAATACTTTTCTCTAAGACTGTACTTGAATAATGAGTAACAGCTACATGTCTACTCCAAAGTAAAGCTTTCGAGGCTTACAATGCACAAGATTCTGAACAACAAGACATTTCAAGGCCACATTATTCATCTCCTTAACTGATCCAAGGTACTGATGCATAGGACACATTTACTGTTTTAATAAAGCCTAGCTCTCCTCCTCTTGAAATCTAACATTGAGATCTGACCTTTGCTTGCACAGTCACTCTCAATACTGAAGTCCCTGCTTATTCTCAACATCCTGTAAGGAAAAAAATTTGTATTCACTTACTAATCAAGATCTTGTTTTGTAACTTCTCAAGGCAAAACATTGTGAAGTTTTCTTACATTTTTCTTTAGATTTGACAAAGTTTTCATTGATCTATTTTCTTTTTTTCCTTTTGCTTACTTGGAAAATGAAAAAATTCCTGATGTCTTCCCTCAATCACGTGCACTCTGACAGGTTATAAGTTCCAGAAAGTCTTTGAAACATGGAATGAGGTTCTCGCATAAGCTGCTTAATTGAGTACACTGTCAGATGACTTTCACTGGCAGTTTACAATAATTACTTGAGTATCATATTGTGATATGGCACCCAATCCAATCACTTTCAAAGCTTTGAACCTAACTACCATTCAGCTTGTATAAACGTTGTAGAAGTCCTTGTCTGTATCAGTCAGCCAGACTTCTTTACTGAACCAATTCATACTACTGGTCAGATTGCACAGGCAATCAATTTACCTTGTTTTGATGAGAAAGAGCTTGTCCAGTACTATTTCGTATGCAGCCTGGTACTATTGCCATCTCCAGTACCTTTAGATGTTTCAGTTTTACCTAAGTTCCTACACACTAACAGATGGTTTGATCACATAATGATCCAATCCATGCTGGTAATACTTCATGTCCAAGTATCACCAAACTATCTTGCATCTGAAGTTATGAGACTTTAAGCAGGTGGATACTTGTCCTAGTTGATCTACTTCACACACCTATTTTCCAATCTATTTGCAAGCTTGCTAATAAAACCCAACCTATTTCACAGATAACACTGTTAGTTGCATGCAGACACCAACAGTCCACATCTCAGCTTCTCAAACTGCAACAGTTCCTCTCTACCCCTAATTTTACCAACTTCCAGGACTTAAAAGCAGCCATTCACTATTCATGGCTCCACACTTGCTTATTAATGCTGCAATACTGCCCCACCTCAATTTAAATTATTTCAAAGCTGAAGGACAGATCATCTCATTTGAGAGTGCAAGGAGGGAAAGTATAACCTCCTTGTTCTAGTATTTACAGCATAATACCTTCCAGAGGATAATGGTTTTGGCCCTTTGAGTTCTGACACCCTCTGCTCCCTCCCAAAAATGAGCTGCAATATCTTTTCATTTTCCCCACCCACCTTTCACATCACCACACAGACCAGATTTCAAGGCTGAGTACTGCGAGTGTATCTCCATCAAAATTGTACAAGCTATTCTTTTATTTCCGATAACCACTAGATTACATCATTTTCTCAAACAAAACTTTTTTTATCAGGTTTACATTGTGTTCACTAGCTCTCCAGTTTCAGACCATCGCAATAATCTCATTTTAAAACAGCGTGACACCTACCATTATCACTCAGCTTATCAAAAAAGCAGTCTGAAGAGTAAATAAAGCAGGAAAAATCCCTAAAACTTACTTCCGGCATTAAAAGTCACAGACTAGGAGATATCGAATACTGACTGTGACAACAGAAGCTGTTCACTAGTAATTCTTAGCCAAACTTCTCACCAACTGAAGAAAAGATACCAAGGAAATACAGGGTCTCAAAAACATAACAACCATCTTAATAACAAAGTGCCCATGCTACAGAATAAGAGAGCAGTCTCCACACCTCCAGCGTTGTTATTTGCTGTAATAAACAAAAGATTTAGAGATTTTCTATATGGAACAGCCATACAAAAGTTTAATTACAAAAGCAATCCATTTTGTTGCCTGCTATAGAACCATAGCCTGCTTAACAGCACACCACTGGCAAGACAAATCTCATGGCCACTTCTTAGCCACTTAGCTTGCACCAGCTGTCAACTGTTAAGACAATAAAGCCAAACTGCAGAAGAGTAGAAAACCTGAAGTTTTTCCCTACTTCAGCAAGTTATTCAGCTCATGGGTGTATCTAGCCTTAGTACACACTAACACAGAGAACTAAGATGAGTTCCAATCAAGAGTGGAGCAGAACAACAAGAACACCCAATTTTGGTGACATCAAGTTGCTATGTCAGCAGAACTTCCTATGAAACACTCTTAAGGTCAGGATAGGCATTATTGTTAGGTCAATTTAATTTTAGCTGACATCAGAAAGCTTAGATCCATTCTTCCAGCCCTCCCTCTCATGCACAAGCACTCATCAGGTACCTAAGAGAGTCCTACAAAACCTACAAAAACATTCACTTGTTTTCTTCCTGATCTAGCCTTCTGAATTGCTCTTTCCCTGTTTAGTCAATCACAAGTGGCAATGCAACAGAGGCAACAAAACCACAGCCACATATTTTACTGGCATTTTACGATTTGTTTAGCTCAAGAATCAAATCACTTAGGGACACTGCAGAGAACAAGCCAGAAACCTCAACTTGAGGCTTTATAAAAATATATGCTTAAATTACTGGGAAGAAGTCAGTGTGTGCCTTTTGAGTCCCAAAGCATGATCAAATTACTGTGTCAAAAAAAAAAAGTTCAGAAGCAAGGAATGGAAAAGACTCAAGATTAAGTAGTACAAAATGCTCCAACACTAGCTTCCAATTAAAAGCACTAAGCAAGTACCTAGGAAAAAACAGTACTTAAATTTAAGAAATAGTATTATAACCTAGTGTTGTTCTCGTCTTTGGATTTGCTTTGCCACAGTCCTCGCTTGAAGCGGAGTGCTAGCTTGTCAATGAAGTTTTTCAGGGGAAGTGGGCTGGGAGCAGAAACAGGGCACGAGATTGGCTTCTACAAGCATTATGTTCACTAGACACAGCTCAAGTTCCCTTTTTTATACAGCATCTACCTTTTAAAAAGCAAACCAGAGGTATATTATTTCCACCTTAGAAGAGCAATTCACAGAATTATGGAGTGGTCAGAGCTGGAAGGGACCTTAGAGATCAAGTTCCAACCCCCCTGGCACAGGCAGGGACACCTCCCACTAGACCAGGTTCCTCTAGTCCCCATCCAGCCTGGCCTTGAACATCGCCAGGGATGGGGCATCCACAACTTCTCTGGGCAATCTGTTCCAGTGCCTCACACTCCTCAAAGAACTTCTTCCTAACATCCAATCTACTTCTACCTTCTTTCAGTTTAAAAACATTACCATTTGTCAGTCCCAGTATCTAACATGTAAGCAGCTTCCCTTCAGACAATTATAGCCTACATGCTTACAAAGGCAAGGGAAACATTGTTGCAAGCTGAAAAATGTGAAAAAGTTACACAAAGGTAATTTTTTTTAAAGCAACCTAGAAGCTGAACACACTGGCCACAAGTACAGGTGGAGTTTGACAATGCATGAAATGGTCAGTCTCTTAATTTCAGTGCTGTGTCAATCAAGAGTTAACTGTTGCTGAAGCGGAAGTATTACCCAAAACATCAAGCCCAAGAGAGATAAATTCTCAGTTAAGTCCTGTCACAGGAAGTTCTGCAGAATTTTAATTTGAACCTCCACCTGCTGCTTCTAAGGGTGGAGCTGACGAACTGTCACACTGTTCTACCAAGAGGCTCATCTTACTCAATCCCTTCAGTGCCCACAGCTGATGGAAGGGAACGTCAATTATCTTCCTCTAGTTGCTGAATCAACACATATATCTACGTATAGATATACATATGTATATCTATCTATGTATAGTATTGAGGAATACTGGTATTTGTGGTGAAGGCTGCAGATACCAGTCACAAGATAGAATCCAGAGCCTACAGAGCGGAGATTCATACTGCCTGTTAAAACGATAGATAATACAATACTGGACTAAAAACTCTCATCCTAATATAAATGAGTCAAGACAAAGTATACAAATCTATATAGCACCACAATAAACACTTATTATCAGCAAGATAGATGTTTTTATCACAGAAAGCAAGGAAACAGGTTAGAGGGGGATATTTTACTCCAGTGCAATACAAAGAAAAAGTAGTTAAACCTCAGAGTTTAATATTAACATAGCTTAAGCACAACTCAGAGTCATGAGTTGAAGCTTCAAGCAAAGACCTTTTTTTGAAGTCAGGCATGGCTGTGACCCACTATCCTTATTTCACAATGCTGCTTTCTTCACGTGTTAACTGGTGCTTCTGGTCTAGTTTCACTACCTCCACACAGGGCAGAGACTGTGCCCCTGCAAACTCTGCTTCCTACCTTACTGCACAGACCTTTAGAATCAAGCAGCAGGAAACTAAATACAATCTAAGACACTAGAGGAAAGTTTAAAAAAGGTTAGGCTCATGATTCAAATTGAGTTGTGAAGGATACTCTTATAAAGCAAATTTTATAAGGTTAAAGCTTTAAATTTAACTGCTCACCAAGAATGTTTACAAAGGCCTGTGAACTTTAAAACTTCATCTGGAATTTCAACTTAAACCATGTTAGCATCAGTGTCTGTTTTACATGCTCTTACATTATAATCTTCTATGTATGTTAACACATAGCAAATGAAGCCATTTGTGTTTATCCTGATACTAAGCATTCAGATGTTTACAAGACATGTTGAACTAATAAGTGAGGCAAGCTACGCAGCAGCTGGATGTTCTTCCGCAATGAACATTCCAATCTCTGTTTAACCAGACAAACCTCCCAGACCCACACCCTTTAAAAGGAAACACACAAGACAATAAGGTACTCTTTTTTCCAACAAATGGGTCATGGTCAAAAGCAGGACTGGAGAAGTACATCTCATCTTTAGTCCCACTTCCTCAAAAAACTAGTAATAAGAGTAAACACATAGCTCAGAAGTTATCTACAGAAACATACACCACTTCCTTTCCCTAAACACCACAAAATGCTTCACATTCCCATTTAAATAAATTTAAATCCTGAAATACCAGAAGCAATAAGTACAAATACACAAAAAGAAAAGCAAGAAAGATCAAGAAAGCAGTTATTCATGTAACAAATTTTCCAATCAAAAGTTTGAGTTAAGGAGCTCCACATACTCTTTTCAGTAAAGGTTTTCTTCATCAGATGGCCAGCCAGCTCCCAGCAGAAAATCAGTCCTCTCTATTACTTATTTCTCATATTCTGATCCACAAGAATATATTCAGCTTTTGTCACATCTTTTTAAAAGCTTTTAACTCTTCAGAGCTGTGTATATGAATCAACATGAAATCTCTTTTAGCACAATTTTGTCTTCACTGTGACATACACAAGTCACTCCTTAGAGACTAGCTTTCTCATTCTCAGCCACAAATACGACCTGGAAAAATAACAGAGCGCCTTCAGATTTGATAGAAGTAACTCATTCTGAGTACACTCATTAATAAGTTGCTATAAGTTGATGTTGAGACACTTTTAGTGTTGTTTCATAAAAATTAATTTTAAAAGCTCCATTTCTTCATTTATTTGCAAGGCTGTGAATTCAAGGTGATGACAGAAATTCCACTCAGGAGATACAGGGTAGGACCTAATCACTTAGTTTTAGTCAGATAGTGCTTCAGCTTTTCTGCCTTCTATAAATCAAGTACACAGGACTTCATTTGCCTTTAAGTCAGTCCCATCACCTACTACCAACTGCCTTTCATGACACAGAGACAATTACATACATTAAAGAAGAACTGCCAGTTTCTGGACATTAGTTCATTCTATGAATGAAGTTCAATTTAAATCTTTTGTTTTCAATTCCTGTATGCTTTTCAAAGCTAAGTCTAGAAGTTCCAAAACTGGCATTATTATGCTTTTAACTTTAAAGAAGATGCCAACATAGTATTAAGAAAGAGGACATGACTCAAAACAGTACACTACTTAGTTTATATCTTCTATAAAGGTATAAACTGTTGCAGCTGCCTTCATGCAAGACTTCTAGCAAAGATAGTCTTCTTTCCTCTTAAGATTGTAAAACTGAGAAGACAACACAGCTTCCAGTCCACAGTCCAAGCTTCAGAAACAAGGATGAGACATTCAAACTGCCATAAATCACCATTATTATACCATGTTCAGAACCACAAGAGAGATGCTCAGCTGTGCCAGTGAAGGACAAACCAGTGGAGGCAGGGCTTACTGGAGGATTGTTTGTCAGAACAAACATTTACTCCTAACACTTTCAGCTGTCCAAGCCTGATCTCACCTGGCAGCCCTCAGCCGATTTTTAAGTAGTCATCCATTTCTTGCTGTCTTCACAAGTTTTCTGCGGCCACAGCATCCTCTGGAAAGGAGTGCCAGCAATCTTGCTACCAGTTCTAAAAACACCTTCTTTGCTTGCACCTTGCCTCCTTTTAGCTTCATTTGATGAGCACCTGTTTCTCGCACTGTAAGAATGTATGTATACACATTGTTTACATCACTCATGATTTCACAGGTTCCACTGTATTTCTCCATCTCTTCCCCTTCTCCCAAGAAATCACCTCTTTTCTCAATTGACAAGTCTTACCCAACTTCACATAGAAGCCCATTTCCATACTTTTGCTCCTTGCTGCCTTCCTCTGAACATACTTCAACCCTAAGTGTTTTTAGGGTTTTTTTTTTGTTTGCTTTTAAGATCAAGGGACCAAAACTGAACAGATTATTTGAAGAACAGGCAAGCAACCTAGTAACACATTAGCACGGTATATTTCCTTTTGCTCTCCAACACTTGATTTGCCCACCACACCCTTTTCTTTAAAAGGCAAAAAATAATCAGTTCATGGAACTGACCATTACATACCCAAGGCCTTGTTTCCAACTATACAAAGTCAGCTCAGAGGCAATAATATATGAAGTGTACTCCTCCCCTCTGTTAAGGAGTCCTCATGGGTATCACTGAACATTTATGTACACTTCAGATCGTTTCATTATTCAATCACTTAGTTTCATAAAGTCCTGGGTAACTGTTTAATTCATTTTTATTCCAACTTATCAGCAAAAAGTAGTTGCACACAAAGGGCAAAAACATGTTTGGGAACAGCTTGATGGGTGGAATTCAGGTGTACAGAGTCCAACTGTTGGCTAATTGTCTATTGATACTGGGGCAAGTATAGTTTCATGTTTCCTATGGCAGGATATAGTGCACTCTAAGTTTGTGCATTATACCAAACAGAAACAGTCGATACACTAGAAGGCAGGACTGCTACTTTCAGAGACACAAACATGCTGGAGAAACAGGCTGGCTTGAACATCACAGAGTTCAGCACCAGCAAGTATAAAGTCCCACATATGCACTGGAATAACCCAATGCCTGACCAGGCTGTAGTTTCCTGGTTCCTCTTTTCTTGAGGGCGGATGTGATGTCTGCCTTTTTCCACTCATCAGGAACCTCCTCCAGTCACTATGACTTTTCCAAGGTGACAGAACATGAGATCAGACAACACGCTCAGCACCCTCAGAAGCATCTTTTTTCATGCACAGTCTTGAATATATCCAATGGCCCACCGAGCACTGGGGACACACTTTCTTTAGTTTTTCTTTTGCTGACAGTGTAGTTACAGCAGCCTTTCCTGTCACCCTTAAATTCCCTTACTTTTTGCAGCTGCAAATGAACTTGAGCTTTCCCAGATGTATACCTACACACTTAGATACTGTCTTTATGTTTCTCCTCCTGCTACATTTTGTAGACTTCCTTTGTGCATTTGAGGCTCAGTGAAGAATTCCCTGTTTTTCCATGTTGACCTTCTGGACTTCCTGCACGTTGCAGGGGACATTTATTGTAGTTTGAAGAGGTTTCTTTAGAAGAAGTCACCTGTCATCAGGTCATTTGTCCACCAGAACAGTTTCCCCATAAGAACATTACAAGCAGATCCCCAAATGAGGTGAAGCTTTTTCTTTTACAGTCCAGGGTTACGATTCTACTATTGGTTCTGACCACTTTTCTCAGTATTTCAGATGCCACTGTTATATCTTCAACCAGTTTTTCTTTGTTTATGTGTAACAGATCGAGTAGAGAATCTTTGTCAGTCCATGATCACCAGCATCAATAAATTGTCTTTAACACAACTCCGGATATATCCTCGATGGTTTGTGTCCAGCCCTACTGCTCTTTCAGCTGATGCCAGGGTGGCTGAAATCCAATTATAAGGCTTCTTCCAGGTGCCTAAAGAAGTTTTCATCTACTTTTTAATCAGGACAGCAGTAGCAGACACTTACTGGTGTCACTTGTTTTGGCCTATCCTCTCAACATTGCCTGTAGTTTTTAACTGGCTTGTTACCTGCTCAAGGGCAAAGCTCCATGCGTTCTATCCACTATTCTGTGGAGCAGTACTTTTGTCACCTTCAGAGCTTGCCTTTCCTGAAAGGCATGAATCCAGCTACTTTCAATACTACAGCCATGCAAGCTATCCCACCACATTGCTAGAATCCCACTAGGTCATAAGTCTGTAGTGCATGGTCATCATTTGGGCTGCCTCCACAACAAGAGGGGGGAAAAAACCTTTCCCATTATCACAGATGCTTCTTTATCATTCCTCATGTCTTCCCTTCAGAAGAGAAAAATCCAAGGACGCTCCAACATACCTAAAGTCCTCCTCACAAGTTAACAATGCTATTGGATAAGAAACTCACATCTTACTTTGTCAGACAGACCTGACTGGCTCAGCAGTTCTTGTTCCTCAATGACAGCTCAGTGGTCAGAGTAGTCAAAGTCCTACCCTCAATAGCAACCTGGGTTGTAGACTTGCACTCATGTCCTTCACCTTTGCCGCCAGAGTTCTTTAGTCGTTCTTTATAATGATCAGGGTTACCCTTGGCAGAATCACTGGGGACCATATGGATATATGCAAAACATAGCAGTCAAAAGACCAGACAATCTCTCCATAATATCCTGGATCCAAAGGCCCCGCAAGGGAGAAAGATTTCAGGCACCAAATCAGGTCAGCAGATGGGGTGTCTCCAAACCTCACAGGAAACTCTCTCTGCTACTTATCACCCTCGTTTCGTTCCAACAATGCTAGGTCCATCACACAAACAAAACATGAGACTATCAATATGCACAGAACGAGGTACAAGCATATGATGAAAGCACTAAGCAATATTAATGTCTGTCTGATAATTAAAAGTGTTAAGACTGCAATTTTAGGTACTCCCTCAGCAGTATAAATACCAGCTAGTAGCCAGTAAGTTAATAAGCTTTCTCAAATAGCAAAAAAAACCCCAAACAGCAAACTGTACCGCTTGTGCTGATAGGCCCATCAGACACCGCTGAATGCATGACCTATGGAATTACCAAACCAAAATTTGATTCTGCATGTTATCAAAAGCAGTAGCCAACTGAGACATCTTCATAAGCAAATCCTTCTGCTATTAGTTCAAATAGAATATTACATAAAGGTCCACAAATTTTAAAACCACAACTTGTTTTTCTTTCTTAATTTCATTTAAAATAGCAAATGTTTCGGTGCCTAACAGTTATAACCCTCCACTGCAACTAAGGGAATCCCACAGCAGATATCTTCAAGCCAATAACATTGTATTACAGTAGTTGGGCCGGGCTGTCACTGCTGAAGACTTAGCGATTATAAATTAATATCTAATCCTTCAGGCATTTCCCAGTATTTACACCAGTCGGAACAAGCAGGCTGCAACGGTCAGACAGAATCTACATACTAACTATATAACTGCACGGCACACTTGCTGGAATGACAGTAAATTCAGCTAGCTATGAGAAGCAATAGAGATCTAGATCAAGAACTAGCACATTTCCATACCTGCATTTAGAGGCATGTGCAATACTACAGCAGTACTTCACAATTTGTTATACAGTTTAATTTTTCACCCCTATGTACCTTCTGTTCTTCACATGCTACACTGCACTTCTCCATATTTTATTAACAATAGCTTAAACTGGCATTAATCTATGGACTGCAAGAGAATTAACCATCAATTTCTGAAGGTCTAATAAAAAGTAATCATGTTTAAGTTAAGTTTCCTAGAACTAAGCCATATTTTACCTACTCAAAAGTAGGTGGAGTAGGGAGAAGGATTTCTGAACTGTTCAGTCAATGAAGTCAAAGCAAAGAGTACACAGGTTGCTCTCCTTTATCTTAGGCAAGTAAGTTCACTCAGTGTAAAGACAAGACAGTTTAACAAGTCAACAAAAACACCCCAAACAACTTTTAACAGGTACCACCAGAAATACTGGCTGATATCAACAGGCTGAAATGATGGCCATTTAAAAGAATGTCATATTGAAAAGCAGTGTCTATTAAAATTAACCAGGAATGAAGTTTAAATTACAAATAGCATCTCCTGACTTAGGATAACTTCAAAAAAAGCCCCACACATCAGGCATTTCAGCTATTTTGGGAGGAGCAAGACCAATGGAAAAATATTGCTATATTAACTTGTTTACTATCACATTAACATTAATATATTAACTTGTTTATTAATTGTCTTTAATAGGATATTACTTCTACATTGGAAGATTAAAGCAAAAATTTAAGTCAGGCAGAAATGACTGTTGCTCCAACTTTAAATGGAGAAAGGAACATGGCATGCTCAGAGAGACTGCCTGATGCATTTGGTGCTGCAAGTGTACACAGTCCTTACAGAAAACTCAAGGATAAGCTAGCAAAAAATTCTGTCCAAGTAAAAAAAATCTGTATTTCTTGAAATAAACACCCAGGTATCAGAATTTTGCAGGGGTTGGGTTTTGTGAAATTAATTTTAAGGAAGGACCTGAAGTTCTGCTAAATATACAGCAACAGTTGTAAGCATTCAGCATTCCCTGTCCCCACAACTGTACCTCCTACACTGAAATTAGAAAACCATTAAGTCAGGTTCACTGACGCATGATGTCCTAGATGAAGGAACAAGACCTTCAGTCCCGAGGAAAGCCCCTATCCACTCCTCTACTTTTTATATCTCATCTTCCCACATACCACCTACTCTAGGAAAAACCGAGGTATGCAGGAGGAGGGAAGTTGTACTTTGCACTACATGAAGTAGCAAATCTCTTAAGTTCAGGAAGATGGATAACCTCACAGTTTCAATTACTTGTAAAGTTTGAACGTTATCTGTTTATATTTAACAACTGCAGCCATACTATGAAATATAAAATGAACATATTTTGTCAAGAGCAGCAAATCATAAAAATACAATGCCTAAATCTCAGCTGTCCACTACAAGATCTGATGAGCTGCCAGCCTGCTGCCCCCCGCATTGCTGACACTGCTGGCTTTTTTTTTAAGCTGGTAAGGCCACCCTCCACTACAAGCTATTCCAGCAAGTTAACCCTTTTTTTCCCAGGAACTGTATCAGGACAGTAAGCCTAGGTAATTGACAGCCAAGTGTATTAATGTTGTATAATAGCTACTCTATTTACTGCTGAACTACATTTTCGGTACTTGCCATGCTGCCACTCAGCTCTATGCTATAAGAGACTGGTTTTACTGGCTACTTACTGAAGTAACAGAAAACATGCAAGCAAGTCTTTCTTTAAGAGATCCTCTAAAACTTATTAACTACTTTAGGAGTTAACAATGCGATCCAATTTTAAAAAAAGCTTTTAGCAGTCAAATTCCTTTATCCTAAATCTTGTTTCAGACTTTACTTGGGCATTTTAGTCTTAGTAGAAAAAGACTTCCAACCACTTCTACTTTTCTTCCAGCAGCTACAGCATACTAGCTCCTGCCTACCCATGCGCAAAATGAGGGTCATTTAGACTGAAAGGGACTTCTGGAGGTTATCCAATCCCATCCCAAACTGAAAGCAGGGCTAACTTTGAAGTCGGATCAGGTTGCTCAGGGTCATACCATAGCCAGGCTCTGAATATTTTCAAGGACAGAGATTCCACAGCCTGTTTCAGAGCTTCATTCTCCATGTGGGAAAACATGCTCCTAACACTTAGAATTTCCCTTTTGTAGCTTGTGTCTGTTGGCTCTTACCCTTTCCCAGTGCACATTTAAGGCGAGTCTGGCTTCATTTTCTCTCTCACCTCCTATTAAAAACACATAGCCAGCAATTAGGCTCTCCAACCTTAGACTCTTCTGAACACAGAACAAATTCGCCTCTCAGCCCCTATTCATACATCATGTGCTGCTAAATTCCTTATCTTTGTGGCTTTCCACAGACACCTCAGCATCTGTCTCATATCCAGGAGCACAAAACTGGGCACGGTAAACTCCAGACAGAGTCTCAGAAGCTCCAAACAGCAGAGACTAATTGCTTCCTTCAACTTGCTGACCATGCCCAATATGTTCTTCACCTTTTACACCACAAAGGCACATACTGACCCAAAAGGGCCCCTAGGTTCTTTCCTGTAAAGTTGCTTTTCACCAGTTCACACCACATCTATGCTAATGCATGGGGTCATTCCGCCCCAGAAAGACTTGGTATTTCCTTTTGTTCAATTTCATGAGGTTTCTGCCAGCTATTTCTCCAGCCCACAGAGCTCCACTCAATTAGCCCTAATCTCCAGCATATCAATTGCCCCTAACAATCTGGTAGAATCGACAACCTTGCTGAAAGTGCATTACTGACCTGGAAGAGGGTTTGAAGTGCAGACAAACTGCCCCTGCACTGATCCTTAAAGACATGCCTGCCACCAGTAACAAGCCTCCAGGAGGACTTTGTACAGCTGATCACAACCTTCCAAGTCTAGCAGTACATACAATTTTTCACTTGCTTAGTAATCCACTTAAATAAAACCCTATCTCACCAATTTGCCTACAAAGACGTTTTAGGAAACCTTGTTAAAAGCCTCTCAGGGTCAATAATATTCATTGCTCCTCCTCTGTCCACTATCCTGTCCTACGTACTTACAGCAATCAGTTTAGGACCTCTTTTCAGATCAGTCTCCAATTGCGGTGACACCACAACTCCTTTTCCTCACTTCAGTTTTCACCTTATTTGCAGGCACATCAATTTGTCACACCTAATCCATGCCTCTTGAGTCTTGGAAAACACATCTGTAGAGTAGTTCTCCAAATACATCACCAAGGGAACTTTCACTAAACAGTTCCATAGAGTCCCACAGTCCCCACCTCCTTCTGTAAGGCAGAACACTCTCAGCAGAATCTTTAAAAGATCTGACACAAAGCTTACAGAAAACTATTTGCCAACAGCAGATTACATTCTACTTTGTCAGAAAGTAACACGTTATTACATGTTCACGTGAAAACACTGATGTATCAACTGTGATAACTAATCTGGTTATAGTCAAAAGCCTTACCATTTTATAGCCATTGAACTTAACAGTTGTCTTATACATATAGAATCATAGAATAGTTTCGGTTGGAAGGGATCTTAAATATCATCTAGTTCCAACTCCCTGCCATATAAATTACGTATCAGAGGTAGCTGAAGCCTTTGCACCACAAACTGCTGAAACACTGCTATGCAGAACTTGGTATACTTCTTCCTATACAGGATATCCTGGATAAATGGGTATATTGCACTTGCTAGTTACCGGAGGTAGACTACTTTATGCTACCTCAGCTACCAACACCAAATTGAAACTTTCAACAGGATGCACTTAAATCTCCTAAGTGATTAATGGTATGGTCACAGTCATCAAATTCTCATGGTTGATTTCTTCAGATCTATAGTGCCTCTTTAAATGTTAAAGTGCCTTAATGAAGTCATAACAACATTACTTCTGTTTCAAGACAGTTTGTCTTTTGAAGTCAAAAGTGCATTTAAGCGTTTAACATACAGAAGTAGCATCACTGGGAAGGGCCAAGCAGTGGGTTTCTATAATGCAAACACTATCAATCTTTACAAATAAGCTACAATACTGAACTAAGCTTAGCAACACTTGATCTTTGTTTCTCCAACCTCCAATAATAATCTTTATCAGGGTTGATTAAGTATATTTTTATTGTGGCAAGGGCCAATGGGTGATGTAGGAGATATTAAAGAAGGAATCCTGGGAAAAAAAAATTACCCCAAGCTAACAGAAGTCTAAAGTTTTGCCCCCTCAGTTACTCTGTTATTACAAAGAAGTTCCTTGAGTCTGATGTAATTTAACTTATGCGCATGACTAAACTTACTACTGTTCTACCAGATTATGTACACTGAAAAGAAATTAAGTAAAGCTAGTTACCCAATTTGAACATAATCTCAATTTCTTCACACTATCTCCAGCATTACTTCACCCAATAGGCTGCTCTTAAGAGTGCTTGTCCCAGCAATGATTAGATTTCAGCTTAACCATATGCAGCATGACTGGTACTGCAAGTGAAAAAGCAGCAACAGAAGCGGGCAAAGAACACCCACATGAAACAGGATTAAGAAAAATTCAAGTCAAACACTAATTTGTACTCTAACTTAAGGGCTCAAGTGAAAATAACAGATCTATAAGTACCTAATAAATTCATCAAGCTAGCTCAGTTTGTTTCTTCGACTCATCTGTACGCACATCACCTACGGACATCCATTTGACCAGCCTTTACTCACCTTTCAGCAAGTGTTTTTGATCGGAGACCATCATTCCAAAGGCTTCAAATTCTGCACAGGCCACTGCATTACAGTGATAGCACTAGCACCTTCTAAGTATTTAAAACAACAGTCACTTAAAGAAAACATTCTTTTCTGTTCAAACTAATCCCAGAAAGATACTAAGGACAAGTTTAAAACCTATCATGTTATATCAGCCTTGACTAATAGAAAAGGAGAAAACAACGATCCCCTGCAGACATACAAAGGTATCTTAAGTGCCAGATAATGAAAATCTGATTTGAGGGGAGGAAATCAGCAACAGCCTTCTACTGCTGCAGGTAATCCTAGTACACCAGTCACGACAAGCTACGCTTCACTAGCCTTCGTGTTGAGAATGTGAGAAGGTGCTATTTTAAGGTATTACAAAATTAAAAATGCTTTTACTTCTGTACACTACTTGAAAAATGAAAAAGAAGGAAAAAAAAACCAAACAGAAGAATGGAGTAGTGATTAAAGAGGATAGTCTGAAAGCTTGTTACTTTTTGCTACCTGAACCAATAGTGACTTTCTTGATAATGTGCTGATGTTAAGCTTTACCTGCTCTGTTTCCCACACCTGTGAAAACATAGGTAAAAAAAATAGAGAACAGAGACTGAAGTTTCAAGACCGAAAGCTTCTTAGTCTTGCTGCTATTTCATTATATTGGTAACTCATAGACAGAAAGGCCAATTTTTGAGTTCACATTTGAAACAGTCCCAAGTCTAAAAGTTAATTACCTGAAAATAATCAGGAGAGAAATAACTCCCAGAGCATTCGTCTGTTGGATAGTGAAGAAGTTCGTTTGGTGTTTTTACTATGACTTGCAAGTCACTGTGCTATGCCTTGAAGATCTTCACCATGAGCCTGTACACTAAATTGTGTAGTAAGCAACTCCTGGTCTAGTTTTTCCAGAACCAAGGTAAATATTGGCCATGAGTCCTCTCAAGAGTCTTACTCAGACACATCTACACCCTCATTTTAACCCACGATTTTACACATTCACCATCTTCTCACATCCAAGAAAGACAAGCTCTCACCTAACAGCTTTTTCATCTCACTTCACAAACGAAAACACAACAGTCATTTTCCCTGACACTCTTTACTGCATGTTTCACTGTTTCATTGCTTCTCCCCTATTTCCTTGTATTTTATACACATTCATTTTATATGCGTCTTTTCTTTCTTAGCTACTCTTGGGACTTCTCATACTTGTATGACAGATGCTCTTTGAGGCGATTCATCTGCTTTTTAACTAGGAATAGAGAATAGTGCTAATGACCCCCTTACCTCTAACAAGAAAGCTTGATCAACCTCTCTCACGCCTAATCCAGGAATTCAACATCTTCTCCATCCTCTCAATAAAAACACATTACTGCATTTCAAATAGCTGATCTCCAAGGCACTGAATGCAACTGTCCTTCACTTAAGTACTTTTCAAAGATCTTGTTTTAGATAGACTAATTCTACCAACAAAAAAACCAAAACAAAACAACATCCAAAACCCCACATACAACCATAAAATGATTTGGGATAGAATGTGCCTTTGAAGATCATATACAACTCCTTCTCTGCAAACAACAGCAACAGAAACCAACACCACATGGAATAACAAAATAACAATAATAAATAATTGCACATATAGCTACTCTTTACACAACTAAGAAAATCTGGCAATTCAGTTAGTATCCAATTATCCAGTTCCTAAGAAAATTCCTCACAGGAACTTCTTCATTAGTGTCTATATACTGGTCAGCATAGCAGTCATCGGATAAAAAAAATATTTAAATAATCCTGATTCGATACAACACATTCATTCAAAGTTGGAAACAAGAAGTCCAAGTACAAACAAACAGTGCTACAGCAAAGTAATCTGTCAGCACATAGCTCACCTTTAAGAAGCAATGCACCAGGACTCCACAGGAAGCAGGCAACACAAGCAATCTCAGCCCTCTCACTTCTTTGCAGACTTATTTAACCAGTCTGTAGCCATACATTCTGATAAAGAGCTCTGTTTGGACAAAGCTGCATTTAACTACAGGACAGCTGGTGAAGCTACCTCCACAGCAACAATGTGGTATAACACAGGATGGAAAGTAATATTCTTCAAGCTTATTGCTCTTCAACAGATAAACTGAATCAATACTAAAAGAGGACAACATTTACTAACAGCACTGCAGGTAGCTGGCACTTAGCGATATTACCAGTCTGTGTACCAGGTTTTGTATTCTTCTTACCCTACTTCCATTCACTACTGATTTTTGTTTCTAAAAAACCTGAGATTTAGACTTTTGATTCTAGAACTTAAGTCAATTTTTGAGTTTCACAAATGCTACTCGTTAGCCCCACACACTGCTTACTGAAGCAACACACCCCCAGTTCCTTTCCCCAGCAGATGCATTTCCACCTGTGATTTTGCATACCTTAAAAGCTCCACTACCAGCACCTGAAGGGTAATTAGCTGGAACAGATGCTCTCTAAAGGCAACATATTTTTGCTTCTACTGCTACAGAACAGTCCTTTGTTTCCCAATATCATCCTGGGAGTAATATTACTATAGAAAGAGAACCTAGATTTGACCATATTTCTAAACAGGATACTTGACTCTGTGATATTACAAGAAATAAATCCTGCTAGAGCCTTCCTTTGTTCAATATCCATCTACATATTCCATGACATAAGATTAAGTTATTTAAGGAGGCAAGAGAGAAACCCATTGTTTAAATCAGGAAAATTTTATGTAGCACAAATGGACAAACAACCATCACAACTCTTTTATAATACTCAAAGCATTCGCATCTTAACAACTTAAATAACAATACACTTCACTTCCATATATATGAGAGTTCTTGCACAGAGAAGCCAAACTGTTAGTTGGCATCCTCACTTTTCATTCATCCTGAAATGTACTATTACTGTAACCTGCTTTTATCCTGCCCAATTCTTTCAGAGAAACTTCTATTTCCATGCAGATAAACTGAAACTGTCTTGTCTAGTATTTAAATAGTCAAGGATTATAAGCCTATACAGTATATTTCATTAAAACATTAGTACCTACACTTTGGTATTTTGTATTTATTTTATATGAGCATCACAGTTTAACAGTGATCTTGAACGTGACAGACCTACTACAATGAAACAAAGCTAAGAACTGTTCCAAAACAGCAGACAGCATGTTATATTGAGTTATCCTGAAGTACAAGCTTGACAAACTTGTGGCTTCATTTTTTTGCTAATTATCAAACAATTTAGGTTTAACTTTCCCTCTATTTGAAACTACTCTGTTATTTCCACCAGTGCAGTTGCTCTGTTTCTTCACACAGCAGTTTCATATACTGCCCTACCTACTACACAGTCCACCAACATTTCATTATCACCAACTTTTTAAATACCTTCTACAGTATTCCACTCCTTTTACTATTGTCATATTGGCTCACCTAATGCCATTTTAAAAGTGTATTTCTCTCCATACCATTTTCAAAAAAATACATATTCAGACATGAATTTCTAAACTATCGTTGTCTTTTATATACGATGAGGAAAAAATTCATTCTGTTGTCTTTTTGAACACTCTACCACACTTTCCCATTTCTAAAGTAGTAACCTGATTTGCTTGATCTCATATTTTTGTCATGACTTGAACTGAAAATGCTAAAAAAAAAAACGTTTCTAGTCAAATAGACTGTTGTGGTCAATAGTTACTTTAGAGTGTCCTTTTTTTTCTTTGCAACTCCATTTTTGCATATGGTACACGATATACTTGTCTTTATCCACACCTTTGTAATCCAGCCCCTTCTCTACAGTCTGGAATTCTGTTCTCCAGGCTGTTTTAAGGAAAAAAAATAAAAATCAATGGAAATTAAAAAAGGCCCACAAACTTTTCTGTTTCTAGTCTGGGAAGCTTAACATAATCATTGATCCCAACTGGAAAAAAATAAGCATATTTCCTCAGTGAAGTCCCTGAAAAATGCATCATATACATTTTTCTATTTACCTCACTTTGCAATTTTGCTTAGTTTTTAACTCATGTTTACATTCCAACAAACTTTGCAAAAAACTTCGCACTTTGTGCAAACTAATGAGGCACTGAAATTACAAGTAATTCATTATTTAGCAGCACACAGGTCCTCATATACAGCCTAGGTGAAAAATATTTGCCACAACATACATTAAGTAATTTTATAGATTAAAGGTTATGATAACGCTCTTTATGGATGCTATACATCTCCCCTAGTTGAAAGATAAACTTATATGATCAAATTTAGTGTGGCACATACTTTATTGCATGATGCACTGTTCAACTGAGAAGTGGAAGAATGACTTGTACGTGTAAGCTGAACCTGCTAGTCTTGCTTGCCTAAAAAGAGCAACGTTTATTAAAGCAGATTTACTTTTATTCAAAAATCCGAAAGTTGCTGTTATTTCAGATTCCAGAACCATTTTTTCTCACGGGTTGTTTTTTTTTTCCTTGTAATATTTCTCTGAAGAATTATAGATTAAATAAATCATCATTTCCAGCTCTCAGTCAAAATGACTGCATAAAATTTCATCTGATTTTAAACTGAAGTCTTTCTACTAGGGCATTTTTTAGATGTGGTGCCATTTTCAATTCTTCCTTTTGCTAGCATTATCAGAACCAAGAACTCAGTCATTTTGGGTTCTGTCAACACGAAATCATGCTCAAAATGTATTTACAAACACTCTTAAAAGCTACACTCATTACGTTATTTTTCCTTCACACTCATCTTTGACAGTTACAGAGATAAGGAAAACAACTGTGGGAAGTTTCAGGGGGGAAAAATTAATCTAACTACTATGATGATAGAAAAACAACTTCCCTTCCTTCTTACCTCACAGTCCAGAAGTCACACTATGACTTTCTTAAGTTTCCCCTTTTATCCATACATTTTGCTTCAAAACTTTATGCTTGAAAAAGAACATTATTTCAATAGAACTGTCCCGCTTTTGGCAGATGTTCTGAAGCATTATCAGTGAAGTTCACATCTTGAATCTGGGAAGACTGACATCTGAATTACACTCATCAAGACAAAAATAGCAAGGCACCACATGATTCAGTACAGGGATGCTCTTAACTTCATTGTTACTAGTATCTTCAGATTTACATATACAAATAGTTTTGCAAGGCTATGTTAAGTCTGCAACTACATCCTTTTAACAACAAAAGAGCAGAAATCCCCCTGAACAGAGGGTGAGGGAAAAAACAGCTAGTGCAAGAAGTTTGCCAACCCTATGAAAACTAAGTCCTCAAACCTTAAGGTTTTGAAATATAGTGCCTCCTTAATATTGAAAGAGTCAATTTACCACAAATAAACATTCAGCCAAGTAGCTCTAGAGAACACACAAGCAAGAAGGCAATAGATCTTGTTTCTTTTATTTCAACAGTTACTTAGTTTAATAGCTGATGACCTATTAAAAAAATACCTAGGAAAGCCACTAATTTAGAGTCTTAATCCTGTAGCCAGGACATACTCTAAGCAATGCAGAAAAATTTCTGCAGAAGCCGTTCAACTTTTGGACCGCTTCTCTAACATATAGTTAATTTTCTCTAAAGAAGCATCCCAGTAACCTCTGGCTAAGGACAGTCACCTAGTCCCGCAGAACTCTTATACTGTAACAACTATTGCAGTTGTTATTCAGCTTGACTAGGACTAAATCTGTCTGTCCTCTCAACAAAATTTATGTGAGCACACTAGCTCAGTACATTGAAAAAGTAACAGGTTCACCATCAAAACAAGGAATGATGATGAATTACTCTTCCTCCTCCAAAATAAGCCCTATGTACGCCAAGACCCACCATTCCATAGTTGCCTTTCTTTAGGGATAGCTAGAGCATATGCAATTTAACAGGGGTGTATTTCAGCAAATGCATGTGTTTAAGCTTAAATTAGTAACAACCATCTTTTCTGAAAGCTACATCATTGCCAGAGGGGGGAGACTACTACATACAAGAGCACAATCTTAGAGCAGCAGTGCCTCAACTCCCTCCCTGAAAGAGCATTTCTCAGATGCTATATAACTGCTTTATGGTGGCATGGCTTGCGAGTTCCTTGGTATTTTTATCACATGAACCTCCAGAGACTACCTCCTCTAACTTGTTCCTCCTTCCTTCAAGAGGGAAAGGACACGGTATACCCTATAATAAAATATCCTTGCCAACTATTCATTACTGCATTGGGAATTCAACAGCAAGATGATGGGTTTCAACGTGCTCTTGCTCAAGTCCACTTTTTTTTCCTCATCTTCTACTGCTGTAAAAATGACACTACACACACCACACTGCACGCAGTAAGAAGTAAAAAAAAAAAAAAAAAAAGAAAAAGAAAAAGAAAAACCCTGTTCTGATTTAGTTTCCAACTGCTACGTCCCTTGCTTGTTTCCCACAGCAAAAAGCACGGGTGGGTGGCGGTGCCGGTATCTCCCTACGAGGGGGTCGGTCACACCGAGCCCATGGGGTCCCCACCCCGGGCAGTTGTCCCCAGCAGCAGCTGCTCAGGATGCGGGTGATGTAGAGCACACGAACCCATTCTTCCAAGGAGAGGCAAGCCATCCGAAACCGTAAGCTCAGCGCCAACGGAACGGATTTCACCCTCATTCAGGGGGAACAAGGAAGCGAAGCCGACAGCAGCCAGAGGCAAGGAGCGAAGTACGCCCGGAGAACGCCAAGACCCACCCTTCTGTCCTTCCCGATGGCTACAGGCGTGGGGGGACGGGGGAAAACGGCCGTGAATTTTCGCAAACAAACGAAAACCCGCCGTTCCGGGCGGGAATTAACGGCGGATAACCTGCCGCCCGCCGGGGGTGGGTGGAAGGGGAAGCCTCAGCCCCGCCACTTGGGCCAGCGGCGCAAAAACTTCCCCCGCCGCGGGCTGCGGCCGCCCCGGAGCCCACCGCCCCGGGAAACTCGGGGGAGGCGGCGCGGCGGGTAACGGTCCCCGCCGCCGCGGCCAACGAACCCAACGGCCGGCGCAACGGCATTCCCCGCCCCCGCCGCGGCCTCCCGGGTCGGCCGGCACCGGCCTCCACGCATCCGCGCGTCCCGGCAGCGGCGCCAGCGGGGATTTCTCGGGAAGAAGGAGGGGGGAAAGCGCTCGTAGCTTTCCCGGGGTCCGGCTCCCCCTCGCTCCCTTGGGAAGTTCCTGCGATCCCGGTCGCGTCCCACCCTTCCTTCCCCGCCGGCAGAGCGTCCGGAGGGCAGGCGACCCGCCACCCCGCCCCGCCGGGCGAGCACACAAAGTTTCCCCCAACTCGGCCGAGTCCCCCCGGCGCTGCTGGGGCTCGGGTTTCTCTCCTCCTCCTCCTCCTCCTCCACCCGCCCCCTCGCCCTGCCCCGGCGGCCAACGGGAAAAAGTTTCACTTACTGCAGCAGAAGCGAGAGAAAACCAGCCCCAGCAGCCCCAGCCCCGGCCCGGGAGGCACCGCCGAGCGGAACCGCCGCCGCTGCTGCTGCCTCCGCCGCTGCCACCACCACCACCAGCGGGGGGAGGCACCGCCGCCGCCGGCCGCTGGAAAAAGTTCCCGGCGGGCGGGAGGAGCCGGCGAAGGGGTGAAACCAGCGGCAGCCTCCCCAGCGGCTTCGGCCCCTGCCATGCTCCGGGCTCGGCTCGCAGTCGCCGCCGCTACGACGCTCGCCCGTCTCCCGCTCCCCGACCAGCCGCCGCCGCCCCACACCGGGTGCGTGTGTCACTGAGCAGGGAGGCGCTGCGCACCGCTCCCCGCCCTCCTCAGAGCGGGCCACACCACCCCGCCGCGGGGAGGGGGGGGGGAGAGAGGGAGGCGTGCGCCGTGCGCGTCTACCTCGACCCCCGCCCTACACCCCCCCACGCACTTCTTCCACCCGCCCCGGCGCGAGGCGCCGCCCCTCCCCCCTCTCGCCCCCCCCCCGCCTCTCCCGGCTCTGTGGACTCGCAGACGCGCCCGCGCACCGCGGGGGGGTTCCCCTTGGCAACGCGGGCGGCGCGGGGAGCCGGTGGGAAGGGGTGCTCCAGTGTACTCCCCCCGGGGGAGGGGGGCTGTTGGTACGTCCCGCCCCGCCC
>JAOXJM010000001.1:94585393-94602889 GCA_026413425.1 Tringa solitaria | reverse complement strand
AACCTCAGGCACCCCTTTCCCTCTTCCCCTCCCTCTCATCTTCACTCTCCTCAGGCCATTTTCTGGATGGCTCTTTTTAGAAATGTAGTCATTATGAAATATGAGTGTCAAGAATAATAGCCTTCATAGAATACTGTAATTCTCCAGTAGAAAAATGATCAGACTGAATTTGAGTTTTCTTTCAGCCTTGCTGAGAATTGAAAGATTCAATATGTTTTTAATTAAAGCAGCCTAATGGAAGTCCAGATCATGCTCTCGATTCTTTCTTTTCTCAAAGTAGGCAAAATAACAGGTATGCTAGAACTGCTATCTTCCCTTCAAAATACAGAAGTCAGAAACTATATTCCAACTTGCAGCTCAGAGTTCAGTTCTCCTCCACTACCTAGAAGGAGGGCAGACAAATATCTGATTGATCATCCTCAGCTTTGGCTGAAAAAATTCTTTGGAAAAGAGACATTCTAATTCAGAAAGGGGATTTTGCAACAAGAGCTGGAAAACTATTTCACATCTCCATCCCACATCCAAGACAGCTAAGTATGGCAAGAGCTATGTGACCTAAGTTGTGAGTTGTGAATATGGAAATCAAGCTTGTTCTTTGGTTCTCGTTGCGGTGTAGGTGGGTAGCAGGGCTATGCACACCAAGTACTCTCAAATCATTAATTCCTTGGGTGGTCCAGGAATATCCCAACCACCTCAACACAGCTGAGATAATGGACTAGCTTGAGACAACGAGTCAGCTTGAAACTAGGTGATTGACTGGACCTTTGTAATACAGTAGTTGACTGATTGTTACAGGAGCCCATCTGGTGGGAATTTTGGACAGTTTTAGAAATTGACTATCAGGAAACTCCTGCTAGTGCCTAATCTAATTTCTATGCCTAAATGTGTTTATTAACATTCTGGATGAAGTGTCCCGAAGTGTCCCTGCTGCAGTAGTGATTTACTGTAGGTAGATAAAACATTTGTAAATAAATAGAAACAATTCCTCCAGAAATGGCCATGTGGGACAGTCTTATGTCTGTAGCTAGGATATTTAAGTTATTCTTTTATGTAGTTAAGATGTATGAGTAGCAATGACTTATGGATGTGCTGTGCTGGTCATGTAGGACCATGGCCTGCTGTATTGTAAGAACAGAGCAAGAACTGAGGTGTCTCTCCTGATCCAGATGAAGATGATTCTGCAAGAACCCTTGCAACAGACACCCCCACTGTTACTGGGTAGTGACTGATTGTCCTGTTTGGAAAATTTGATTCCCTGTGCGAGCCCAACCCTATGCCAACATCCCAGTACATAATTTTTCCTTTTAACAAGCACACAGTCTGATGTTCTGTCTGTGCATTAGTCAGAATCTGACTAAAGAAGAAAAGAGCTGGTTTCCTGAGGTCTTCTGGCTCGTGAGCACTCACAAAACTGAAATAACCATGGCTTCCAGCTGCACAGAAAGCAAAATGAGCTATCTTAGGTCAGAGGTCCTCTCTTACTTCCCTGCTAGATCAGCTGGTTCCCTTCTCCCTGCCCTCCCACTGCTGGTTGCTGTTTCCAGGGACCACAGAATTACAGTAAACCCGTACTGCAGGTCCTCAAACCCACCTGCCAATCTGACTTTGGAACCAACTGTAAGATACCTGATTTGGTTCCACTGGCTTGTCTAGGACTTTGACCACTAAACAACTTCCCCAACTTAACATTTTCTTAGCCACTTTGTTCTTTGTAGGCTTGGGATCCCTTTACTTAAGGAGCTAGGTTGTCCAGAAATGTATGTCTGTTTGTAATGTGATCCGTTTTCAGTTTTCATTCTGAAAACACAAAATGGTATTTAATGCAACTCAAGGCAGAATTGTTTTTTATTTAAAGAAAAAAAATGAAAAAGAAGAGAAGCCTAGGCAGTGAATGCAAGAGGCTCAGAGGGCATAGGCTCTGTTAAACAACTTTTCTGGCACATGCTGAAGCTCCAGCACCTGTGGCTCCTACTACCTCTCTCAGGAGCCTTGGCACTGCGATTGCACGCATTCGTAAAGAAACACCGTGTGTGATTTTTCACAGCTGAGGGCAGAGTAGGGCCCCCCATAGACAGTGATTACAGGTTATGCATAACTGCATTTGTCAAGTACTTGAGGCCGTTGTGGAGTGCTTTAAACTTCTATTTCAGGGTCGTACTTTCCTTTCAGAGCAATCTCTAAAACACAAAAATATCAAATAGCCAAAATCAATAACTGGAATGGTTCTTTCCAGAAACTGCACCTTCACAGAGATTAGCTCAGCTTGGCCTCTTTTTTTGTGTGGATCATAATACTGTGCTATATTACAGCACTGACAAAGCAAATGAAATTGAGAAGATTAGTATGGTAGCAACTAGGCTGAATTCTAAGAAATATCAAGCATCTAAACATCTCAATTTATCCCTCTAGAACAGCAAATGCTTGTGACCCATGTGGGGCATCCTAGACTTCAGTGTCTTGGGTCACTATTGAGCAGATGAGTCAAGGGAAAGCTAGAAGGTTTGTGTTCTACTCTGCTGGAAACTACAGGCATGCTAGTGTTAAAGACCTAGGAGTTCTGGCACTTATCTTAAGTAGAGCAATCATGAAGAACTACGTACTTGTCACAGGAGGGATTCAAGGGGGATGCCAGAAAGACATGAAGTCAAAGCAGTAGTGCTTCCTCTCCACCAGCTTTGGACACCAACACCATCTGTACTGGGGGCATAAGGAAGCAGTTGCTGTGATCTTCCAGCAATGATTTAAATAAAAAAGAATCAAGGGATAAAATAGAAGCACTTTAAAAAAAATCATCTGGAGGAAAAATCACAGAAGACTCAATTTCCAGTCGTGTGCCTATTCCATTCCTTAACAGCTTAAAAGCTCCTCGGAGTAAAGGGGGTTTCAGAGTGAACAGTGCACACATCATGGCTTGCGTGTATTGTTTGAGAGCTGGTCTTACAGTCTGCTCTGGCCAATTTAATGCATAGCGAAGTGGAGAATGCTTGGCATAAAAAGTAGCACCATCTGTTCTCAAAGCATGGAACCTTGTCTCAGGGAAGGGAGCTGCTGTTGTTTTTCATGAGAAGGTAGGTAGTTGCCTTTCCGGAGGTGAGGCTAGCCTGGAGTTCTCAGAGTATCAAGTACACCAACAGTTTTATTATTCTCCACACTGTTCCTTGTCTGATAAGCCTCAGAAGTTATTTACAGTTCAAATCACTCCAAGGTCACTGGCTATTACAGTAGGAGAAGATAGTATGAGGCAATGCAGATTGCATGACAACACAGCAACTTGCTACAAGTCACTAGAATTTTCTCCAGGTTACCATTCTGTGTGGGCCAAACTCATTAAAGTGAAGGCTGGACCAAAACTCCTATGAGGCAAGGGGTCATGAGCTGAGTTCAAGTATAAGTAAAGTAGTCAACTTTCTTGGAGGGCATCTACACTTATTCTGTCTCATCTCTGGTGAAAAAAATCCTTTCCTGCCACTACTCAAGTCCTTATCCCTTTGTGGGTACCAATTTAATCACTTTTTGTGTAAGCAGTGCTTGACTGCATTCACTCTCAGCCAATTCCTCATTTGCCTGTTTGATCTCCATTAATTCTTCCTCTAACATCTCTTCTGACACTTTGTGCCGGGGAAAAGAGGAAGAGAAACTCTGGCTCACAAAGATCACCTGAGCCTCAGAGACCTGTACATGTCCCCTTAGCCACACGGGTGGATCCAAGCCTGGCTGTACAGGCCATCCTCAGGGCTTGCAGGTTTCCTTCTCTCCCCCCGATTCCTACCAGCTCTGACCCCAGCACTTTCTATTACTCACCTCTTTAGGGTCATGGTCATGGTCCTGGAACATACTATATCTTCATCACTGGCATAATTATTAGCCACTTAAATTATTATTTAATCACTGGCATTATTATTAGCCACTGAAATGCTATAGAAACAGCATAATACAATCCCACTGCATTTTTCCCTCCATTGAATAGATTTGAACTCATTCACCAATTTCAACAACCTTTGAAAGGGAGATACAGATTTAAAAGATTGTTCGATTCCTACAAAATTTAAGAAAATAATTAGTCACAGAACAAGATCCTTTTGCTGCCTTTTTATGGTAAATGCTACCATTTAAACTCCCATCTTACTATGAACGCAAAAATGCACACATCAGAGAGTGTGATAAATGTCCATCCATGGCAGATATTTCACCTTGAGCTCAGAATGAAAACACCAAAGACAGTCAACCATGAGACAGCACCTCACAGAAAATGTAGCTTCATCACTATGGTGCTTTTAGAAGCTCCCGTGTGGTGGATTTCTCACTGGGGACCCTACCCAGTGAGAAATCCCCTAAGATCCCTAGAAGTCTAGCCTACCACTCTGAATTTCATCTGATTTACCCGTCCCATGGGGAAATAACCATGAATAAATGCAAAGATTGTGAGACATACAGCCATGTGTAAATGCTGGTAGCAACAGAATAATAACTGGTGCTAAAATGTATCAGTTCTCAAGAGTTTTTTTAAACTAGTAGACAAGTTAACAAGCCTCAGTGCGGCAGTCAGTATCTACACAGCTTAAGTGAGTAGGACTTGTTTTGCTGGTTAATGTACCAGAGGAGCTGTGCATAGTATTTTTAAAGTATTCAGAAATGTACCAATTATTACGGTATCAATTGCACTAGAAGATTATCAAGAGCCTTCTATCCTGAAGTTTTTAGCAAATTAATTAAAAGATCTGAACCCTCATGAGTCCAAAAATTCTTTATTGTTTAATACCATAATCTTCTTGTTATAAATAAGGGGTCCAGTCATACAAAGTAATCCAAAGCCTTTTGCAATGCATAATCCAGTGAAAATACTCTGGTTTTGGTTCAAAGTTGGCTAAGCTATTTGTAGCAGACAGGGACAATAGCAGGATTTTAAAGCAGTCAGCTGTTTGAAAGATCCACTGATAGAAATTTGTGAAGGAGAACAGTAGTTCACTGCCTAGGGAGGACTTTGTGAAAAGGAAGTTGTGTATTTAACAAGAAGCCTCTCTGGAATGAGGGTTTTATAGGCTGCATGTCAGGAACTGCAACACCATGTCCAATTTGTACCTCCATTTACATAAGTTTAAATACAAATAAAATCCCAAATTTTCATAACAGCAGCATCTGAGGATGAAGCATAAATAAGCCAAGGAAAGGTGGACAACTGTCATTAATATTTATTGACCTGTGTTGCCAAATCATGATTTTAAAATAAGGGTGCAAAGTCAAACGGAGTTGTTTAATTGGGCAAATAACTTCACTGCTTCCTTATGCTGCTGAAAGGAAATTCAGAGGATTTCCACACATTAATCTTTTAATTAATCCAAAGGAAATCCTTGGATGATGAGAAACAGTTACAAAGTGGACCTTGGGGATTGCCTCCTGTAAACTGCAGGACTAATCCAGGGATTCGAACGTGGGTATCACATCCTGGGTAACCGTCTATTCAACTGGTACTTAAATTCATCCTTCAGCTAGTTACACTGAAGGATATTCAGCATGGCTTTTAATGCACTTATGTGGATAACGTCTCTATCAAAATCTTCTATCAGATATTGACAGGACAATTTTATCTGCTCTTTGGACTTCTTTGTTCTCTTTTTCTGGTGCTCTTCACTTTCTCCAGCCCTTTCACAAAGGGCTGTTCACATGCCGATATGTAAAAGCAATATGTTAATCTGGACCTTTAAAGGCTTGTGGAAGATGTGCCTAAATGCAGGAACGCCAGTGTAATCCATACTATGAAGGCTGCCAGCTTTTCATTGATCAAATACATCATGTTCAATAAGGCAGGTCTGCAGCTGCCTTCATAACTGCCATGAGGTCCTTTATAGTGTTGCTAGGAACCTGTACATAAAGTATCATCACATAATTTGCCAGAGGAAAACAGTGTGTACAATGCTCCTTGTCTACCAAGGACCAATTATTATTTTTTTTTTTCTTTGGTCCCTCAGCATACCCACTGTTGACTTTACCTGGCTGAATGTTCTTCAATGGCTTTCAGACTAATTAATATTGAAAAGTGTTGAACTGGACACCACTTTCAGATAAACCTTAGAAATACCTATTCAAAAAAGCCTCATAATTTCAACTGAGGGTTTGTGCCAATGATGTGAAAAAGTCATGAGTCAACAAGGAGTGATAATCTAATTTTTCTCACAAATAAATGCATCCTAGGTTTTTAACAAGCCAAAGTTTAATGGGGTAGAATAAATTAATCGCAGTTGTTGCAGAAGAACTAAATGATACTTCCTCTGTTCTGTTTATTGGGTTTTTAAAAAATATTTCCACATAATTTGTCAATGATTCAATAGTGTAAAAGACTTTTGCCTTCTGATCAGAAGGGAAGCCTACAGGAACTTTTATTCTCCAGAGAGCAGTGTAAATAAAATTAAAATCAGGAAACAAAATAACTGTTATATTTACTCCCTGAGCCATTTGTACCTCACCTATGTATAGACAAATGAAGGAATATTTAAGGGAATATATTAAAAAGAAGCAAAGTAGGCAATACTGGGATTTGTCATGTATTATGTTCCCAGGGGCAAAAACAGGTGAACAGTTTACAGGTACCTTTGCTTCACCTCTCTCCCTTCTCCTGCCCCCCCAACACATCTGCCTACACTAGACACTGTGGAGAGCAAGGGCAGTGAATAAGTCAGTCATTTGGACCATCTCTCAGGGGAGAAATCGCATTGCGTTTTACGGGTGAGTTTATCTCTTTCCTGTTGACACATTTCAACAGATTTTACATGAGGAGAAGGAAATGAGAGCTGTGTGAGAGGCAGCCTGGGTTGGGGATGGAGTCTTGTACCGGGGAACACTGGTCCAGGGCTTGCCTTCTCCACCCTGCATTGCCCCCACTGCCCTGAGACTAGCTGGTAGGGTTGGACTGTGGCATGGTAGTCACCTTTTTTTTCTCACAAATAGATGCATCCTAGCTTTTTAACCAGCCAAATCTCTAAGGTAACTTAGTGAGGGGTGAGAAAAAATCCAACCATTCAGAGGGACTGAACCATCAGAGTTTTGCTGCACGCTCACATACAGACATAGCGGTGTGACACACGTGTAAAATAACTGTCTAAATCAGCCCAGCTCATTCAACAACAAACGAAAAGATGTTGTATCATGTATTCCTTCAGAGCTTTGCTCTAAACTCTTAAGACACCCACCCAGACTCCAACGGTAGATTTTGTGGCCAGAGTTTTTGTACTTGGCTGACTATGGCTGGACTCCTAAATCTACATTTTGGCAGCTAGCTGAGAACTGACAGAGCACCAATAAACCTCACTGAAGTCATCGGCTTTGAAAACCAGGCCTCCTTCATTTCTGCGCTGAAAATGGACTTAAAAGCCTTCATTTAAGCTTGTCTAAAGGTTTTACATTAACCATAGATTAAACAGAACTGTGAGCCAGCAACGATAAAAATGAAAGTCATTCCCTGCCCTGACTGGCGTTGCTTTTTCTCACTTAAAAGATCTGATTCATTGTTTTGCACGTGCCCCCCGAGCAGTTCATGTGTTTTTAGAACCCAGGCTTCTTTTCCTCCTGCACCTTTCAGAGCTGCGTTGAACTTGTGCAGTCAAGGGATCAGCTAGGGCTTGTGCACTCAGTGGCAAAGGCAGGCAAGTAGAATACAGCAAATTTTTTTAATCCTCCTGCCTTGTGATCAGTGTAGCAGCTTTTTCAGGTCCTCAATTTTCTGCATTCCTGTGGAAGGCATAGCACAATCAGGAACCACTTTCTTTCTTTACCTCAGTACAAATAAACTCAGCGTAGCTGGTTGTTCTCTCTCTCTTCAACCAATATTAACTTTAACATGCATTGCTGCCTCCTCAAATCTTTGTTTCACTTATTATATCCTTTGTGTTATACCCCAGAAATGTGAACTTCTAATCTACATCTTGCTTTAATTCTACTACACTTACTTCTTAACACATGTGATCCTAATTCAGTGCCCTTATTTTTGGAACTTTCTAACTTTCCCATGCAACTCATTTCGATGTCATTCATCATTTTCTGACTCATTTTTATTTCCCTCTTTATATCCCTCTTTCCCGATTAAGAGGAAAACACAAGCAAAAAAAAAAAAAAGGAGAATTCTAATCAAAAAGCCAGTCATTTATTTTCTAGTGGGTCTTCATATGAGGCGGTCAAAAGAAAAATGTCTGTTTTAAGTGATGGAATCATCATACAACATTCACGCAAGTGAAGTGGCATGTTTGCCTTGCAGTTTCATAGTTTTAACCTTTTTTTCTGTCTGGAAGGACAAACAAAAAGCTGTATGTGAAAATGAAAATAAAAAGCACTTTTTCCTTTAAAGTCTTGTACTGGAATGAATGTTAAATGCCAGTTCCCGTCTCCTGAAAGCAAGCGTCTAGCAGGCAGACAGCCATTTCAGAGAGCTCCACGCTTCGTAGCAGCAGCAGCAAAACTAAGAAAGTTCCCTGCAGCTCAAAACAAAATAACAAAACCTCTATCTGTATAGGTTTATGTTAAATTGATGTTGTTGAGAACAGCCTGCGCCACCTTTAGCTTGCAGGGTAACATGCCTTTTCCACTCACTGCAGAAAACAATACAAAGAATGAAGCAGCAATACCAGGCTGCAAACAAAAAGACCCAGCAAAGAATGGGGAAGTGACTGAAATTTTCAGAAGCGCCCAAGGACTGTTTCAGCAGAGAAATACACACTGAGTGTGGTGACACATGAAAGAACTGACTAAAGATGAAGCTGGTGCCCATCTTCTCTATTTTCTCTTGGGACCTGCGGGGCGCAAACATCATTCCCGTGGCAGAAATGCTTATCCTAAGGGCAGCAATAAATTAGGCTTCCAGTGCAGTGACTGCTACAGGACAACCCCAAGGCAAAGAATTGCTGCAAAGCGGTCTCTCTGTGGACATTTCCCTTATTGCTAATGAGTAATTACCCCTGTCCCCCTGGCTGCCCCAGCCCTCCCACCGCGATGCCTGGCAGGGGGCTGGTGCTGCGGGGGCTGCAGAGCCAGGTTGGCCCGGGCGCTGGGGCAGCAGGGGAGATGGGCCAAGCAGCCTCTTGGAAGCAGCTGCCTGGGGAATGATCTCCAAAGTGAGCTGCACAAGGAAACAGAACCGTGCTTCCCCTCTCACATTTATCTTTTCCAGCCCTGTGGATTCATCAGCTTCATGTTGGAAAGCCTCTTGGTACTCACTGGAGGTGGTACTGTGCTGATGTGCCTCCACGCCAAATATGCTGAGAGAATTCCTACTGTGAAAAAAATGAGTTAAGGAGAGGACAAAGGAGCACACATATGTATTCCTAATAAAAATATGAACACCACAAGTCTGTGGGATGATACGTTTGAATCATATTGATTTGACAAGTTCCTGCTGGCAGTAAGAATGAAAGAGAAGTCAGTGAAGAGGCATGTGCATGTGCTTACAAACTATTTTTTAACCACGTCAGATGGCCTCAAGCTTCACTTCTAAGGACAACTAATTTTTAGCCCAAAATGTGCCCAAAAGGTTTGGCAGAGGGAAACAGCTGAACAGCATCACAACTTGCAACTGTGCTTAACAACTGTCAGCAACGTATTCAGCAATTTCAGTTCTTCAGTTACAAGGAGATCCTCAGACTTCTTACTTGGCGGGTAACTTGGCCTGTGAGGACTAACAGCTCCTGCCCTGGGACAGGGCTGTTTCTGGGACTCATTCCGGTGTTTTCACACATACCTGTTTTGCCCTGCTGAAATGAAACTTGTTAACTCAAATCTTTAACAAAACTTACTGTCTTGATATAAAACTCAGATATTTAGATCATTACCAAACCATTTACCTGACTCATGCAATACAATTATTTCGTTTTACAGCTACTGAAGACTACATTTTGAAAAATGCTGCAATTTTATGATGAGTTTAAACTGCCATAAATGAGCCCCACGGCTGATAAAAGCAATCCCACTTTGCTCCCAACCCTGGTGCTATTTCTGGCACATGGAGTAGGCATTCATAGCTCTGCTGTTCTGGGGTAAGGAGTCGAAGTCTGAGGCCTATTCAAAACACAGGGTTGGGTTCAATGATGCTGAGACGTATTTTTCAACTTCACAAAATTTCAGAAACAAAAGCAGATGTGGAGGAGGATAGGATGAAACCTTCTCTCAGATTTGGATTCAGTTCAGAATCCACTTTGGATGGCAACTGATGCAGAACTTCATTTAAAACTCCAGACTCTCCATGCAACTAAGGTGCAAGGCAATATTCCTTTGTATATTTATCACTATTTATCCGTTTGAAAAAATTGTTTACATTCACCACTGATGTAATTTGTGTTCAAAATCCTTTGTGATGACATACATCATCACTGACACAAACAAACATAATTTCCTATACTTGGGTTCAAAGCTCAAGTATAAATCCTTTTCCAACCTCAGAAGTGAGACATACAGTCATGCAAAATTTAGGAAATCCTGTCACAGATAGTTATGTTAATTTTCATCTAAGCATCTCAAGGAAGCCCTCAGCCATAAGCGTATAAATACTTTGCAAGCCTAAGGAAGGAAAAGTGAGGAATGCCATCTTTCTGATGTCTTTGCAAAAGCCTCACCAGTGGATCCAGAGGAGGTTACAACAATACCATTGGTGTAACAGACACTGAACATTTTCCAGGTGTTTGGCCTTGGTTAGATGGATTTTAGATCCCTCTTGAGCTTGATATAAGAGAACCAGCATGCTCAACAACTTGCACAGCAAGTGTTAAGCAGCTGAGCATTATTCGCTCCAATAAACAAGGTTTCTATAGGGAAGTCTTTGGTAACGTATACACTTGCTAGAACTCATGGAACAGGATGTGCTTTTGAATGCCAAAAGCAAGTCGCTGGAAATGACAAGTAGGCATTAATTAGTCTTGTTAGCATACTGAGCACATCTCCTACCTTTTACAACATAAACAACAGAAAAATGAGTAATTAAGTGACACTGAATGAAACCTGTCAATACATTACATTTATTTTTTTTCTGAAACACTTGTTGCATTAGAGATTTACAGGCCAGATACAGACTGCTTTACAGCCCTCTACTTGTGACTCCCCTGTGTGGTGTGTCTGTCCCCTTGGAACATCTTCCTTCACGGTTGGATTTCCAGGTGACCCAGAGCTACCACCCTGTTTCTAGGTTGTTTTTTTTCTGTTGCCAGCCCGGTGGCCGCATCTTATGTTAGCAGGATGCTGCCAGTGAGGGTAGATTCAATCTTTGCAGCTGTGAATGGCTGATGTTAGCAGCGCTAAGGCTGATGCACTACGGTAGAGATCAGCATCTGGATGGGGCAGGTCACAAAGTAGGTTCGAACCTACTTCAGGCAGGTTGAGACTATTTTCCCCTCTCTGCTGTCCTGTCCTTAGCACTTGGTAACTGGTGTGAAGGAGTTCTCTGCTCAATTTTTCAACCTCTTGTCCCCATTCTACTAAGTACAGCTCATTTTTATGGTTGGCAATTATTATTCATCCCATTAGAGGATGCTGAATAGTAAATTAAAATACATATGTGTAGGCAACATGCAACTACTGGGAATGCACAGTCCATAAATGTTTCTGGATGGGCCCAACAGATAATCCTACTTCAGACAGCTGGAAACAGCTGCCCTGAAAACAGGACCTTATCTGACAGTGGTTGCTAACCGATGAGTCAGTTAGTGGATGGTGTTACATCAAAGTGGATTAGGGAGGAACAAACCTAAGGTTTGCTGATAGGAATGGAGATGAGAGACAGCAATAAAAATGGAATCGACCAAGAGAGAATGGTTATCAGCCTCTGAAACACTGAGCAACAGGCTGGCCAGGCACACTGTGTAAGAATTAGCAGGCTGGCTAGCCTTACAGCCAGGAGTGCAGAGACGCTGTATATTTTCTCCATGGGGATTAAGATAAAGTAGTTAAGATAAGACCTTGTAGTATTTGGTGTTTCTCTAAAAGAAAACAAATATGTGATGTTGCTTTGCAGCTAATAAGGGTTATGAGCCCTACATGTATCTATGATAAAATACCACAGCAGAAAATGAAGTCAGCCCATTCAGCTGGGTTCCTGGTATTACTTTATTATTGGGTAAAGGACACCTCCAAAAGCACGCTGCTTCCTAATGCCAAATTAAGGTCTTAATTTAATACTGACTGAAGGAAATGTGACACCTGCTGAAGCAAAAAGACTATATAATGTGCATTCATAAAGATTTCCCATCCAAGCTCAAATCATGCCCTAAGCTGCCAAACTTTGAGATCATAGCCCATCTCACTATGGGGCACACACAAAGCTATTGCAAAGCTTAATGCTGCTGCACACAGCGAATGAATCACACATTCTGGTCATTTGAGGGGGCTGAATAAGGTTTGTTACATCAAGATATGAATCTCATTCTTCTGAACAAAGCAAAACATTTAATGAAAAACTGACGTTTTCTTAATATAAATGAGTAAGCACAGTAATTTGCACTTATATAACTCCTTTCATCTCCTCCAGAGCTCAGAGCTTCTTAACAGTGAAAGGTGATTTTTTTCTTTACTTACATTTTAGAGGAAAAAATTGAAGCACTTGTAAATAACTTACACAGGCTTGAGTCAGAACTCAGACCAGTCTCCTGCTGTCATTGTCATACATTGCTGCATCTTCTTCACTACCAATTTAACAGCCTATTGTTTGGTTTTTGTTGTATGCATACAGAAGATAAGTTTACAGCAGTTGCAGAATGACTTGTTACTTCATTATATAGATTTATCCTGCAAGCTTTGCAATGTAAAAATAAGACATAGTTAATGTATAGTTATATAGTTAATTTATAAATACTTAGGGCCAGCTTCAAATACTTAGGGCCAGCTTCATCAGAATTAGTAGAGGATGGACAAAAAACATCGTAACACATATTTTTATTTTAGCATCAGCACTTGCCTACATAGCTCTCACTTTGTTCTCTTGTGTCATACAATTTTTGCATTGCACTCCATTTTTAAATCTGGTTCACTGCACAAACTGTTCTTGATACACAGGGTCAATACAGGCATACAAAGTCTTCATCCTTAGGTCACTAGTTCAAATCACAAGTAAAGGATCTGAAGCCCATTTCTTAGTGGAAGAGTGCTAATAGCACTGATTTTCAATCTTAGTGCTCTTATTAAAGAGGTAACAGCAGAGGGAACGCGTTACGTGCTCTGCCCTAGAGGTGGGTCAAGGCTGAGCACATTGGCATGTCTGTGTAGGTCGCTGTTGCTTGCTTTCTCCCTGTTGCATAACTAGGAAATTAATCCCCTGGGTAGTGAATATGACACCTTCTGACACTACAAATTCACACAGGCAGATGGAGGGAAAGAATGCAAAATGTCTATAGATTCATGCTGCGTAAATCAAAAGCCACTCAGAAGTAATTTGTATTGGACAAGCATAAAACTGATGCAACCCAGAGTCACGCCAGCTCCTAATTGATCAATAAGAATATTCAGCAAAGCCATTGCAAACGTCCAGCTTTTAATTGGCACATAAAGTTTTATGAAACTGGATCATCACATAAACAGTAACAGCATGTAAAAACTGCAACAAACACACCAACGACAGCTCAATAGTAATTCTGACAGAATATATTTCATAAGGACCTGTTTACTACTGATATCCTTCATGAACTTATATTGGAAATAAAGGCTATTAAATTGCAGTCAACCCATGAAATTATTACTACAAACATTCATTATTTTTGAAGCAGTCTATTGACATTCCTTAGCCTGCAGAAAGAATTATGAACTCTTGTTACACTAGTACACCATACCTTGGCTGTAGATTATAAATTCATCACTGTGTACATAAGCTCTCGCCAGTGCTTCATTGCTTATGTGTTAAATGTGTACACATTTACCAGTCTTGCTAGAATCACTAGATCAAAGTGATTATGTTAAAATGCCAGGCGTTGGCATTCGTTCATGTGCAAAACTGAAGCTGTAGTTCTGCTGAAGATGAATTACAAGACTGCATAGAACAAGGCATACTTGTTTCCCTGTGTGAACAAATAAAGTGAAACAGCACACGAATAACTGTACCATGTTGGTAAGTCAATCTGTAGTCTTATGAGTTTTATTCATGGGTCAACATTACTGCCTGTGAGCTCAGCTACCCTGAAGGGCTGACTACTGAAGCCTTGTCTACGGACACTCCTGCATCTCCACTGACAGGACCTCTCATGTATATCCAAATCAGGCAGATAGGAGATGCTTACTGTTGGCCAAATTTCTCTGGCAACTCCCTAAACTATATTAGGATATTTTATTTTGGAACAACTGCCCACAGTAATGGCTTTGCTGGCATTATGACATCTACCAGAACATGTCTGATTTCCATATTGGCTTGAGGATATCAGTAGAACTTTCTGAATTTAGACCTAGCCTGACCTAAAGTGCTGTAGGAGATACGCATGTAGGGTATGAACAAAATCATAGAATGGATTTAATGACTCATGTTCGCTTTGGCTTGTTTTAATTTTTTGTAGTCAATGGATTTTCCATTCTTTCCCTTGGCTATCTATTTTACAACTGCACTTGGCTGAAAGACCAGGAAGTTGTTCCTGTTTTTTTACCTTAATTTTACCTTAATTTTTACTTTCTATTTTTTGAAATTTCTATTATTCTATTTCCATCCTTTCTATTATTCTATTTCCATCCTCCAGCAGTTCTCAAGACCCGAATGTTAGGCTTTCCAAAGAAGGAAGCAAACAGCAATGGAGGTTCTGCCAGCATGGATGTTTTCTTTTCATGTTTCCTCTGAAAAGAACTCTCCTTTTGGAGCCTGTGGGTAATCCCGCAAGCAGTTTTTATCTTTATCCCCTTTAGAAAAAAATATCATGCTCTTTGTCATACACCTCGTCACTGAGTGGCAGGAGATGGTGCTGACCACTGTGTTAGGCATTTTCCTTTTCTACAAGTTGTTTGGTTATGCTTTTCATTAAACAAAATTTCAAATGAAGTCTGCTTAGAAGAGTTGGTTTTGTTGAGTAATCTCTTTGCCACAGTCTTGCTGCAAACAGATGGATCTGTACTGTACTGGTGTACAGTAGTAAAATAATTTTCTCATCTTGAATTTTTTGAGATACCATATTTTCTCACACAGATAATAAAAGACAACACGTTATTCCAAGAGAACTGGGGACTTCTCTGATGTGAACTGATAAATCAGTCCTAATAAGAACAAAGAGCTCTAGTCCAAATGGAGATATTAAATTAAATGACATTTTCACTTGTCAATGCATTCTGACAGACCTATTTAATATGTCAATATCTTTTCAAAATGGAATTGGACATTGTTGACAGCATAAATAACATTAAAACTTTTTTTCTGATTTGCGTTGCTTGCTTGGTCTATTTAAGTCTTGTGAATTTGGTGAGCTCTGCTTCTGCTAATTTGGGAACAATATTTGTATAACATTTGCTTTTCTTGTTGTTAATGTGGGGCATTAAAATGTGATTGTTAATCTGCCTGGGAGATTTCTACATGGCATGTATTCAGACCAGGAACTTAATATGATCTGTGCGTAGATGAAAACTCACAGCCGGTTCTGGGTGGAGTTGAAAAATATTCCTCCTCATTCAGACTAATTCCAACCAAAATCTGAAAGGGGTCTGTGAGCTTTCATCGCTTTACACTTGACCCCTACACAGTTCAAGAAAATGAGTGTGAATTTCTCCAGGGGAAAAGAGACCAGCAGCACTGACAGTGGTGGCTGCCAAAGTTAGCCATGCTGAAGCCTGTTATTTGCAATGATCCTCAATTCCAGCTCCGGCCTGTGGAGGGACGCCAAGTTGGCCAAAGCTGTGATAGGGAACTCCCTCTTCTTTCTCCTCCAAGCACCACAGAAGAGCCAGGACAGATTGTGAATTCAAACAAGAGCATGAATAAGAAAATTGTATTTAATTTAAAAAACAGAGAAACTCCAAAATGAGTAGTCAAGACAGTATGGAAAGAAAAGAAAAAGAGAGACATCCTGTGCCCACCGGGTTACCAAGGAGCGGATTGGCCCACTCAGGCTGGCTCTTCGTCTGGCTACCTTTGGGTAGCTTCCAGGGCTGCAGCACTACACCCCAGGAAAAGCCTCCCTCTCCATCGCCTCCTGCCCTGCATTCCCTGGCTGTCCCTGGAGCAGGAGCCCAGCCTCTCAGGCCTAAGCCCAGGTCCCCTTTCCCTCTCTGCCCACCGCCCCTGGCGCAGTGCAGCTCCTCCTTCCCCAGGACTGCCTCGTACCCCTGTCTGCACAAATACGTGTAATTTTGGATCACATGGATGAAAAATAGTGTAAATGTCAAGGAAAGCTGCCCACACTTTGGCTAAGAAAATTTTTTAGATGTGTTGAATAATTTCACTATAGAGTCAAAGGTTTTCCACAGACATAACACAGGGGATTTTAATACACCGTCTCTAAAGACGTGTGTAAGTACTCTGTATTTCCACATAGAACTATACGTACTGATTCGACCTGCTTCTGCTCATAATTTGGGCAGCCAGGCACGAGCCCACTCCTAGTCTCTCCAGCAGTTTGAGCTAAACTCTGCCAAAAGGCACCATATGACTGGGTTCCGTGGGCAGCATGAGCTTGCTGTGTCTCACTACACAGAAAAGCAAATTTACACGTGCTTTGCATGAGGTCAGGGCAAGGTCCTTTCTGCCAGCAAAATACAACATTGCTACGCTCCCAGGCATTAAGATGAGAGACAAAAGACTTTTATTGCTTGCAAATAATGTCACACAGACATACAAGTTCAATTTTTAGACACTAAGGTTTGGCCCACTGTTCTAGATTTTGTTTTAAACTACCCCTTCATCTCATCCTCTGAGAAAGTTATCGTTTTTGTTTGAATGAGATATCCTCCTCCCATTCTGAATTATTTTGTGATGGAATACTCCTCTTTCAATTTCTTAATTTTTGTATTTTTTCCTTCAGTCCTGTCAATGAATGTAGTGTATGCACTGTTTGAAAGGATCTGTGTTTCTCTCCTATGAAAGGACATATCACCTACTTGTGCTCGGGTGGCTTTTTCCTCTAGTTGCACATCTTTAAGTCCAGCAAAATTAAAGTGACGACACATTTTACGGGCGAAATATTTTACTAGTGAATATTTTATACACTAGTGTTTGAGAGGTAACTGTGCATAACCCTTTCTCCACAGCTGAAGGTCACTGACATAGTGCTACTGGCTTTCTATCTGAGACACAGAATCCCATGTCGGTTTTGATGTACCGTTTTCCTACCTGTAACTGTGGATAGAGAAGCTTATCTTCTCCTGGGAATCACGTTGAGCTATTTGTACAAAAAAGTACATCATTATGATGTTGGCTTATTAAAAATTTAAATAAATTTCTATTTTCTTTATAAAAAAAATATAATTCTTTATAAAAAATGCCTTTATAATGGATTTCAGCTGGAAGAAAGGTCTTGCTAAATGATTGGTTTACCAATCACCATATTTCTGCTGATCTGTATTATAACTCAA
>JAOXJM010000001.1:94565802-94576374 GCA_026413425.1 Tringa solitaria | reverse complement strand
CCCTCACCAGCTTGGTGGCTCTCCTCTGGACACGCTCCAGCACTTCAATGTCCTTTTTGTAGTGAGGGGCCCAAAAATGCAGAAATACTTTCTGAGTTACTAAAACCTAAAATATGATAGAAAGTTGCAGAAGACTTATGAAATTGTTCTACCTTATTGTGTAAATATGGCAAGTGTAAATGACTAGGAAAGCTTCAGTGTGTGTATTGTGGTGTTTTAGATGTATCATGGTGGAACTGTTGCTTGAACTCCAGAAGGTTTCCAGAAGTCATGAAAGCCAGAAAAAATTTTGCTGGAAAAGGGAGGAACATCTTGGGGAAAACTTGTGCAATAATGACCTAACAAACCTAAACACTAGAGCTAATTAGTTATATTTCTCACACACAAAATAGATATCTGAAAAAAATGCCCTTTTTGTTGCATTGTTGTAGTAACAAATATGTTAGATGTGGATACCAAAGACAGAGGAATACTGAATGCCAAGATACTTAATGCATGTTTCACTGGTTTTGAGTGATTTTCGTCTTTAAAATAATGGAAAAACAGTGTTGGTGGTGCGGGAAAGGTACCAATGTGTTTGGCTTATAAACAAAGAGGTGTCTTTCTTTGCAGGACTTAGAAAAAGTATGTAAGTAGCAGCAGTATGGGCATGCAGATAAAGAAAACAATACTTTTCAGAGATAAAGCCTGTGAAATTAACATGACATGTTAGGCATATTGTTGTCTAGTTAGCACAGCACTGTATTAATGATTAACCAAAAGTGTCAATATATATTCAAAATTCTGGACCTGTGCTGTAATGCTGTAATAAATACCCAAATAGCAGACATTTCGTAAATAAAGCTTTCTGTTTCTGTTTTGGTAATGCTGGCATACCTCATGTTTTCTTTATTAACTTCTCCCTTCAAAGCATGTCTGAACAAACTAAAACTTGACACTATTGTGTTAACTATGATTTTTTTTTTAATTGAAGATTTTTGCAACTTAATATTTCCAGTATAATTTGAGAGAACATTCCAATTACAAACCACAATTTCACCCCAAACTAAATATGAGAAAAAATTAGTCTTTCCTCCCCCCAAATGCCATGCAAAAACTAGCATTTTTTCTGTAATCTTGCATCTTTAGAAGTAACAGAAGAACCATACGGTTTGTTTTTTCTGTACTTAATAAGAGCAAAATATGACTGCTGCTGCTGCAGTGAGGTGAAAAATTTGTATGCTTTAATGCTCAACAAAATGTCATGAAAAATGTGTCATAATGCTTTAAAAGAGGTTAAACTGAAAGATTAATATTCATTGCCCTCCCATCCCATGGAGCTCCAAAACTTAAATGTGACTTTTTTTTTGTAGGCAAATTCTGGGAAAGATTAAAAATAGAGCTTTGTGCATGTAACTAACACAAAAGTAAAACAAATTGACCATAATTTAAAGAGCAGGGTAGAGCAGAAGAGGGCAAATATTTTAGACTGTAGGTGACAAAGGGGGAATTTTTCTTAAAGTTCAATTGCCAAATTTTAACTCTTGAAAATGACATACCTGGAGCAATGCACACTTAAAAGCTGCTAACTATGACAGCCCTAAAAGCTCTACAGGGGAAAAAAAAATGCCATTAAGCAAAACTAAAACTAAATCCACCAGTAAAAACTGAGTTAGATATGAATAACAACTTCTTTAATATGGCTCAGAGAGTGATAAGCAATCTATAAGGAAAATTAATGAGGATTGACTACTGATGGGGGTAGGTAGCTGACTGTCTTTGGGAACATTAATGTCTAGAAGCATTGGAATGGAATGCTGGATGAGAGAATTCAAATTGGGGATCCTCCTGTGTAAGCACCAGCCCGGGCCTCTGGATAGACATGATTGCCAGGATCCAGAGGCAAAGGAGCTCAGAGAGCTTGCAACATCACTTGTCTTCATGCTTTGAGCATAATAGAACACCTTTGTTCAGTGCCAGCATCCTAAGTTTAACTGCAGTCTCCTGTGTCATGTGTTGGCCACTCAGACAGAATGCCCGCGCTATGGCATGGACCCAAGTCCATCCCAGCCTGTCCCCTCTGGCTTGGAGAACAACATAACCTGGCTACAAAACTGCTTAATAAAAAAAGGGGAAAGTAAGAAGTCAAACTGCCTGTGGAATGATCACATATTATTCAGGTTGCCAGAATATACCATTTTTTGTCATTTAATGCTTGATATGAAAGCTGTGGGCTGGGGCAAAAGAGAAAATTAGAAAAGTTCCAAGATGATACATTATGATTTCCACTAAAAGCTACAGATCTCTGTTCTGCAAAGAGATACAGACATTTATTCCACTTTGAATACTAAATTCATTGTTTTAGAAAAGCTTACATGATTGTAGAGAGCTTGATGCAAAAAGAAGTCATGGTCAGGTGTCAGACCGCAAAACAATGCACATTCCACCATTATTCTCTAGTTTATTCAAATGTAATTGATCCTATTGCAAAGTTTAGTGAGCAAGAGGACAGAATAGCCAGGCTGGAAAGCAGTCTTGATCCTGGATTAGTAACAGAAAAGTTAATAAATTGAAGAAACTGAAAAACTAGCTGAACAGGTTTTCCAGGGCACATTGTAAACCGAGAAAAGAGAATGAATAGAAGGGCCCGTCTTGGGAGCTGGAAGGACAAAAGAACTGGAAATGCAAACCTTCAGTGTTTTATCACACTCAGAGACTGTGCGGTATGCAGTAAGATATTTAACCCATAAACTATAGTATTAGTAGACAAAGTCTGCAGATGAATATGGCACACCAGGCAGGGGGGAGGAGCCTGGCAGAGGGCATCAGTGGTGTTTTCCTAGCATGGTACCCCGGGTTACAAGAAGGGAGCCCTGTCTGGAAAATGTACCAGGAGGAGTGAGAAAACGCACCTTTTACTCCTGGGTGGTCATCAATGGTACAAGGTGTCAGAGCCCCAGTTCTAGTGGTCTGGAAGAGTGAAGAAGTGTTTATATATGCTGCAGGGTCCCGAGCCTGCCGTCATCCTCAGATGAAGGGGTGGAAGCTTACAGAAAAAGTGGCAGGGCTGCTGGATAGAGGCCACTAAGTCAGTTCTGCCATATCGCGCCTGGAAATTCAGTAAAAATTGAAAAGGTGTTACCAGTAGGGGGAAAACTGATTATTTTGTTTCATACTTTCTGTTGGAAGTGTGTGGCAACACATTCATCCTTCATGCAAAATGATGAATCCTGATAGATTTATGGAAAAAAAACACTTCTATTGAATGAGTTCCAAAGCAAAGATGATGCGTTTCCTGTCAAAAACAGGGAATTTGTTGCTCAAAAGCAGACCTTTTTCCATGAAGCTTGGAAACCACAAAGGAACAGGTAGAGAAAGTTTGAAAAGGAGGTTACAAACACAGGATGAGTGTCTAAAATGGTTTCCAAATTTGTGGAGTTCCAATAAACTTTTATGGGACTCTTTTCTCTTTTCCCCTTTATTTTAAGGAAAATGTGTCAATTCTCATTCAGTGGGAATCACCCATTTAATTTCTGCATGATGCTTCAGTAGTTAACTTGTTCACAATACTGTTTTGCTTAATAAGCGTTTACATCATGTGGGTGAGGTCTATTTGGATAAGGGATACCTAGAACTGGTTTTATAATAAACACCAGTTGCATACAAAACTTTACCTCAGTTAGTGGAAATAGGCAAGGTAACTCATGCTGCAGGTTGGGATTAAACAGGAAACTCAAATAAGGAAAAAATGATTGATAATAGCCAAATATTTGATACTGAAAAAGCAACTGCTATCGGTCTTTTAAGAAAATGCAGAATTTGAAACTATACACTAACATATATACTTGCATACTTTGATTGACTAAGCATCACTTGCTTTTGACAAGGTGTGAAGTGTAATGGATTGACAGAATGAACAGTTCTTTTAGAAGCAGAAGCTTCATTATTTAAACTGGTTTTGTAGCTTAAAATAAGGGTTTGTAAGTTAGCGCTTAACTAAAGAAATGAAGAAGGGGGCAAATGGAAGAATAGGAAGAAGACCTAAAGAGTTCCTATTAACTGTCCAAACAGGACACAAAACAGTTTCTTGGTCTATTTGAAAAAGAATCATTGGACCTTCATTATTTCTCTTGGGAAACATGTATCTCGCTGAGAGGATTTGCTTTTTTACAGCACCTTGATGTTGCTGAGTTGCATAGAGATTTTCCTTCACAGGCATCAAAGACCATTAATGAAGCACTTTTTTTGTGAAGTGCTGTATGAAAGGAATATTGTATATAGATCTCTTTTTTTTAGCAAGTACTTCTACCATAAATTTGCATGCTGTTATTAAGAGAGAAGTCTGCAATTCTTTCTAAGGAGACAGCAAAGGTTAAAAACCTAAATCTTACCAAATAACTGACTGTTTTTCCAAGCTGGGTAAGAAATTAGATGATGAAGCTGGCCAATTGACAGGAAATTTTTTTCGAGCCATTTTTGTGCTGCGTTAACAAAGGAGCGAACATGGGTTATTGCTAGCATAGGGCAGTTGTCAGTGTGCAAGAAGGCAAATCAATGAAATCAAAAAGGTGCAGGGCAGGCAAAGACAGAAATTAGTAGAAGAAAAATAAAATAGGTAATCCTTACTGATGAGAAAAAAATGGAAAGTGTTAGAAATGTCAGAGGGAGTTAACTAATTAAGTTCTGGAAAAATCAGTCATGGGACCTTTAGTAAGTAGGTATATTGAATAAATCTGGCAAAATGACTAGAAGCATGGGCATGAAATGCACTAAGACAAAGCTTGAAGGCATCTTTATTAAAAAACAGAAGCAGAATATTTTGCACAAAATTTATGTAGCAAATATAGAATAAAATTCACAGTACAAAAGGCAAGACCTTGTACTTGCATGATAGGCAATATTGTAAATTGGTAGTCTCAGTCTATTATGGCATAAAAGATGAAAAGCCTGGCTGTAGCAAAGGTTATTATAGGCAATTCTAGAATTTGCCAAAGGTGCTCCTTGTAGAGAATGAAACAATAATGGCACTGTATATTTCAGTTAGGAGACTTCTTCAACCTCATTAAGAGAAACTTATGTACTGTTGCTTCAAAAGGTTGCTCATTTACACAAGGATAGGGATGACCAACATAATACCTGGGAGTTTTATTTCATATACTAATGAAACCTTGCAGAAATAGTAGGATTATATGTCTCTGATGCACAGGAACATTTAAAAAAATACCACAAGGGAGAATAGAGATGAGAAGAGAGAATAGGAACTTTTTCTGCCCTGTGGATATGATGGCAGAAGCTGAATATCATGCCTGTTGTTTGTTTGGTTGGTTGGTTGGTTTGTTTTGTTTGCTTTTTGTTTTTGTTTTGGGGTTTTTTTTTATGATGAACATGCTGTAGAACCTATTTTTTCTCATGCTTTACAGGAAGCAGGCTGAAAATAGTGTGAACACAGAAAACATATCAGTAATGATAGAGCATCTAGTAACCTGGGTGCCGCTGCAATCAGTAAATGTGCTTTGGTACTGCTTATTCCTTATTTAATTGCAAAATGAAGGAACAAAAAACGAAACCCAAACCAACCCAACCGAACAAACAAACCCACAAAACCAAACCAAAACCCAACCCCATGGTCAGTATTAAAATTGTATTGTTTTTAGCACTGGAAATGTAGAGGGCTTTTATCCTTTAGCAAAGTCATGCTTGTGCTCCATTGCGAGAACAGGGGAAGGAATAGATGTAGCAAACTGCTTCAGCCCCTTACAACAGCCAGCTTTGGCTTGTTTAGTTACAAATGCTAGAGACACTTTCAATAGCCATAGGCATGGACATAGCATTCAATAGCCATGAAGCAAAATTCTATAGGTTTAAATTTGGTTTCAATTAGGATGTGGTTATGACTGAAATATACAAAAAAAGTTGAAGGAGGGTCCCATTTTTCAGGCAGCTGTTTGTTCTTTACCATCCACACTGCATATGTTAAACAATATGAGGTTTAAGTTGATTGACTGAAGTGTTCATTTGATAAAATACAATAGAAAATTAAATTACAGACATCAGAAGGCATTTAGGCACAACTAACCATTAGGTGATAATTAACACAAACCTATAAGATAAAAATAGGAGAACCATGAACAGAAGAGTAATTGGCATTCGTTGAGAGGAAATAATGACTAGAATTGAGTAGCCAGAGTAGACATGTATTAAGGTGTGCCGTAACAGCTAGGATGGAAGTATGAAATAATAAGCAAGAAAGCAATTGCTTTTAAGGAGGATTGTTCTTTGGTAGATGCTTGTAGCTGTCCATTTAAATATTGAGTTTCCTGCTGAATTGCCACCTCTCTACTGAGGATTGCCAAACTGGGAAAGAAGCAGAGTCAATTTAGGGAAAAGGAAGATAAGTTCCTGGCGGGAGAGTGATGATTAGAAAGGTTAAAATACTCCTCAAACAAATCTCTTACACTGTCATAGCTCTATGGTATAAGGTTCAATTGTTCTGATTACCATGTTCTTGCAGACCCCTATGGTGGAAGCAGCTATGTGAATGCAGCAACTTAATGAACAGGGAAAGGAAGGGGATAAATATCAGGGCAGGCACTGCTGGTGTGCTGAGAAACTAATTGCATCTGGTGGTGGTGGTGGTGCGTGGGGGAAGGCTGTAATCCAGAATGGCAAAACTCTAAACTAGAGAACGCTGGATAGTCATAAAAGTTGTGCTTTGTACCAGACTATATAGGAAAGGAATCCAAACCATAAGCTTGGGAAAGGGGTATAGCCATATCTATCTGAGACATGAAAACTGAGGAGCACAGTTGTCAGAAATGGAAGCATACAATGGTAAAGAGACAGCTGAAGAGACAAAAGAGGAAGCTACTTGAAATATAGCCCATTAAAAGTTAAAGACTTCACGGTTAGTTAAATTACTCTAAATTACTGAAAGATTAAGAACATTGTTTAAGCTGAGTATTTGTCTTTTGCACAAATACATTAACTATAGCCAATTAAATTTGCCTAATCAAGCTTAACAATGCTACATGCTGTTTCTCATTAGAAAGTCACTATTTTTAAAAAAATTGACTACTTGAAATGTAATGGTAAAGAGATTCTGTATGGATCTCCAAGGGTGCAGCCATCTGACTCTCTGGCTTAAGAGTAAGTTGATGTCACTGCCTAGCATTTGTCCCAGGAAAAGAAATTCTTGCTGTTGTTATTTTCTTTCTGCAACTGAAAAGCATAAGGAAAAGAACATCTGCTTTTCTGTAAAACTCTGAAAGTGATACAAGTATCTCAGGCAATACTACAGCACTTCTGCTCATGTTCAGTAGAAACAGTTCTGCGACTCCAGCCTTCTTATGGCAGGTAATAATTAACCCTCAGAACAAAATTCAGCCTGAAACATGGGGGCCGGGCAAATACTGCAAAACCTAGTGGGAAATGCAGAGAAGGACTAACAAGATTTAGGATTTCTGAGCCAAAATGAGCATGACTTAAGAAGATACAGAAGTTACAGCTCTTTTTAAAGGCACAGGAATTATTATGGTCTTTATTTCAAAGTGCCCCACTGCAAGCACATAGGGATTAAGACTGCAGGATGCTTGCTAATGGCCTCAGGCGTGACTCTGCTTCCCAAGCACATGCTGAGTTGAACAAAGATCTATGCTTACTGCTGAAACACAACTTGACAGAAAGGCAGGTAGCTCCTCAGATATTCGTTAGGACTTACAGTAAACATATAATACAAACTGATGAAGCCTGCAAAATTAATGTTACTTGCTGCCTCCACATTAGGAATGCATCTGCTTTACTTCCCAATGCTGTTGTAAGAAATTACTCCAAGGATTGACTCCATAGCTCCTGTGAAGCAGGCTGGTGAAGGGCAGGGGCAAATCTCTCAGAAGCAGCCCATCTCTCTTTACTTGTGTTCTGACTATTCAGAGCTGGGGGGAGGAGGAGGGATGTCTTTTGATTTTGCCACAACAGAGGCTGCCTGGAGACTTCCAGGCATAAGTGGTCAAGTGTGTGCCCAGTCTTTTCAACTTGGTGGCAAAGATGAGGTGTTTCAGGCACCTGGAAAGATGAGCAGCCCTCCATGCCCTTCTAGGGATCCCTTTACGGTGCATGGCCACAGTGGATGATGGAGAGAGAGACAGGCTGAGGGCCCAAAACAGACGTTGTTGGCAGGTGTATGAGTAGCACTTAGCTGGGGAAGGTGATCCCAATGGGAGACTGGTTTTTTGAAAGACGACGGCTAGTGTCCATAATTTGATGTAGGAAGGGTACACAAGAAGGATTTTCATAGCCGTATATATGAACAGAAAGCAAATATACATGCAGTGACAATAGCATAAATTAGCACCTCAGCTCCCTAAAATCATAAATAGCAGTCAGTCCTGACTCATGTTTTTCTTTCCTTAAGCATCAGGTGCATCTTTTAGTTAAAGAAAAAACAAAACAGTGAAAACCAGAGTTTAAATGCTTTCTTCATTTTCACTCACCACAGCACAGTCTAAGGTGCTGAAGATGTATCTTAGGTTGGACTCTACATAAAATAAATATGTGGCCCAGAAGGCTACTAGCTGGAAAACTCTTCCTCACTGTCTCACTAGTTTCAAGCTTCTTTTGTGCTGGCAGAAGTTACTAGAGCTGATACACTAACCCTAGCAAAACCACTGTTGGACTAGGAAGGCTTATTAGCATAGAGCTGAAAGGAGGTATGTTACCAGAAATAACTTCTGACACTATAACGTGGAACCATCAAAACAGTCATCCATGAGTATGGTGTGGTTCATAAGAATATGTCCCTCCTCAGCACATCTGCTCCTCAGCTTCCATATTTTGGAAGAAAATGCTGCCTGCAGCTATGTTAACAGTCCTTAGTAATCCTTTCTATCCTACTCATTCAATGGGAATCCCAAGCTTTTAAAGAAGAACCTACTGAACAAAAAGATCAGGGGTCACACAACTGTCCAGAGAGATCTGAAAGGTGGAATGTGAATCCTAAAATGCAGCCTTCCTGAATGGGTTTTAAGCACTGAGCTACATCAGATGGAGTACACAAATATGGTTTTGATACCAAAGAAAAGGAGAACCATAAGCATTTTTAGCCATGTTCCTGGTTACACAGCAAGACTGTTCAGCGTGAGCAGCAATGAACAGTCCTTTATGTAGTACATAAATGAGCTGCAAAATTTAAAATTTAATATTTTAACAATAAATATTTTAATAATGTTCTAAAGGTTAATAAAAGAGCAGGGTATGTTTCTTCTGAAGGAATAGTAGTGCTTACTTTTTGAGTTTTTGCCCAAGTGATGAGTTAGTAGTCGAGATGGAGATCAGAATTATTAATGAACTTTTATTTCAAAATGATTCTTGTCCCTTTCTGGAGAGACAGACCAACCTTTGTGAGCCTCTAATTTGTTGTGAGTTGCCAGTCCTTGAGGGTTTGCATTTTGTGGTGTTGGGAAAACAGAGAATGCTTACTGCCTGTCCATTTTATTTTAGTCTGTTTAATACATTTACACAAGCTTACAGTGAAAACCCTCACATTTTGTACTAGCAAAGAGAAAGGATTAGATTCTTGATTACACAGATTAGAAAATATTGCCCTTCTGTTATAGTGAGTAAAATCATCACCTGAGGCTTGCCCTTGGGTCTGGTGAGCCAATGAATCATTTTCTGACCTTTTCTTTGCTTGCTGGCCTGATGGACAGTGGTATTTTTCCAAGCTATTTTTCTACAATTTACACAAAATTTGCACAAAACTTTCTACTGTGCCTGAATTTCAGTGATGTCACCGGGCTTCTCTGGTAGCATCCTGTGATAAATCTAAAGATGACCATCTTTCTGCCTGTGGACATGGAGTCCCCTCCTCAACCCATTCAGGTCTTCAGAGCTCAGTGACCCTATAACCCTTTTGGATAATTATCTTGGTGCAGCTCTTCAGAAGTCTTGCTTGTAAAATCCCTAAGTTATTTCTCTAAAGCCACTGTGTCAAAAACAACCCCGTTGACAGAAGTTGTGAATCAGTGGTAAGCTCACGTGAAACTTGGAAGTAAAGCAAGGTCTGCTAATGTGGCAAAAAGTCAAATGAGCCACGAGTTGTTTATTGGCAATTAAAAGCTTAAAAGCTTAAACTAGGCCTATAATCTGTACTTTTCATAGAAAGCACTGCAGGTCATACAAAATGAAGCACTTGTTTAACAAATTGGGGAAAACTTGGAAAGCCATGATTTTGCACTGTAGTCACTGATGCTTGGCCACTTGTACCTTTAGCCTAGGCAGCCTTTCATGATATTTCATAGCATCATAAAACTCACTTTGGCGATAGAAATCAATCTGGTTATTGGACATGCTTGAAAGAACCTCCATCTGCTTTCACTTTATGTCCATGTTGTTGAATAAATAGGTAACTTTCTGTTAAATAAAGAAGCTTTAAATCCATTTTGTTATACAAATCAAGCCAGCTAGGCTGTATTTGGAAAAGCCTGAGTAGGCTTCATATAAGAAAGCCAAGGGCAATATCAAGTTCACTTGTGCTCGTAGTACAGACAGCACCAACTGCCAGAAATATCCTGCGGTAAAATATATTCATATAGAGGA